>JAUCNB010000016.1:1477500-2200000 GCA_033675215.1 Rhodiola kirilowii
TGGCATATTAAAGGTAGAGCTACGATCAGTGATATCTGGGATTCTCGGTATTTGATGATAATATTAGACTCTGAGGGAAGATGCAAATGCGGTTCTTACTTCTCCTCTCCGAAAGGTTGGGCATGCTATGTTTCGCCTTTTTCGGTATTCCCCTGATTATAGTCCGAAGAAGGAATCATCTACTACAACTAAGTGGGTCAGATTACCAGGTATTCATCCTGGTTTTGTTACTCGTAACTATGTGGCTAGTATTGTGAACTCATTTGGTTGTTTTCTCGATTTGAATGAGCGATCAGAGGCTTGTGCCACTCTTAGATATGTTAGAGCTTGTGTGGAACTTGATGTTTGTATTCCTATTCCGGAGGAAGTTAGGATTTCTCTATCTGATGGGAGAGTTTTCTGGCAAAAAATAGAAGTGGAAGGCAATATGGCCTATTGCTCCTACTATAAAGTTCATGGGCATGATTTATCGATATGCAGGAAGAAACATGGTTCAAAAAATGATCCTCAGGAGCAGGTCAATATGCCCGTTATGAAGGAGCATAATCCCATAGAATTTGCGATCCAGAATAGTGCTGCGGCTCAAGGGAATAAGACTATGGACACTAGCAAGCAAGATGAATGGGTGCAAGTCAAGAAGAAAAAGAGTGCAAGGAAGGTCAGAAAGAAGAACTCTGCTGAAAGTAATCAGGAAGTTAGTATTGGGCAGGTGCAAGGTAAGGGTGATGTGCGCTCGCTTGAGACTCCAGTAGCTCTCCCCTGTGAGACTTTTGTTGCTATGGCTAGTGAAGAGGTTCAGGAGGTGATTTCAATTGATCCTAAGTCGGCTGTGGTGGTATCTTTAGAGAATGACAAAGAGGTTGGAGATTTGAATATGGCTGCTCTTACAGCAGCTCCGGTCATCAGTTCCCTCAAGGACAATCTAGATGAGATAAAAAAGAGTTATGACAGCGTTTTCCCAGATCTTATCCTCTCCAAGGAAGACAAGGCCAGATTCATGAAAGCCTTATCCCTAGCTCCTAGCATTCAAATTAAGCCTATTCTAAAGCACTCGAAGGATGATGCTGATTCGGCCCAATCGAATCACAAGGTTACCTTTAGTGTTTAATGGGAGTGGCCCTCTCCTAGTGCTGCTTTGTTTTCCTTATTTGTTCTTTTTTCTTTTGTTTGGGCTATGACCCCTTAATAAAATTTCTTTAATTAAAAAAAAAAGTTAGTCTCGTTCCATGGTTTGTTTAAGTTCGTCCTTAGAAAGAGACTAACTTGGGACGAACTTAAACAAACCTTTGAATGAGACTAACGTTTGTTTTTGTTCGTCCCAAGTTAGTCTTGTTAGTCTCATTCTATGGTTTGTCTAAGTTCGTCCTTAGAAAGAGACTAACTTGGGACGAACTTAGACAAACCTTAGAATGAGACTAACGTTTGTCTTTGTTCGTCCCAAGTTTCTCGTTCTATGGTTTGGCTAAGTTCGTCCTTAGAAGGAGACTAACTTGGGACGAACTTAGACAAACCTTAGAATGAGACTAACGTTTGTCTTTGTTCGTCCCCAAGTTAGTCTCGTTAGTCTCATTTTAAGGTTTGTCTAATTTCGTCCTTAGAAAGAGTTTAACTTGGGAGGAACTTAGACAAACCTTAGAATGAGACTAACGTTTGTCTTTGTTCGTCCCAAGTTAGTCTTGTTAGTCTCATACTAAGGTTTGTCTAAGTTCGTCCTTAGAAAGAGTCTAACTTTTGACGAACTTAGACAAACAGTAGAATGAGACTAACGTTTGTTTTTGTTCTAGAATGAGACTAACGTTTGTCTTTGTTCATCCCAAGTTTGTCTCGTTAGTCTCATTTTAAGGTTTGTCTAAGTTCGTCCTTAGAAAGAGACTAACTTGGGACGAACTGAGACAAAACCTTTGAATGAGACTAACGTTTGTCTTTGTTCATCCCAAGTTAGTCTCTTTCTACGGTTTGTCTAAGTTCGTCCTTAGAAAGAGACTAACTTGGGACGAACTTAGACAAACCTTAGAATGAGACTAACGTTTGTCTTTGTTCATCCCCAAGTTAGTCTCGTTAGTCTCATTTTAAGGTTTGTCTAAGTTCGTCCTTAGAAAGAGACTAACTTGGGAGGAACTTAGACAAACCTTAGAATGAGACTAACCTTTATCCTTGTTCGACCCAAGTTAGTCTCGTTAGTCTCATTTTAAGGTTTGTCTAAGTTCGTCCTTAGAAAGAGACTAACTTGGGAAGAACTTAGACAAACCTTTGAATGAGACTAACGTTTGTCTTTGTTCGTCCCCAGTTAGTCTCGTTAGTCTCATTTTAAGATTTGTCTAAGTTCGTCCTTAGAAATAGACTAACTTGGGACGAACTTAGACAAACCTTAGAATGAGACTAACGTTTGTCTTTGTTCGTTCCAAGTTAGTCTCGTTCTATGGTTTGTCTATGTTCGTCCTTAGAAAGAGACTAACTTGGGACGAACTTAGACAAACCTTAAAATGAGACTAACGTTTGTCTTTGTTCGTCCCAAGTTAGTCTCGTTAGTCTCATTTTAAGGTTTGTCTAAGTTCGTCCTTAGAAAGAGACTAACTTGGGAGGAACTTAGACAAACCTTAGAATGAGACTAACGTTGGTCTTTGTTCGTCCCAGGTTTGTCTCGTTAGTCTCATTTTAAGGTTTGTCTAAGTTCGTCCTTAGAAAGAGACTAACTTGGGACGAACTTAAACAAACCTTTGAATGAGACTAACGTTTGTCTTTGTTCATCCCAAGTTAGTCTTGTTAGTCTCATTCTATGGTTTGTCTAAGTTCGTCCTTAGAAAGAGACTAACTTGGGACGAACTTAGACAAACCTTAGAATGAGACTAACATTTGTCTTTGTTCGTCCCAAGTTTCTCGTTCTATGGTTTGGCTAAGTTCGTCCTTAGAAGGAGACTAACTTGGGACGAACTTAGACAAACCTTAGAATGAGACTAACGTTTGTCTTTGTTCGTCCCCAAGTTAGTCTCGTTAGTCTCATTTTAAGGTTTGTCTAATTTCGTCCTTAGAAAGAGTTTAACTTGGGAGGAACTTAGACAAACCTTAGAATGAGACTAACGTTTGTCTTTGTTCGTCCCAAGTTAGTCTTGTTAGTCTCATACTAAGGTTTGTCTAAGTTTGTCCTTAGAAAGAGTCTAACTTTTGACGAACTTAGACAAACAGTAGAATGAGACTAACGTTTGTCTTTGTTCTAGAATGAGACTATCGTTTGTCTTTGTTCATCCCAAGTTTGTCTCGTTAGTCTCATTTTAAGGTTTGTCTAAGTTCGTCCTTAGAAAGAGACTAACTTGGGACGAACTGAGACAAAACCTTTGAATGAGACTAACGTTTGTCTTTGTTCGTCCCAAGTTAGTCTCGTTCTACGGTTTGTCTAAGTTCGTCCTTAGAAAGAGACTAACTTGGGAGGAACTTAGACAAACCTTAGAATGAGACTAACGTTTGTCTTTGTTCATCCCCAAGTTAGTCTCGTTAGTCTCATTTTAAGGTTTGTCTAAGTTCGTCCTTAGAAAGAGACTAACTTGGGAGGAACTTAGACAAACCTTAGAATGAGACTAACCTTTATCCTTGTTCGTCCCAAGTTAGTCTCGTTAGTCTCATTTTAAGGTTTGTCTAAGTTCGTCCTTAGAAAGAGATTAACTTGGGAAGAACTTAGACAAACCTTTGAATGAGACTAACGTTTGTCTTTGTTCGTCCCCAGTTAGTCTCGTTAGTCTCATTTTAAGATTTGTCTAAGTTTGTCCTTAGAAATAGACTAACTTGGGACGAACTTAGACAAACCTTAGAATGAGACTAACGTTTGTCTTTGTTCGTTCCAAGTTAGTCTCGTTCTATGGTTTGTCTATGTTCGTCCTTAGAAAGAGACTAACTTGGGACGAACTTAGACAAACCTTAAAATGAGACTAACGTTTGTCTTTGTTCGTCCCAAGTTAGTCTCGTTAGTCTCATTTTAAGGTTTGTCTAAGTTCGTCCTTAGAAAGAGACTAACTTGGGAGGAACTTAGACAAACCTTAGAATGAGACTAACGTTGGTCTTTGTTCGTCCCAAGTTTGTCTCGTTAGTCTCATTTTAAGGTTTGTCTAAGTTCGTCCTTAGAAAGAGACAAACTTGGGACGAACTGAGACAAACCTTTGAATGAGACTAACGTTTGTCTTTGTTTGTCCCAAGTTAGTCTCGTTACTCTCATTCTATGGTTTGTCTAAGTTCGTCCTTAGAAAGAGACTAACTTGGGACGAACTTAGACAAACCTTAGAATGAGACTAACGTTTGTCTTTGTTCGTCCCAAGTTAGTCTCGTTAGTCTCATTTTAAGGTTTGTCTAAGTTCGTCCTTAGAAAGAGACTAACTTGAGACGAACTTAGACAAACCTTAGAATGAGACTAACGTTTGTCTTTGTTCGTCCCAAGTTAGTCTCGTTAGTCTCATTCTATGGTTTGTCTAAGTTCGTCCTTAGAAAGAGACTAACTTGGGATGAACTTAGAGAATGAGACTATTGTTTCTCTTTGTTCGTCCCAAGTTAGTCTAGTTAGTCTCATTATATGGTTTGTCTAAGTTCCTCTTTAGAAAGAGACTAAATTGGGACGCACTTAGACAAACCTTGAATGAGACTAACGTTTGTCTTTGTTCGTCCCAAGTTAGTCTCGTTCAATGGTTTGTCTTAGTTCGTCCTTAGAAAGAGACTAACTTGGGACGAACTTAGACAAACTTTAGAATGAGACTAACGTTAGTCTTTGTTCGTCCCAAGTTAATCTCGTTAGTCTCATTCTATGGTTTGTCTAAATTCGTCCTTAGAAAGAGACTAACTTGGGAGGAACGTTGACAAACCTTTGAATGAGACTAACATTTGTCTTTGTTCGTCCCAAGTTAGTCTCGTTAGTCTCATTTTAAGATTTGTCTAAGTTCGTCCTTAGAAAGAGACTAACTTGGGACGAACTTAGACAAACCTTAGAATGAGACTAACATTTGTCTTTGTTCGTCCCAAGTTTCTAGTTCTATGGTTTGGCTAAGTTCGTCCTTAGAAGGAGACTAACTTGGGACGAACTTAGACAAACCTTAGAATGAGACTAACGTTTGTCTTTGTTCGTCCCCAAGTTAGTCTCGTTAGTCTCATTTTAAGGTTTGTCTAATTTCGTCCTTAGAAAGAGTTAAACTTGGGTGGAACTTAGACAAACCTTAGAATGAGACTAACCTTTGTCCTTGTTCGTCCCAAGTTAGTCTCGTTAGTCTCATTTTAAGGTTTGTCTAAGTTCGTCCTTAGAAAGAGACTAACTTGGGAGGAACTTTGATGAGGACACACTAGCCTCACCTCGTCGGTCATCTACTATTACAAGTAATCCTATACAACTACAAGCTGATGCATCGACGAAAGAAGCTTTCAAAGGTCCAATGACTAGGAACCGAGCAAAACAAATTCAACATGAGGTGAATTCACTCCTAGTTGATTGTTATACTACAATTGATGAGAACTTTATGCTGCCTAAATCTAGTGTGCTTTTATTACTCAGATTCTCAAAAGTGGATGGACATAAAGAAGGGACACTTATGGAGGACTCATGCACGAAGAACAAAGGGAGAAGTCTAACATCATTTAGTGCAAGAAAGAAAGCAATAAAGGACCAGAATTGATGCTTTTCCCTTAGCACATCAAACCAAGCACAACTTGAAAGCATGGCTATTAATAGTATTGCACAAAGATCAATCATGGGCACTTATGGCTGAACAAGGATCAAAGGAGAATGCACAAGACTCCATGGTGGCTGCTCATTGCTCAAAAGAGGCTACTCAAGATCCCATGGTGGCTGCACAAGTCCACAACACATGCATTTACTTTCATTTCTTAGTATTAATCCTCATCTACATGTATTTTGAAAACACATTCAGATTTTGGAAATTTTATTCATCAACATTTCAGATTTAGCTATTGCTACATCTTTTTTCAAGAGAGAGTTCTCTACCCCCTTGCTCTTGTAGTTTCCTTGTGAGATTGCATAAGCGGTCGTTCGACGGCAACCAAATTGTGCTTCCAACTTCGTGCGTGGTTGTGTGGTTTGGAAACTTAGAGTGTGGTTAGGCAATTACTTGTTGCAGGTCATTGCACAAGCAGTGGTTGGCTTCAAGAGTCGTCGGGTTGCACTACCTATCCTCCTCCATCAAATCCTACAACGTGAAGTCCCGCTTCTGCCCCGTATCATTTGGTAATCAGAGCCATTGTTACATTGGTACCATCTATCCCTTTGTAGTTTTGTTGATTTCAATTCTGTCAAAAAAAAAGCAAACAAAAAGCAAAAAAAAAGCAAAAAAAAAGCAAAAAAAAAAGCAAAAAAAAAAAGCAAAAAAAAAAGCAAAAAAAAAATCAAAAAAAAAAGCAAAAAAAAAGCAAAAAAAAAGCAAAAAAAAAAGCAAAAAAATGCAAAAAAATGCAAAAAAAAAGGAAAAAAAAAGTTGCTGAATTTGTAGGGATTTCATCTAGTCTATTGAGTAGTGCATCCAAAATCAGCCATTGTTTGTGTGATTCTCGACTTGTATGCGCTTGATTGTTCACTCTTTTGGACCAACCATCATCACCGAAGTAAAACACAAATCTGCACTCACTTGGAATCTTCACGAGCTTCGGTTGGTAAGAGAAAGTGAGGTTTGAGGTTCTTTTTTTTTCTTTCATACACATTTATCTTTAGTATAGAGTTTTCCACAGCTAATCATGGCAGGTGATGGAGATGAATATGAAATTGATGGCGCTGAACAACTCAATCAGCCCATCACACGTCTCCATTTCAATGCTTTACGTGATCATCTTCGTCAAGAGTTTCGGGCAAGCATTGAGTCATTGGAGGAAAAGCAAGATAGAATATCTGAGGATCTTCAACAACTTATGGGTAATGTTAATCAACAACTAACCCAAAATCTTGCTGCTATGCAAGTTAATATAGTTGCTCAAGTTGTTCGAGAACTACGACAAGCCACGGGAGATGCAAGTGTGCATGGTGATGAGACTGAGAGGACTAATGGAGAGGTTGCTGCACCAATTGCTCAAGGAGGGCGAAACCATGTCGCCAACAACACAAACAACGTAGTTGCTGGTCGTGGGAATAATTTTAGAGATGCTCCATTCAATGGACGAGGACGAGGTCGTGGAAGAGGTAATATGAACCATGGTTACATTGATGATGAATTTGACAATGAGGATCGTGACATGTTTAGAAATGCTGGATTCCGTCAACGTGGAAACTTTGTTCGTGATGAGGAAAGGTTTGGTAAGCTGAAATTTACTATGCCAAAGTTTGAAGGAGGATCTGATCCAGAAGCTTATCTTACATGGGAGTTGAAGGTTGATAAGATTTTCCGCATGCATAACTATTCCGAAGAGAAGAAGCTTGCCATGGCTTCATTGGAGTTTGAAGACTATGCGCTTATATGGTGGGAACAAGTCCAGCGACAACGAGAAGAAGGAGAAGGATTCCCTATTGCTACTTGGGCAGAAATGAAGCGTGAGATGAGGGCGAGATTCATTCCAAGACACTATAGAAGAGACATCTTTGACAAGCTTCAAAACTTGAGGCAAGGTAAACAATCTGTTGAGGAGTACCACAAAGAGATGGAGAAGGCTATTATACGTGCCGATATACAAGAAGATGAGGAGCAGTCCATGGCTCGATTCTTGTATGGGTTGAACACAAGTGTGAAACGGATTGTTGAGCTACAACCTTACCGAAATGTCATAGAGTTGGTGCATCTTGCTTCAAAGGCTGAACGACAATTGCAAGATGACTCAAAGCTGAACAAATCAACCTCATTCACTACTCGGACTACAACAAGTGGAAGTAAGTTTGTACCGCAATTTAATGTTGGTCGAGGCATCACCACTAACTCTGTAGGTGGCAATCGTTCCAACACTCGTAGTGGTGGAACTGAAACTTCAAGGGAGAAAGGCAAATCAGCGTCATCTAGTTCATCTTCCATTGGATCCACATCCAAGAGTAGAGACATTGAGTGTTTCAAGTGTAAGGGACGTGGTCATATGATCAAAGACTGCCCAAACAACCGTACTATGCTCGTCACTGAGGAGGGAGAGTATGAATCAGCAAGTGATTTGGAAGACGAAGTTGCTAATGATACTCTTGATGATGAAGAACACAATTATTGTGATTATGAGCAAGGTGCCTCACTTGTTGTTACCAAGGTGCTCAGCGTGCAAGTGAAAGATTCAGAGAATTGTCAACGGCACAACCTTTTCCAAACAAGAGCAAAAGTTCAAGACAAAGTTGCGAAGGTAATAATTGATGGAGGAAGTTGCCAAAACCTTGCAAGTAAAGAGATGTGTGAAAGGCTTGAGCTGAAGTTGCTGCCACATCCTCACCCATACCATGTGCAATGGTTAAGTGATTGCGGAGAAATGAAGATTACACACAAGGTAAAAGTTCAGTTTAAGATTGGCGATTATATTGACACGGTTGAGTGTGATGTTCTACCCATGAAGGTGTGTCATTTACTATTGGGAAGGCCGTGGCAATATGATGTTTCAGCGCAACATTGTGGACGCACAAACCATTACACAATCAAGTGGAAAGGCAAGGATTTGGTGCTCCGACCTATGACACCTCAACAAATTATGACTGATCATATGCAAAAAGCCAGCGAGGGAAACAAAGTGAGTGTGAGAGTTGGAGAGAAAAAACATACGAGCGGAAACCACAAAACAGTGAGTGAGTGTCCCAAAACAAACACGAGAGAGAAACAGAAAAGTGAGGGAGAGAATTTCGTCATGCTAGCCACCAAATCTGAGTTGAGAGATGTGAGGAATAACACCAGTCAAGTGATCTTTGTGCTGATGTACAAAGACACATTGGTATCGACTAACGACTTGACATCTCTTCCTAGTGCCTTTTCTCGTGTTTTGCAGGATTACAAGGATGTCTTTCCAGAGGAGGTTCCAGCGGGTTTACCTCCATTGCGTGGCATTGAACATCAAATTGATCTCATTCCAGGAGCTTCACTTCCAAACCGACCACCATACCGCACAAATCCCGAAGAGACAAAGGAGATACAAAGGCAGGTACAAGAACTTTTAAATAAAGGTTATGTACGTGAAAGTTTAAGTCCTTGTGCTGTCCCTGTTATTTTAGTTCCTAAGAAGGATGGTTCTTGGCGTATGTGTGTTGATTGTAGGGCCATAAACAATAATACTGTTCGATATCGTCATCCTATTCCTAGGTTAGATGATATGCTTGATGAACTTAGTGGCTCTATGATATTCTCTAAGATTGATTTGCGTAGTGGATATCATCAAATTCGGATGAAAGAGGGAGATGAATGGAAAACGGCATTCAAAACAAAATTTGGATTGTATGAGTGGTTAGTCATGCCGTTTGGATTAACTAATGCACCTAGTACTTTCATGAGGTTAATGAATCACGTCTTGAGAGCTTACATTGGGAGATTTGTTGTTGTTTACTTTGATGACATCTTGATATACAACAAGTCTATAGATGAGCATATTGATCATATCAAACTTGTGTTAGATGTTCTTAGAAGGGAACAGTTATATGCTAACATGGAAAAGTGCTCATTTTGCACAAACAAGGTTGTGTTTCTTGGCTATGTTGTTTCAGGACAAGGAATTGAAGTTGATGAATCAAAGGTAGAGGCAATCAAGAATTGGCCAACTCCTATCAATACTTATGAGATGCTTGCTGATCATTTTTATTGGCCAAAGATGAGGAAGGATGTTGAAAGATTCGTGCAGCGATGCATTACATGTCACAAAGCTAAGTCAAAACTTAACCCTCACGGTTTATATACTCCTCTACCAGTTCCTATTGTTCCTTGGGAAGATATTAGTATGGATTTTGTGTTAGGACTACCTAAAACTAAGAGGGGAAGGGATTCAGTTTTTGTTGTTGTTGATAGATTCTCGAAGATGGCACATTTCATTCCATGTCATAAGAGCGATGATGCTTCACATGTGGCTGATTTATTTTTCAGGGAGGTTGTGCGTCTGCATGGAGTACCAAGGACGATCGTATCTGATCGTGGTGTGAAGTTTATGAGCTACTTTCGGAAGACATTATGGGGAAAGCTTGGGACCAAGCTATTGTTTTCAACAACTTGTCACCCACAAACTGATGGCCAAACGGAGGTGGTAAACCGTACCCTTTCAACGTTACTAAGGACTATGATCAAGAAGAACCTAAGGGAATGGGAAGAGTGCTTGCCGCACATCGAGTTCGCTTACAATAGGGCAGTTCACTCTACCACAAGCATGTGCCCATTTGAGGTGGTTTATGGATTCAAACCCATTTCACCACTCGACTTGCTGCCACTTCCATTGCAAGAACGAAGTAATATGGAGGCCTCAAAGCGTGCTGCATATGTGAGAAGGATTCACGAGAAGACTAAGGAGCAGATTGAGAAAAAGATAAAGTATTACGCACACAAGGCTAACAAGAACCGAAAGAAGGTAACGTTTGAACCCGGAGATCTAGTTTGGATACATCTACGTAAAGAACGTTTTCCGGAGATACGCAAGTCCAAACTCATGCCTCGTGGGGATGGACCATTCAAAGTGTTAGCAAAAATAAATGACAATGCCTACAAGATTGAACTTCCAGAAGACTATGCGGTGAGTCCCACTTTCAACGTGGCTGACTTGTCGCCTTACTTGGGTGAAGAAGAATCAGAGTCGAGGACGACTCTTTTTGAAGAGGGGGAGGATGATGAGGACACACTAGCCTCACCTCGTCGGTCATCTACTATTACAAGTAATCCTATACAACTACAAGCTGATGCATCGACGAAAGAAGCTTTCAAAGGTCCAATGACTAGGAACCGAGCAAAACAAATTCAACATGAGGTGAATTCACTCCTAGTTGATTGTTATACTACAATTGATGAGAACTTTATGCTGCCTAAATCTAGTGTGCTTTTATTACTCAGATTCTCAAAAGTGGATGGACATAAAGAAGGGACACTTATGGAGGACTCATGCACGAAGAACAAAGGGAGAAGTCTAACATCATTTAGTGCAAGAAAGAAAGCAATGAAGGACCAGAATTGATGCTTTTACCTTAGCACATCAAACCAAGCACAAATTGAAAGCATGGCTATTAATAGTATTGCACAAAGATCAATCACGGGCACTTATGGCTGAACAAGGATCAAAGGAGAATGCACAAGACTCCATGGTGGCTGCTCATTGCTCAAAAGAGGCTACTCAAGATCCCATGGTGGCTGCACAAGTCCACAACACATGCATTTACTTTCATTTCTTAGTATTAATCCTCATCTACATGTATTTTGAAAACACATTCAGATTTTGGAAATTTTATTCATCAACATTTCAGATTTAGCTATTGCTACATCTTTTTTCAAGAGAGAGTTCTCTACCCCCTTGCTCTTGTAGTTTCCTTGTGAGATTGCATAAGCGGTCGTTCGACGGCAACCAAATTGTGCTTCCAACTTCGTGCGTGGTTGTGTGGTTTGGAAACTTAGAGTGTGGTTAGGCAATTACTTGTTGCAGGTCATTGCACAAGCAGTGGTTGGCTTCAAGAGTCGTCGGGTTGCACTACCTATCCTCCTCCATCAAATCCTACATCGTGAAGTCCCGCTTCCGCCCCGTATCAAACTTAGACGAACCTTTGAATGAGAATAACGTTTGTGTTTGTTCGCCCCAAGTTAGTCTCGTTAGTCTCATTTTAAGATTTGTCTAAGTTCGTCCATAGAAATAGGCTAACTTGGGACGAACTTAGACAAACCTTAGAATGAGACTAACGTTTGTCTTTGTTCGTTCCAAGTTAGTCTCGTTCTATGGTTTGTCCATGTTCGTCCTTAGAAAGAGACTAACTTGGGACAAACATAGACAAACCTTAGAATGAGACTAACGTTTGTCTTTGTTCGTCCCAAGTTAGTCTCGTTAGTCTCATTTTAAGGTTTGTCTAAGTTTGTCCTTAGAAAGAGACTAACTTGGGAGGAACTTAGACAAACCTTAGAATGAGACTAACGTTTGTCTTTGTTCGTCCCAAGTTAGTCTCGTTAGTCTCATTTTAAGGTTTGTCTAAGTTCGTCCTTAGAAATAGACTAACTTGGGAGGAACTTAGACAAACCTTAGAATGAGACTAACGTTTGTCTTTGTTCGTCCCAAGTTAGTCTCGTTAGTCTCATTCTATGGTTTGTCTAAGTTCGTCCTTAGAAAGAGACTAACTTGGGACAAACTTAGACAAACCTTAGAATGAGAATAACGTTTGTCTTCGTTCGTCCCAAGTTAGTCTCGTTAGTCTCAAATTAAGATTTGTCTAAGTTCGTCCTTAGAAAGACACTAAATTGGGACGAACTTAGACAAACCTTAGAATGAGACTAACGTTTGTCTTTGTTCGTCCCAAGTTAGTCTCGTTAGTCTCATTTTAAGATTTGTCTAAGTTCGTCCTTAGAAAAAGACTAAATTGGGACGAACTTAGACATACCTTAGAATGAGACTAACGTTTGTCTTTGTTCGTCCCAAGTTAGTCTCGTTAGTCTCATTTTAAGGTTTGTCTAAGTTCGTCCTTAGAAAGAGACTAACTTGGGACGAACTTAGACAACCCTTAGAATGAGACTAACGTTTGTCTTTGTTCGTTCCAAGTTAGTCTCGTTAGTCTCATTCTATGGTTTATCTAAGTTCGTCCTTAGAAAGAGACTAACTTGGGAGGAACTTAGAAAAACCTCTGAATGAGACTAACATTTGTCTTTGTTCGTCCCAAGTTAGTCTCGTTCAATGGTTTGTCCAAGTTCGTCCTTAGAAAGAGACTAACTTGGGACGAACTTAGACAAACTTTAGAATGAGACTAACGTTTGTCTTTGTTCGTCCCAAGTTAGTCTCGTTAGTCTCATTCTATGGTTTGTCTAAGTTCGTCCTTAGAAAGAGACTAACATGGGAGGAACATAGACAAACCTTTGAATGAGACTAACATTTGTCTTTGTTCGTCCCAAGTTAGTCTCGTTAGTCTCATTTTAAGATTTGTCTAAGTTCATCCTTAGAAAGAGACTAACTTGGGACGAACTTAGACAAACCTTAGAATGAGACTAACGTTAGTCTTTGTTCGTCCCAAGTTAGTCTCGTTCTATGGTTTGTCTAAGTTCGTCCTTAGAAAGAGACTAACTTGGGACGAACTTAGACAAACCTCTGAATGAGACTAACATTTGTCTTTGTGCGTCCCAAGTTAGTCTCGTTAGTCTCATTTTGAGGTTTGTCCAAGTTCATCCTTAGAAAGAGACTAACTTGGGACAAACTTAGACAAACCTTAGAATGAGACTAACGTTTGTCTTTGCTCGTCCCAAGTTAGTCTCGTTAGTCTCATTGTAAGATTTGTCTAATTCGTCCTTAGAAAGAGACTAACTTGGGACGAACTTAGACAGACCTTAGAATGAGACTAACGTTTGTCTTTGTTCGTCCCAAGTTAGTCTCGTTAGTCTCATTTTAAGGTTTGTCTAAGTTCGTCCTTAGAAGGAGACAAACTTGGGACGAACTTAGACAAACCTTAGAATGAGACTAATGTTTGTATTTGTTTGTCCCAAGTTAGTCTCGTTAGTCTCATTCTGTGGTTTGTCTAAGTTCGTCCTTAGAAAGAGACTAACTTGGGACGAACTTTGACAAACCTTAGAATGAGACTAACGTTTCTCTTTGTTCGTCCCAAGTTAGTCTTGTTAGTCTCATTCTATGATTTGTCTAAGTTCCTCTTTAGAAAGAGACTAACTTGGGACGCACTTAGACAAACCATAGAAAGAGACTAACGTTTGTCTTTGTTCGTCCCAAGTTAGTCTCGTTCAATGGTTTGTCTAAGTTCATCCTTAGAAAGAGACTAACTTGGGACGAACTTAGCGCAACTTTAGAATGAGACTAACGTTTGTCTTTGTTCGTCCCAAGTTAGTCTCGTTAGTCTCATTCTATGGTTTGTCTAAGTTCGTCCTTAGAAAGAGACTAACTTGGGAGGAACATAGACAAACCTTTGAATGAGACTAACGTTTGTCTTTGTTCGTCCCAAGTTAGTCTCGTTAGTCTCATTTTAAGATTTGTCTAAGTTCATCCTTAGAAAGAGACTAACTTGGGACGAACTTAGACAAACCTTAGAATGAGACTAACGTTTGTCTTTGTTCGTCCCAAGTTAGTCTCGTTCTATGGTTTGTCTAAGTTCGTCCTTAGAAAGAGACTAACTTGGGACGAACTTAGACAAACCTTAGAATGAGACTAACGTTTGTCTTTGTTCGTCCCCAAGTTAGTCTCGTTAGTCTCATTGTAAGATTTGTCTAAGTTCGTCCTTAGAAAGAGACTAACTTGGGACGAACTTAGACAGACCTTAGAATGAGACTAACGTTTGTCTTTGTTCGTCCCAAGTTAGTCTCGTTAGTCTCATTTTAAGGTTTGTCTAAGTTCGTCCTTAGAAAGAGACAAACTTGGGACGAACTTCGACAAACCTTAGAATGAGACTAATGTTTGTATTTGTTTGTCCCAAGTTAGTCTCGTTAGTCTCATTCTGTGGTTTGTCTAAGTTCGTCCTTAGAAAGAGACTAACTTGGGACGAACTTTGACAAACCTTAGAATGAGACTAACGTTTCTCTTTGTTCGTCCCAAGTTAGTCTAGTTATTCTCATTCTATGATTTGTCTAAGTTCCTCTTTAGAAAGAGACTAACTTGGGACGCACTTAGACAAACCATAGAAAGAGACTAACGTTTGTCTTTGTTCGTCCCAAGTTAGTCTCGTTCAATGGTTTGTCTAAGTTCATCCTTAGAAAGAGACTAACTTGGGACGAACTTAGCGAAACTTTAGAATGAGACTAACGTTTGTCTTTGTTCGTCCCAAGTTAGTCTCGTTAGTCTCATTCTATGGTTTGTCTAAGTTCGTCCTTAGAAAGAGACTAACTTGGGAGGAACATAGACAAACCTTTGAATGAGACTAACGTTTGTCTTTGTTCGTCCCAAGTTAGTCTCGTTAGTCTCATTTTAAAATTTGTCTAAGTTCATCCTTAGAAAGAGACTAACTTGGGACGAACTTAGACAAACCTTAGAATGAGACTAACGTTTGTCTTTGTTCGTCCCAAGTTAGTCTCGTTCTATGGTTTGTCTAAGTTCGTCCTTAGAAAGAGACTAACTTGGGACGAACTTAGACAAACCTTAGAATGAGACTAACGTTTGTCTTTGTTCGTCCCCAAGTTAGTCTCGTTAGTCTCATTTTAAGGTTTGTCTAAGTTCGTCCTTAGAAAGAGACTAACTTGGGAGGAACTTAGACAAACCTTAGAATGAGACTAACCTTTGTCCTTGTTCGTCCCAAGTTAGTCTCGTTAGTCTCATTTTAAGGTTTGTCAAAGTTCGTCCTTAGAAAGAGACTAACTTGGGAGGAACTTAGACAAACCTTTGAATGAGACTAACGTTTGTCTTTGTTCGTCCCTAGTTAGTCTCGTTAGTCTCATTTTAAGATTTGTCTAAGTTCGTCCTTAGAAATAGACTAACTTGGGACGAACTTAGACAAACCTTAGAATGAGACTAACGTTTGTCTTTGTTCGTTCCAAGTTAGTCTCGATCTATGGTTTGTCTATGTTCGTCCTTAGAAAGAGACTAACTTGGGACAAACTTAGACAAACCTTAAAATGAGACTAACCGTCTTTGTTCGTCCCAAGTTAGTCTCGTTAGTCTCATTTTAAGGTTTGTCTAAGTTCGTCCTTAGAAAGAGACTAACTTGGGAGGAACTTAGACAAACCTTAGAATGAGACTAACGTTTGTCTTTGTTCGTCCCAAGTTTGTCTCGTTAGTCTCATTTTAAGATTTGTCTAAGCTCGTCCTTAGAAAGAGACTAACTTGGGACGAACTGAGACAAAACCTTTGAATGAGACTAACGTTTGTCTTTGTTCGTCCCAAGTTAGTCTCGTTCTATGGTTTGTCTAAGTTCGTCCTTAGAAAGAGACTAACTTGGGACGAACTTAGACAAACCTTTGAATGAGACTAACGTTTGTCTTTGTTCGTCCCAAGTTAGTCTCGTTAGTCTCATTTTATGGTTTGTCTAAGTTTGTCCTTGGAAAGAGACTAACTTGAGACGAACTTAGACAAACCTTAGAATGAGACTAACGTTTGTCTTTGTTTGTCCCAAGTTAGTCTCGTTAGTCTCATTCTATGGTTTGTCCAAGTTCATCCTTAGAATTAGATTAACTTGGGATGAACTTAGACAAACCTTAGAATGAGACTAACGTTTGTCTTTGTTCGTCCCAAGTTAGTCTCGTTAGTCTCATTTTAAGGTTTTTCTAAGTTCGTCCTAAGAAAGAGACTAACTTGGGATGAACTTAGACAAACCTTAGAATGAGACTAACGTTTGTCTTTGTTTGGCCCAAGTTAGTCTCGTTAGTCTCATTCTATGGTTTGTCTAAGTTCGTCCTTAGAAAGAGATTAACTTGGGACGAACTTAGACAAACCTCAGAATGAGACTAACATTTGTCTTTGTTCGTCCCAAGTTAGTCTCGTTAGTCTCATTTTAAGGTTTGTCTAAGTTCGTCCTTAGAAAGAGACTAACTTTGGACGAACTTAGACAAACCTTAGAATGAGACTAACGTTTCTCTTTGATCGTCCCAAGTTAGTCTCTTTCTATGGTTTGTCTATGTTCGTCCTTAGAAAGAGACTAACTTGGGACGAACTTAGACAAACTTTAGAATGAGACTAACGTTTGTCTTTGTTCGTCCCAAGTTGGTCTTGTTAGTCTCATTCTATGGTTTGTCTAAGTTCGTCCTTAGAATGAGATTAACTTGGGATAACTTAGACAAACCTTAGAATGAGACTAACGTTTGTCTTTGTTGGTCCCAAGTTAGTCTCGTTTGTCTCATTTTAAGGTTTGTCGAAGTTCGTCCTTGGAAAGAGACTAACTTGGGACGAACTTAGACAAACCTTAGAATGAGACTAACGTTTGTCTTTGATCGTCCCAAGTTAGTCTCTTTCTATGGTTTGTCTATGTTCGTCCTTAGAAAGAGACTAACTTGGGACGAACTTAGACAAACTTTAGAATGAGACTGACGTTTGACTTTGTTCGTCCCAAGTTGGTCTCGTTAGTCTCATTCTATGGTTTGTCTAAGTTCGTCCTTAGAAAGAGACTAACTTGGGAGGAACTTAGACAAACCTTAGAATGAGACTAACGTTTGTCTTTGTTCGTCCCTAGTTAGTCTCGTTAGTCTCATTTTAAGGTTTGTCTAAGTTCGTCCTTAGAAATAGACTAACTTGGGACGAACTTAGACAAACCTTAGAATGAGACTAACGTTTGTCTTTATTCGTCCCAAGTTAGTCTCGTTCTATGGTTTGTCTAAGTTCGTCCTTAAAAAGAGACTAACTTGGGACGAACTTAGACAAACCTTAGAATGAGACTAACGTTTGTCTTTGTTCGTTCCAAGTTAATCTCGTTAGTCTCATTTTAAGGTTTGTCTAAGTTCGTTCTTAGAAAGAGACTAACTTGGGACGATTTTAGACAAACCTTAGAATTAGACTAACGTTTGTCTTTGTTTGTCCCTAGTTAGTCTCGTTAGTCTCATTCTATGGGTTGTCTAAGTTCGTCCTTAGAAAGAGATTAACTTGGGACGAACTTAGACAAACCTTAGAATGAGACTAACGTTTGTCTTTGTTCGTCCCAAGTTAGTCTCGTTAGTCTCATTTTAAGGTTTGTCTAAGTTCGTCCTTAGAAATAGACTAACTTGGGAGGAACTTAGACAAACCTTAGAATGAGACTAACGTTTGTCTTTGTTCGTCCCAAGTTAGTCTCGTTAGTCTCATTCTATGGTTTGTCTAAGTTCGTCCTTAGAAAGAGACTAACTTGGGACAAACTTAGACAAACCTTAGAATGAGAATAACGTTTGTCTTCGTTCGTCCCAAGTTAGTCTCGTTAGTCTCAAATTAAGATTTGTCTAAGTTCGTCCTTAGAAAGACACTAAATTGGGACGAACTTAGACAAACCTTAGAATGAGACTAACGTTTGTCTTTGTTCGTCCCAAGTTAGTCTCGTTAGTCTCATTTTAAGATTTGTCTAAGTTCGTCCTTAGAAAAAGACTAAATTGGGACGAACTTAGACATACCTTAGAATGAGACTAACGTTTGTCTTTGTTCGTTCCAAGTTAATCTCGTTAGTCTCATTTTAAGGTTTGTCTAAGTTCGTTCTTAGAAAGAGACTAACTTGGGACGATTTTAGACAAACCTTAGAATTAGACTAACGTTTGTCTTTGTTTGTCCCTAGTTAGTCTCGTTAGTCTCATTCTATGGGTTGTCTAAGTTCGTCCTTAGAAAGAGATTAACTTGGGACGAACTTAGACAAACCTTAGAATGAGACTAACGTTTGTCTTTGTTCGTCCCAAGTTAGTCTCGTTAGTCTCATTTTAAGGTTTGTCTAAGTTTGTCCTTAGAAAGAGACTAACTTGGGACGAACTTAGACAAACCTTAGAATGAGACTAACGTTTGTCTTTGTTTGTCCCTAGTTAGTCTCGTTAGTCTCATTCTATGGGTTGTCCAAGTTCGTCCTTAGAAAGAGATTAACTTGGGACGAACTTAGACAAACCTCAGAATGAGACTAACGTTTCTCTTTGTTCGTCCCAAGTTAGTCTCGTTAGTCTCATTTTAAGGTTTGTCTAAGTTCGTCCTTAGAAAGAGACTAACTTGGGACGAACTTAGACAAACCTTAGAATGAGACTAACGTTTGTCTTTGTTCGTCCCAAATTAGTCTCGTTCTATGGTTTGTCTAAGTTCGTCCTTAGAAAGAGACTAACTTGGGACGAACTTCGACAAACATTAGAATGAGACTAACGTTTGTTTTTGTTCGTCCCAAGTTGCTCTCGTTAGGCTCATTCTCTGGTTTGTCTAAGTTCGTCTTTAGAAAGAGACTAACTTGGGACGAACTTTGACAAACCTTAGAATGAGACTAACGTTTGTCTTTGTTCGTCCCAAGTTAGTCTCGTTCAATGGTTTGTCTAATTTCGTCCTTAGAAAGAGACTAACTTGGGACGAACTTAGACAAACCTTTGAATGAGACTAACGTTTGTCTTTGTTCGTCCCAAGTTAGTCTCGTTAGTCTCATTTTAAGGTTTGTCTAAGTTCGTCCTTAGAAAGAGACTAACTTGGGATGAACTTAGACAAACCTTAGAATGAGACTAACGTTTGTCTTTGTTTGGCCCAAGTTAGTCTCGTTAGTCTCATTCTATGGTTTGTCTAAGTTCGTCCTTAGAAAGAGATTAACTTGGGACGAACTTAGACAAACCTCAGAATGAGACTAACATTTGTCTTTGTTCGTCCGAAGTTAGTCTCGTTAGTCTCATTTTAAGGTTTGTCTAAGTTCGTCCTTAGAAAGAGACTAACTTTGGACGAACTTAGACAAACCTTAGAATGAGACTAACGTTTGCCTTTGATCGTCCCAAGTTAGTCTCTTTCTATGGTTTGTCTATGTTCGTCCTTAGAAAGACACTAACTTGGGACGAACTTAGACAAACTTTAGAATGAGACTAACGTTTGTCTTTGTTCATCCCAAGTTGGTCTTGTTAGTCTCATTCTATGGTTTGTCTAAGTTCGTCCTTAGAATGAGATTAACTTGGGATAACTTAGACAAACCTTAGAATGAGACTAACGTTTGTCTTTGTTCGTCCCAAGTTAGTCTCGTTTGTCTCATTTTAAGGTTTGTCTAAGTTCGTCCTTGAAAAGAGACTAACTTGGGACGAACTTAGACAAACCTTAGAATGAGACTAACGTTTGTCTTTGATCGTCCCAAGTTAGTCTCTTTCTATGGTTTGTCTATGTTCGTCCTTAGAAAGAGACTAACTTGGGACGAACTTAGACAAACTTTAGAATGAGACTAACGTTTGACTTTGTTCGTCCCAAGTTGGTCTCGTTCTATGGTTTGTCTAAGTTCGTCCTTAGAAAGAGACTAACTTGGGACGAACTTAGACAAACCTTAGAATGAGACTAACGTTTGTCTTTGATCGTCCCAAGTTAGTCTCTTTCTATGGTTTGTCTATGTTCGTCCTTAGAAAGAGACTAACTTGGGACGAACTTAGACAAACTTAGAATGAGACTAACGTTTGACTTTGTTCGTCCCAAATTGGTCTCGTTAGTCTCATTCTATGGTTTGTCTAAGTTCGTCCTTAGAATGAGATTAACTTGGGATGAACTTAGACAAACCTTAGAATGAGACTAACGTTTGTCTTTGTTCGTCCCAAGTTAGTCTCGTTTGTCTCATTTTAAGGTTTGTCTAAGTTCGTCCTTAGAAAGAGACTAACTTGGGATGAACTTAGACAAATCTTAGAATGAGACTAACGTTTGTCTTTGTTCGTCCCAAGTTAGTCTCGTTAGTCTCATTTTAAGGTTTGTCTAAGTTCGTCCTTAGAAGGAGACTAACTTGGGACGAACTTAGAAAAACCTTAGAATGAGACTAACGTTTGTCATTGTTCGACCCAAGTTAGTCTCGTTCTATGGTTTGTCTAAAGACTAACTTGGGACGAACTTAGACAAACCTTAGAATGAGACTAAAGTTTGTCTTTGTTCGTCCCAAGTTAGTCTCGTTAGTCTCATTTTAAGGTTTGTCTAAGTTCGTCCTTAGAAAGAGACTAACTTGGGACGAACTTAGACAAACCTTAGAATGAGACTAACGTTTGTCTTTGTTCGTCGCAAGTTAGTCTCGTTAATCTCATTTTAAGGTTTGTCTAAGTTCGTCCTTAGAAAGAGATTAACTTGGGACGAACTTAGACAAACCCCAGAATGAGACTAACGTTTGTCTTTGTTCGTCCCAAGTTAGTCTCGTTAGTCTCATTTTAAGGTTTGTCTAAGTTCGTCCTTAGAAAGAGACTAACTTGGGACGAACTTAGACAAACCTTAGAATGAGACTAACGTTTGTCTTTGATCGTCCCAAGTTAGTCTCTTTCTATGGTTTGTCTTTGTTTGTCCTTAGAAAGAGACTAACTTGGGACGAACTTAGACAAACTTTAGAATGAGACTAACGTTTGTCTTTGTTCGTCCCAAGTTGGTCTCGTTAGTCTCATTCTATGGTTTGTCTAAGTTCGTCTTTAGAAAGAGACTAACTTGGGACGAACTTAGACAAACCTTTGAATGAGACTAACGTTTGTCTTTCTTCGTTCCATGTTAGTCTCGTTAGTCTCATTTTAAGGTTTGTCTAAGTTCTGCTTAGAAAGAGACTAACTTGGGATGAACTTAGAGAAACCTCAGAATGAGACTAACGTTCGTCTTTGTTCGTCCAAAGTTAGTCTCGTTAGTCTCATTTTAAGATTTGTCTAAGTTCGTCCTTAGCAAGAGACTAACTTGGGACGAACTTAGACAAACATTAGAATGAGACTAACGTTTGTCTTTGTTCGTGCCAAGTTAGTCTCGTTCTATGGTTTGTCTAAGTTCGTCCTTAGAAAGAGACTAACTTGGGGCGAACTTAGACAAACCTTAGAATGAGACTAACGTTTGTCTTTGATCGTCCCAAGTTAGTCTCTTTCTATGGTTTGTCTATGTTCGTCCTTAGAAAGAGACTAACTTGGGACGAACTTAGACAAACTTTAGAATGAGACTAACGTTTGACTTTGTTCGTCCCAAATTGGTCTCGTTAGTCTCATTCTATGGTTTGTCTAAGTTCGTCCTTAGAATGAGATTAACTTGGGATGAACTTAGACAAACCTTAGAATGAGACTAACGTTTGTCTTTGTTCGTCCCAAGTTAGTCTCGTTTGTCTCATTTTAAGGTTTGTCTAAGTTCGTCCTTAGAAAGAGACTAACTTGGGATGAACTTAGACAAATCTTAGAATGAGACTAACGTTTGTCTTTGTTCGTCCCAAGTTAGTCTCGTTAGTCTCATTTTAAGGTTTGTCTAAGTTCGTCCTTAGAAGGAGACTAACTTGGGACGAACTTAGACAAACCTTAGAATGAGACTAACGTTTGTCCTTGTTCGACCCAAGTTAGTCTCGTTCTATGGTTTGTCTAAGTTCGTCCTTAGAAAGAGACTAACTTGGGACGAACTTAGACAAACCTTAGAATGAGACTAAAGTTTGTCTTTGTTCGTCCCAAGTTAGTCTCGTTAGTCTCATTTTAAGGTTTGTCTAAGTTCGTCCTTAGAAAGAGACTAACTTGGGACGAACTTAGACAAACCTTAGAATGAGACTAACGTTTGTCTTTGATCGTCCCAAGTTAGTATCTTTCTATGGTTTGTCTATGTTCATCCTTAGAAAGAGACTAACTTGGGACGAACTTAGACAAACTTTAGAATGAGACTAACGTTTGACTTTGTTCGTCCCAAGTTGGTCTCGTTAGATCTATGGTTTGTCTAAGTTCGTCCTTAGAATGAGATTAAATTGGGATGAACTTAGACAAACCTTAGAATGAGACTAACGTTTGTCTTTGTTCGTCCCAAGTTAGTCTCGTTTGTCTCATTTTAAGGTTTGTCTAAGTTCGTCCTTAGAAAGAGGCTAACTTGGGACGAACTTAGACAAATCTTAGAAAGAGACTAACGTTTGTCTTTTTTCGTGCCAAGTTAGTCTCGTTAGTCTCATTCTAAGGTTTGTCTAAGTTCGTCCTTAGAAAGAGACTAACTTGGGACGAACTTAGACAAAACCTTAGAATGAGACTAACGTTTGTCTTTGTTCGTCCCAAGTTATACTCTTTCTATGGTTTGTCTATGTTCGTCCTTGGAAAGAGACTAACTTGGGACAAACTTAGACAAACTTTAGAATGAGACTAACTTTTGACTTTGTTCGTCCCAAGTTGGTCTCGTTAGTCTCATTCTATGGTTTGTCTAAGTTCGTCCTTAGAATGAGATTAACTTGGGATTAACTTAGACAAACCTTAGAATGAGACTAACGTTTGTCTTTGTTCGTCCCATGATAGTCTCGTTTGTGTCATTTTAAGGTTTGTCTAAGTTCATCCTTAGAAAGAGACTAACTCGGGACTAACTTAGACAAACCTTAGAATGAGACTAACGTTTGTATTTGTTCGTCCCAAGTTAGTCTCATTCTGTGGTTTGTCTAAGTTCGTCCTTATAAAGAGACTAACTTGGGACGAATTAGACAAACCTTAGAATGAGACTAACGTTTGTCTCTGTTTGTCCCAAGTTAGTCTTGTTAGTCTCATTCTATGGTTTGTCTAAGTTCGTCCTTTGAAAGAGATTAACTTGGGATGAACTTAGACAGACCTTAGAATGAGACTAACGTTTGTCTTTGTTCGTCCCAAGTTAGTCTCGTTAGTCTCATTTTAATGTTTGTCTAAGTTCGTCCTTAGAAACAGACTAACTTGGGACGAACTTAGACAAATCTTAGAATGAGACTAACGTTTGTCTTTGTTCGTACCAAGTTAGTCTCGTTAGTCTCATTTTAATGTTTGTCTAAGTTCGTCCTTAGAAAGAGACTAACTTGGGACGAACTTAGACAAACCTTAGAATGAGACTAACGTTTGTCATTGTTCGCCCCAAGTTAGTCTCGTTCTATGGTTTGTCTAAGTTCGTCCTTAGAAAGAGACTAACTTGGGACGAATTTAGACAAACCTTAGAATGAGACTAACGTTTGTCTTTGTTCGTCCCAAGTTAGTCTCGTTAGTCTCATTTTAAGGTTTGTCTAAGTTCGTCCTTAGAAAAAGACTAACTTGGGAGGAAGTTAGACAAACCTTAGAATGAGACTAACGTTTGTCTTTGTTCGTCCCTAGTTAGTCTCGTTAGTCTCATTCTAAGGTTTGTCTAAGTTCGTCCTTAGAAAGAGACTAACTTGGGACGAACTTAGACAAAACCTTAGAATGAGACTAATGTTTGTCTTTGTTCGTCCCAAGTTATTCTCTTTCTATGGTTTGTCTATGTTCGTCCTTAGAAAGAGACTAACTTGGGACAAACTTAGACAAACTTTAGAATGAGACTAACTTTTGACTTTGTTCGTCCCAAGTTGGTCTCGTTAGTCTCATTCTATGGTTTGTCTAAGTTCGTCCTTAGAATGAGATTAACTTGGGATTAACTTAGACAAACCTTAGAATGAGACTAACGTTTGTCTTTGTTCGTCCCATGTTAGTCTCGTTTGTCTCATTTTAAGGTTTGTCTAAGTTCATCCTTAGAAAGAGACTAACTCGGGACGAACTTAGACAAACCTTAGAATGAGACTAACGTTTGTATTTGTTCGTCCCAAGTTAGTCTCATTCTGTGGTTTGTCTTAGTTCGTCCTTATAAAGAGACTAACTTGGGACGAATTAGACAAACCTTAGAATGAGACTAACGTTTGTCTCTGTTTGTCCCAAGTTAGTCTTGTTAGTCTCATTCTATGGTTTGTCTAAGTTCGTCCTTTGAAAGAGATTAACTAGGGATGAACTTAGACAGACCTTAGAATGAGACTAACATTTGTCTTTGTTCGTCCCAAGTTAGTCTCGTTAGTCTCATTTTAATGTTTGTCTAAGTTCGTACTTAGAAACAGACTAACTTGGGACGAACTTAGACAAATCTTAGAATGAGACTAAC
Source organism: Rhodiola kirilowii (assembly GCA_033675215.1). Classification (NCBI taxonomy): domain Eukaryota; kingdom Viridiplantae; phylum Streptophyta; class Magnoliopsida; order Saxifragales; family Crassulaceae; genus Rhodiola; species Rhodiola kirilowii. The sequence goes on from JAUCNB010000016.1 coordinate 1,501,966, forward strand.
GTTTGTCTTTGTTCGTACCAAGTTAGTCTCGTTAGTCTCATTTTAATGTTTGTCTAAGTTCGTCCTTAGAAAGAGACTAACTTGGGACGAACTTAGACAAACCTTAGAATGAGACTAACGTTTGTCATTGTTCGCCCCAAGTTAGTCTCGTTCTATGGTTTGTCTAAGTTCGTCCTTAGAAAGAGACTAACTTGGGACGAACTTAGACAAACCTTAGAATGAGACTAACGTTTGTCTTTGTTCGTCCCAAGTTAGTCTCGTTAGTCTCATTTTAAGGTTTGTCTAAGTTCGTCCTTAGAAAAAGACTAACTTGGGAGGAAGTTAGACAAACCTTAGAATGAGACTAACGTTTGTCTTTGTTCGTCCCTAGTTAGTCTCGTTAGTCTCATTCTAAGGTTTGTCTAAGTTCGTCCTTAGAAAGAGACTAACTTGGGACGAACTTAGACAAAACCTTAGAATGAGACTAACGTTTGTCTTTGTTCGTCCCAAGTTATTCTCTTTCTATGGTTTGTCTATGTTCGTCCTTAGAAAGAGACTAACTTGGGACAAACTTAGACAAACTTTAGAATGAGACTAACTTTTGACTTTGTTCGTCCCTAGTTGGTCTCGTTAGTCTCATTCTATGGTTTGTCTAAGTTCGTCCTTAGAATGAGATTAACTTGGGATTAACTTAGACAAACCTTAGAATGAGACTAACGTTTGTCTTTGTTCGTCCCATGCTAGTCTCGTTTGTCTCATTTTAAGGTTTGTCTAAGTTCATCCTTAGAAAGGGACTAACTCGGGACGAACTTAGACAAACCTTAGAATGAGACTAACGTTTGTATTTGTTCGTCCCAAGTTAGTCTCATTTTGTGGTTTGTCTAAGTTCGTCCTTATAAAGAGACTAACTTGGGATGAATTAGACAAACCTTAGAATGTGACTAACGTTTGTCTCTGTTTGTCCCAAGTTAGTCTTGTTAGTCTCATTCTATGGTTTGTCTAAGTTCGTCCTTTGAAAGAGATTAACTTGGGATGAACTTAGACAGACCTTAGAATGAGACTAACGTTTGTCTTTGTTCGTCCCAAGTTAGTCTCGTTAGTCTCATTTTAATGTTTGTCTAAGTTCGTCCTTAGAAACAGACTAACTTGGGATGAACTTAGACAAATCTTAGAATGAGACTAACGTTTGTCTTTGTTCGTACCAAGTTAGTCTCGTTAGTCTCATTTTAAGGTTTGTCTAAGTTCGTCCTTAGAAAGAGATTAACTTGGGACGAACTTAGACAAACCTTAGAATGAGACTAACGTTTGTCATTGTTCGCCCCAAGTTAGTCTCGTTCTATGGTTTGTCTAAGTTCGTCCTTAGAAAGAGACTAACTTGGGACGAACTTAGACAAACCTTAGAATGAGACTAACGTTTGTCTTTGTTCGTCCCAAGTTAGTCTCGTTAGTCTCATTTTAAGGTTTGTCTAAGTTCGTCCTTAGAAAAAGACTAACTTGGGAGGAAGTTAGACAAACCTTAGAATGAGACTAACGTTTGTCTTTGTTCGTCCCTAGTTAGTCTCGTTAGTCTCATTTTAAGGTTTGTCTAAGTTCGTCCTTAGAAATAGACTAACTTGGGACGAACTTAGACAAACCTTAGAATGAGATTAACGTTTGTCTTTGTTCGTCCCAAGTTAATCTCGTTAGTCTCATTTTAAGGTTTGTCTAAGTTCGTCCTTAGAAAGAGACTAACTTGGGACGAACTTAGACAAACCTTAGAATTAGACTAACGTTTGTCTTTGTTTGTCCCAAGTTAGTCTCGTTCAATGGTTTGTCTAAGTTCGTCCTTAGAAAGAGACTAACTTGGGACGAACTTAGACAAACCTTAGAATTAGACTAACGTTTGTCTTTGTTTGTCCCTAGTTAGTCTCGTTAGTCTCATTCTATGGGTTGTCTAAGTTCGTCCTTAGAAAGAGATTAACTTGGGACGAACTTAGACAAACCTTAGAAATAAGCTAACGTTTGTCTTTGTTTGTCCCTAGTAAGTCTCGTTAGTCTCATTCTATGGGTTGTCTAAGTTCGTCCTTAGAAAGAGATTAACTTGGGACGAACTTAGACAAACCTCAGAATGAGACTAACGTTTCTCTTTGTTCGTCCCAAGTTAGTCTCGTTAGTCTCATTTTAAGGTTTGTCTAAGTTCGTCCTTAGAAAGATACTAACTTGGGACGAACTTAGACAAACCTTAGAATGAGACTAACGTTTGTCTTTGTTCGTCCCAAGTTAGCCTCGTTCTATGGTTTGTCTAATTTCGTCCTTAGAAAGAGACTAACTTGGGATGAACTTCGACAAACATTAGAATGAGACTAACGTTTGTCTTTGTTCGTCCCAAGTTGCTCTCGTTAGGCTCATTCTATGGTTTGTCTAAGTTCGTCTTTAGAAAGAGACTAACTTGGGACGAACTTAGACAAACCTTAGAATGAGACTAACGTTTGTCTTTGTTCGTCCCAAGTTAGTCTCGTTCAATGGTTTGTCTAATTTCGTCCTTAGAAAGAGACTAACTTGGGACGAACTTAGACAAACCTTAGAATGAGACTAACGTTTGTCTTTGTTTGTCCCAAGTTAGTCTCGTTAGTCTCATTCTATGGTTTGTCTAAGTTCGTCCTTAGAATGAGATTAACTTGGGATGAACTTAGACAAACCTTAGAATGAGACTAACGTTTGTCTTTGTTTGTCCCAAGTTAGTCTTGTTTGTCTCATTTTAAGGTTTTTCTTAGTTCGTCCTTAGAAAGAGACTAACTCGGGACGAACTTAGACAAACCTTAGAATGAGAATAACGTTTGTCATTGTTCGTCCCAAGTTAGTCTCGTTCTATGGTTTGTCTAAGTTCGTCCTTAGAAAGAGACTAACTTGGGACGAACTTAGATAAACCTTAGAATGAGACTAACGTTTGTCTTTGTTTGTCCCAAGTTAGTCTCGTTAGTCTCATTTTTAGGTTTGTCTAAGTTCGTCCTTAGAAAGATACTAACTTGGGAGGAACTTAGACAAACCTTAGAATGAGACTAACGTTTGTCTTTGTTCGTCCCAAGTTTGTCTCGTTAGTCTCGTTAGTCTCATTTTCAGGTTTTTCTAAGTTCGTCCTTAGTAAGAGACTAACTTGGGACGAACTTAGACAAACCTTAGAATGAGACTAACGTTTGTCTTTGTTTGTCCCAAGTAAGTCTCGTTAGTCTCATTCTATTGTTTGTCTAAGTTCGTCCTTAGAAAAAGATTAACTTGGGACGAACTTAGACAAACCTCAGAATGAGACTAACGTTTGTCTTTGTTCGTCCCAAGTTAGTCTCGTTAGTCTCATTTTAAGGTTTGTCTAAGTTCGTCCTTAGAAAGAGACTAACTTGGGACGAACTTAGACAAACCTTAGAATGAGACAAACGTTTGTCTTTGATCGTCCCAAGTTAGTCTCTTTCTATGGTTTGTCTATGTTCGTCCTTAGAAAGAGACTAACTTGGGATGAACTTAGACAAACTTTAGAATGAGACTAACGTTTGACTTTGTTCGTCCCAAGTTGGTCTCGTTAGTCTCATTCTATGGTTTGTCTAAGTTCGTCCTTAGAATGAGATTAACTTGGGATGAACTTAGACAAACCTTAGAATGAGACTAACGTTTGTCTTTGTTCGTCCCATGTTAGTCTCATTTGTCTCATTTTAAGGTTTGTCTAAGTTCATCCTTAGAAAGAGACTAACTCGGGACTAACTTAGACAAACCTTAGAATGAGACTAACGTTTGTATTTGTTCGTCCCAAGTTAGTCTCATTCTGTGGTTTGTCTAAGTTCGTCCTTAGAAAGAGACTAACTTGGGACGAACTTAGACAAACTTTAGAATGAGACTATCGTTTGACTTTGTTCGTCCCAAGTTGGTCTCGTTAGTCTCATTCTATGGTTTGTGTAAGTTCGTCCTTAGAATGAGATTAACTTGGGTTGAACTTAGACAAACCTTAGAATGAGACTAACGTTTGTCTTTGTTCGTCCCATGTTAGTCTCATTTGTCTCATTTTAAGGTTTGTCTAAGTTCATCCTTAGAAAGAGACTAACTCGGGACTAACTTAGACAAACCTTAGAATGAGACTAACGTTTGTATTTGTTCGTCCCAAGTTAGTCTCATTCTGTGGTTTGTCTAAGTTCGTCCTTAGAAAGAGACTAACTTGGGACGAACTTAGACAAACCTTAGAATGAGACTAACGTTTGTCTCTGTTTGTCCCAAGTTAGCCTCGTTAGTCTCATTTTAAGGTTTGTCTAAGTTCGTCCTTAGAAAGAGATTAACTTGGGACGAACTTAGACAAACTTTAGAATGAGACTAACGTTTGTCTTTGTTCGTCCCAAGTTAGTCTCGTTAGTCTCATTTTAAGGTTTGTCTAAGTTCGTCCTTAGAAAGAGACTAACTTGGGACGAACTTAGACAAACCTTAGAATGAGACTAACGTTTGTCTTTGTTTGTCCCTAGTTAGTCTCGTTAGTCTCATTCTATGGGTTGTCTAAGTTCGTCCTTAGAAAGAGATTAACTTAGGACGAACTTAGACAAACCTCAGAATGAGACTAACGTTTCTCTTTGTTCGTCCCAAGTTAGTCTCGTTAGTCTCATTTTAAGGTTTGTCTAAGTTCGTCCTTAGAAAGAGACTAACTTGGGACGAACTTAGACAAACCTTAGAATGAGACTAACGTTTGTCTTTGTTCGTCCCAAGTTAGTCTCGTTCTATGGTTTGTCTAAGTTCGTCCTTAGAAAGAGACTAACTTGGGACGAACTTCGACAAACATTAGAATGAGACTAACGTTTGTCTTAGTTCGTCCCAAGTTGCTCTCGTTAGGCTCATTCTATGGATTGTCTAAGTTCGTCTTTAGAAAGAGACTAACTTGGGACGAACTTAGACAAACCTTAGAATGAGACCAACGTTTGTCTTTGTTCGTCCCAAGTTAGTCTCGTTCAATGGTTTGTCTAATTTCGTCCTTAGAAAGAGACTAACTTGGGACGAACTTAGACAAACCTTTGAATGAGACTAACGTTTGTCTTTGTTCGTCCCAAGTTAGTCTCGTTAGTCTCATTTTAAGGTTTGTCTAAGTTCGTGCGTAGAAAGAGACTGACTTGGGACGAACTTAGATAAACCTTAGAATGAGACTAACGTTCGTCTTTGTTCGTCCCAAGTTAGTCTCGTTAGTCTCTTTTTAAGATTTGTCCAAGTTCGTCCTTAGAAAGAGACTAAATTGGGATGAAATTAGACAAACCTTAGAATGAGACTAACGTTTGTGTTTGTTCGTCCCAAGTTAGTCTCGTTAGTCTCATTTTAAGGTTTGTCTAAGTTTGTCCTTAGAAAGAGACTAACTTGGGATGAACTTAGACAAACCTTAGAATGGGACTAACGTTTGTCTTTGTTTGTCCCAAGTTAGTCTCGTTAGTCTCATTCTATGGTTTGTCTAAGTTCGTCCTTAGAATGAGATTAACTTGGGATGAACTTAGACAAACCTTAGAATGAGACTAATGTTTGTCTTTGTTCGTCCCAAGTTAGTCTCGTTTGTCTCATTTTAAGGTTTTTCTTAGTTCGTCCATAGAAAGAGACTAACTCGGGACGAATTTAGACAAACCTTAGAATGAGACTAACGTTTGTCATTGTTCGTCCCAAGTTAGTCTCGTTCTACGGTTTTTCTAAGTTCGTCCTTAGAAAGAGACTAACTTGGGACGAACTTAGATAAACCTTAGAATGAGACTAACGTTTGTCTTTGTTCGTCCCAAGTTATTCTCGTTAGTCTCATTTTAAGGTTTGTCTAAGTTCGTCCTTAGAAAGAGACTAACTTGGGAGGAACTTAGACAAACCTTAGAATGAGACTAACGTTTGTCTTTGTTCGTCCCAAGTTAGTCTCGTTAGTCTCATTTTAAGGTTTTTCTAAGTTCGTCCTTAGAAAGAGACTAATTTGGGACGAACTTAGACAAACCTTAGAAAGAGACTAATTTGGGACGAACTTAGACAAACCTTAGAATGAGACTAACGTTTGTCTTTGTTTGGCCCAAGTTAGTCTCGTTAGTCTCATTCTATGGTTTGTCTAAGTTCGTCCTTAGAAAGAGATTAACTTGGGACGAACTTAGACAAACCTCAGAATGACACTAACGTTTGTCTTTGTTCGTCCCAAGTTAGTCTCGTTTGTCTCATTTTAAGGTTTGTCTAAGTTTGTCCTTAGAAAGAGACTAACTTGGGATGAACTTAGACAAATCTTAGAATGAGACTAACGTTTGTCTTTGTTCGTCCCAAGTTAGTCTCGTTAGTCTCATTTTAAGGTTTGTCTAAGTTCGTCCTTAGAAGGAGACTAACTTGGGACGAACTTAGACAAACCTTAGAATGAGACTAACGTTTGTCATTGTTCGACCCAAGTTAGTCTCGTTCTATGGTTTGTCTAAGTTCGTCCTTAGAAAGAGACTAACTTGGGACGAACTTAGACAAACCTTAGAATGAGACTAACGTTTGTCTTTGATCGTCCCAAGTTAGTCTCTTTCTATGGTTTGTCTATGTTCGTCCTTAGAAAGAGACTAACTTGGGACGAACTTAGACAAACTTTAGAATGAGACTAACGTTTGACTTTGTTCGTCCCAAATTGGTCTCGTTAGTCTCATTCTATGGTTTGTCTAAGTTCGTCCTTAGAATGAGATTAACTTGGGATGAACTTAGACAAACCTTAGAATGAGACTAACGTTTGTCTTTGTTCGTCCCAAGTTAGTCTCGTTTGTCTCATTTTAAGGTTTGTCTAAGTTCGTCCTTAGAAAGAGACTAACTTGGGATGAACTTAGACAAATCTTAGAATGATACTAACGTTTGTCTTTGTTCGTCCCAAGTTAGTCTCGTTAGTCTCATTTTAAGGTTTGTCTAAGTTCGTCCTTAGAAGGAGACTAACTTGGGACGAACTTAGACAAACCTTAGAATGAGACTAACGTTTGTCATTGTTCGACCCAAGTTAGTCTCGTTCTATGGTTTGTCTAAGTTCGTCCTTAGAAAGAGACTAACTTGGGACGAACTTAGACAAACCTTAGAATGAGACTAAAGTTTGTCTTTGTTCGTCCCAAGTTAGTCTCGTTAGTCTCATTTTAAGGTTTGTCTAAGTTCGTCCTTAGAAAGAGACTAACTTGGGACGAACTTAGACAAACCTTAGAATGAGACTATTGTTTGTCTTTGTTCGTCGCAAGTTAGTCTCGTTAATCTCATTTTAAGGTTTGTCTAAGTTCGTCCTTAGAAAGAGATTAACTTGGGACGAACTTAGACAAACCCCAGAATGAGACTAACGTTTGTCTTTGTTCGTCCCAAGTTAGTCTCGTTAGTCTCATTTTAAGGTTTGTCTAAGTTCGTCCTTAGAAAGAGACTAACTTGGGACGAACTTAGACAAACCTTAGAATGAGACTAACGTTTGTCTTTGATCGTCCCAAGTTAGTCTCTTTCTATGGTTTGTCTTTGTTTGTCCTTAGAAAGAGACTAACTTGGGACGAACTTAGACAAACTTTAGAATGAGACTAACGTTTATCTTTGTTCGTCCCAAGTTGGTCTCGTTTGTCTCATTCTATGGTTTGTCTAAGTTCGTCTTTAGAAAGAAACTAACTTGGGACGAACTTAGACAAACCTTTGAATGAGACTAACGTTTGTCTTTGTTCGTTCCATGTTAGTCTCGTTAGTCTCATTTTAAGGTTTGTCTAAGTTCTGCTTAGAAAGAGACTAACTTGGGATGAACTTAGAGAAACCTTAGAATGAGACTAACGTTCGTCTTTGTTCGTCCAAAGTTAGTCTCGTTAGTCTCATTTTAAGATTTGTCTAAGTTCGTCCTTAGAAAGAGACTAACTTGGGACGAACTTAGACAAACCTTAGAATGAGACTTACGTTTGTCTTTGTTCGTCCCAAGTTAGTCTCGTTAGTCTCATTTTAAGGTTTGTCTAAGTTCGTCCTTAGCAAGAGACTAACTTGGGACGAACTTAGACAAACATTAGAATGAGATTAACATTTGTCTTTGTTCGTGCCAAGTTATTCTCGTTCTATGGTTTGTCTAAGTTCGTCCTTAGAAAGAGACTAACTTGGGACGAACTTAGACAAACCTTAGAATGAGACTAACGTTTGTCTTTGATCGTCCCAAGTTAGTGTCTTTCTAGGGTTTGTCTATGTTCGTCCTTAGAAAGAGACTAACTTGGGACGAACTTAGACAAACTTTAGAATGAGACTAACGTTTGACTTTGTTCGTCCCAAATTGGTCTCGTTAGTCTCATTCTATGGTTTGTCTAAGTTCGTCCTTAGAATGAGATTAACTTGGGATGAACTTAGACAAACCTTAGAATGAGACTAACGTTTGTCTTTGTTCGTCCCAAGTTAGTCTCGTTTGTCTCATTTTAAGGTTTGTCTAAGTTCGTCCTTAGAAAGAGACTAACTTGGGATGAACTTAGACAAATCTTAGAATGAGACTAACGTTTGTCTTTGTTCGTCCCAAGTTAGTCTCGTTAGTCTCATTTTAAGGTTTGTCTAAGTTCGTCCTTAGAAGGAGACTAACTTGGGACGAACTTAGACAAACCTTAGAATGAGACTAACGTTTGTCATTGTTCGACCCAAGTTAGTCTCGTTCTATGGTTTGTCTAAGTTCGTCCTTAGAAAGAGACTAACTTGGGACGAACTTAGACAAACCTTAGAATGAGACTAAAGTTTGTCTTTGTTCGTCCCAAGTTAGTCTCGTTAGTCTCATTTTAAGGTTTGTCTAAGTTCGTCCTTAGAAAGAGACTAACTTGGGACGAACTTAGACAAACTTTAGAATGAGACTAACGTTTGACTTTGTTCGTCCCAAGTTGGTCTCGTTAGTCTCATTCTATGGTTTGTCTAAGTTCGTCCTTAGAATGAGATTAACTTGGGATGAACTTAGACAAACCTTAGAATGAGACTAACGTTTGTCTTTGTTTGTCCCAAGTTAGTCTTGTTTGTCTCATTTTAAGGTTTTTCTTAGTTCGTCCTTAGAAAGAGACTAACTCGGGACGAACTTAGACAAACCTTAGAATGAGAATAACGTTTGTCATTGTTCGTCCCAAGTTAGTCTCGTTCTATGGTTTGTCTAAGTTCGTCCTTAGAAAGAGACTAACTTGGGACGAACTTAGATAAACCTTAGAATGAGATTAACGTTTGTCTTTGTTTGTCCCAAGTTAGTCTCGTTAGTCTCATTTTTAGGTTTGTCTAAGTTCGTCCTTAGAAAGATACTAACTTGGGAGGAACTTAGACAAACCTTAGAATGAGACTAACGTTTGTCTTTGTTCGTCCCAAGTTTGTCTCGTTAGTCTCGTTAGTCTCATTTTCAGGTTTTTCTAAGTTCGTCCTTAGTAAGAGACTAACTTGGGACGAACTTAGACAAACCTTAGAATGAGACTAACGTTTGTCTTTGTTTGTCCCAAGTAAGTCTCGTTAGTCTCATTCTATTGTTTGTCTAAGTTCGTCCTTAGAAAAAGATTAACTTGGGACGAACTTAGACAAACCTCAGAATGAGACTAACGTTTGTCTTTGTTCGTCCCAAGTTAGTCTCGTTAGTCTCATTTTAAGGTTTGTCTAAGTTCGTCCTTAGAAAGAGACTAACTTGGGACGAACTTAGACAAACCTTAGAATGAGACAAACGTTTGTCTTTGATCGTCCCAAGTTAGTCTCTTTCTATGGTTTGTCTATGTTCGTCCTTAGAAAGAGACTAACTTGGGATGAACTTAGACAAACTTTAGAATGAGACTAACGTTTGACTTTGTTCGTCCCAAGTTGGTCTCGTTAGTCTCATTCTATGGTTTGTCTAAGTTCGTCCTTAGAATGAGATTAACTTGGGATGAACTTAGACAAACCTTAGAATGAGACTAACGTTTGTCTTTGTTCGTCCCATGTTAGTCTCATTTGTCTCATTTTAAGGTTTGTCTAAGTTCATCCTTAGAAAGAGACTAACTCGGGACTAACTTAGACAAACCTTAGAATGAGACTAACGTTTGTATTTGTTCGTCCCAAGTTAGTCTCATTCTGTGGTTTGTCTAAGTTCGTCCTTAGAAAGAGACTAACTTGGGACGAACTTAGACAAACTTTAGAATGAGACTAACGTTTGACTTTGTTCGTCCCAAGTTGGTCTCGTTAGTCTCATTCTATGGTTTGTCTAAGTTCGTCCTTAGAATGAGATTAACTTGGGTTGAACTTAGACAAACCTTAGAATGAGACTAACGTTTGTCTTTGTTCGTCCCATGTTAGTCTCATTTGTCTCATTTTAAGGTTTGTCTAAGTTCATCCTTAGAAAGAGACTAACTCGGGACTAACTTAGACAAACCTTAGAATGAGACTAACGTTTGTATTTGTTCGTCCCAAGTTAGTCTCATTCTGTGGTTTGTCTAAGTTCGTCCTTAGAAAGAGACTAACTTGGGACGAACTTAGACAAACCTTAGAATAAGACTAACGTTTGTCTCTGTTTGTCCCAAGTTAGCCTCGTTAGTCTCATTTTAAGGTTTGTCTAAGTTCGTCCTTAGAAAGAGATTAACTTGGGACGAACTTAGACAAACTTTAGAATGAGACTAACGTTTGTCTTTGTTCGTCCCAAGTTAGTCTCGTTAGTCTCATTTTAAGGTTTGTCTAAGTTCGTCCTTAGAAAGAGACTAACTTGGGACGAACTTAGACAAACCTTAGAATGAGACTAACGTTTGTCTTTGTTTGTCCCTAGTTAGTCTCGTTAGTCTCATTCTATGGGTTGTCTAAGTTCGTCCTTAGAAAGAGATTAACTTAGGACGAACTTAGACAAACCTCAGAATGAGACTAACGTTTCTCTTTGTTCGTCCCAAGTTAGTCTCGTTAGTCTCATTTTAAGGTTTGTCTAAGTTCGTCCTTAGAAAGAGACTAACTTGGGACGAACTTAGACAAACCTTAGAATGAGACTAACGTTTGTCTTTGTTCGTCCCAAGTTAGTCTCGTTCTATGGTTTGTCTAAGTTCGTCCTTAGAAAGAGACTAACTTGGGACGAACTTCGACAAACATTAGAATGAGACTAACGTTTGTCTTAGTTCGTCCCAAGTTGCTCTCGTTAGGCTCATTCTATGGTTTGTCTAAGTTCGTCTTTAGAAAGAGACTAACTTGGGACGAACTTAGACAAACCTTAGAATGAGACCAACGTTTGTCTTTGTTCGTCCCAAGTTAGTCTCGTTCAATGGTTTGTCTAATTTCGTCCTTAGAAAGAGACTAACTTGGGACGAACTTAGACAAACCTTTGAATGAGACTAACGTTTGTCTTTGTTCGTCCCAAGTTAGTCTCGTTAGTCTCATTTTAAGGTTTGTCTAAGTTCGTGCTTAGAAAGAGACTGACTTGGGACGAACTTAGATAAACCTTAGAATGAGACTAACGTTCGTCTTTGTTCGTCCCAAGTTAGTCTCGTTAGTCTCTTTTTAAGATTTGTCCAAGTTCGTCCTTAGAAAGAGACTAAATTGGGATGAAATTAGACAAACCTTAGAATGAGACTAACGTTTGTGTTTGTTCGTCCCAAGTTAGTCTCGTTAGTCTCATTTTAAGGTTTGTCTAAGTTTGTCCTTAGAAAGAGACTAACTTGGGATGAACTTAGACAAACCTTAGAATGGGACTAACGTTTGTCTTTGTTTGTCCCAAGTTAGTCTCGTTAGTCTCATTCTATGGTTTGTCTAAGTTCGTCCTTAGAATGAGATTAACTTGGGATGAACTTAGACAAACCTTAGAATGAGACTAATGTTTGTCTTTGTTCGTCCCAAGTTAGTCTCGTTTGTCTCATTTTAAGGTTTTTCTTAGTTCGTCCATAGAAAGAGACTAACTCGGGACGAATTTAGACAAACCTTAGAATGAGACTAACGTTTGTCATTGTTCGTCCCAAGTTAGTCTCGTTCTACGGTTTTTCTAAGTTCGTCCTTAGAAAGAGACTAACTTGGGACGAACTTAGATAAACCTTAGAATGAGACTAACGTTTGTCTTTGTTCGTCCCAAGTTATTCTCGTTAGTCTCATTTTAAGGTTTGTCTAAGTTCGTCCTTAGAAAGAGACTAACTTGGGAGGAACTTAGACAAACCTTAGAATGAGACTAACGTTTGTCTTTGTTCGTCCCAAGTTAGTCTCGTTAGTCTCATTTTAAGGTTTTTCTAAGTTCGTCCTTAGAAAGAGACTAATTTGGGACGAACTTAGACAAACCTTAGAAAGAGACTAATTTGGGACGAACTTAGACAAACCTTAGAATGAGACTAACGTTTGTCTTTGTTTGGCCCCAAGTTAGTCTCGTTAGTCTCATTCTATGGTTTGTCTAAGTTCGTCCTTAGAAAGAGATTAACTTGGGACGAACTTAGACAAACCTCAGAATGACACTAACGTTTGTCTTTGTTCGTCCCAAGTTAGTCTCGTTAGTCTCATTTTAAGGTTTGTCTAAGTTTGTCCTTAGAAAGAGACTAACTTGGGATGAACTTAGACAAATCTTAGAATGAGACTAACGTTTGTCTTTGTTCGTCCCAAGTTAGTCTCGTTAGTCTCATTTTAAGGTTTGTCTAAGTTCGTCCTTAGAAGGAGACTAACTTGGGACGAACTTAGACAAACCTTAGAATGAGACTAACGTTTGTCATTGTTCGACCCAAGTTAGTCTCGTTCTATGGTTTGTCTAAGTTCGTCCTTAGAAAGAGACTAACTTGGGACGAACTTAGACAAACCTTAGAATGAGACTAACGTTTGTCTTTGATCGTCCCAAGTTAGTCTCTTTCTATGGTTTGTCTATGTTCGTCCTTAGAAAGAGACTAACTTGGGACGAACTTAGACAAACTTTAGAATGAGACTAACGTTTGACTTTGTTCGTCCCAAATTGGTCTCGTTAGTCTCATTCTATGGTTTGTCTAAGTTCGTCCTTAGAATGAGATTAACTTGGGATGAACTTAGACAAACCTTAGAATGAGACTAACGTTTGTCTTTGTTCGTCCCAAGTTAGTCTCGTTTGTCTCATTTTAAGGTTTGTCTAAGTTCGTCCTTAGAAAGAGACTAACTTGGGATGAACTTAGACAAATCTTAGAATGAGACTAACGTTTGTCTTTGTTCGTCCCAAGTTAGTCTCGTTAGTCTCATTTTAAGGTTTGTCTAAGTTCGTCCTTAGAAGGAGACTAACTTGGGACGAACTTAGACAAACCTTAGAATGAGACTAACGTTTGTCATTGTTCGACCCAAGTTAGTCTCGTTCTATGGTTTGTCTAAGTTCGTCCTTAGAAAGAGACTAACTTGGGACGAACTTAGACAAACCTTAGAATGAGACTAAAGTTTGTCTTTGTTCGTCCCAAGTTAGTCTCGTTAGTCTCATTTTAAGGTTTGTCTAAGTTCGTCCTTAGAAAGAGACTAACTTGGGACGAACTTAGACAAACCTTAGAATGAGACTAACGTTTGTCTTTGTTCGTCGCAAGTTAGTCTCGTTAATCTCATTTTAAGGTTTGTCTAAGTTCGTCCTTAGAAAGAGATTAACTTGGGACGAACTTAGACAAACCCCAGAATGAGACTAACGTTTGTCTTTGTTCGTCCCAAGTTAGTCTCGTTAGTCTCATTTTAAGGTTTGTCTAAGTTCGTCCTTAGAAAGAGACTAACTTGGGACGAACTTAGACAAACCTTAGAATGAGACTAACGTTTGTCTTTGATCGTCCCAAGTTAGTCTCTTTCTATGGTTTGTCTTTGTTTGTCCTTAGAAAGAGACTAACTTGGGACGAACTTAGACAAACTTTAGAATGAGACTAACGTTTATCTTTGTTCGTCCCAAGTTGGTCTCGTTTGTCTCATTCTATGGTTTGTCTAAGTTCGTCTTTAGAAAGAAACTAACTTGGGACAAACTTAGACAAACCTTTGAATGAGACTAACGTTTGTCTTTGTTCGTTCCATGTTAGTCTCGTTAGTCTCATTTTAAGGTTTGTCTAAGTTCTGCTTAGAAAGAGACTAACTTGGGATGAACTTAGAGAAACCTTAGAATGAGACTAACGTTCGTCTTTGTTCGTCCAAAGTTAGTCTCGTTAGTCTCATTTTAAGATTTGTCTAAGTTCGTCCTTAGAAAGAGACTAACTTGGGACGAACTTAGACAAACCTTAGAATGAGACTTACGTTTGTCTTTGTTCGTCCCAAGTTAGTCTCGTTAGTCTCATTTTAAGGTTTGTCTAAGTTCGTCCTTAGCAAGAGACTAACTTGGGACGAACTTAGACAAACATTAGAATGAGATTAACATTTGTCTTTGTTCGTGCCAAGTTATTCTCGTTCTATGGTTTGTCTAAGTTCGTCCTTAGAAAGAGACTAACTTGGGACGAACTTAGACAAACCTTAGAATGAGACTAACGTTTGTCTTTGATCGTCCCAAGTTAGTGTCTTTCTAGGGTTTGTCTATGTTCGTCCTTAGAAAGAGACTAACTTGGGACGAACTTAGACAAACTTTAGAATGAGACTAACGTTTGACTTTGTTCGTCCCAAATTGGTCTCGTTAGTCTCATTCTATGGTTTGTCTAATTTCGTCCTTAGAATGAGATTAACTTGGGATGAACTTAGACAAACCTTAGAATGAGACTAAGGTTTGTCTTTGTTCGTCCCAAGTTAGTCTCGTTTGTCTCATTTTAAGGTTTGTCTAAGTTCGTCCTTAGAAAGAGACTAACTTGGGATGAACTTAGACAAATCTTAGAATGAGACTAACGTTTGTCTTTGTTCGTCCCAAGTTAGTCTCGTTAGTCTCATTTTAAGGTTTGTCTAAGTTCGTCCTTAGAAGGAGACTAACTTGGGACGAACTTAGACAAACCTTAGAATGAGACTAACGTTTGTCATTGTTCGACCCAAGTTAGTCTCGTTCTATGGTTTGTCTAAGTTCGTCCTTAGAAAGAGACTAACTTGGGACGAACTTAGACAAACCTTAGAATGAGACTAAAGTTTGTCTTTGTTCGTCCCAAGTTAGTCTCGTTAGTCTCATTTTAAGGTTTGTCTAAGTTCGTCCTTAGAAAGAGACTAACTTGGGACGAACTTAGACAAACTTTAGAATGAGACTAACGTTTGACTTTGTTCGTCCCAAGTTGGTCTCGTTAGTCTCATTCTATGGTTTGTCTAAGTTCGTCCTTAGAATGAGATTAACTTGGGATGAACTTAGACAAACCTTAGAATGAGACTAACGTTTGTCTTTGTTCGTCCCATGTTAGTCTCATTTGTCTCATTTTAAGGTTTGTCTAAGTTCATCCTTAGAAAGAGACTAACTCGGGACTAACTTAGACAAACCTTAGAATGAGACTAACGTTTGTATTTGTTCGTCCCAAGTTAGTCTCATTCTGTGGTTTGTCTAAGTTCGTCCTTAGAAAGAGACTAACTTGGGACGAACTTAGACAAACTTTAGAATGAGACTAACGTTTGACTTTGTTCGTCCCAAGTTGGTCTCGTTAGTCTCATTCTATGGTTTGTCTAAGTTCGTCCTTAGAATGAGATTAACTTGGGATGAACTTAGACAAACCTTAGAATGAGACTAACGTTTGTCTTTGTTCGTCCCATGTTAGTCTCATTTGTCTCATTTTAAGGTTTGTCTAAGTTCATCCTTAGAAAGAGACTAACTCGGGACTAACTTAGACAAACCTTAGAATGAGACTAACGTTTGTATTTGTTCGTCCCAAGTTAGTCTCGTTAATCTCATTTTAAGGTTTGTCTAAGTTCGTCCTTAGAAAGAGATTAACTTGGGACGAACTTAGACAAACCCCAGAATGAGACTAACGTTTGTCTTTGTTCGTCCCAAGTTAGTCTCGTTAGTCTCATTTTAAGGTTTGTCTAAGTTCGTCCTTAGAAAGAGACTTACTTGGGACGAACTTAGACAAACCTTAGAATGAGACTAACGTTTGTCTTTGATCGTCCCAAGTTAGTCTCTTTCTATGGTTTGTCTTTGTTTGTCCTTAGAAAGAGACTAACTTGGGACGAACTTAGACAAACTTTAGAATGAGACTAACGTTTATCTTTGTTCGTCCCAAGTTGGTCTCGTTAGTCTCATTCTATGGTTTGTCTAAGTTCGTCTTTAGAAAGAGACTAACTTGGGACGAACTTAGACAAACCTTTGAATGAGACTAACGTTTGTCTTTGTTCGTTCCAAGTTAGTCTCGTTAGTCTCATTTTAAGGTTTGTCTAAGTTCTGCTTAGAAAGAGACTAACTTGGGATGAACTTAGAGAAACCTTAGAATGAGACTAACGTTCGTCTTTGTTCGTCCAAAGTTAGTCTCGTTAGTCTCATTTTAAGATTTGTCTAAGTTCGTCCTTAGAAAGAGACTAACTTAAGACGAACTTAGACAAACCTTAGAATGAGACTTACGTTTGTCTTTGTTCGTCCCAAGTTAGTCTCGTTAGTCTCATTTTAAGGTTTGTCTAAGTTCGTCCTTAGCAAGAGACTAACTTGGGACGAACTTAGACAAACATTAGAATGAGATTAACATTTGTCTTTGTTCGTGCCAAGTTAGTCTCGTTCTATGGTTTGTCTAAGTTCGTCCTTAGAAAGAGACTAACTTGGGACGAACTTAGACAAACCTTAGAATGAGACTAACGTTTGTCTTTGATCGTCCCAAGTTAGTCTCTTTCTATGGTTTGTCTATGTTCGTCCTTAGAAAGAGACTAACTTGGGACGAACTTAGACAAACTTTAGAATGAGACTAACGTTTGACTTTGTTCGTCCCAAATTGGTCTCGTTAGTCTCATTCTATGGTTTGTCTAAGTTCGTCCTTAGAATGAGATTAACTTGGGAAGAACTTAGACAAACCTTAGAATGAGACTAACGTTTGTCTTTGTTCGTCCCAAGTTAGTCTCGTTTGTCTCATTTTAAGGTTTGTCTAAGTTCGTCCTTAGAAAGAGACTAACTTGGGATGAACTTAGACAGATCTTAGAATGAGACTAACGTTTGTCTTTGTTCGTCCCAAGTTAGTCTCGTTAGTCTCATTTTGAGGTTTGTCTAAGTTCGTCCTTAGAAGGAGACTAACTTGGGACGAACTTAGACAAACCTTAGAATGAGACTAACGTTTGTCATTGTTCGACCCAAGTTAGTCTCGTTCTATGGTTTGTCTAAGTTCGTCCTTAGAAAGAGACTAACTTGGGACGAACTTAGACAAACCTTAGAATGAGACTAAAGTTTGTCTTTGTTCGTCCCAAGTTAGTCTCGTTAGTCTCATTTTAAGGTTTGTCTAAGTTCGTCCTTAGAAAGAGACTAACTTGGGACGAACTTAGACAAACCTTTGAATGAGACTAACGTTTGTCTTTGTTCGTCGCAAGTTAGTCTCGTTAATCTCATTTTAAGGTTTGTCTAAGTTCGTCCTTAGAAAGAGATTAACTTGGGACGAACTTAGACAAACCCCAGAATGAGACTAACGTTTGTCTTTGTTCGTCCCAAGTTAGTCTCGTTAGTCTCATTTTAAGGTTTGTCTAAGTTCGTCCTTAGAAAGAGACTAACTTGGGACGAACTTAGACAAACCTTAGAATGAGACTAACGTTTGTCTTTGATCATCCCAAGTTAGTCTCTTTCTATGGTTTGTCTTTGTTTGTCCTTAGAAAGAGACTAACTTGGGACGAACTTAGACAAAACTTTAGAATGAGACTAACGTTAGTCTTTGTTCGTCCCAAGTTGGTCTCGTTAGTCTCATTCTATGGTTTGTCTAAGTTCGTCTTTAGAAAGAGACTAACTTGGGACGAACTTAGACAAACCTTTGAATGAGACTAACGTTTGTCTTTGTTTGTTCCATGTTAGTCTCGTTAGTCTCATTTTAAGGTTTGTCTAAGTTCTGCTTAGAAAGAGACTAACTTGGGATGAACTTAGAGAAACCTTAGAATGAGACTAACGTTCGTCTTTGTTCGTCCAAAGTTAGTCTCGTTAGTCTCATTTTAAGATTTGTCTAAGTTCGTCCTTAGAAAGAGACTAACTTGGGACAAACTTAGACAAACCTTAGAATGAGACTAACGTTTGTCTTTGTTCGTCCCAAGTTAGTCTCGTTAGTCTCATTTTAAGGTTTGTCTAAGTTCGTCCTTAGCAAGAGACTAACTTGGGACGAACTTAGACAAACATTAGAATGAGACTAACGTTTGTCTTTGTTGGTGCCAAGTTAGTCTCGTTAGTCTCATTTTAAGGTTTGTCTAAGTTCGTCCTTAGAAGGAGACTAACTTGGGACGAACTTAGACAAACCTTAGAATGAGACTAATGTTTGTCATTGTTCAACCCAAGTTAGTCTCGTTCTATGGTTTGTCTAAGTTCGTCTTTAGAAAGAGACTAACTTGGGACGAACTTAGACAAACCTTAGAATGAGACTAAAGTTTGTCTTTGTTCGTCCCAAGTTAGTCTCGTTAGTCTCAGTTTAAGGTTTGTCTAAGTTCGTCCTTAGAAAGAGACTAACTTGGGAGGAACTTAGACAAACCTTAGAATGAGACTAACGTTTGTCTTTGTTCGTCGCAAGTTAGTCTCGTTAATCTCAATTTAAGGTTTGTCTAAGTTCGTCCTTAGAAAGAGATTAACTTGGGACGAACTTAGACAAACCCCAAAATGAGACTAACGTTTGTCTTTGTTTGTCCCAAGTTAGTCTCGTTAGTCTCATTTTAAGGTTTGTCTAAGTTCGTCCTTAGAAAGAGACTAACTTGGGAAGAACTTAGACAAACCTTAGAATGAGACTAACGTTTGTCTTTGATCGTCCCAAGTTAGTCTCTTTCTATGCTTTGTCTTTGTTTGTCCTTAGAAAGAGACTAACTTGGGACGAACTTAGACAAACTTTAGAATGAGACTAACGTTTGTCTTTGTTCATCCCAAGTTGGTCTCGTTAGTCTCATTCTATGGTTTGTCTAAGTTCGTCTTTAGAAAGAGACTAACTTGGGACGAACTTAGACAAACCTTTGAATGAGACTAACGTTTGTCTTTGTTCGTTCCATGTTAGTCTCGTTAGTCTCATTTTAAGGTTTGTCTAAGTTTTGCTTAGAAAGAGACTAACTTGGGATGAACTTAGAGAAACCTTAGAATGAGACTAACGTTCGTCTTTGTTCGTCCAAAGTTAGTCTCGTTAGTCTCATTTTAAGATTTGTCTAAGTTCGTCCTTAGAAAGAGACTAACGTTTGTCTTTGTTTGTCCCAAGTAAGTCTCGTTAGTCTCATTCTATGGTTTGTCTAAGTTCGTCCTTAGAAAGAGATTAACTTGGGACGAACTTAGACAAACCTCAGAATGAGACTAACGTTTGTCTTTGTTCGTCCCAAGTTAGTCTCGTTAGTCTCATTTTAAGGTTTGTCTAAGTTCGTCCTTAGAAAGAGACTAACTTGGGACGAACTTAGACAAACCTTAGAATGAGACTAACGTTTGTCTTTGATCGTCCCAAGTTAGTCTCTTTCTATGGTTTGTCTATGTTCATCCTTAGAAAGAGACTAACTTGGGACGAACTTAGACAAACTTTAGAATGAGACTAACGTTTGACTTTGTTCGTCCCAAGTTGGTCTCGTTAGTCTCATTCTATGGTTTGTCTAAGTTCGTCCTTAGAATGAGATTAACTTGGGATGAACTTAGACAAACCTTAGAATGAGACTAACGTTTGTCTTTGTTCGTCCCATGTTAGTCTCGTTTGTCTCATTTTAAGGTTTGTCTAAGTTCATCCTTAGAAAGAGACTAACTTGGGACGAACTTAGAAAAACCTTAGAATGAGACTAACGTTTGTCTTTGATCATCCCAAGTTAGTCTCTTTCTATGGTTTGTCTTTGTTTGTCCTTAGAAAGAGACTAACTTGGGACGAACTTAGACAAAACTTTAGAATGAGACTAACGTTAGTCTTTGTTCGTCCCAAGTTGGTCTCGTTAGTCTCATTCTATGGTTTGTCTAAGTTCGTCTTTAGAAAGAGACTAACTTGGGACGAACTTAGACAAACCTTTGAATGAGACTAACGTTTGTCTTTGTTTGTTCCATGTTAGTCTCGTTAGTCTCATTTTAAGGTTTGTCTAAGTTCTGCTTAGAAAGAGACTAACTTGGGATGAACTTAGAGAAACCTTAGAATGAGACTAACGTTCGTCTTTGTTCGTCCAAAGTTAGTCTCGTTAGTCTCATTTTAAGATTTGTCTAAGTTCGTCCTTAGAAAGAGACTAACTTGGGACAAACTTAGACAAACCTTAGAATGAGACTAACGTTTGTCTTTGTTCGTCCCAAGTTAGTCTCGTTAGTCTCATTTTAAGGTTTGTCTAAGTTCGTCCTTAGCAAGAGACTAACTTGGGACGAACTTAGACAAACATTAGAATGAGACTAACGTTTGTCTTTGTTGGTGCCAAGTTAGTCTCGTTAGTCTCATTTTAAGGTTTGTCTAAGTTCGTCCTTAGAAGGAGACTAACTTGGGACGAACTTAGACAAACCTTAGAATGAGACTAATGTTTGTCATTGTTCAACCCAAGTTAGTCTCGTTCTATGGTTTGTCTAAGTTCGTCTTTAGAAAGAGACTAACTTGGGACGAACTTAGACAAACCTTAGAATGAGACTAAAGTTTGTCTTTGTTCGTCCCAAGTTAGTCTCGTTAGTCTCAGTTTAAGGTTTGTCTAAGTTCGTCCTTAGAAAGAGACTAACTTGGGAGGAACTTAGACAAACCTTAGAATGAGACTAACGTTTGTCTTTGTTCGTCGCAAGTTAGTCTCGTTAATCTCAATTTAAGGTTTGTCTAAGTTCGTCCTTAGAAAGAGATTAACTTGGGACGAACTTAGACAAACCCCAAAATGAGACTAACGTTTGTCTTTGTTTGTCCCAAGTTAGTCTCGTTAGTCTCATTTTAAGGTTTGTCTAAGTTCGTCCTTAGAAAGAGACTAACTTGGGAAGAACTTAGACAAACCTTAGAATGAGACTAACGTTTGTCTTTGATCGTCCCAAGTTAGTCTCTTTCTATGCTTTGTCTTTGTTTGTCCTTAGAAAGAGACTAACTTGGGACGAACTTAGACAAACTTTAGAATGAGACTAACGTTTGTCTTTGTTCATCCCAAGTTGGTCTCGTTAGTCTCATTCTATGGTTTGTCTAAGTTCGTCTTTAGAAAGAGACTAACTTGGGACGAACTTAGACAAACCTTTGAATGAGACTAACGTTTGTCTTTGTTCGTTCCATGTTAGTCTCGTTAGTCTCATTTTAAGGTTTGTCTAAGTTTTGCTTAGAAAGAGACTAACTTGGGATGAACTTAGAGAAACCTTAGAATGAGACTAACGTTCGTCTTTGTTCGTCCAAAGTTAGTCTCGTTAGTCTCATTTTAAGATTTGTCTAAGTTCGTCCTTAGAAAGAGACTAACGTTTGTCTTTGTTTGTCCCAAGTAAGTCTCGTTAGTCTCATTCTATGGTTTGTCTAAGTTCGTCCTTAGAAAGAGATTAACTTGGGACGAACTTAGACAAACCTCAGAATGAGACTAACGTTTGTCTTTGTTCGTCCCAAGTTAGTCTCGTTAGTCTCATTTTAAGGTTTGTCTAAGTTCGTCCTTAGAAAGAGACTAACTTGGGACGAACTTAGACAAACCTTAGAATGAGACTAACGTTTGTCTTTGATCGTCCCAAGTTAGTCTCTTTCTATGGTTTGTCTATGTTCATCCTTAGAAAGAGACTAACTTGGGACGAACTTAGACAAACTTTAGAATGAGACTAACGTTTGACTTTGTTCGTCCCAAGTTGGTCTCGTTAGTCTCATTCTATGGTTTGTCTAAGTTCGTCCTTAGAATGAGATTAACTTGGGATGAACTTAGACAAACCTTAGAATGAGACTAACGTTTGTCTTTGTTCGTCCCATGTTAGTCTCGTTTGTCTCATTTTAAGGTTTGTCTAAGTTCATCCTTAGAAAGAGACTAACTCGGGACGAACTTAGACAAACCTTAGAATGAGACTAACGTTTGTATTTGTTCGTCCCAAGTTAGTCTCATTCTGTGGTTTGTCTAAGTTCGTCCTTAGAAAGAGACTAACTTGGGACGAACTTAGACAAACCTTAGAATGAAACTAACGTTTGCCTTTGTTTGTCCCAAGTTAGTCTCGTTAGTCTCATTCTATGGTTTGTCTAAGTTCGTCCTTAGAATGAGATTAACTTGGGATGAACTTAGACAAACCTTTGAATGAGACTAACGTTTGTCTTTGTTCGTTCCATGTTAGTCTCGTTAGTCTCATTTTAAGGTTTGTCTAAGTTCTGCTTAGAAAGAGACTAACTTGGGATGAACTTAGAGAAACCTTAGAATGAGACTAACGTTCGTCTTTGTTCGTCCAAATTTAGTCTCGTTAGTCTCATTTTAAGATTTGTCTAAGTTCGTCCTTAGAAAGAGACTAAATTGGGACGAACTTAGACAAACCTTAGAATGAGACTAACGTTTGTCTTTGTTCGTCCCAAGTTAGTCTCGTTAGTCTAATTCTAAGGTTTATCTAAGTTCGTCCTTAGAAAGAGACTAACTTGGGACGAACTTAGACAAACCTTAGAATGAGACTAACGTTTGTCTTTGTTTGTCCCAAGTTAGTCTCGTTAGTCTCATTCTATGGTTTGTCTAAGTTCGTCCTTAGAAAGAGATTAACTTGGGACGAACTTAGACAAACCTCAGAATGAGACTAACGTTTGTCTTTGTTTGTCCCAAGTTAGTCTCGTTAGTCTCATTCTATGGTTTGTCTAAGTTCGTCCTTAGAATGAGATTAACTTGGGATGAACTTAGACAAACCTTTGAATGAGACTAACGTTTGTCTTTGTTCGTTCCATGTTAGTCTCGTTAGTCTCATTTTAAGGTTTGTCTAAGTTCTGCTTAGAAAGAGACTAACTTGGGATGAACTTAGAGAAACCTTAGAATGAGACTAACGTTCGTCTTTGTTCGTCCAAAGTTAGTCTCGTTAGTCTCATTTTAAGATTTGTCTATGTTCGTCCTTAGAAAGAGACTAAATTGGGACGAACTTAGACAAACCTTAGAATGAGACTAACGTTTGTCTTTGTTCGTCCCAAGTTAGTCTCGTTAGTCTCATTCTATGGTTTGTCTAAGCTCGTCCTTAGAATGAGAATAACTTGGGACGAACTTAGACAAACCTTAGAATGAGACTAACGTTTGTCTTTGTTTGTCCCAAGTTAGTCTCGTTAGTCTCATTCTATGGTTTGTCTAAGTTCGTCCTTAGAAAGAGATTAACTTGGGACGAACTTAGGCAAACCTCAGAATGAGACTAACGTTTGTCTTTGTTCGTCCCAAGTTAGTCTCGTTAGTCTCATTTTAAGGTTTGTCTAAGTTCGTCCTTAGAAAGAGACTAACTTGGGACGAACTTAGACAAACCTTAGAATGAGACTAACGTTTGTCTTTGTTCGTCCCAAGTTAGTCTCGTTAGTCTCATTTTAAGGTTTGTCTAAGTTCGTCCTTAGAAAGAGACTAACTTGGGACGAACTTAGACAAACCTTTGAATGAGACTAATGTTTGTCTTTGTTCGCCCAAGTTAGTCTTGTTAGTCTCATTTTAAGGTTTGTCTAAGTTCGTGCTTAGAAAGAGACTAACTTGGGACGAACTTAGACAAACCTTAGAATGAGACTAACGTTCGTCTTTGTTTGTCCCAAGTTAGTCTCGTTAGTCTCTTTTTAAGATTTGTCCAAGTTCGTCCTTAGAAAGAGACTAAATTGGGACGAAATTAGACAAACCTTAGAATGAGACTAACGTTTGTCTTTGTTTGTCCCAAGTTAGTCTCGTTAGTCTCATTCTATGGTTTGTCTAAGTTCGTCCTTAGAATGAGATTAACTTGGGATGAACTTAGACAAACCTTAGAATGAGACTAACGTTTGTCTTTGTTCGTCCCAAGTTAGTCTCGTTTGTCTCATTTTAAGGTTTTTCTTAGTTCGTCCTTAGAAAGATACTAACTCGGGACGAACATAGACAAACCTTAGAATGAGACTAACGTTTGTCATTGTTCATCCCAAGTTAGTCTCGTTAGTCTCATTTTAAAAAAAAAAAAAAAAAATTGGGACGAAATTAGACAAACCTTAGAATGAGGCTAACGTTTGTCATTGTTCGTCCCAAGTTGGTCTCGTTAGTCTCATTTTAAGGTTTGTCTAAGTTTGTCCATAGAAAGAGACTAACTTGGGACGAACTTAGACAAACCTTAGAATGAGACTAACGTTTGTCTTTGTTTGTCCCAAGTTAGTCTCGTTAGTCTCATTCTATGGTTTGTCTAAGTTCGTCCTTAGAATGAGATTAACTTGGGATGAACTTAGACAAACCTTAGAATGAGACTAACGTTTGTCTTTGTTCGTCCCAAGTTAGTCTCGTTTGTCTCATTTTAAGGTTTTTCTTAGTTCGTCCTTAGAAAGATACTACCTCGGGACGAACTTAGACAAACCTTAGAATGAGACTAACGTTTGTCATTGTTCATCCCAAGTTAGTCTCGTTCTATGGTTTGTCTAAGTTCGTCCTTAGAAAGATACTAACTTGGGACGAACTTCGACAAACATTAGAATGAGACTAACGTTTGTCTTTGTTTGTCCCTAGTTAGTCTCGTTAGTCTCATTCTATGGGTTGTCTAAGTTCGTCCTTAGAAAGAGATTAACTTGGGACGAACTTACACAAACCTCAGAATGAGACTAACGTTTCTCTTTGTTCGTCCCAAGTTAGTCTCGTTAGTCTCATTTTAAGGTTTGTCTAAGTTCGTCCTTAGAAAGAGACTAACTTGGGGCGAACTTAGACAAACCTTAGAATGAGACTAACGTTTGTCTTTGTTCGTCCCAAGTTAGTCTCGTTCTATGGTTTGTCTAAGTTCGTCCTTAGAAAGAGACTAACTTGGGACGAACTTCGACAAACATTAGAATGAGACTGACGTTTGTCTTTGTTCATCCCAAGTTAGTCTCGTTAGTCTAATTCTATAGTTTGTCTAAGTTCGTCCTTAGAAAGAGACTAACTTGGGATGAACTTAGAGAAACCTTAGAATGAGACTAACGTTTGTTATTGTTCGCCCCAAGTTAGTCTCGTTCTATGGTTTGTCTAAGTTCGTCCTTAGAAAGAGACTAACTTGGGACGAACTTAGACAAACCTTTGAATGAGACTAACGTTTGTCTTTGTTCGTCCCAAGTTAGTCTCGTTAGTCTCATTTTAAGGTTTGTCTAAGTTCGTCCTTAGAAAGAGACTAACTTGGGACGAACTTAGACAAACCTTAGAATGAGACTAACGTTTGTCTTTGTTTGTCCCTAGTTAGTCTCGTTAGTCTCATTCTATGGGTTGTCTAAGTTCGTCCTTAGAAAGAGATTAACTTGGGACGAACTTAGACAAACCTCAGAATGAGACTAACGTTTCTCTTTGTTCGTCCCAAGTTAGTCTCGTTAGTCTCATTTTAAGGTTTGTCTAAGTTCGTCCTTAGAAAGAGACTAACTTGGGACGAACTTGGACAAACCTTAGAATGAGACTAACGTTTGTCTTTGTTCGTCCCAAGTTAGTCTCGTTCTATGGTTTGTCTAAGTTCGTCCTTAGAAAGAGACTAACTTGGGACGAACTTCGACAAACATTAGAATGAGACTAACGTTTTTCTTTGTTCGTCCCAAGTTGCTCTCGTTAGGCTCATTCTATGGTTTGTCTAAGTTCGTCTTTAGAAAGAGACTAACTTGGGACGAACTTAGACAAACCTTAGAATGAGACCAACGTTTGTCTTTGTTCGTCCCAAGTTAGTCTCGTTCAATGGTTTGTCTAATTTCGTCCTTAGAAAGAGACTAACTTGGGACGAACTTAGACAAACCTTTGAATGAGACTAACGTTTGTCTTTGTTCGTCCCAAGTTAGCCTCGTTAGTCTCATTTTAAGGTTTGTCTTAGTTCGTGCTTAGAAAGAGACTGACTTGGGACGAACTTAGATAAACCTTAGAATGAGACTAACGTTCGTCTTTGTTCGTCCCAAGTTAGTCTCGTTAGTCTCTTTTTATGATTTGTCCAAGTTCGTCCTTAGAAAGAGACTAAATTGGGATGCAATTAGACAAACCTTAGAATGAGGCTAACGTTTGTGTTTGTTCGTCCCAAGTTAGTCTCGTTAGTCTCATTTTAAGGTTTGTCTAAGTTTGTCCTTAGAAAGAGACTAACTTGGGATGAACTTAGACAAACCTTAGAATGGGACTAACGTTTGTCTTTGTTTGTCCCAAGTTAGTCTCGTTAGTCTCATTCTATGGTTTGTCTAAGTTCGTCCTTAGAATGAGATTTACTTGGGATGAACTTAGACAAACCTTAGAATGAGACTAATGTTTGACTTTGTTCGTCCCAAGTTAGTCTCGTTTGTCTCATTTTAAGGTTTTTCTTAGTTCGTCCATAGAAAGAGACTAACTCGGGACGAATTTAGACAAACCTTAGAATGAGACTAACGTTTGTCATTGTTCGTCCCAAGTTAGTCTCGTTCTATGGTTTGTCTAATTTCGTCCATAGAAAGAGACTAACTTGGGACGAACTTAGATAAACCTTAGAATGAGACTAACGTTTGTCTTTGTTCGTCCCAAGTTAGTCACGTTAGTCTCATTTTAAGGTTTGTCTAAGTTCGTCCTTAGAAAGAGACTAACTTGGGAGGAACTTAGACAAACCTTAGAATGAGACTAACGTTTGTCTTTGTTCGTCCCAAGTTAGTCTCGTTAGTCTCATTTTAAGGTTTTTCTAAGTTCGTCCTTAGAAAGAGACTAACTTGGGACGAACTTAGACAAACCTTAGAATGAGACTAACGTTTGTCTTTGTTTGGCCCAAGTTAGTCTCGTTAGTCTCATTCTATGGTTTGTCTAAGTTCGTCCTTAGAAAGAGATTAACTTGGGACGAACTTAGACAAACCTCAGAATGACACTAACGTTTGTCTTTGTTCGTCCCAAGTTAGTCTCGTTAGTCTCATTTTAAGGTTTGTCTAAGTTTGTCCTTAGAAAGAGACTAACTTGGGACGAACTTAGACAAACCTTAGAATGAGACTAACGTTTGTCTTTGATCGTCCCAAGTTAGTCTCTTTCTATGGTTTGTCTATGTTCGTCCTTAGAAAGAGACTAACTTGGGACGAACTTAGACAAACTTTAGAATGAGACTAACGTTTGATTTTGTTCGTCCCAAATTGGTCTCGTTAGTCTCATTCCATGGTTTGTCTAAGTTCGTGTTTACAATGAGATTAACTTGGGATGAACTTAGACAAACCTTAGAATGAGACTAACGTTTGTCTTTGTTCGTCCCAAGTTAGTCTCGTTTGTCTCATTTTAAGGTTTGTCTAAGTTCGTCCTTAGAAAGAGACTAACTTGGGATGAACTTAGACAAATCTTAGAATGAGACTAACGTTTGTCTTTGTTCGTGCCAAGTTAGTCTCGTTAGTCACATTTTAAGTTTTGTCTAAGTTCGTCCTTAGAAAGAGACTAACTTGAGACGAACTTAGACAAACCTTAGAATGAGACTAACGTTTGTCATTGTTCGACCCAAGTTAGTCTCGTTCTATGGTTTGTCTATGTTCGTCCTTAGAAAGAGACTAGCTTGGGACGAACTTAGACAAACCTTAGAATGAGACTAAAGTTTGTCTTTGTTCGTCCCAAGTTAGTCTCGTTAGTCTCATTTTAAGGTTTGTCTAAGTTCGTCCTTAGAAAGAGACTAACTTGGGAGGAACTTAGACAAACCTTAGAATGAGACTAACGTTTGTCTTTGTTCGTCGCAAGTTAGTCTCGTTAATCTCATTTTAAGGTTTGTCTAAGTTCGTCCTTAGAAAGAGATTAACTTGGGACGAACTTAGACAAACCCCAGAATGAGACTAACGTTTGTCTTTGTTCTTCCCAAGTTAGTCTCGTTAGTCTCATTTTAAGGTTTGTCTAAGTTCGTCCTTAGAAAGAGACTAACTTGGGACGAACTTAGACAAACCTTAGAATGAGACTAACGTTCGTCCCAGAGTATACCGGTAACTGGGCTCATTTTTCTCGATGGAGAGAAGCTAAATCCCTCCTGGACGGGATCAAAATCTTGAAGATTAATATCGAGCTTAACGACGCGGCTGTTGCTCTCAACTATAAAGGAGAAAGAGATGATATCTTCTACCATGTTCACAGCCTGCCTAAGCCAGTGCGGGTGGCCTTGACGGGTGACTATCTGAGACTTCCCAGATGGTGCCGGCTGGGGCAGCATCAGGATGGCCCCTGCAGAATGATTTAGCAGGCGCCTGGCACTCCATAGCTTTCCTGGCATGTCTTGCTAGCGTGTCTTGTTGATAGCTTTATTTTATCTCCTTAGTCTCAGGGATCCCGCCTGCGCGCGTGGGGAGAGCCTCTATTTTCTGTATGGTTATCGTCGATGGCAGTCCGAAGAAGGCCTTTTTGGTGCTGAGGAGCCATCTGCGTGGCCTCGGCTTTGTTTTTCCTGTTCAGCGTTTTTAGGTCTTTGGGTCTAATTCCTTTCGGCCGGCGCTTGAGGGATCCTGTGTTTTCGCCCCGGTTCAGGCTTTTTGAACCCCCATTAATAAATATACGCTAGCACCGCTCCAGTTTTATAAAAAAAAAAGTTAGTCTCGTTAGTCTCATTTTAAGGTTTATCTAAGTTCGTCCTTAGAAAGAGACTAACTTGGGACGAACTTAGACAAACCTTAGAATGAGACTAACGTTTGTCTTTGTTCGTCCCAAGTTAGTCTCGTTAGTCTCATTTTAAGGTTTGTCTAAGTTCGTCCTTAGCAAGAGACTAACTTGGGACGAACTTAGACAAACCTTAGAATGAGACTAACGTTTGTCTTTGTTCGTGCCAAGTTAGTCTCGTTAGTCTCATTTTAAGGTTTGTCTAAGTTCGTCCTTAGAAGGAGACTAACTTGGGACGAACTTAGACAAACCTTAGAATGAGACTAACGTTTGTCATTGTTCAACCCAAGTTAGTCTCGTTCTATGGTTTGTCTAAGTTCGTCCTTAGAAAGAGACTAACTTGGGACGAACTTAGACAAACCTTAGTATGAGACTAAAGTTTGTCTTTGTTCGTCCCAAGTTAGTCTCGTTAGTCTCATTTTAAGGTTTGTCTAAGTTCGTCCTTAGAAAGCGACTAACTTGGGAGGAACTTAGACAAACCTTAGAATGAGACTAACGTTTTTCTTTGTTCGTCGCAAGTTAGTCTCGTTAATCTCATTTTAAGGTTTGTCTAAGTTCGTCCTTAGAAAGAGATTAACTTGGGACGAACTTAGACAAACCCCAGAATGAGACTAACGTTTGTCTTTGTTCATCCCAAGTTAGTCTCGTTAGTCTCATTTTAAGGTTTGTCTAAGTTCATCCTTAGAAAGAGACTAACTTGGGACGAACTTAGACAAACCTTAGAATGAGACTAACGTTTGTCTTTGATCGTCCCAAGTTAGTCTCTTTCTATGGTTTGTCTTTGTTTGTCCTTAGAAAGAGACTAACTTGGGACGAACTTAGACAAACTTTAGAATGAGACTAACGTTTGTCTTTGTTCGTCCGAAGTTGGTCTCGCTAGTCTCATTCTATGGTTTGTCTAAGTTCGTCTTTAGAAAAAGACTAACTTGGGACGAACTTAGACAAACCTTTGAATGAGACTAACGTTTGTCTTTGTTCGTTCCATGTTAGTCTCGTTAGTCTCATTTTAAGGTTTGTCTAAGTTCTGCTTAGAAAGAGACTAACTTGGGATGAACTTAGAGAAACCTTAGAATGAGACTAACGTTCGTCTCTGTTCGTCCAAAGTTAGTCTCGTTAGTCTCATTTTAATATTTGTCTAAGTTCGTCCTTAGAAAGAGACTAAATTGGGACGAACTTAGACAAACCTTAGAATGAGACTAACGTTTGTCTTTGTTTGTCCCAAGTTAGTCTCGTTAGTCTCATTTTAAGGTTTATCTAAGTTCGTCCTTAGAAAGAGACTAACTTGGGACGAACTTAGACAAACCTTAGAATGAGACTAACGTTTGTCTTTGTTTGTCCCAAGTTAGCCTCGTTAGTCTCATTCTAAGGTTTGTCTAAGTTCGTCCTTAGAAAGAGATTAACTTGGGACGAACTTAGACAAACCTCAGAATGAGACTAACGTTTGTCTTTGTTCGTCCCAAGTTAGTCTCGTTAGTCTCATTTTAAGGTTTGTCTAAGTTCGTCCTTAGAAAGAGACTAACTTGGGACGAACTTAGACAAACCTTAGAATGAGACTAACGTTTGTCTTTGTTCGTTCCAAGTTAGTCTCGTTAGTCTCATTTTAAGGTTTGTCTAAGTTCGTCCTTAGAAAGAGACTAACTTGGGACGAACTTAGACAAACCTTTGAATGAGACTAACGTTTGTCTTTGTTCGTCCCAAGTTAGTCTCGTTAGTCTCATTTTAAGGTTTGTCTAAGTTCGTGCTTAGAAAGAGACTAACTTGGGACGAACTTAGACAAACCTTAGAATGAGACTAACGTTCGTCTTTGTTCGTTCCAAGTTAGTCTCGTTAGTCTCTTTTTAAGATTTGTCCAAGTTCGTCCTTAGAAAGAGACTAAATTGGGACGAAATTAGACAAACCTTAGAATGAGACTAACGTTTGTCTTTGTTCGTCCCAAGTTAGTCTCGTTAGTCTCATTTTAAGGTTTGTCTAAGTTCGTCCTTAGAAGGAGACTAACTTGGGACGAACTTAGACAAACCTTAGAATGAGACTAACGTTTGTCATTGTTCAACCCAAGTTAGTCTCGTTCTATGGTTTGTCTAAGTTCGTCCTTAGAAAGAGACTAACTTGGGACGAACTTAGACAAACCTTAGTATGAGACTAAAGTTTGTCTTTGTTCGTCCCAAGTTAGTCTCGTTAGTCTCATTTTAAGGTTTGTCTAAGTTCGTCCTTAGAAAGAGACTAACTTGGGAGGAACTTAGACAAACCTTAGAATGAGACTAACGATTTTCTTTGTTCGTCGCAAGTTAGTCTCGTTAATCTCATTTTAAGGTTTGTCTAAGTTCGTCCTTAGAAAGAGATTAACTTGGGACGAACTTAGACAAACCCCAGAATGAGACTAACGTTTGTCTTTGTTCGTCCCAAGTTAGTCTCGTTAGTCTCATTTTAAGGTTTGTCTAAGTTCGTCCTTAGAAAGAGACTAACTTGGGACGAACTTAGACAAACCTTAGAATGAGACTAACGTTTGTCTTTGATCGTCCCAAGTTAGTCTCTTTCTATGGTTTGTCTTTGTTTGTCCTTAGAAAGAGACTAACTTGGGACGAACTGAGACAAACTTTAGAATGAGACTAACGTTTGTCTTTGTTCGTCCGAAGTTGGTCTCGCTAGTCTCATTCTATGGTTTGTCTAAGTTCGTCTTTAGAAAAAGACTAACTTGGGACGAACTTAGACAAACCTTTGAATGACACTAACGTTTGTCTTTGTTCGTTCCATGTTAGTCTCGTTAGTCTCATTTTAAGGTTTGTCTAAGTTCTGCTTAGAAAGAGACTAACTTGGGATGAACTTAGAGAAACCTTAGAATGAGACTAACGTTCGTCTCTGTTCGTCCAAAGTTAGTCTCGTTAGTCTCATTTTAATATTTGTCTAAGTTCGTCCTTAGAAAGAGACTAAATTGGGACGAACTTAGACAAACCTTAGAATGAGACTAACGTTTGTCTTTGTTTGTCCCAAGTTAGTCTCGTTAGTCTCATTTTAAGGTTTATCTAAGTTCGTCCTTAGAAAGAGACTAACTTGGGACGAACTTAGACAAACCTTAGAATGAGACTAACGTTTGTCTTTGTTTGTCCCAAGTTAGCCTCGTTAGTCTCATTCTAAGGTTTGTCTAAGTTCGTCCTTAGAAAGAGATTAACTTGGGACGAACTTAGACAAACCTCAGAATGAGACTAACGTTTGTCTTTGTTCGTCCCAAGTTAGTCTCGTTAGTCTCATTTTAAGGTTTGTCTAAGTTCGTCCTTAGAAAGAGACTAACTTGGGACGAACTTAGACAAACCTTAGAATGAGACTAACGTTTGTCTTTGTTCGTTCCAAGTTAGTCTCGTTAGTCTCATTTTAAGGTTTGTCTAAGTTCGTCCTTAGAAAGAGACTAACTTGGGACGAACTTAGACAAACCTTTGAATGAGACTAACGTTTGTCTTTGTTCGTCCCAAGTTAGTCTCGTTAGTCTCATTTTAAGGTTTGTCTAAGTTCGTGCTTAGAAAGAGACTAACTTGGGACGAACTTAGACAAACCTTAGAATGAGACTAACGTTCGTCTTTGTTCGTTCCAAGTTAGTCTCGTTAGTCTCTTTTTAAGATTTGTCCAAGTTCGTCCTTAGAAAGAGACTAAATTGGGACGAAATTAGACAAACCTTAGAATGAGACTAACGTTTGTCTTTGTTCGTCCCAAGTTAGTCTCGTTAGTCTCATTTTAAGGTTTGTCTAAGTTCGTCCTTAGAAGGAGACTAACTTGGGACGAACTTAGACAAACCTTAGAATGAGACTAACGTTTGTCATTGTTCAACCCAAGTTAGTCTCGTTCTATGGTTTGTCTAAGTTCGTCCTTAGAAAGAGACTAACTTGGGACGAACTTAGACAAACCTTAGTATGAGACTAAAGTTTGTCTTTGTTCGTCCCAAGTTAGTCTCGTTAGTCTCATTTTAAGGTTTGTCTAAGTTCGTCCTTAGAAAGAGACTAACTTGGGAGGAACTTAGACAAACCTTAGAATGAGACTAACGATTTTCTTTGTTCGTCGCAAGTTAGTCTCGTTAATCTCATTTTAAGGTTTGTCTAAGTTCGTCCTTAGAAAGAGATTAACTTGGGACGAACTTAGACAAACCCCAGAATGAGACTAACGTTTGTCTTTGTTCGTCCCAAGTTAGTCTCGTTAGTCTCATTTTAAGGTTTGTCTAAGTTCGTCCTTAGAAAGAGACTAACTTGGGACGAACTTAGACAAACCTTAGAATGAGACAAACGTTTGTCTTTGATCGTCCCAAGTTAGTCTCTTTCTATGGTTTGTCTTTGTTTGTCCTTAGAAAGAGACTAACTTGGGACGAACTTAGACAAACTTTAGAATGAGACTAACGTTTGTCTTTGTTCGTCCGAAGTTGGTCTCGCTAGTCTCATTCTATGGTTTGTCTAAGTTCGTCTTTAGAAAAAGACTAACTTGGGACGAACTTAGACAAACCTTTGAATGAGACTAACGTTTGTCTTTGTTCGTTCCATGTTAGTCTCGTTAGTCTCATTTTAAGGTTTGTCTAAGTTCTGCTTAGAAAGAGACTAACTTGGGATGAACTTAGAGAAACCTTAGAATGAGACTAACGTTCGTCTCTGTTCGTCCAAAGTTAGTCTCGTTAGTCTCATTTTAAGATTTGTCTAAGTTCGTCCTTAGAAAGAGACTAAATTGGGACGAACTTAGACAAACCTTAGAATGAGACTAACGTTTGTCTTTGTTTGTCCCAAGTTAGTCTCGTTAGTCTCATTTTAATGTTTATCTAAGTTCGTCCTTAGAAAGAGACTAACTTGGGACGAACTTAGACAAACCTTAGAATGAGACTAACGTTTGTCTTTGTTTGTCCCAAGTTAGCCTCGTTAGTCTCATTCTAAGGTTTGTCTAAGTTCGTCCTTAGAAAGAGATTAACTTGGGACGAACTTAGACAAACCTCAGAATGAGACTAACGTTTGTCTTTGTTCGTCCCAAGTTAGTCTCATTAGTCTCATTTTAAGGTTTGTCTAAGTTCGTCCTTAGAAAGAGACTTACTTGGGACGAACTTAGACAAACCTTAGAATGAGACTAACGTTTGTCTTTGTTCGTCCCAAGTTAGTCTCGTTAGTCTCATTTTAAGGTTTGTCTAAGTTCGTCCTTAGAAAGAGACTAACTTGGGACGAACTTAGACAAACCTTTGAATGAGACTAACGTTTGTCTTTGTTCGTCCCAAGTTAGTCTCGTTAGTCTCATTTTAAGGTTTGTCTAAGTTCGTGCTTAGAAAGAGACTAACTTGGGACGAACTTAGACAAACCTTAGAATGAGACTAACGTTCGTCTTTGTTCGTTCCAAGTTAGTCTCGTTAGTCTCTTTTTAAGATTTGTCCAAGTTCGTCCTTAGAAAGAGACTAAATTGGGACGAAATTAGACAAACCTTAGAATGAGACTAACGTTTGTCTTTGTTCGTCCCAAGTTAGTCTCGTTAGTCTCATTTTAAGGTTTGTCTAAGTTCGTCCTTAGAAGGAGACTAACTTGAGACGAACTTAGACAAACCTTAGAATGAGACTAACGTTTGTCATTGTTCAACCCAAGTTAGTCTCGTTCTATGGTTTGTCTAAGTTCGTCCTTAGAAAGAGACTAACTTGGGACGAACTTAGACAAACCTTAGTACGAGACTAAAGTTTGTCTTTGTTCGTCCCAAGTTAGTCTCGTTAGTCTCATTTTAAGGTTTGTCTAAGTTCGTCCTTAGAAAGAGACTAACTTGGGAGGAACTTAGACAAACCTTAGAATGAGACTAACGTTTTTTTTGTTCGTCGCAAGTTAGTCTCGTTAATCTCATTTTAAGGTTTGTCTAAGTTCGTCCTTAGAAAGAGATTAACTTGGGACGAACTTAGACAAACCCCAGAATGAGACTAACGTTTGTCTTTGTTCGTCCCAAGTTAGTCTCGTTAGTCTCATTTTAAGGTTTGTCTAAGTTCGTCCTTAGAAAGAGATTAACTTGGGACGAACTTAGACAAACCCCAGAATGAGACTAACGTTTGTCTTTGTTCGTCCCAAGTTAGTCTCGTTAGTCTCATTTTAAGGTTTGTCTAAGTTCGTCCTTAGAAAGAGACTAACTTGGGACGAACTTAGACAAACCTTAGAATGAGACTAACGTTTGTCTTTGATCGTCCCAAGTTAGTCTCTTTCTATGGTTTGTCTTTGTTTGTCCTTAGAAAGAGACTAACTTGGGACGAACTTAGACAAACTTTAGAATGAGACTAACGTTTGTCTTTGTTCGTCCGAAGTTGGTCTCGCTAGTCTAATTCTATGGTTTGTCTAAGTTCGTCTTTAGAAAAAGACTAACTTGGGACGAACTTAGACAAACCTTTGAATGAGACTAACGTTTGTCTTTGTTCGTTCCATGTTAGTCTCGTTAGTCTCATTTTAAGGTTTGTCTAAGTTCTGCTTAGAAAGAGACTAACTTGGGATGAACTTAGAGAAACCTTAGAATGAGACTAACGTTCGTCTCTGTTCGTCCAAAGTTAGTCTCGTTAGTCTCATTTTAAGATTTGTCTAAGTTCGTCCTTAGAAAGAGACTAAATTGGGACGAACTTAGACAAACCTTAGAATGAGACTAACGTTTGTCTTTGTTTGTCCCAAGTTAGTCTCGTTAGTCTCATTTTAATGTTTATCTAAGTTCGTCCTTAGAAAGAGACTAACTTGGGACGAACTTAGACAAACCTTAGAATGAGACTAACGTTTGTCTTTGTTTGTCCCAAGTTAGCCTCGTTAGTCTCATTCTAAGGTTTGTCTAAGTTCGTCCTTAGAAAGAGATTAACTTGGGACGAACTTAGACAAACCTCAGAATGAGACTAACGTTTGTCTTTGTTCGTCCCAAGTTAGTCTCGTTAGTCTCATTTTAAGGTTTGTCTAAGTTCGTCCTTAGAAAGAGACTAACTTGGGACGAACTTAGACAAACCATAGAATGAGACTAACGTTTGTCTTTGTTCGTCCCAAGTTAGTCTCGTTAGTCTCATTTTAAGGTTTGTCTAAGTTCGTCCTTAGAAAGAGACTAACTTGGGACGAACTTAGACAAACCTTTGAATGAGACTAACGTTTGTCTTTGTTCGTCCCAAGTTAGTCTCGTTAGTCTCATTTTAAGGTTTGTCTAAGTTCGTGCTTAGAAAGAGACTAACTTGGGACGAACTTAGACAAACCTTAGAATGAGACTAACGTTCGTCTTTGTTCGTTCCAAGTTAGTCTCGTTAGTCTCTTTTTAAGATTTGTCCAAGTTCGTCCTTAGAAAGAGACTAAATTGGGACGAAATTAGACAAACCTTAGAATGAGACTAACGTTTGTCTTTGTTCGTCCCAAGTTAGTCTCGTTAGTCTCATTTTAAGGTTTGTCTAAGTTTGTCCTTAGAAAGAGACTAACTTGGGACGAACTTAGACAAACCTTAGATTGAGACTAACGTTTGTCTTTGTTTGTCCCAAGTTAGTCTCGTTAGTCTCATTCTATGGTTTGTTTAAGTTCGTCCTTAGAATGAGATTAACTTGGGATGAACTTAGACAAACCTTAGAATGAGACTAACGTTTGTCTTTGTTGGTCTCAAGTTAGTCTCGTTTGTCTCATTTTAAGGTTTTTCTTAGTTCGTCCTTAGAAAGAGACTAACTCGGGACGAACTTAGACAAACCTTAGAATGAGACTAACGTTTGTCATTGTTCGTCCCAAGTTAGTCTCGTTCTATGGTTTGTCTAAGTTCTACCTTAGAAAGAGACTAACTTGGGACGAACTTAGATAAACCTTAGAATGAGACTAACGTTTGTCTTTGTTCGTCCCAAGTTAGTCTCGTCAGTCTCATTTTAAGGTTTGTCTAAGTTCGTCCTTAGAAAGAGACTAACTTGGGAGGAACTTAGACAAACCTTAGAATGAGACTAACATTTGTCTTTGTTTGTCCCAAGTTAGTCTCGTTAGTCTCGTTAGTCTCGTTAGTCTCGTTAGTCTCATTTTAAGGTTTTTCTAAGTTCGTCCTTAGAAAGAGACTAACTAGGGACGAACTTAGACAAACCTTAGAATGAGACTAACGTTTGTCTTTGTTTGTCCCAAGTAAGTCTCGTTAGTCTCATTCTATGGTTTGTCTAAGTTCATCCTTAGAAAGAGATTAACTTGGGACGAACTTAGACAAACCTCAGAATGAGACTAACGTTTGTCTTTGTTCGTCCCAAGTTAGTCTCGTTAGTCTCATTTTAAGGTTTGTCTAAGTTCGTCCTTAGAAAGAGACTAACTTGGGACGAACTTAGACAAACCTTAGAATGAGACTAACGTTTGTCTTTGATCGTCCCAAGTTAGTCTCTTTCTATGGTTTGTCTATGTTCGTCCTTAGAAAGAGACTAACTTGGGACGAACTTAGACAAACTTTAGAATGAGACTAACGTTTGACTTTGTTCGTCCCAAGTTGGTCTCGTTAGTCTCATTCTATGGTTTGTCTAAGTTCGTCCTTAGAATGAGATTAACTTGGGATGAACTTAGACAAACCTTAGAATGAGACTAACGTTTGTCTTTGTTCGTCCCATGTTAGTCTCGTTTGTCTCATTTTAAGGTTTGTCTAAGTTCTGCTTAGAAAGAGACTAACTTGGGATGAACTTAGAGAAACCTTAGAATGAGACTAACGTTCGTCTTTGTTCGTCCAAAGATAGTCTCGTTAGTCTCATTTTAAGATTTCTCTAAGTTCGTCCTTAGAAAGAGACTAAATTGGGACGAATTTAGACAAACCATAGAATGAGACTAACGTTTGTCTTTGTTCGTCCCAAGTTAGTCTCGTTAGTCTCATTTTAAGGTTTATCTAAGTTTGTCCTTAGAAAGAGACTAACTTGGGATGAACTTAGACAAACCTTAGAATGAGACTAACGTTTGTCTTTGTTTGTCCCAAGTTAGTCTCGTTAGTCTCATTCTATGGTTTGTCTAAGTTCGTCCTTAGAAAGAGATTAACTTGGGACGAACTTAGACAAACCTCAGAATGAGACTAACGTTTGTCTTTGTTTGTCCCAAGTTAGTCTCGTTAGTCTCATTCTATGGTTTGTCTAAGTTCGTCCTTAGAATGAGATTAACTTGGGATGAACTTAGACAAACCTTTGAATGAGACTAACGTTTGTCTTTGTTCGTTCCATGTTAGTCTCGTTAGTCTCATTTTATGGTTTGTCTAAGTTCTGCTTAGAAAGAGACTAACTTGGGATGAACTTAGAGAAACCTTAGAATGAGACTAACGTTCGTCTTTGTTCGTCCAAAGTTAGTCTCGTTAGTCTCATTTTAAGATTTGTCTATGTTCGTCCTTAGAAAGAGACTAAATTGGGATGAACTTAGACAAACCTTAGAATGAGACTAACGTTTGTCTTTGTTCGTCCCAAGTTAGTCTCATTAGTCTCATTCTATGGTTTGTCTAAGTTCGTCCTTAGAATGAGAATAACTTGGGACGAACTTAGACAAACCTTAGAATGAGACTAACGTTTGTCTTTGTTTGTCCCAAGTTAGTCTCGTTAGTCTCATTCTATGGTTTGTCTAAGTTCGTCCTTAGAAAGAGATTAACTTGGGACGAACTTAGACAAACCTCAGAATGAGACTAACGTTTGTCTTTGTTCGTCCCAAGTTAGTCTCGTTAGTCTCATTTTAAGGTTTGTCTAAGTTCGTCCTTAGAAAGAGACTAACTTGGGACGAACTTAGACAAACCTTAGAATGAGACTAACGTTTGTCTTTGTTCGTCCCAAGTTAGTCTCGTTAGTCTCATTTTAAGGTTTGTCTAAGTTCGTCCTTAGAAAGAGACTAACTTGGGACGAACTTAGACAAACCTTTGAATGAGACTAACGTTTGTCTTTGTTCGTCCCAAGTTAGTCTCGTTAGTCTCATTTTAAGGTTTGTCTAAGTTTGTGCTTAGAAAGAGACTAACTTGGGACGAACTTAGACAAACCTTAGAATGAGACTAACGTTCGTCTTTGTTCGTCCCAAGTTAGTCTCGTTAGTCTCTTTTTAAGATTTGTCCAAGTTCGTCCTTAGAAAGAGACTAAATTGGGACGAAATTAGACAAACCTTAGAATGAGACTAACGTTTGTCTTTGTTCGTCCCAAGTTAGTCTCGTTAGTCTCATTTTAAGGTTTTTCTAAGTTTGTCCTTAGAAAGAGACTAACTTGGGACGAACTTAGACAAACCTTAGAAGGAGACTAACGTTTGTCTTTGTTTGTCCCAAGTTAGTCTCGTTAGTCTCATTCTATGGTTTGTCTAAGTTCGTCCTTAGAATGAGATTAACTTGGGATGAACTTAGACAAACCTTAGAATGAGACTAACGTTTGTCTTTGTTCGTCCCAAGTTAGTCTCGTTTGTCTCATTTTAAGGTTTTTCTTAGTTCGTCCTTAGAAAGAGACTAACTCGGGACGAACTTAGACAAACCTTAGAATGAGACTAACGTTTGTCATTGTTCGTCCCAAGTTAGTCTCGTTCTATGGTTTGTCTAAGTTCGTCCTTAGAAAGAGACTAACTTGGGACGAACTTAGATAAACCTTAGAATGAGACTAACGTTTGTCTTTGTTCGTCCCAAGTTAGTCTCGTTAGTCTCATTTTAAGGTTTGTCTAAGTTCGTCCTTAGAAAGAGACTAACTTGGGACGAACTTAGACAAACCTTTGAATGAGACTAACGTTTGTCTTTGTTCGTCCCAAGTTAGTCTCGTTAGTCTCATTTTAAGGTTTGTCTAAGTTCGTGCTTAGAAAGAGACTAACTTGGGACGAACTTAGACAAACCTTAGAATGAGACTAACGTTCGTCTTTGTTCGTTCCAAGTTAGTCTCGTTAGTCTCTTTTTAAGATTTGTCCAAGTTCGTCCTTAGAAAGAGACTAAATTGGGACGAAATTAGACAAACCTTAGAATGAGACTAACGTTTGTCTTTGTTCGTCCCAAGTTAGTCTCGTTAGTCTCATTTTAAGGTTTGTCTAAGTTTGTCCTTAGAAAGAGACTAACTTGGGACGAACTTAGACAAACCTTAGATTGAGACTAACGTTTGTCTTTGTTTGTCCCAAGTTAGTCTCGTTAGTCTCATTCTATGGTTTGTCTAAGTTCGTCCTTAGAATGAGATTAACTTGGGATGAACTTAGACAAACCTTAGAATGAGACTAACGTTTGTCTTTGTTGGTCCCAAGTTAGTCTCGTTTGTCTCATTTTAAGGTTTTTCTTAGTTCGTCCTTAGAAAGAGACTAACTCGGGACGAACTTAGACAAACCTTAGAATGAGACTAACGTTTGTCATTGTTCGTCCCAAGTTAGTCTCGTTCTATGGTTTGTCTAAGTTCTACCTTAGAAAGAGACTAACTTGGGAGGAACTTAGATAAACCTTAGAATGAGACTAACGTTTGTCTTTGTTCGTCCCAAGTTAGTCTCGTCAGTCTCATTTTAAGGTTTGTCTAAGTTCGTCCTTAGAAAGAGACTAACTTGGGAGGAACTTAGACAAACCTTAGAATGAGACTAACATTTGTCTTTGTTTGTCCCAAGTTAGCCTCGTTAGTCTCGTTAGTCTCATTTTAAGGTTTTTCTAAGTTCGTCCTTAGAAAGAGACTAACTAGGGACGAACTTAGACAAACCTTAGAATGAGACTAACGTTTATCTTTGTTTGTCCCAAGTAAGTCTCGTTAGTCTCATTCTATGGTTTGTCTAAGTTCATCCTTAGAAAGAGATTAACTTGGGACGAACTTAGACAAACCTCAGAATGAGACTAACGTTTGTCTTTGTTCGTCCCAAGTTAGTCTCGTTAGTCTCATTTTAAAGTTTGTCTAAGTTCGTCCTTAGAAAGAGACTAACTTGGGACGAACTTAGACAAACCTTAGAATGAGACTAACGTTTGTCTTTGATCGTCCCAAGTTAGTCTCTTTCTATGGTTTGTCTATGTTCGTCCTTAGAAAGAGACTAACTTGGGACGAACTTAGACAAACTTTAGAATGAGACTAACGTTTGACTTTGTTCGTCCCAAGTTGGTCTCGTTAGTCTCATTCTATGGTTTGTCTAAGTTCGTCCTTAGAATTAGATTAACTTGGGATGAACTTAGACAAACCTTAGAATGAGACTAACGTTTGTCTTTGTTCGTCCCATGTTAGTCTCGTTTGTCTCATTTTAAGGTTTGTCTAAGTTCTGCTTAGAAAGAGACTAACTTGGGATGAACTTAGAGAAACCTTAGAATGAGACTAACGTTCGTCTTTGTTCGTCCAAAGTTAGTCTCGTTAGTCTCATTTTAAGATTTCTCTAAGTTCGTCCTTAGAAAGAGACTAAATTGGGACGAATTTAGACAAACCATAGAATGAGACTAACGTTTGTCTTTGTTCGTCCCAAGTTAGTCTCGTTAGTCTCATTTTAAGGTTTATCTAAGTTTGTCCTTAGAAAGAGACTAACTTGGGACGAACTTAGACAAACCTTAGAATGAGACTAACGTTTGTCTTTGTTTGTCCCAAGTTAGTCTCGTTAGTCTCATTCTATGGTTTGTCTAAGTTCTTCCTTAGAAAGAGATTAACTTGGGACGAACTTAGACAAACCTCAGAATGAGACTAACGTTTGTCTTTGTTTGTCCCAAGTTAGTCTCGTTAGTCTCATTCTATGGTATGTCTAAGTTCGTCCTTAGAATGAGATTAACTTGGGATGAACTTAGACAAACCTTTGAATGAGACTAACGTTTGTCTTTGTTCGTCCCATGTTAGTCTCGTTAGTCTCATTTTAAGGTTTGTCTAAGTTCTGCTTAGAAAGAGACTAACTTGGGATGAACTTAGAGAAACCTTAGAATGAGACTAACGTTCGTCTTTGTTCGTCCAAAGTTAGTCTCGTTAGTCTCATTTTAAGATTTGTCTATGTTCGTCCTTAGAAAGAGACTAAATTGGGACGAACTTAGACAAACCTTAGAATGAGACTAACGTTTGTCTTTGTTCGTCCCAAGTTAGTCTCGTTAGTCTCATTCTATGGTTTGTCTAAGTTCGTCCTTAGAATGAGAATAACTTGGGACGAACTTAGACAAACCTTAGAATGAGACTAACGTTTGTCTTTGTTTGTCCCAAGTTAGTCTCGTTAGTCTCATTCTATGGTTTGTCTAAGTTCGTCCTTAGAAAGAGATTAACTTGGGACGAACTTAGACAAACCTCAGAATGAGACTAACGTTTGTCTTTGTTCGTCCCAAGTTAGTCTCGTTAGTCTCATTTTAAGGTTTGTCTAAGTTCGTCCTTAGAAAGAGACTAACTTGGGACGAACTTAGACAAACCTTAGAATGAGACTAACGTTTGTCTTTGTTCGTCCCAAGTTAGTCTCGTTAGTCTCATTTTAAGGTTTGTCTAAGTTCGTCCTTAGAAAGAGACTAACTTGGGACGAACTTAGACAAACCTTTGAATGAGACTAACGTTTGTCTTTGTTCGTCCCAAGTTAGTCTCGTTAGTCTCATTTTAAGGTTTGTCTAAGTTTGTGCTTAGAAAGAGACTAACTTGGGACGAACTTAGACAAACCTTAGAATGAGACTAACGTTCGTCTTTGTTCGTCCCAAGTTAGTCTCGTTAGTCTCTTTTTAAGATTTGTCCAAGTTCGTCCTTAGAAAGAGACTAAATTGGGACGAAATTAGACAAACCTTAGAATGAGACTAACGTTTGTCTTTGTTCGTCCCAAGTTAGTCTCGTTAGTCTCATTTTAAGGTTTTTCTAAGTTTGTCCTTAGAAAGAGACTAACTTGGGACGAACTTAGACAAACCTTAGAAGGAGACTAACGTTTGTCTTTGTTTGTCACAAGTTAGTCTCGTTAGTCTCATTCTATGGTTTGTCTAAGTTCGTCCTTAGAATGAGATTAACTTGGGATGAACTTAGACAAACCTTAGAATGAGACTAACGTTTGTCTTTGTTCGTCCCACGTTAGTCTCGTTTGTCTCATTTTAAGGTTTTTCTTAGTTCGTCCTTAGAAAGAGACTAACTCGGGACGAACTTAGACAAACCTTAGAATGAGACTAACGTTTGTCATTGTTCGTCCCAAGTTAGTCTCGTTCTATGGTTTGTCTAAGTTCGTCCTTAGAAAGAGACTAACTT
This sequence comes from Rhodiola kirilowii, assembly GCA_033675215.1. Taxonomy (NCBI): domain Eukaryota; kingdom Viridiplantae; phylum Streptophyta; class Magnoliopsida; order Saxifragales; family Crassulaceae; genus Rhodiola; species Rhodiola kirilowii. Next base: position 1,544,507 of record JAUCNB010000016.1, read on the forward strand.
GGGACGAACTTAGATAAACCTTAGAATGAGACTAACGTTTGTCTTTGTTCGTCCCAAGTTAGTCTCGTTAGTCTCATTTTAAGGTTTGTCTAAGTTCGTCCTTAGAAAGAGACTAACTTGGGAGGAACTTAGACAAACCTTAGAATGAGACTAACGTTTGTCTTTGTTTGTCCCAAGTTAGTCTCGTTAGTCTCGTTAGTCTCATTTTAAGGTTTTTCTAAGTTCGTCCTTAGAAAGAGACTAACTAGGGACGAACTTAGACAAACCTTAGAATGAGACTAACGTTTGTCTTTGTTTGTCCAAAGTAAGTCTCGTTAGTCTCATTCTGTGGTTTGTCTAAGTTCGTCCTTAGAAAGAGATTAACTTGGGACGAACTTAGACAAACCTCAGAATGAGACTAACGTTTGTCTTTGTTCGTCCAAAGTTAGTCTCGTTAGTCTCATTTTAAGGTTTGTCTAAGTTCGTCCTTAGAAAGAGACTAACTTGGGACAAACTTAGACAAACCTTAGAATGAGACTAACGTTTGTCTTTGATCGTCCCAAGTTAGTCTCTTTCTATGGTTTGTCTATGTTCGTCCTTAGAAAGAGACTAACTTGGGACGAACTTAGACAATCTTTAGAATGAGACTAACGTTTGACTTTGTTCGTCCCAAGTTGGTCTCGTTAGTCTCATTCTATGGTTTGTCTAAGTTCGTCCTTAGAATGAGATTAACTTGGGATGAACTTAGACAAACCTTAGAATGAGACTAACGTTTGTCTTTGTTCGTCCCATGTTAGTCTCGTTTGTCTCATTTTAAGGTTTGTCTAAGTTCATCCTTAGAAAGAGACTAACTCGGGACGAACTTAGACAAACCTTAGAATGAGACTAACGTTTGTATTTGTTCGTCCCAAGTTAGTCTCATTCTGTGGTTTGTCTAAGTTCGTCATTAGAAAGAGACTAACTTGGGACGAATTTAGACAAACCTTAGAATGAGACTAACATTTGTCTTTGTTAGTCCCAAGTTAGTCTCGTTAGTCTCATTCTATGGTTTGTCTAAGTTCGTCCTTAGAATGAGATTAACTTGGGATGAACTTAGACAAACCTTTGAATGAGACTAACGTTTGTCTTTATTCGTTCCATGTTAGTCTCGTTAGTCTCATTTTAAGGTTTGTCTAAGTTCTGCTTAGAAAGAGACTAACTTGGGATGAACTTAGAGAAACCTTAGAATGAGACTAACGTTCGTCTTTGTTCGTCCAAAGTTAGTCTCGTTAGTCTCATTTTAAGATTTCTCTAAGTTCGTCCTTAGAAAGAGACTAAATTGGGACGAATTTAGACAAACCATAGAATGAGACTAACGTTTGTCTTTGTTCGTCCCAAGTTAGTCTCGTTAGTCTCATTTTAAGGTTTATCTAAGTTTGTCCTTAGAAAGAGACTAACTTGGGACGAACTTAGACAAACCTTAAAATGAGACTAACGTTTGTCTTTGTTTGTCCCAAGTTAGTCTCGTTAGTCTCATTCTATGGTTTGTCCAAGTTCGTCCTTAGAAAGAGATTAACTTGGGACGAACTTAGACAAACCTCAGAATGAGACTAACGTTTGTCTTTGTTTGTCCCAAGTTAGTCTCGTTAGTCTCATTCTATGGTTTGTCTAAGTTCGTCCTTAGAATGAGATTAACTTGGGATGAACTTAGACAAACCTTTGAATGAGACTAACGTTTGTCTTTGTTCGTTCCATGTTAGTCTCGTTAGTCTCATTTTAAGATTTGTCTATGTTCGTCCTTAGAAAGAGACTAAATTGGGACGAACTTAGACAAACCTTAGAATGAGACTAACGTTTGTCTTTGTTCGTCCCAAGTTAGTCTCGTTAGTCTCATTCTATGGTTTGTCTAAGTTCGTCCTTAGAATGAGAATAACTTGGGACGAACTTAGACAAACCTTAGAATGAGACTAACGTTTGTCTTTGTTTGTCCCAAGTTAGTCTCGGTAGTCTCATTCTATGGTTTGTCTATGTTCGTCCTTAGAAAGAGATTAACTTGGGACGAACTTAGACAAACCTCAGAATGAGACTAACGTTTGTCTTTGTTCGTCGCAAGTTAGTCTCGTTAGTCTCATTTTAAGGTTTGTCTAAGTTCGTCCTTAGAAAGAGACTAACTTGGGACGAACTTAGACAAACATTAGAATGAGACTAACGTTTGTCTTAGTTCGTCCCAAGTTAGTCTCGTTAGTCTCATTTTAAGGTTTGTCTAAGTTCGTCCTTAGAAAGAGACTAACTTGGGACGAACTTAGACAAACCTTTGAATGAGACTAACGTTTGTCTTTGTTCGTCCCAAGTTAGTCTCGTTAGTCTCATTTTAAGGTTTGTCTAAGTTTGTGCTTAGAAAGAGACTAACTTGGGACGAACTTAGACAAACCGTAGAATGAGACTAACGTTCGTCTTTGTTCGTCCCAAGTTAGTCTCGTTAGTCTCTTTTTAAGATTTTTCCAAGTTCGTCCTTAGAAAGAGACTAAATTGGGACGAAATTAGACAAACCTAAGAATGAGACTAACGTTTGTCTTTGTTCGTCCCAAGTTAGTCTCGTTAGTCTCATTTTAAGGTTTTTCTAAGTTTGTCCTTAGAAAGAGACTAACTTGGGACGAACTTAGACAAACCTTAGAATGAGACTAACGTTTGTCTTTGTTTGTCCCAAGTTAGTCTCGTTAGTCTCATTCTATGGTTTGTCTAAGTTCGTCCTTAGAATGAGATTAACTTGGGATGAACTTAGACAAACCTTAGAATGAGACTAACGTTTGTCTTTGTTCGTCCCAAGTTAGTCTCGTTTGTCTCATTTTAAGGTTTTTCTTAGTTCGTCCTTAGAAAGAGACTAACTCGGGACGAACTTAGACAAACCTTAGAATGAGACTAACGTTTGTCTTTGTTCGTCCCAAGTTAGTCTCGTTCTATGGTTTGTCTAAGTTCGTCCTTAGAAAGAGACTAACTTGGGACAAACTTAGATAAACCTTAGAATGAGACTAACGTTTGTCTTTGTTCGTCCCAAGTTAGTCTCGTTAGTCTCATTTTAAGGTTTGTCTAAGTTCGTCTTTAGAAAGAGACTAACTTGGGAGGAACTTAGACAAACCTTAGAATGAGACTAACGTTTGTCTTTGTTCGTCCCAAGTTAGTCTCGTTAGTCTCGTTAGTCTCATTTTAAGGTTTTTCTAAGTTCGTCCTTAGAAAGAGACTAACTTGGGACGAACTTAGACAAACCTTAGAATGAGACTAACGTTTGTCTTTGTTTGTCCCAAGTAAGTCTCGTTAGTCTCATTCTATGGTTTGTCTAAGTTCGTCCTTAGAAAGAGATTAACTTGGGACGAACTTAGACAAACCTCAGAATGAGACTAACGTTTGTCTTTGTTCGTCCCAAGTTAGTCTCGTTAGTCCCATTTTAAGGTTTGTCAAAGTTCGTCCTTAGAAAGAGACTAACTTGGGACGAACTTAGACAAACCTTAGAATGAGACTAACGTTTGTCTTTGATCGTCCCAAGTTAGTCTCTTTCTATGGTTTGTCTATGTTCGTCCTTAGAATGAGACTAACTTGGGACGAATTAGACAAACTTTAGAATGAGACTAACGTTTGACTTTGTTCGTCCCAAGTTGGTCTCGTTAGTCTCATTCTATGGTTTGTCTAAGTTCGTCCTTAGAATGAGATTAACTTGGGATGAACTTAGACAAACCTTAGAATGAGACTAACGTTTGTCTTTGTTCGTCCCATGTTAGTCTCGTTTGTCTCATTTTAAGGTTTGTCTAAGTTCATCCTTAGAAAGAGACTAACTCGGGACGAACTTAGACAAACCTTAGAATGAGACTAACGTTTGTATTTGTTCGTCCCCAGTTAGTCTCATTCTGTGGTTTGTCTAAGTTCGTCCTTAGAAAGAGACTAACTTGGGACGAACTTAGACAAACCTTAGAATGAGACTAACGTTTGTCTCTGTTTGTCACAAGTTAGTCTCGTTAGTCTCATTCTATGGTTTGACTAAGTTCGTCCTTAGAAAGAGATTAACTTGGGATGAACTTAGACAGACCTTAGAATGCGACTAACGTTTGTCTTTGTTCGTCCCAAGTTTGTCTCGTTAGTCTCATTTTAAGGTTTGTCTAAGTTTCGTCCTTAGAAAGAGACTAACTTGGGACGAACTTAGACAAATCTTAGAATGAGACTAACGTTTGTCTTTGTTCGTGCCAAGTTAGTCTCGTTAGTCTCATTTTAAGATTTGTCTAAGTTTGTCCTTAGAAAGAGACTAACTTGGGACGAACTTAGAGAAACCTTAGAATGAGACTAACGTTTGTCATTGTTCGCCCCAAGTTAGTCTCGTTCTATGGTTTGTCTAAGTTCGTCCTTAGAAAGAGACTAACTTGGGACGAACTTAGACAAGCCTTAGAATGAGACTAACGTTTGTCTTTGTTCTTCCCAAGTTAGTCTCGTTAGTCTCATTTTAAGGTTTGTCTAAGTTTGTCCTTAGAAAGAGACTAACTTGGGACGAACTTAGACAAACCTTAGAATGAGACTAACGTTTGTCTTTGTTTGTCCCTAGTTAGTCTCGTTAGTCTCATTCTATGGGTTGTCTAAGTTCGTCCTTAGAAAGAGATTAACTTGGGACGAACTTAGACAAACCTCAGAATGAGACTAATGTTTCTCTTTGTTCGTCCCAAGTTAGTCTCGTTAGTCTCATTTTAAGGTTTGTCTAAGTTCGTCCTTAGAAAGAGACTAACTTGGGACGAATTTAGACAAACCTTAGAATGAGACTAACGTTTGTCTTTGTTCGTCCAAAGTTAGTCTCGTTCTATGGTTTGTGTATGTTCGTCCTTAGAAAGAGACTAACTTGGGACGAACTTCGACAAACATTAGAATGAGACTAACGTTTGTCTTTGTTCGTCCCAAGTTGCTCTCGTTAGGCTCATTCTATGGTTTGTCTAAGTTCGTCTTTAGAAAGAGACTAACTTGGGACGAACTTAGACAAACCTTAGAATGAGACCAACGTTTGTCTTTGTTCGTCCCAAGTTAGTCTCGTTCAATGGTTTGTCTAATTTCGTCCTTAGAAAGAGAATAACTTGGGACGAACTTAGACAAACCTTTGAATGAGACTAACGTTTGTCTTTGTTCGTCCCAAGTTAGTCTCGTTAGTCTCATTTTAAGGTTTGTCTAAGTTCGTGCTTAGAAAGAGACTGACTTGGGACGAACTTAGAGAAACCTTAGAATGAGACTAACGTTCGTCTTTGTTCGTCCCAAGTTAGTCTCGTTACTCTCTTTTTAAGATTTGTCCAAGTTCGTCCTTAAAAAGAGACTAAATTGGGATGAAATTAGACAAACCTTAGAATGAGACTAACGTTTGTGTTTGTTCGTCCCAAGTTAGTCTCGTTAGTCTCATTTTAAGGTTTGTCTAAGTTTGTCCTTAGAAAGAGACTAACTTGGGATTAACTTAGACAAACCTTAGAATGAGACTAACGTTTGTCTTTGTTTGTCCCAAGTTAGTCTCGTTAGTCTCATTCAATGGTTTGTCTAAGTTTGTCCTTAGAATGAGATTAACTTGGGATGAACTTAGACAAACCTTAGAATGAGACTAATGTTTGTCTTTGTTCGTCCCAAGTTAGTCTCGTTTGTCTCATTTTAAGGTTTTTCTTAGTTCGTCCATAGAAAGAGACTAACTCGGGACGAATTTAGACAAACCTTAGAATGAGACTAACGTTTGTCATTGTTCGTCCCAAGTTAGTTTCGTTCTATGGTTTGTCTAAGTTCGTCCTTAGAAAGAGACTAACTTGGGACGAACTTAGATAAACCTTAGAATGAGACTAACGTTTGTCTTTGTTCGTCCCAAGTTAGTCTCGTTAGTCTCATTTTAAGGTTTGTCTAAGTTCGTCCTTAGAAAGAGACTAACTTGGGAGGAACTTAGACAAACCTTAGAACGAGAGTAACGTTTGTCTTTGTTCGTCCCAAGTCAGTCTCGTTAGTCTCATTTAAGGTTTTTCTAAGTTCGTCCTTAGAAAGAGACTAACTTGGGATGAACTTAGACAAACCTTAGAATGAGACTAACGTTTGTCTTTGTTTGGCCCAAGTTAGTCTCATTAGTCTCATTCTATGGTTTGTCTAAGTTCGTCCTTAGAAAGAGATTAACTTGGGACGAACTTAGACAAACCTCAGAATGACACTAACGTTTGTCTTTGTTCGTCCCAAGTTAGTCTCGTTAGTCTCATTTTAAGGTTTGTCTAAGTTTGTCCTTAGAAAGAGACTAACTTGGGACGAACTTAGACAAACCTTAGAATGAGACTAACGTTTGTCTTTGATCGTCCCAAGTTAGTCTCTTTCTATGGTTTGTCTATGTTCGTCCTTAGAATGAGACTAAAGTTTGACTTTGTTCGTCCCAAGTTGGTCTCGTTAGTCTCATTCTATGGTTTGTCTAAGTTCATCCTTAGAATGAGATTAACTTGGGATGAACTTAGACAAACCTTAGAATGAGACTAACGTTTGTCTTTGTTCGTCCCATGTTAGTCTCGTTTGTCTCATTTTAAGGTTTGTCTAAGTTCATCCTTAGAAAGAGACTAACTCGGGACGAACTTAGACAAACCTTAGAATGAGACTAACGTTTGTATTTGTTCGTCCCAAGTTAGTCTCATTCTGTGGTTTGTCTAAGTTCGTCCTTAGAATGAGACTAACGTTTGTCTCTGTTTGTCACAAGTTAGTCTCGTTAGTCTCATTCTATGGTTTGTCTAAGTTCGTCCTTAGAAAGAGATTAACTTGGGATGAACTTAGACAGACCTTAGAATGCGACTAACGTTTGTCTTTGTTCGTCCCAAGTTTGTCTCGTTAGTCTCATTTTAAGGTTTGTCTAAGTTTCGTCCTTAGAAAGAGACTAACTTGGGACGAACTTAGACAAATCTTAGAATGAGACTAACGTTTGTCTTTGTTCGTGCCAAGTTAGTCTCGTTAGTCTCATTTTAAGATTTGTCTAAGTTTGTCCTTAGAAAGAGACTAACTTGGGACGAACTTAGAGAAACCTTAGAATGAGACTAACGTTTGTCATTGTTCACCCCAAGTTAGTCTCGTTCTATGGTTTGTCTAAGTTCGTCCTTAGAAAGAGACTAACTTGGGACGAACTTAGACAAGCCTTAGAATGAGACTAACGTTTGTCTTTGTTCTTCCCAAGTTAGTCTCGTTAGTCTCATTTTAAGGTTTGTCTAAGTTCGTCCTTAGAAAGAGACTAACTTGGGACGAACTTAGACAAACCTTAGAATGAGACTAACGTTTGTCTTTGTTTGTCCCTAGTTAGTCTCGTTAGTCTCATTCTATGGGTTGTCTAAGTTCGTCCTTAGAAAGAGATTAACTTGGGACGAACTTAGACAAACCTCAGAATGAGACTAATGTTTCTCTTTGTTCGTCCCAAGTTAGTCTCGTTAGTCTCATTTTAAGGTTTGTCTAAGTTCGTCCTTAGAAAGAGACTAACTTGGGACGAACTTAGAAAAACCTTAGAATGAGACTAACGTTTGTCTTTGTTCGTCCCAAGTTAGTCTCGTTCTATGGTTTGTGTAAGTTCGTCCTTAGAAAGAGACTAACTTGGGACGAACTTCGACAAACATTAGAATGAGACTAACGTTTGTCTTTGTTCGTCCCAAGTTGCTCTCGTTAGGCTCATTCTATGGTTTGTCTAAGTTCGTCTTTAGAAAGAGACTAACTTGGGACGAACTTAGACAAACCTTAGAATGAGACCAACGTTTGTCTTTGTTCGTCCCAAGTTAGTCTCGTTCAATGGTTTGTCTAATTTCGTCCTTAGAAAGAGACTAACTTGGGACGAACTTAGACAAACCTTTGAATGAGACTAACGTTTGTCTTTGTTCGTCCCAAGTTAGTCTCGTTAGTCTCATTTTAAGGTTTGTCTAAGTTCGTGCTTAGAAAGAGACTGACTTTGGACGAACTTAGAGAAACCTTAGAATGAGACTAACGTTCGTCTTTGTTCGTCCCAAGTTAGTCTCGTTAGTCTCTTTTTAAGATTTGTCCAAGTTCGTCCTTAAAAAGAGACTAAATTGGGATGAAATTAGACAAACCATAGAATGAGACTAACGTTTGTGTTTGTTCGTCCCAAGTTAGTCTCGTTAGTCTCATTTTAAGGTTTGTCTAAGTTTGTCCTTAGAAAGAGACTAACTTGGGATGAACTTAGACAAACCTTAGAATGAGACTAACGTTTGTCTTTGTTTGTCCCAAGTTAGTCTCGTTAGTCTCATTCTATGGTTTGTCTAAGTTTGTCCTTAGATTGAGATTAACTTGGGATGAACTTAGACAAACCTTAGAATGAGACTAATGTTTGTCTTTGTTCGTTCCAAGTTAGTCTCGTTTGTCTCATTTTAAGGTTTTTCTTAGTTCGTCCATAGAAAGAGACTAACTCGGGACGAATTTAGACAAACCTTAGAATGAGACTAACGTTTGTCATTGTTCGTCCCAAGTTAGTTTCGTTCTATGGTTTGTCTAAGTTCGTCCTTAGAAAGAGACTAACTTGGGACGAACTTAGATAAACCTTAGAATGAGACTAACGTTTGTCTTTGTTCGTCCCAAGTTAGTCTCGTTAGTCTCATTTTAAGGTTTGTCTAAGTTCGTCCTTAGAAAGAGACTAACTTGGGAGGAACTTAGACAAACCTTAGAACGAGACTAACGTTTGTCTTTGTTCGTCCCAAGTCAGTCTCGTTAGTCTCATTTAAGGTTTTTCTAAGTTCGTCCTTAGAAAGAGACTAACTTGGGACGAACTTTGACAAACCTTAGAATGAGACTAACGTTTGTCTTTGTTTGGCCCAAGTTAGTCTCATTAGTCTCATTCTATGGTTTGTCTAAGTTCGTCCTTAGAAAGAGATTAACTTGGGACGAACTTAGACAAACCTCAGAATGACAGTAACGTTTGTCTTTGTTCGTCCCAAGTTGGTCTCGTTAGTCTCGTTTTAAGGTTTGTCTAAGTTTGTCCTTAGAAAGAGACTAATTTGGGACGAACTTAGACAAACCTTAGAATGAGACTAACGTTTGTCTTTGATCGTCCCAAGTTAGTCTCTTTCTATGGTTTGTCTATGTTCGTCCTTAGAAAGAGACTAACTTGGGACGAACTTAGACAAACGTTAGAATGAGACTAACGTTTGACTTTTTTCGTCCCAAATTGGTCTCGTTAGTCTCATTCTATGGTTTGTCTAAGTTCGTCCTTAGAATGAGATTAACTTGGGATGAACTTAGACAAACCTTAGAATGAGACTAACGTTTGTCTTTGTTCGTCCCAAGTTAGTCTCGTTTGTCTCATTTTAAGGTTTGTCTAAGTTCGTCCTTAGAAAGAGACTAACTTGGGATGAACTTAGACAGATCTTAGAATGAGACTAACGTTTGTCTTTGTTCGTGCCAAGTTAGTCTCGTTAGTCTCATTTTAAGGTTTGTCTAAGTTCGTCCTTAGAAGGAGACTAACTTGGGACGAACTTAGACAAACCTTAGAATGAGACTAACGTTTGTCATTGTTCGACCCAAGTTAGTCTCGTTCTATGGTTTGTCTAAGTTCGTCCTTAGAAAGAGACTAACTTGGGACGAACTTAGACAAACCTTAGAATGAGACTAAAGTTTGTCTTTGTTCGTCCCAAGTTAGTCTCGTTAGTCTCATTCTATGGTTTGTCTAAGTTCGTCTTTGGAAAGAGACTAACTTGGGACGAACTTTGACAAACCTTTGAATGAGACTAACGTTTGTCTTTGTTCGTTCCATGTAAGTCTCGTTAGTCTCATTTTAAGGTTTGTCTAAGTTCTGCCTAGAAAGAGACTAACTTGGGATGAACTTAGAGAAACCTTAGAATGAGACTAACGTTCGTCTTTGTTCGTCCAAAGTTAGTCTCGTTAGTCTCATTTTAAGATTTGTCTAAGTTCGTCCTTAGAAAGAGACTAAATTGGGACGAACTTAGACAAACCTTAGAATGAGACTAACGTTTGTCTTTGTTCGTCCCAAGTTAGTCTCGTTAGTCTCATTTTAAGGTTTATCTAAGTTTGTCCTTAGAAAGAGACTAACTTGGGACGAACTTAGACAAACTTTAGAATGAGACTAACGTTTGTCTTTGTTTGTCCCAAGTTAGTCTCGTTAGTCTCATTCTATGGTTTGTCTAAGTTCGTCCTTAGAAGGAGATTAACTTGGGACGAACTTAGACAAACCTTAGAATGAGACTAACGTTTGTCTTTGATCGTCCCAAGTTAGTCTCTTTCTATGGTTTGTCTTTGTTCGTCCTTAGAAAGAGACTAACTTGGGTTGAACTTTGACAAACTTTAGAATGAGACTAACGTTTGTCTTTGTTCGTCCCAAGTTGGTCTCGTTAGTCTCATTCTATGGTTTGTCTAAGTTCGTCTTTCGAAAGAGACTAACTTGGGACGAACTTAGACAAACCTTTGAATGAGACTAACGTTTGTCTTTGTTCGTTCCATGTTAGTCTCGTTAGTCTCATTTTAAGGTTTGTCTAAGTTCGTGCTTAGAAAGAGACTAACTTGGGCTGAACTTAGACAAACCTTAGAATGAGACTAACATTTGTCTTTGTTCGTCCAAAGTTAGTCTCGTTAGTCCCATTTTAAGATTTGTCTAAGTTCGTCATTAGAAAGAGACTAAATTGGGACGCAACTTAGACAAACCTTAGAATGAGACTAACGTTTGTCTTTGTTCGTCCCAAGTTAGTCTCGTTAGTCTCATTTTAAGGTTTATCTAAGTTCGTCCTTAGAAAGAGACTAACTTGGGACGAACTTAGACAAACCTTAGAATGAGACTAACGTTTGTTTTTGTTCGTTCCAAGTTAGTCTCGTTCTATGGTTTGTCTAAGTTCGTCCTTAGAAAGAGACTAACTTGGGACGAACTTAGACAAACCTTAGAATGAGACTAACGTTTGTCTTTGTTCGTCCCAAGTTAGTCTCGTTTCTCTCATTTTAAGGTTTGTCTAAGTTCGTCCTTAGAAAGAGACTAACTAGGGACGAACTTAGACAAATCTTAGAATGAGACTAACGTTTGTCTTTGTTCATGCCAAGTTAGTCTCGTTAGTCTCATTTTAAGGGTTGTCTAAGTTCGTCCTTAGAAAGAGACTAACTTGGGACGAACTTAGACAAACCTTAGAATGAGACTAACGTTTGTCATTGTTCGTCGCAAGTTAGTCTCGTTCTATGGTTTGTCTATGTTCGTCCTTAGAAAGAGACTAACTTGGGACGAACTTAGACAAACCTTAGAATGAGACAAACGTTTGTCTTTGTTCGTCCCAAGTTAGTCTCGTTAGTCTCATTTTAAGGTTTGTCTAAGTTCGTCCTTAGAAAGAGACTAACTTGGGAGGAACTTAGACAAACCTTAGAATGAGACTAACGTTTGTCTTTGTTCGTCGCAAATTAGTCTCGTTAATCTCATTTTAAGGTTTGTCTAAGTTCGTCCTTAGAAAGAGACTAACTTGGGACGAACTTAGACAAACCTTAGAAATTGACTAATGTTTGTCTTTGTTTGTCCCAAGTTAGTCACGTTAGTCTCATTCTATGGTTTGTCTAAGTTCGTCCTCAGAAAGAGATTAACTTGGGACGAACTTAGACAAACCTCAGGATGAGACTAACGTTTGTCTTTGTTCGTCCCAAGTTAGTCTCGTTAGTCTCATTTTAAGGGTTGTCTAAGTTCGTCCTTAGAAAGAGACTAACTTGGGACTAACTTAGACAAACCTTTGAATGAGACTAACGTTTTTCTTTGTTCGTCCCAAGTTAGTCTCGTTAATCTCATTTTAAGGTTTGTCAAAGTTCATCCTTAGAAAGAGACTAATTTGGGACGAACTTAGACAAACCTTAGAATGAGACTAACGTTTGTCTTTGTTCGTCCCAAGTTAGTCTCGTTAGTCTCATTCTTTGGTTTGTCTAAGTTCATCCTTAGAAAGAGACTAACTTGGGATGAACTTAGACAAACCTTTGAATGAGACTAACGTTTGTCTTTATTCGTCCCAAGTTAGTCTCGTTAGTCTCATTTTAAGGTTTGTCTAAGTTCGTCCTTAGAAAGAGACTAACTTGGGATGAACTTAGACAAACCTTTGAATGAGACTAACGTTTGTCTTTGTTCGTCCCAAGTTAGTCTCGTTAGTCTCATTTTAAGGTTTGTCTAAGTTTGTCCTTAGAAAGAGACTAACTTGGGATGAACTTAGACAAACCTTAGAATGAGACTAACGTTTGTCATTGTTCGTCCCAAGTTAGTCTCGTTAGTCTCATTTTATGGTTTGTCTAAGTTCGTCCTTAGAAAGAGACTACCTTGGGACGAACTCAGACAATCCTTAGAATGGAACTAACGTTTGTCTTTGTTCGCCCCAAGTTAGTCTCGTTAGTCTCATTTTAAGGTTTGTCTAAGTTCGTCCTTAGTAAGAGACTAACTAACTTGGGACTAACTTAGACAAACCTTAGAATGAGACTAACATTTGTGTTTGTTCGTCCCAAGTTAGTCTGTTTAGTCTCATTCTGTGGTTTGTCTAAGTTCGTCCTTAGTAAGAGACTAACTTGGGACGAACTTAGACAAACCTTTGAATGAGACTAACGTTTGTCTTTGTTCGTCCCAAGTTAGTCTCGTTAGTCTCATTTTAAGGTTTGTCAAAGTTCATCCTTAGAAAGAGACTAACTTGGGACGAACTTAGACAAACCTTAGAATGAGACTAACGTTTGTCTTTGTTCGTCCCAAGTTAGTCTCGTTAGTCTCATTTTAAGGTTTGTCTAAGTTCATCCTTAGAAAGAGACTAACTTGGGACGAACTTAGACAACCCTTAGAATGAGACTAACGTTTGTCTTTGTTCGTCCCAAGTTAGTCTCGTTAGTCTCATTCTATGGTTTGTCTAAGTTCGTCCTTAGAAAGAGACTAACTTGGGATGAACTTAGACAAACCTTAGAATGAGACTAACGTTTGTCTTTGTTCGTCCCAAGTTAGTCTCGTTAGTCTCATGCTATGGTTTGTCTAAGTTCATCCTTAGAAAGAGACTAACTTTGGATGAACTTAGACAATCCTTAGAATGAGAATAACGTTTGTCTTTGTTCGTCCCAAGTTAGTCTCGTTAGTCTCATTTTATGGATTGTCTAAGTTCGTTCTTAGATTGAGACTAGCTTGGGACGAACTCAGACAATCCTTAGAATGAGACTAACGTTTGTCTTTGTTCGTCCCAAGTTAGTCTCGTTAGTCTCATTTTAAGGTTTGTCTATGTTCGTCCTTAGAAAGAGACTAACTTGGGACGAACTTAGACAAACCTTAGAATGGGACTAACGTTTGTCTTTGTTTGTCCCAAGTTTGTCTCGTTAGTCTCATTTTAAGGTTTGTCTAAGTTCGTCCTTAGAAAGAGACTAAATTGGGACGAACTTAGACAAACCTTAGAATGGGACTAACGTTTGTCTTTGTTTGTCCCAAGTTTGTCTCGTTAGTCTCATTTTAAGATTTGTCTAAGTTCGTCCTTAGAAAGAGACTAACTTGGGACGAACTTAGACATACCTTAGAAAGAGACTAACGTTTGTGTTTATTCATCCCAAGTTAGTCTGGTTAGTCTCATTCTGTGGTTTGTCTAAGTTCGTCCTTAGAAAGAGACTAACTTGGGACGAACTTAGACAAACCTTAGAATGAGACTAACGTTTGTCTTTGTTCGTCCCAAGTTTGTCTCCTTTGTCTCATTCTATGGTTTGTCTAAGTTCATCCTTAGAAAGAGACTAACTTGGGACGAACTTAGACAAACCTTAGAATGAGACTAACGTTTGTCTTTGTTCGTCCCAAGTTTGTCTCCTTTGTCTCATTCTATGGTTTGTCTAAGTTCATCCTTAGAAAGAGACTAACTTGGGACGAACTTAGACAAACCTTAGAATGAGACTAACGTTTGTCTTTGTTCGTCGCAAATTAGTCTCGTTAATCTCATTTTAAGGTTTGTCTAAGTTCGTCCTTAGAAAGAGACTAACTTGGGACGAACTTAGACAAACCTTAGAATGAGACTAATGTTTGTCTTTGTTTGTCCCAAGTTAGTCACGTTAGTCTCATTCTATGGTTTGTCTAAGTTCGTCCTTAGAAAGAGATTAACTTGGGACGAACTTAGACAAACCTCAGGATGAGACTAACGTTTGTCTTTGTTCGTCCCAAGTTAGTCTCGTTAGTCTCATTTTAAGGGTTGTCTAAGTTCGTCCTTAGAAAGAGACTAACTTGGGACGAACTTAGACAAACCTTAGAATGAGACTAACGTTTGTCATTGTTCGTCCCAAGTTAGTCTCGTTCTATGGTTTGTCTAAGTTCGTCCTTAGAAAGAGACTAACTTGGGACGAATTTAGACAAACCTTAGAATGAGACAAACGTTTGTCTTTGTTCGTCCCAAGTTAGTCTCGTTAGTCTCATTTTAAGGTTTGTCTAAGTTCGTCCTTAGAAAGAGACTAACTTGGGAGGAACTTAGACAAACCTTAGAATGAGACTAACGTTTGTCTTGGTTCGTCGCAAATTAGTCTCGTTAATCTCATTTTAAGGTTTGTCTAAGTTCGTCCTTAGAAAGAGACTAACTTGGGACGAACTTAGACAAACCTTAGAATGAGACTAACGTTTGTCTTTGTTTGTCCCAAGTTAGTCACGTTAGTCTCATTCTATGGTTTGTCTAAGTTCGTCCTTAGAAAGAGATTAACTTGGGACGAACTTAGACAAACCTCAGGATGAGACTAACGTTTGTCTTTGTTCGTCCCAAGTTAGTCTCGTTAGTCTCATTTTAAGGTTTGTCTAAGTTCGTCCTTAGAAAGAGACTAACTCGGGACGAACTTAGATAAACCTTAAAATGAGACTAACGTTTGTCTTTGATCGTCCCAAGTTAGTCTCTTTCTATGGTTTGTCTTTGTTCGTCCTTAGAAAGAGACTAACTTGGGACGCACTTAGACAAACTTTAGAATGAGACTAACGTTTGTCTTTGTTCGTCCCAAGTTGGTCTCGTTAGTCTCATTCTATGGTTTGTCTAAGTTCTTCTTTAGAAAGAGACTAACTTGGGACGAACTTAGACAAACCTTTGAATGAGACTAACGTTTGTCTTTGTTCGTTCCATGTTAGTCTCGTTAGTCTCATTTTAAGGTTTGTCTAAGTTCGTGCTTAGAAAGAGACTAACTTGGGATGAACTTAGACAAATCTTAGAATGAGACTAACGTTCGTCTTTGTTCGTCCAAAGTTAGTCTCGTTAGTCTCATTTTAAGATTTGTCTAAGTTCGTCCTTATAAAGAGACTAAATTGGGACGAACTTAGACAAACCTTAGAATGAGACTAACGTTTGTCTTTGTTCGTCCCAAGTTAGTCTCTTTAGTCTCATTTTAAGGTTTATCTAAGTTCGTCCTTAGAAAGAGACTAACTTGGGACGAACTTAGACAAACCTTAGAATGAGACTAACGTTTGTCTTTGTTTGTCCCAAGTTAGTCTCGTTAGTCTCATTCTATGGTTTGTCTAAGTTCGTCATTAGAAAGAGATTAACTTCGGATGAACTTAGACAAACCTTAGAAT
Organism: Rhodiola kirilowii; assembly: GCA_033675215.1. Taxonomy (NCBI): domain Eukaryota; kingdom Viridiplantae; phylum Streptophyta; class Magnoliopsida; order Saxifragales; family Crassulaceae; genus Rhodiola; species Rhodiola kirilowii. The sequence continues at coordinate 1,559,988 of JAUCNB010000016.1, forward strand.
GAGACTAACATTTGTCTTTGTTCGCCCCAAGTTAGTCTCGTTAGTCTCATTTTAAGGTTTGTCTAAGTGCGTCCTTAGAAAGAGACTAACTCGGGACGAACTTAGACAAACCTTAGAATGAGACTAACGTTTCTCTTTGTTCGTCCCAAGTTAGTCTCGTTAGTCTCATTTTAAGGTTTGTCTAAGTTCGTCCTTAGAAAGAGACTAACTTGGGACGAACTTAGACAAACCTTAGAATGAGACTAACGTTTGTCTTTGATCGTCCCAAGTTAGTCTCTTTCTATGGTTTGTCTTTGTTTGTCCTTAGAAAGAGACTAACTTGGGACGAACTTAGACAAACTTTAGAATGAGACTAACGTTTGTCTTTGTTCGTCCCAAGTTGGTCTCGTTAGTCTCATTCTATGGTTTGTCTAAGTTCGTCTTTAGAAAGAGACTAACTTGGGACGAACTTAGACAAACCTTTGAATGAGACTAACGTTTGTCTTTGTTCGTTCCATGTTAGTCTCGTTAGTCTCATTTTAAGGTTTGTCTAAGTTCTGTTTAGAAAGAGACTAACTTGGGATGAACTTAGAGAAACCTTAGAATGAGACTAACGTTCGTCTTTGTTCGTCCAAAGTTAGTCTCGTTAGTCCCATTTTAAGATTTGTCTAAGTTCGTCCTTAGAAAGAGACTAAATTGGGACGAACTTAGACAAACCTTAGAATGAGACTAACGTTTGTCTTTGTTAGTCCCAAGTTAGTCTCGTTAGTCTCATTTTAAGGTTTTTCTAAGTTCGTCCTTAGAAAGAGACTAACTTGGGACGAACTTAGACAAACCTTAGAATGAGACTAACGTTTGTCTTTTTTTGTCCCAAGTTAGTCTCGTTAGTCTCATTCTATGGTTTGTCTAAGTTCGTCCTTAGAAAGAGATTAACTTAGGACGAACTTAGACAAACCTCAGAATGAGACTAACGTTTGTCTTTGTTTGTCCCAAGTTAGTCTCGTTAGTCTCATTTTAAGGTTTGTCTAAGTTCGTCCTTAGAAAGAGACTAACTTGGGACGAACTTAGACAAACCTTAGAATGAGACTAACGTTTGTCTTTGATCGTCCCAAGTTAGTCTCTTTCTATGGTTTGTCTTTGTTCGTCCTTAGAAAGAGACTAACTTGGGACAAACTTAGACAAACTTTAGAATGAGACTAATGTTTGTCTTTGTTCGTCCCAAGTTGGTCTCGTTAGTCTCATTCTATGGTTTGTGTAAGTTCGTCTTTAGAAAGAGACTAACTTGGGACGAACTTAGACAAACCTTTGAATGAGACTAACATTTGTCTTTGTTCGTTCCATGTTAGTCTCGTTAGTCTCATTTTAAGGTTTGTCTAAGTTCGTGCTTAGAAAGAGACTAACTTGGGATGAACTTAGACAAACCTTAGAATGAGACTAACGTTTGTCTTTTTGTTCGTCCAAAGTTAGTCTCGTTAGTCCCATTTTAAGATTTGTCTAAGTTCGTCCTTAGAAAGAGACTAAATTGGGACGAACTTAGACAAACCTTAGAATGAGACTAACGTTTGTCTTTGTTCATCCCAAGTTAGTCTCGTTAGTCTCATTTTAAGGTTTATCTAAGTTCGTCCTTAGAAAGAGACTAACTTGGGACGAACTTAGACAAACCTTAGAATGAGACTAACGTTTGTTTTTGTTCGTTCCAAGTTAGTCTCGTTAGTCTCATGCTATGGTTTGTCTAAGTTCGTCCTTAGAAAGAGATTAACTTGGGACGAACTCAGACAAACCTTTGAATGAGACTAACGTTTGTGTTTGTTCGTCCCAAGTTAGTCTGGTTTGTCTCATTTTAATGTTTGTCTAAGTTCGTCCTTAGAAAGAGACTAACTTGGGACGAACTTAGACAAACCTTAGAATGAGACTAACGTTTGTCTTTGTTCGTCCCAAGTTAGTCTCGTTAGTCTCATTCTTTGGTTTGTCTAAGTTCGTCCTTAGAAAGAGACAAGCTTGGGACAAACTTAGACAAACCTTTGAATGAGACTAACGTTTGTCTTTGTTCGTCCCAAGTTAGTCTCGTTAATCTCATTTTAAGGTTTGTCAAAGTTCATCCTTAGAAAGAGACTAATTTGGGACGAACTTAGACAAACCTTAGAATGAGACTAACGTTTGTCTTTGTTCGTCCCAAGTTAGTCTCGTTAGTCTCATTCTTTTGTTTGTCTAAGTTCATCCTTAGAAAGAGACTAACTTGGGACGAACTTAGACAAACCTTTGAATGAGACTAACGTTTGTCTTTATTCGTCCCAAGTTAGTCTCGTTAGTCTCATTTTAAGGTTTGTCTAAGTTCGTCCTTAGAAAGAGACTAACTTGGGATGAACTTAGACAAACCTTAGAATGAGACTAACATTTGTGTTTGTTCGTCCCAAGTTAGTCTGTTTAGTCTCATTCTGTGGTTTGTCTAAGTTCGTCCTTAGTAAGAGACTAACTTGGGACGAACTTAGACAAACCTTTGAATGAGACTAACGTTTGTCTTTGTTCGTCCCAAGTTAGTCTCGTTAGTCTCATTTTAAGGTTTGTCAAAGTTCATCCTTAGAAAGAGACTAACTTGGGACGAACTTAGACAAACCTTAGAATGAGACTAACATTTGTCTTTGTTCGTCCCAAGTTAGTCTCGTTAGTCTCATTTTAAGGTTTGTCTATGTTCGTCCTTAGAAAGAGACTAACTTGGGACGAACTTAGACAAACCTTAGAATGGGACTAACGTTTGTCTTTGTTTGTCCCAAGTTTGTCTCGTTAGTCTCATTTTAAGGTTTGTCTAAGTTCGTCCTCAGAAAGAGACTAACTTGGGACGAACTTAGACAAACCTTAGAATGAGACTAACGTTTGTCTTTGTTCGTCCCAAGTTAGTCTCGTTCGTCTCATTTTAAGATTTGTCTAAGTTCGTCCTTAGAAAGAGACTAACTTGGGACGAACTTAGACAAACCTTAGAAAGAGACTAACGTTTGTGTTTATTCGTCCCAAGTTAGTCTGGTTAGTCTCATTCTGTGGTTTGTCTAAGTTCGTCCTTAGAAAGAGACTAACTTGGGACGAACTTAGACAAACCTTAGAATGAGACTAACGTTTGTCTTTGTTCGTCCAAAGTTTGTCTACTTTGTCTCATTCTATGGTTTGTCAAAGTTCATCCTTAGAAAGAGACTAACTTGGGACGAACTTAGACAAACCTTAGAATGAGACTAACGTTTGTCTTTGTTCGTCCCAAGTTTGTCTCCTTTGTCTCATTCTATGGTTTGTCTAAGTTCATCCTTAGAAAGAGACTAACTTGGGACGAACTTAGACAAACCTTAGAATGAGACTAACGTTTGTCTTTGTTCGTCGCAAATTAGTCTCGTTAATCTCATTTTAAGGTTTGTCTAAGTTCGTCCTTAGAAAGAGACTAACTTGGGACGAACTTAGACAAACCTTAGAATGAGACTAATGTTTGTCTTTGTTTGTCCCAAGTTAGTCACGTTAGTCTCATTCTATGGTTTGTCTAAGTTCGTCCTTAGAAAGAGATTAACTTGGGACGAACTTAGACAAACCTCAGGATGAGACTAACGTTTGTCTTTGTTCGTCCCAAGTGAGAAACGTTAGTCTCATTTTAAGGGTTGTCTAAGTTCGTCCTTAGAAAGAGACTAACTTGGGACGAACTTAGACAAACCTTAGAATGAGACTAACTTTTGTCATTGTTCGTCCCAAGTTAGTCTCGTTCTATGGTTTGTCTAAGTTCGTCCTTAGAAAGAGACTAACCTGGGACGAACTTAGACAAACCTTAGAATGAGACAAACGTTTGTCTTTGTTCGTCCCAAGTTAGTCTCGTTAGTCTCATTTTAAGGTTTGTCTAAGTTCGTCCTTAGAAAGAGACTAACTTGGGAGGAACTTAGACAAACCTTAGAATGAGACTAACGTTTGTCTTTGTTCGTCGCAAATTAGTCTCGTTAATCTCATTTTAAGGTTTGTCTAAGTTCGTCCTTAGAAAGAGACTAACTTGGGACGAACTTAGACAAACCTTAGAATGAGACTAACGTTTGTCTTTGTTTGTCCCAAGTTAGTCACGTTAGTCTCATTCTATGGGTTGTCTAAGTTCGTCCTTAGAAAGAGATTAACTTGGGACGAACTTAGACAAACCTCAGGATGAGACTAACGTTTGTCTTTGTTCGTCCCAAGTTAGTCTCGTTAGTCTCATTTTAAGGTTTGTCTAAGTTCGTCCTTAGAAAGAGACTAACTCGGGACGAACTTAGATAAACCTTAGAATGAGACTAACATTTGTCTTTGTTTGTCCCAAGTTAGTCTCGTTAGTCTCATTCTATGGTTTGTCTAAGTTCGTCATTAGAAAGAGATTAACTTCGGATGAACTTAGACAAACCTTAGAATGAGACTAACATTTGTCTTTGTTCGCCCCAAGTTAGTCTCGTTAGTCTCATTTTAAGGTTTGTCTAAGTTCGTCCTTAGAAAGAGACTAACTCGGGACGAACTTAGACAAACCTTAGAATGAGACTAACGTTTCTCTTTGTTCGTCCCAAGTTAGTCTCGTTAGTCTCATTTTAAGGTTTGTCTAAGTTCGTCCTTAGAAAGAGACTAACTTGGGAGGAACTTAGACAAACCTTTGAATGAGACTAACGTTTGTCTTTGTTCGTCCCAAGTTAGTATCGTTAGTCTCATTTTAAGATTTGTCTAAGTTCGTCCTTAGAAATAGACTAACTTGGGACGAACTTAGACAAACCTTAGAATGAGACTAACGTTTGTCTTTGTTCATCCCAAGTTAGTCTCGTTCTATGGTTTGTCTAAGTTCGTCCTTAGAAAGAGACTAACTTGGGACGAACTTAGACAAACCTTAGAATGAGACTAACGTTTGTCTTTGTTCGTCCCAAGTTAGTCTCGTTAGTCTCATTTTAAGGTTTATCTAAGTTCGTCCTTAGAAAGAGACTAACTTGGGACGAACTTAGACAAACCTTAGAATGAGACTAATGTTTGTCTTTGTTTGTCCCAAGTTAGTCTCGTTAGTCTCATTCTATGGTTTGTCTAAGTTCGTCATTAGAAAGAGATTAACTTCGGATGAACTTAGACAAACCTTAGAATGAGACTAACATTTGTCTTTGTTCGCCCCAAGTTAGTCTCGTTAGTCTCATTTTAAGGTTTGTCTAAGTTCGTCCTTAGAAAGAGACTAACTCGGGACGAACTTAGACAAACCTTAGAATGAGACTAACGTTTCTCTTTGTTCGTCCCAAGTTAGTCTCGTTAGTCTCATTTTAAGGTTTGTCTAAGTTCGTCCTTAGAAAGAGACTAACTTGGGACGAACTTAGACAAACCTTAGAATGAGACTAACGTTTGTCTTTGATCGTCCCAAGTTAGTCTCTTTCTATGGTTTGTCTTTGTTTGTCCTTAGAAAGAGACTAACTTGGGACGAACTTAGACAAACTTTAGAATGAGACTAACGTTTGTCTTTGTTCGTCCCAAGTTGGTCTCGTTAGTCTCATTCTATGGTTTGTCTAAGTTCGTCTTTAGAAAGAGACTAACTTGGGACGAACTTAGACAAACCTTTGAATGAGACTAACGTTTGTCTTTGTTCGTTCCATGTTAGTCTCGTTAGTCTCATTTTAAGGTTTGTCTAAGTTCTGCTTAGAAAGAGACTAACTTGGGATGAACTTAGAGAAACCTTAGAATGAGACTAACGTTCGTCTTTGTTCGTCCAAAGTTTGTCTCGTTAGTCCCATTTTAAGATTTGTCTAAGTTCGTCCTTAGAAAGAGACTAAATTGGGACGAACTTAGACAAACCTTAGAATGAGACTAACGTTTGTCTTTGTTCGTCCCAAGTTAGTCTCGTTAGTCTCATTTTAAGGTTTATCTAAGTTCGTCCTTAGAAAGAGACTAACTTGGGACGAACTTAGACAAACCTTAGAATGAGACTAACGTTTGTCTTTGTTTGTCCCAAGTTAGTCTCGTTAGTCTCATTCTATGGTTTGTCTAAGTTCGTCCTTAGAAAGAGATTCACTTGGGACGAACTTAGACAAACCTCAGAATGAGACTAACGTTTGTCTTTGTTTATCCCAAGTTAGTCTCGTTAGTCTCATTTTAAGGTTTGTCTAAGTTCGTCCTTAGAAAGAGACTAACTTGGGACGAACTTAGACAAACCTTAGAATGAGACTAACGTTTGTCTTTGATCGTCCCAAGTTAGTCTCTTTCTATGGTTTGTCTTTGTTCGTCCTTAGAAAGAGACTAACTTGGGACGAACTTAGACAAACTTTAGAATGAGACTAACGTTTGTCTTTGTTCGTCCCAAGTTGGTCTCGTTAGTCTCATTCTATGGTTTGTCTAAGTTCGTCTTTAGAAAGAGACTAACTTGGGACGAACTTAGACAAACCTTTGAATGAGACTAACGTTTGTCTTTGTTCGTTCCATGTTAGTCTCGTTAGTCTCATTTTAAGGTTTGTCTAAGTTCGTGCTTAGAAAGAGACTAACTTGGGATGAACTTAGACAAACCTTAGAATGAGACTAACGTTTGTCTTTTTGTTCGTCAAAAGTTAGTCTCGTTAGTCCCATTTTAAGATTTGTCTAAGTTCGTCCTTAGAAAGAGACTAAATTGGGACGAACTTAGACAAACCTTAGAATGAGACTAACGTTTGTCTTTGTTCATCCCAAGTTAGTCTCGTTAGTCTCATTTTAAGGTTTATCGAAGTTCGTCCTTAGAAAGAGACTAACTTGGGACGAACTTAGATAATCCTTAGAATGAGACTAACGTTTGTTTTTGTTCGTTCCAAGTTAGTCTCGTTAGTCTCATGCTATGGTTTGTCTAAGTTCGTCCTTAGAAAGAGACTAACTTGGGACGAACTTAGACAAACCTTAGAATGAGACTAACGTTTGTCTTTGTTCGTCCCAAGTTTGTCTCCTTTGTCTCATTCTATGGTTTGTCTAAGTTCATCCTTAGAAAGAGACTAACTTGGGACGAACTTAGACAAACCTTAGAATGAGACTAACGTTTGTCTTTGTTCGTCGCAAATTAGTCTCGTTAATCTCATTTTAAGGTTTGTCTAAGTTCGTCCTTAGAAAGAGACTAACTTGGGACGAACTTAGACAAACCTTAGAATGAGACTAATGTTTGTCTTTGTTTGTCCCAAGTTAGTCACGTTAGTCTCATTCTATGGTTTGTCTAAGTTCGTCCTTAGAAAGAGATTAACTTGGGACGAACTTAGACAAACCTCAGGATGAGACTAACGTTTGTCTTTGTTCGTCCCAAGTGAGAAACGTTAGTCTCATTTTAAGGGTTGTCTAAGTTCGTCCTTAGAAAGAGACTAACTTGGGACGAACTTAGACAAACCTTAGAATGAGACTAACTTTTGTCATTGTTCGTCCCAAGTTAGTCTCGTTCTATGGTTTGTCTAAGTTCGTCCTTAGAAAGAGACTAACTTGGGACGAACTTAGACAAACCTTAGAATGAGACAAACGTTTGTCTTTGTTCGTCCCAAGTTAGTCTCGTTAGTCTCATTTTAAGGTTTGTCTAAGTTCGTCCTTAGAAAGAGACTAACTTGGGAGGAACTTAGACAAACCTTAGAATGAGACTAACGTTTGTCTTTGTTCGTCGCAAATTAGTCTCGTTAATCTCATTTTAGGTTTGTCTAAGTTCGTCCTTAGAAAGAGACTAACTTGGAACGAACTTAGACAAACCTTAGAATGAGACTAACGTTTGTCTTTGTTTGTCCCAAGTTAGTCACGTTAGTCTCATTCTATGGGTTGTCTAAGTTCGTCCTTAGAAAGAGATTAACTTGGGACGAACTTAGACAAACCTCAGGATGAGACTAACGTTTGTCTTTGTTCGTCCCAAGTTAGTCTCGTTAGTCTCATTTTAAGGTTTGTCTAAGTTCGTCCTTAGAAAGAGACTAACTCGGGACGAACTTAGATAAACCTTAGAATGAGACTAACATTTGTCTTTGTTTGTCCCAAGTTAGTCTCGTTAGTCTCATTCTATGGTTTGTCTAAGTTCGTCATTAGAAAGAGATTAACTTCGGATGAACTTAGACAAACCTTAGAATGAGACTAACATTTGTCTTTGTTCGCCCCAAGTTAGTCTCGTTAGTCTCATTTTAAGGTTTGTCTAAGTTCGTCCTTAGAAAGAGACTAACTCGGGACGAACTTAGACAAACCTTAGAATGAGACTAACGTTTCTCTTTGTTCGTCCCAAGTTAGTCTCGTTAGTCTCATTTTAAGGTTTGTCTAAGTTCGTCCTTAGAAAGAGACTAACTTGGGAGGAACTTAGACAAACCTTTGAATGAGACTAACGTTTGTCTTTGTTCGTCCCAAGTTAGTATCGTTAGTCTCATTTTAAGATTTGTCTAAGTTCGTCCTTAGAAATAGACTAACTTGGGACGAACTTAGACAAACCTTAGAATGAGACTAACGTTTGTCTTTGTTCATCCCAAGTTAGTCTCGTTCTATGGTTTGTCTAAGTTCGTCCTTAGAAAGAGACTAACTTGGGACGAACTTAGACAAACCTTAGAATGAGACTAACGTTTGTCTTTGTCCCAAGTTAGTCTCGTTAGTCTCATTTTAAGGTTTATCTAAGTTCGTCCTTAGAAAGAGACTAACTTGGGACGAACTTAGACAAACCTTAGAATGAGACTAACGTTTGTCTTTGTTTGTCCCAAGTTAGTCTCGTTAGTCTCATTCTATGGTTTGTCTAAGTTCGTCATTAGAAAGAGATTAACTTCGGATGAACTTAGACAAACCTTAGAATGAGACTAACATTTGTCTTTGTTCGCCCCAAGTTAGTCTCGTTAGTCTCATTTTAAGGTTTGTCTAAGTTCGTCCTTAGAAAGAGACTAACTCGGGACGAACTTAGACAAACCTTAGAATGAGACTAACGTTTCTCTTTGTTCGTCCCAAGTTAGTCTCGTTAGTCTCATTTTAAGGTTTGTCTAAGTTCGTCCTTAGAAAGAGACTAACTTGGGACGAACTTAGACAAACCTTAGAATGAGACTAACGTTTGTCTTTGATCGTCCCAAGTTAGTCTCTTTCTATGGTTTGTCTTTGTTTGTCCTTAGAAAGAGACTAACTTGGGACGAACTTAGACAAACTTTAGAATGAGACTAACGTTTGTCTTTGTTCGTCCCAAGTTGGTCTCGTTAGTCTCATTCTATGGTTTGTCTAAGTTCGTCTTTAGAAAGAGACTAACTTGGGACGAACTTAGACAAACCTTTGAATGAGACTAACGTTTGTCTTTGTTCTTTCCATGTTAGTCTCGTTAGTCTCATTTTAAGGTTTGTCTAAGTTCTGCTTAGAAAGAGACTAACTTGGGATGAACTTAGAGAAACCTTAGAATGAGACTAACGTTCGTCTTTGTTCGTCCAAAGTTTGTCTCGTTAGTCCCATTTTAAGATTTGTCTAAGTTCGTCCTTAGAAAGAGACTAAATTGGGACGAACTTAGACAAACCTTAGAATGAGACTAACGTTTGTCTTTGTTCGTCCCAAGTTAGTCTCGTTAGTCTCATTTTAAGGTTTATCTAAGTTCGTCCTTAGAAAGAGACTAACTTGGGACGAACTTAGACAAACCTTAGAATGAGACTAACGTTTGTCTTTGTTTGTCCCAAGTTAGTCTCGTTAGTCTCATTCTATGGTTTGTCTCAGTTCGTCTCTAGAAAGAGATTCACTTGGGACGAACTTAGACAAACCTCAGAATGAGACTAACGTTTGTCTTTGTTTATCCCAAGTTAGTCTCGTTAGTCTCATTTTAAGGTTTGTCTAAGTTCGTCCTTAGAAAGAGACTAACTTGGGACGAACTTAGACAAACCTTAGAATGAGACTAACGTTTGTCTTTGATCGTCCCAAGTTAGTCTCTTTCTATGGTTTGTCTTTGTTCGTCCTTAGAAAGAGACTAACTTGGGACGAACTTAGACAAACTTTAGAATGAGACTAACGTTTGTCTTTGTTCGTCCCAAGTTGGTCTCGTTAGTCTCATTCTATGGTTTGTCTAAGTTCGTCTTTAGAAAGAGACTAACTTGGGACGAACTTAGACAAACCTTTGAATGAGACTAACGTTTGTCTTTGTTCGTTCCATGTTAGTCTCGTTAGTCTCATTTTAAGGTTTGTCTAAGTTCTGCTTAGAAAGAGACTAACTTGGGATGAACTTAGAGAAACCTTAGAATGAGACTAACGTTCGTCTTTGTTCGTCCAAAGTTTGTCTCGTTAGTCCCATTTTAAGATTTGTCTAAGTTCGTCCTTAGAAAGAGACTAAATTGGGACGAACTTAGACAAACCTTAGAATGAGACTAACGTTTGTCTTTGTTCGTCCCAAGTTAGTCTCGTTAGTCTCATTTTAAGGTTTATCTAAGTTCGTCCTTAGAAAGAGACTAACTTGGGACGAACTTAGACAAACCTTAGAATGAGACTAACGTTTGTCTTTGTTTGTCCCAAGTTAGTCTCGTTAGTCTCATTCTATGGTTTGTCTCAGTTCGTCTCTAGAAAGAGATTCACTTGGGACGAACTTAGACAAACCTCAGAATGAGACTAACGTTTGTCTTTGTTTATCCCAAGTTAGTCTCGTTAGTCTCATTTTAAGGTTTGTCTAAGTTCGTCCTTAGAAAGAGACTAACTTGGGACGAACTTAGACAAACCTTAGAATGAGACTAACGTTTGTCTTTGATCGTCCCAAGTTAGTCTCTTTCTATGGTTTGTCTTTGTTCGTCCTTAGAAAGAGACTAACTTGGGACGAACTTAGACAAACTTTAGAATGAGACTAACGTTTGTCTTTGTTCGTCCCAAGTTGGTCTCGTTAGTCTCATTCTATGGTTTGTCTAAGTTCGTCTTTAGAAAGAGACTAACTTGGGACGAACTTAGACAAACCTTTGAATGAGACTAACGTTTGTCTTTGTTCGTTCCATGTTAGTCTCGTTAGTCTCATTTTAAGGTTTGTCTAAGTTCGTGCTTAGAAAGAGACTAACTTGGGATGAACTTAGACAAACCTTAGAATGAGACTAACGTTTGTCTTTTTGTTCGTCCAAAGTTAGTCTCGTTAGTCCCATTTTAAGATTTGTCTAAGTTCGTCCTTAGAAAGAGACTAAATTGGGACGAACTTAGACAAACCTTAGAATGAGACTAACGTTTGTCTTTGTTCATCCCAAGTTAGTCTCGTTAGTCTCATTTTAAGGTTTATCGAAGTTCGTCCTTAGAAAGAGACTAACTTGGGACGAACTTAGACAATCCTTAGAATGAGACTAACGTTTGTTTTTGTTCGTTCCAAGTTAGTCTCGTTAGTCTCATGCTATGGTTTGTCTAAGTTCGTCCTTAGAAAGAGATTAACTTGGGACGAACTCAGACAAACCTTTGAATTAGACTAACGTTTGTGTTTGTTCGTCCCAAGTTAGTCTGGTTTGTCTCATTTTAATGTTTGTCTAAGTTCGTCCTTAGAAAGAGACTAACTTGGGACGAACTTAGACAAACCTTAGAATGAGACTAACGTTTGTCTTTGTTCGTCCCAAGTTAGTCTCGTTAGTCTCATTCTTTGGTTTGTCTAAGTTCGTCCTTAGAAAGAGACAAGCTTGGGACAAACTTAGACAAACCTTTGAATGAGACTAACGTTTGTCTTTGTTCGTCCCAAGTTAGTCTCGTTAATCTCATTTTAAGGTTTGTCAAAGTTCATCCTTAGAAAGGACTAATTTGGGACGAACTTAGACAAACCTTAGAATGAGACTAACGTTTGTCTTTGTTCGTCCCAAGTTAGTCTCGTTAGTCTCATTCTTTGGTTTGTCTAAGTTCATCCTTAGAAAGAGACTAACTTGGGACGAACTTAGACAAACCTTTGAATGAGACTAACGTTTGTCTTTATTCGTCCCAAGTTAGTCTCGTTAGTCTCATTTTAAGGTTTGTCTAAGTTCGTCCTTAGAAAGAGACTAACTTGGGATGAACTTAGACAAACCTTTGAATGAGACTAACGTTTGTCTTTGTTCGTCCCAAGTTAGTCTCGTTAGTCTCATTTTAAGGTTTGTCTAAGTTCGTCCTTAGAAAGAGACTAACTAACTTGGGACTAACTTAGACAAACCTTAGAATGAGACTAACATTTGTGTTTGTTCGTCCCAAGTTAGTCTGTTTAGTCTCATTCTGTGGTTTGTCTAAGTTCGTCCTTAGTAAGAGACTAACTTGGGACGAACTTAGACAAACCTTTGAATGAGACTAACGTTTGTCTTTGTTCGTCCCAAGTTAGTCTCGTTAGTCTCATTTTAAGGTTTGTCAAAGTTCATCCTTAGAAAGAGACTAACTTGGGACGAACTTAGACAAACCTTAGAATGAGACTAACGTTTGTCTTTGTTCGTCCCAAGTTAGTCTCGTTAGTCTCATTTTAAGGTTTGTCTAAGTTCATCCTTAGAAAGAGACTAACTTGGGACGAACTTAGACAACCCTTAGAATGAGACTAACGTTTGTCTTTGTTCGTCCCAAGTTAGTCTCGTTAGTCTCATGCTATGGTTTGCCTAAGTTCGTCCTTAGAAAGAGACTAACTTGGGATGAACTTAGACAAACCTTAGAATGAGACTAACGTTTGTCTTTGTTCGTCCCAAGTTAGTCTCGTTAGTCTCATGCTATGGTTTGTCTAAGTTCATCCTTAGAAAGAGACTAACTTTGGACGAACTTAGACAATCCTTAGAATGAGACTAACGTTTGTCTTTGTTCATCCCAAGTTAGTCTCGTTAGTCTCATTTTATGGTTTGTCTAAGTTCGTTCTTAGATTGAGACTAGCTTGGGACGAACTCAGACAATCCTTAGAATGAGACTAACGTTTGTCTTTGTTCGTCCCAAGTTAGTCTCGTTAGTCTCATTTTAAGGTTTGTCTATGTTCGTCCTTAGAAAGAGACTAACTTGGGACGAACTTAGACAAACCTTAGAATGGGACTAACGTTTGTCTTTGTTTGTCCCAAGTTTGTCTCGTTAGTCTCATTTTAAGGTTTGTCTAAGTTCGTCCTTAGAAAGAGACTAAATTGGGACGAACTTAGACAAACCTTAGAATGAGACTAACGTTTGTCTTTGTTCGTCCCAAGTTAGTCTCGTTCGTCTCATTTTAAGATTTGTCTAAGTTCGTCCTTAGAAAGAGACTAACTTGGGACGAACTTAGACAAACCTTAGAAAGAGACTAACGTTTGTGTTTATTCGTCCCAAGTTAGTCTGGTTAGTCTCATTCTGTGGTTTGTCTATGTTCGTCCTTAGAAAGAGACTAACTTGGGACGAACTTAGACAAACCTTAGAATGAGACTAACGTTTGTCTTTGTTCGTCCCAAGTTTGTCTCCTTTGTCTCATTCTATGGTTTGTCTAAGTTCATCCTTAGAAAGAGACTAACTTGGGACGAACTTAGACAAACCTTAGAATGAGACTAACGTTTGTCTTTGTTCGTCCCAAGTTTGTCTCGTTAGTCTCATTCTATGGTTTGTCTAAGTTCGTCCTTAGAAAGAGACTAACATGGGATGAACTTAGACAAACCTTAGAATGAGACTAACGTTTGTCTTTGTTCGTCCCAAGTTAGTCTCGTTAGTCTCATTTTAAGATTTGTCTAAGTTTGTCCTTTGAAAGAGACTAACTTGGGACGAACTTAGACAAACCTTAGAAAGAGACTAACGTTTGTCTCTGTTCGTCCCAAGTTAGTCTCGTTAGTCTCATTCTATGGTTTGTCTAAGTTCGTCCTTAGAAAGAGACTAACTTGAGACGAACTCAGACAAACCTTTGAATGAGACTAACGTTTGTGTTTGTTCGTCCCAAGTTAGTCTGGTTAGTCTCATTTTTAGGTTTGTCTAAGTTCGTCCTTAGAAAGAGACTAACTTGGGACGAACTTACACAAACCTTAGAATGAGACTAACGTTTGTCTTTGTTCGTCCCAAGTTAGTCTCGTTAGTCTCATTCTTTGGTTTGTCTAAGTTCGTCCTTAGGAAGAGACTAACTTGGGACGAACTTAGACAAACCTTTGAATGAGACTAACGTTTGTCTTTGTTCGTCCCAAGTTAGTCTCGTTAGTCTCATTTTAAGGTTTGTCAAAGTTCATCCTTAGAAAGAGAGTAACTTGGGACAAACTTAGACAAACCTTTGAATGAGACTAACGTTTGTCTTTGTTCGTCCCAAGTTAGTCTCGTTAGTCTCATTTTAAGGTTTGTCAAAGTTCATCCTTAGAAAGAGACTAACTTGGGACAAACTTAGACAAACCTTAGAATGAGACTAACGTTTGTCTTTGTTCGTCTCAAGTTAGTCTCGTTAGTCTCATTCTTTGGTTTGTCTAAGTTCGTCCTTAGAAAGAGACTAACTTGGGACGAACTTAGACAAACCTTTGAATGAGACTAACATTTGTCTTTGTTCGTCCCAAGTTAGTCTCGTTAGTCTCATTTTAAGGTTTGTCAAAGTTCATCCTTAGAAAGAGACTAACTTGGGACGAACTTAGACAAACCTTAGAATGAGACTAATGTTTGTCTTTGTTCGTCCCAAGTTAGTCTCGTTAGTCTCATTTTAAGGTTTGTCTAAGTTCATCCTTAGAAAGAGACTAACTTGGGACGAACTGAGACAAACCTTAGAATGACTAACGTTTGTCTTTGTTCGTCCCAAGTTTGTCTCGTTAGTCTCATTCTATGGTTTGTCTAAGTTCGTCCTTAGAAAGAGATTAACATGGGATGAACTTAGACAAACCTTAGAATGAGACTAACGTTTGTCTTTGTTCGTCCCAAGTTAGTCTCGTTAGTCTCATTTTAAGGTTTGTCAAAGTTCATCCTTAGAAAGAGACTAACTTGGGACGAACTTAGACAAACCTTAGAATGAGACTAACGTTTGTCTTTGTTCGTCCCAAGTTAGTCTCATTCTTTGGTTTGTCTAAGTTCGTCCTTAGAAAGAGACTAACTTGGGACGAACTTAGACAAACCTTTGAATGAGACTGACGTTTGTCTCTGTTCGTCCCAAGTTAGTCTCGTTAGTCTCATGCTATGGTTTGTCTAAGTTTGTCCTTATAAAGAGACTAACTTGGGATGAACTTAGACAAACCTTAGAATGAGACTAACGTTTGTCTTTGTTCGTCCCAAGTTAGTCTCGTTAGTCTCATTTTAAGGTTTGTCAAAGTTCATCCTTAGAAAGAGACTAACTTGGGACGAACTTAGACAAACCTTAGAATGAGACTAACGTTTGTCTTTGTTCGTCCCAATTTATCCTCGTTAGTCTCATTCTTTGGTTTGTCTAAGTTCGTCCTTAGAAAGAGACTAACTTGGGACGAACTTTGACAAACCTTTGAATGAGACTAACGTTTGTCTTTCTTCGTCCCAAGTTTGTCTCGTTAGTCTCAATTTAAGGTTTGTCAAAGTTCATCCTTAGAAAGAGACTAACTTGGCACGAACTTAGACAAACCTTAGAATGAGACTAACGTTTGTCTTTGTTCGTCCCAAGTTAGTCTCGTTAGTCTCATTTTAAGGTTTGTCTAAGTTCGTCCTTAGAAAGAGACTAACTTGGGACGAACTTAGACAAACCTTAGAATGAGACTAACGTTTGTCTTTGTTCGTCCCAAGTTAGTCTCGTTAGTCTCATGCTATGGTTTGTCTAAGTTCGTCCTTAGAAAGAGACTAACTTGGGATGAACTTAGACAAACCTTAGAATGAGACTAACGTTTGTCTTTGTTCGTCCCAAGTTAGTCTCGTTAGTCTCATGCTATGATTTGTCTAAGTTCGTCCTTAGAAAGAGACTAACTTTGGACGAACTTAGAAAATCCTAAGAATGAGACTAACGTTTGTATTTGTTCGTCCCAAGTTAGTCTCGTTAGTCTCATTTTATGGTTTGTCTAAGTTCGTTCTTAGAAAGAGACTGGCTTGGGACGAACTCAGACAATCCTTAGAATGAGACTAACGTTTGTCTTTGTTCGTCCCAAGTTAGTCTCGTTAGTCTCATTTTAAGGTTTGTCTATGTTCGTCCTTAGAAAGAGACTAACTTGGGACGAACTTAGACAAACCTTAGAATGGGACTAATGTTTGTCTTTGTTCGTCCCAAGTTTGTCTCGTTAGTCTCATTTTAAGGTTTGTCTAAGTTCTTCCTTAGAAAGAGACTAACTTGGGATGAACTTAGACAAACCTTAGAATGAGACTAACGTTTGTCTTTGTTCGTCCCAAGTTAGTCTCGTTAGTCTCATTTTAAGGTTTGTCAAAGTTCATCCTTAGAAAGAGACTAACTTGGGACGAACTTAGACAAACCTTAGAATGAGACTAACGTTTGTCTTTGTTCGTCCCAAGTTAGTCTCATTCTTTGGTTTGTCTAAGTTCGTCCTTATAAAGAGACTAACTTCGGACGAACTTAGACAAACCTTTGAATGAGACAAACGTTTGTCTTTGTTCGTCCCAAGTTAGTCTCGTTAGTCTCATTTTAAGGTTTGTCTAAGTTCATCCTTAGAAAGAGACTAACTTGGGACAAACTTAGACAAACCTTAGAATGAGACTAACGTTTGTCTTTGTTCGTCCCAAGTTAGTCTCGTTAGTCTCATGCTATGGTTTGTCTAAGTTCGTCCTTAGAAAGAGACTAACTTGGGATGAACTTAGACAAACCATAGAATGAGACTAACGTTTGTCTTTGTTCGTCCCAAGTTAGTCTCGTTAGTCTCATTTTAAGGTTTGTCTAAGTTCGTCCTTAGAAAGAGACTAACTTGGGACGAACTTACACAAACCTTAGAATGAGACTAACGTTTGTTTTTGTTCGTCCCAAGTTAGTCTCGTTAGTCTCATTCTTTGGTTTGTCTAAGTTCGTCCTTAGGAAGACACTAACTTGGGACGAACTTAGACAACCCTTTGAATGAGACTAACGTTTGTCTTTGTTCGTCCCAAGTTAGTCTCGTTAGTCTCATTTTAAGGTTTGTCAAAGTTCATCCTTAGAAAGAGACTAACTTGGGACGAACTTAGACAAACCTTAGAATGAGACTAACGTTTGTCTTTGTTCGTCCCAAGTTAGTCTCGTTAGTCTCATGCTATGGTTTGTCTAAGTTCGTCCTTAGAAAGAGACTAACTTGGGATGAACTTAGACAAACCTTAGAATGAGACTAACGTTTGTCTTTGTTCGTCCCAAGTTAGTCTCGATAGTCTCATGCTATGGTTTGTCTAAGTTCGTCCTTAGAAAGAGACTAACTTTGGACGAACTTTGACAATCCTTAGAATGAGACGAACGTTTGTCTTTGTTCGTCCCAAGTTAGTCTCGTTAGTCTCATTTTATGGTTTGTCTAAGTTCGTTCTTAGAAAGAGACTAACTTGGGACGAACTCAGACAATCCTTAGAATGAGACTAATGTTTGTCTTTGTTCGTCCCAAGTTAGTCTCGTTAGTCTCATTTTAAGGTTTGTCTATGTTCGTCCTTAGAAAGAGACTAACTTGGGACGAACTTAGACAAACCTTAGAATGGGACTAACGTTTGTCTTTGTTCATCCCAAGTTAGTCTCATTCTATGGTTTGTCTAAGTTCGTCTTTAGAAAGAGACTAATTTGGGACGAACTTAGACAAACATTAGAATGAGAATAACGTTTGTCTTTGTTCGTCCCAAGTTAGTCTCGTTCAATGGTTTGTCTAAGTTCGTCCTTAGAAAGAGACTAACTTGGGACGAACTTAGACAAACCTTAGAATGAGACTAACATTTGTGTTTGTTAGTCCCAAGTTAGTCTGTCTGGTTAGTCTCATTCTGTGGTTTGTCTAAGTTCGTCCTTAGAAAGAGACTAACTTGGGACGAACTTTGACAAACCTTTGAATGAGACTAACGTTTGTCTTTGTTCGTCCCAAGTTAGTCTCGTTAGTTTCATTTTAAGGTTTGTCAAAGTTCATCCTTAGAAAGAGACTAACTTGGGACGAACTTAGACAAACCTTTGAATGAGACTAACGTTTGTCTTTGTTCGTCCCAAGTTAGTCTCGTTAGTCTCATTTTAAGGTTTGTCAAAGTTCATCCTTAGAAAGAGACTAACTTGGGACGAACTTAGACAAACCTTTGAATGAGACTATCGTTTGTCTTTGTTCGTCCCAAGTTAGTCTCGTTAGTCACATTTTAAGGTTTGTCAAAGTTCATCCTTAGAAAGAGACTAACTTGGGACGAACTTAGACAAACCTTAGAATGAGACTAACGTTTGTCTTTGTTCGTCCCAAGTTAGTCTCGTTAGTCTCATTTTATGGTTTGTCTAAGTTCGTTCTTAGAAAGAGACTAGCTTGGGACGAACTCAGACAATCCTTAGAATGAGACTAACGTTTGTCTTTGTTCGTCCCAAGTTAGTCTCGTTAGTCTCATTTTAAGGTTTGTCTATGTTCGTCCTTAGAAAGAGACTAACTTGGGACGAACTTAGACAAACCTTAGAATGGGACTAATGTTTGTCTTTGTTCGTCCCAAGTTTGTCTCGTTAGTCTCATTTTAAGGTTTGTCTAAGTTCTTCCTTAGAAAGAGACTAACTTGGGATGAACTTAGACAAACCTTAGAATGAGACTAACGTTTGTCTTTGTTCGTCCCAAGTTAGTCTCGTTAGTCTCATTTTAAGGTTTGTCAAAGTTCATCCTTAGAAAGAGACTAACTTGGCACGAACTTAGACAAACCTTAGAATGAGACTAACGTTTGTCTTTGTTCGTCCAAGTTAGTCTCGTTAGTCTCATGCTATGATTTGTCTAAGTTCGTCCTTAGAAAGAGACTAACTTGGGACGAACTTTGACAAACCTTTGAATGAGACTAACGTTTGTCTTTGTTCGTCCCAAGTTTGTCTCGTTAGTCTCATTTTAAGGTTTGTCAAAGTTCATCCTTAGAAAGAGACTAACTTGGCACGAACTTAGACAAACCTTAGAATGGGACTAATGTTTGTCTTTGTTCGTCCCAAGTTTGTCTCGTTAGTCTCATTTTAAGGTTTGTCTAAGTTCTTCCTTAGAAAGAGACTAACTTGGGATGAACTTAGACAAACCTTAGAATGAGACTAACGTTTGTCTTTGTTCGTCCTAGTTAGTCTCGTTAGTCTCATTTTAAGGTTTGTCTAAGTTCGTCCTTAGAAAGAGACTAACTTGGGACGAACTTAGACAAACCTTAGAATGAGACTAACGTTTGTCTTTGTTCGTCCCAAGTTAGTCTCGTTAGTCTCATGCTATGGTTTGTCTAAGTTCATCCTTAGAAAGAGACTAACTTGGGATGAACTTAGACAAACCTTAGAATGAGACTAACGTTTGTCTTTGTTCGTCCCAAGTTAGTCTCGTTAGTCTCAGGCTATGATTTGTCTAAGTTCGTCCTTAGAAAGAGACTAACTTTGGACGAACTTAGAAAATCCTAAGAATGAGACTAACGTTTGTCTTTGTTCGTCCCAAGTTAGTCTCGTTAGTCTCATTTTATGGTTTGTCTAAGTTCGTTCTTAGAAAGAGACTAGCTTGGGACGAACTCAGACAATCCTTAGAATGAGACTAACGTTTGTCTTTGTTCGTCCCAAGTTAGTCTCGTTAGTCTCATTTTAAGGTTTGTCTATGTTCGTCCTTAGAAAGAGACTAACTTGGGACGAACTTAGACAAACCTTAGAATGGGACTAATGTTTGTCTTTGTTCGTCCCAAGTTTGTCTCGTTAGTCTCATTTTAAGGTTTGTCTAAGTTCTTCCTTAGAAAGAGACTAACTTGGGATGAACTTAGACAAACCTTAGAATGAGACTAACGTTTGTCTTTGTTCGTCCCAAGTTAGTCTCGTTAGTCTCATTTTAAGGTTTGTCAAAGTTCATCCTTAGAAAGAGACTAACTTGGGACGAACTTAGACAAACCTTAGAATGAGACTAACGTTTGTCTTTGTTCGTCCCAAGTTAGTCTCATTCTTTGGTTTGTCTAAGTTCGTCCTTAGAAAGAGACTAACTTGGGACAAACTTAGACAAACCTTTGAATGAGACTAACGTTTGTCTTTGTTCGTCCCAAGTTAGTCTCGTTAGTCTCATTTTAAGGTTTGTCAAAGTTCATCTTTAGAAAGAGACTAACTTGGGACGAACTTAGACAAACCTTAGAATGAGACTAACGTTTGTCTTTGTTCGTCCCAAGTTAGTCTCGTTAGTCTCATTTTAAGGTTTGTCTAATTTCATCCTTAGAAAGTGACTAACTTGGGACAAACTTAGACAAACCTTAGAATGAGACTAACGTTTGTCTTTGTTCGTCCCAAGTTAGTCTCGTTAGTCTCATGCTATGGTTTGTCTAAGTTCGTCCTTAGAAAGAGACTAACTTGGGATGAACTTAGACAAACCTTAGAATGAGACTAACGTTTGTCTTTGTTCGTCCCAAGTTAGTCTCGTTAGTCTCATTTTAAGGTTTGTCAAAGTTCATCCTTAGAAAGAGACTAACTTGGGACGAACTTAGACAAACCTTAGAATGAGACTAACGTTTGTCTTTGTTCGTCCCAATTTATCCTCGTTAGTCTCATTCTTTGGTTTGTCTAAGTTCGTCCTTAGAAAGAGACTAACTTGGGACGAACTTTGACAAACCTTTGAATGAGACTAACGTTTGTCTTTGTTCGTCCCAAGTTTGTCTCGTTAGTCTCAATTTAAGGTTTGTCAAAGTTCATCCTTAGAAAGAGACTAACTTGGCACGAACTTAGACAAACCTTAGAATGAGACTAACGTTTGTCTTTGTTCGTCCCAAGTTAGTCTCGTTAGTCTCATTTTAAGGTTTGTCTAAGTTCGTCCTTAGAAAGAGACTAACTTGGGACGAACTTAGACAAACCTTAGAATGAGACTAACGTTTGTCTTTGTTCGTCCCAAGTTAGTCTCGTTAGTCTCATGCTATGGTTTGTCTAAGTTCGTCCTTAGAAAGAGACTAACTTGGGATGAACTTAGACAAACCTTAGAATGAGACTAACGTTTGTCTTTGTTCGTCCCAAGTTAGTCTCGTTAGTCTCATGCTATGATTTGTCTAAGTTCGTCCTTAGAAAGAGACTAACTTTGGACGAACTTAGAAAATCCTAAGAATGAGACTAACGTTTGTCTTTGTTCGTCCCAAGTTAGTCTCGTTAGTCTCATTTTATGGTTTGTCTAAGTTCGTTCTTAGAAAGAGACTGGCTTGGGACGAACTCAGACAATCCTTAGAATGAGACTAACGTTTGTCTTTGTTCGTCCCAAGTTAGTCTCGTTAGTCTCATTTTAAGGTTTGTCTATGTTCGTCCTTAGAAAGAGACTAACTTGGGACGAACTTAGACAAACCTTAGAATGGGACTAATGTTTGTCTTTGTTCGTCCCAAGTTTGTCTCGTTAGTCTCATTTTAAGGTTTGTCTAAGTTCTTCCTTAGAAAGAGACTAACTTGGGATGAACTTAGACAAACCTTAGAATGAGACTAACGTTTGTCTTTGTTCGTCCCAAGTTAGTCTCGTTAGTCTCATTTTAAGGTTTGTCATAGTTCATCCTTAGAAAGAGACTAACTTGGGACGAACTTAGACAAACCTTAGAATGAGACTAACGTTTGTCTTTGTTCGTCCCAAGTTAGTCTCATTCTTTGGTTTGTCTAAGTTCGTCCTTAGAAAGAGACTAACTTGGGACGAACTTAGACAATCCTTTGAATGAGACTAACGTTTGTCGTTGTTCGTCCCAAGTTAGTCTCGTTAGTCTCATTTTAAGGTTTGTCAAAGTTCATCTTTAGAAAGAGACTAACTTGGGACGAACTTAGACAAACCTTAGAATGAGACTAACGTTTGTCATTGTTCGTCCCAAGTTAGTCTCGTTAGTCTCATTTTAAGGTTTGTCTAAGTTCATCCTTAGAAAGAGACTAACTTGGGACAAACTTAGACAAACCTTAGAATGAGACTAACGTTTGTCTTTGTTCGTCCCAAGTTAGTCTCGTTAGTCTCATGCTATGGTTTGTCTAAGTTCGTCCTTAGAAAGAGACTAACTTGGGATGAACTTAGACAAACCTTAGAATGAGACTAACGTTTGTCTTTGTTCGTCCCAAGTTAGTCTCGTTAGTCTCATTTTAAGGTTTGTCTAAGTTCGTCCTTAGAAAGAGACTAACTTGGGACGAACTTACACAAACCTTAGAATGAGACTAACGTTTGTCTTTGTTCGTCCCAAGTTAGTCTCGTTAGTCTCATTCTTTGGTTTGTCTAAGTTCGTCCTTAGGAAGAGACTAACTTGGGAAGAACTTAGACAAACCTTTGAATGAGACTAACGTTTGTCTTTGTTCGTCCCAAGTTAGTCTCGTTAGTCTCATTTTAAGGTTTGTCAAAGTTCATCCTTAGAAAGAGACTAACTTGGGACGAACTTAGACAAACCTTTGAATGAGACTATCGTTTGTCTTTGTTCGTCCCAAGTTAGTCTCGTTAGTCTCATTTTAAGGTTTGTCAAAGTTCATCCTTAGAAAGAGACTAACTTGGGACGAACTTAGACAAACCTTAGAATGAGACTAACGTTTGTCTTTGTTCGACCCAAGTTAGTCTCGTTAGTCTCATTCTTTGGTTTGTCTAAGTTCGTCCTTAGAAAGAGACTAACTTGGGACGAACTTTGACAAACCTTTGAATGAGACTAACGTTTGTCTTTGTTCGTCCCAAGTTTGTCTCGTTAGTCTCATTTTAAGGTTTGTCAAAGTTCATCCTTAGAAAGAGACTAACTTGGGACGAACTTAGACAAACCTTAGAATGAGACTAACATTTGTCTTTGTTCGTCCCAAGTTAGTCTCGTTAGTCTCATTTTAAGGTTTGTCTAAGTTCGTCCTTAGAAAGAGACTAACTTGGGACGAACTTAGACAAACCTTAGAATGAGACTAACGTTTGTTTTTGTTCGTCCCAAGTTAGTCTCGTTCGTCTCATGCTATGGTTTGTCTAAGTTCGTCCTTAGAAAGAGACTAACTTGGGATGAACTTAGACAAACCTTAGAATGAGACTAACGTTTGTCTTTGTTCGTCCCAAGTTAGTCTCGTTAGTCTCATGCTATGATTTGTCTAAGTTCGTCCTTAGAAAGAGACTAACTTTGGACGAACTTAGAAAATCCTAAGAATGAGACTAACGTTTGTCTTTGTTCGTCCCAAGTTAGTCTCGTTAGTCTCATTTTATGGTTTGTCTAAGTTCGTTCTTAGAAAGAGACTAGCTTGGGACGAACTCAGACAATCCTTAGAATGAGACTAACGTTTGTCTTTGTTCGTCCCAAGTTAGTCTCGTTAGTCTCATTTTAAGGTTTGTCTATGTTCGTCCTTAGAAAGAGACTAACTTGGGACGAACTTAGACAAACCTTAGAATGGGACTAACGTTTGTCTTTGTTCGTCCCAAGTTTGTCTCGTTAGTCTCATTTTAAGGTTTGTCTAAGTTCTTCCTTAGAAAGAGACTAACTTGGGATGAACTTAGACAAACCTTAGAATGAGACTAACGTTTGTCTTTGTTCGTCCCAAGTTAGTCTCGTTAGTCTCATTTTAAGGTCTGTCAAAGTTCATCCTTAGAAAGAGACTAACTTGGGACGAACTTAGACAAACCTTAGAATGAGACTAACGTTTGTCTTTGTTCGTCCCAAGTTAGTCTCATTCTTTGGTTTGTCTAAGTTCGTCCTTAGAAAGAGACTAACTTGGGACGAACTTAGACAAACCTTTGAATGAGACTAACGTTTGTCTTTGTTCGTCCCAAGTTAGTCTCGTTAGTCTCATTTTAAGGTTTGTCAAAGTTCATCTTTAGAAAGAGACTAACTTGGGACGAACTTAAACAAACCTTAGAATGAGACTAACGTTTGTCTTTGTTCGTCCCAAGTTAGTCTCGTTAGTCTCATTTTAAGGTTTGTCTAAGTTCATCCTTAGAAAGAGACTAACTTGGGACGAACTTAGACAAACCTTAGAATGAGACTAACGTTTGTCTTTGTTCGTCCCAAGTTAGTCTCGTTAGTCTCATGCTATGGTTTGTCTAAGTTCGTCCTTAGAAAGAGACTAACTTGGGATGAACTTAGACAAACCTTAGAATGAGACTAACGTTTGTCTTTGTTCGTCCCAAGTTAGTCTCGTTAGTCTCATTTTAAGGTTTGTCTAAGTTCATCCTTAGAAAGAGACTAACTTGGGACGAACTTAGACAAACCTTAGAATGAGACTAACGTTTGTCTTTGTTCGTCCCAAGTTAGTCTCGTTAGTCTCATGCTATGGTTTGTCTAAGTTCATCCTTAGAAAGAGACTAACTTGGAATGAACTTAGACAAACCTTAGAATGAGACTAACGTTTGTCTTTGTTCGTCCCAAGTTAGTCTCGTTAGTCTCATGCTATAGTTTGTCTAAGTTCGTCCTTAGAAAGAGACTAACTTGGGACGAACTTTGACAATCCTTAGAATGAGACGAACGTTTGTCTTTGTTCGTCCCAAGTTAGTCTCGTTAGTCTCATTTTATGGTTTGTCTAAGTTCGTTCTTAGAAAGAGACTAGCTTGGGACGAACTCAGACAATCCTTAGAATGAGACTAATGTTTGTCTTTGTTCTTCCCAAGTTAGTCTCGTTAGTCTCATTTTAAGGTTTGTCTATGTTCGTCCTTAGAAAGAGACTAACTTGGGACGAACTTAGACAAACCTTAGAATGGGACTAACGTTTGTCTTTGTTCATCCCAAGTTAGTCTCATTCTATGGTTTGTCTAAGTTCGTCTTTAGAAAGAGACTAATTTGGGACGAACTTAGACAAACCTTAAAATGAGAATAACTTTTGTCTTTGTTCGTCCCAAGTTAGTCTCGTTCAATGGTTTGTCTAAGTTCGTCCTTAGAAAGAGACTAACTTGGGACGAACTTAGACAAACCTTAGAATGAGACTAACATTTGTGTTTGTTAGTCCCAAGTTAGTCTGGTTAGTCTCATTCTGTGGTTTGTCTAAGTTCGTCCTTAGAAAGAGACTAACTTGGGACGAACTTTGATAAACCATTCAATGAGACTAACGTTTGTCTTTGTTCGTCCCAAGTTAGTCTCGTTAGTTTCATTTTAAGGTTTGTCAAAGTTCATCCTTAGAAAGAGACTAACTTGGGACGAACTTAGACAACCCTTAGAATGAGACTAACGTTTGTCTTTGTTCGTCACAAGTTAATCTCGTTAGTCTCATTTTAAGGTTTGTCTAAGTTCGTCCTTAGAAAGAGACTAACTTGGGACGAACTTAGACAAACCTTAGAATGGGACTAACGTTTGTCTTTGTTCGTCCCAAGTTAATCTCGTTAGTCTCATTCTTTGGTTTGTCTAAGTTCGTCCTTAGGAAGAGACTAACTTGGGACGAACTTAGACAAACCTTTGAATGAGACTAACGTTTGTCTTTGTTCGTCCCAAGTTAGTCTCGTTAGTCTCATTTTAAGGTTTGTCAAAGTTCATCCTTAGAAAGAGACTAACTTGGGACGAACTTAGACAAACCTTTGAATGAGACTATCGTTTGTCTTTGTTCGTCCCAAGTTAGTCTCGTTAGTCTCATTTTAAGGTTTGTCAAAGTTCATCCTTAGAAAGAGACTAACTTGGGACGAACTTAGACAAACCTTAGAATGAGACTAACGTTTGTCTTTGTTCGTCCCAAGTTAGTCTCGTTAGTCTCATTCTTTGGTTTGTCTAAGTTCGTCCTTAGAAAGAGACTAACTTGGGACGAACTTTGACAAACCTTTGAATGAGACTAACGTTTGTCTTTGTTCGTCCCAAGTTTGTCTCGTTAGTCTCATTTTAAGGTTTGTCAAAGTTCATCCTTAGAAAGAGACTAACTTGGGACGAACTTAGACAAACCTTAGAATGAGACTAACGTTTGTCTTTGTTCGTCCCAAGTTAGTCTCGTTAGTCTCATTCTTTGGTTTGTCTAAGTTCATCCTTAGAAAGAGACTAACTTGGGACGAACTTAGACAAACCTTAGAATGAGACTAACGTTTGTCTTTGTTCATCCCAAGTTAGTCTCCTTAGTCTCATGCTATGGTTTGTCTAAGTTCGTCCTTAGAAAGAGACTAACTTGGGATGATCTTAGACAAACCTTAGAATGAGACTAACGTTTGTCTTTGTTCGTCCCAAGTTAGTCTCGTTAGTCTCATGCTATGGTTTGTCTAAGTTCGTCCTTAGAAAGAGACTAACTTTGGACGAACTTAGACAATCCTTAGAATGAGACGAACGTTTGTCTTTGTTCGTCCCAAGTTAGTCTCGTTAGTCTCATTTTATGGTTTGTCTAAGTTCGTTCTTAGAAAGAGACTAACTTGGGACGAACTCAGACAATCCTTAGAATGAGACTAACGTTTGTCTTTGTTCGTCCCAAGTTAGTCTCGTTAGTCTCATTTTAAGGTTTGTCTATGTTCGTCCTTAGAAAGAGACTAACTTGGGACGAACTTAGACAAACCTTAGAATGGGACTAACGTTTGTCTTTGTTCATCCCAAGTTAGTCTCATTCTATGGTTTGTCTAAGTTCGTCTTTAGAAAGAGACTAATTTGAGACGAACTTAGACAAACCTTAGAATGAGAATAACGTTTGTCTTTGTTCGTCCCAAGTTAGTCTCGTTCAATGGTTTGTCTAAGTTCGTCCTTAGAAAGAGACTAACTTGGGACGAACTTAGACAAACCTTAGAATGAGACTAACATTTGTGTTTGTTAGTCCCAAGTTAGTCTGGTTAGTCTCATTCTGTGGTTTGTCTAAGTTCGTCCTTAGAAAGAGACTAACTTGGGACGAACTTTGACAAACCTTTGAATGAGACTAACGTTTGTCTTTGTTCGTCCCAAGTTAGTCTCGTTAGTCTCATTTTAAGGTTTGTCAAAGTTCATCCTTAGAAAGAGACTAACTTGGGACGAACTTAGACAACCCTTAGAATGAGACTAACGTTTGTCTTTGTTCGTCCCAAGTTAATCTCGTTAGTCTCATTTTAAGGTTTGTCTAAGTTCGTCCTTAGAAAGAGACTAACTTGGGACGAACTTAGACAAACCTTAGAATGAGACTAACGTTTGTCTTTGCTCGTTCCAAGTTAATCTCGTTAGTCTCATGCTATGGTTTGTCTAAGTTCGTCCTTAGAAAGAGACTAACTTAGGATGAAATTAGACAAACCTTAGAATGAGACTAACGTTTGTCTTTGTTCGTCCCAAGTTAGTCTCGTTAGTCTCATGCTATGATTTGTCTAAGTTCGTCCTTAGAAAGAGACTAACTTTGGACGAACTTAGACAATCCTTAGAATGAGACGAACGTTTGTCTTTGTTCGTCCCAAGTTAGTCTCGTTAGTCTCATTTTATGGTTTGTCTAAGTTCGTTCTTAGAAAGAGACTAACTTGGGACGAACTCAGACAATCCTTAGAATGAGACTAACGTTTGTCTTTGTTCGTCCCAAGTTAGTCTCGTTAGTCTCATTTTAAGGTTTGTCTATGTTCGTCCTTAGAAAGAGACTAACTTGGGACGAACTTAGACAAACCTTAGAATGGGACTAACGTTTGTCTTTGTTCATCCCAAGTTTGTCTCGTTAGTCTCATTTTAAGGTTTGTCTAAGTTCTTCCTTAGAAAGAGACTAACTTGGGATGAACTTAGACAAACCTTAGAATGAGACTAACGTTTGTCTTTGTTCGTCCCAAGTTAGTCTCGTTAGTCTCATTTTAAGGTTTGTCAAAGTTCATCCTTAGAAAGAGACTAACTTGGGACGAACTTAGACAAACCTTAGAATGAGACTAACGTTTGTCTTTGTTCGTCCCAAGTTAGTCTCGTTAGTCTCATTCTTTGGTTTGTCTAAGTTCATCCTTAGAAAGAGACTAACTTGGGACGAACTTAGACAAACCTTTGAATGAGACTAACGTTTGTCTTTGTTCGTCCCAAGTTAGTCTCGTTAGTCTCATTTTAAGGTTTGTCAAAGTTCATCTTTAGAAAGAGACTAACTTGGGACGAACTTAGACAAACCTTAGAATGAGACTAACGTTTGTCTTTGTTCGTCCCAAGTTAGTCTCGTTCGTCTCATTTTAAGATTTGTCTAAGTTCGTCCTTAGAAAGAGACTAACTTGGGACGAACTTAGACGAACCTTAGAAAGAGACTAACGTTTGTGTTTATTCGTCCCAAGTTAGTCTGGTTAGTCTCATTCTGTGGTTTGTCTAAGTTCATCCTTAGAAAGAGACTAACTTGGGACGAACTTAGACAAACTTTAGAATGAGACTAACGTTTGTCTTTGTTCGTCCCAAGTTTGTCTCGTTAGTCTCATTCTATGGTTTGTCTAAGTTCGTCCTTAGAATGAGACTAACATGGGATGAACTTTGACAAACCTTAGAATGAGACTAACGTTTGTCTTTGTTTGTCCCAAGTTAGTCTCGTTAGTCTCATTTTAAGATTTGTCTAAGTTTGTCCTTTGAAAGAGACTAACTTGGGACGAACTTAGACAAACCTTAGAAAGAGACTAACGTTTGTCTCTGTTCGTCCCAAGTTAGTCTCGTTAGTCTCATTCTATGGTTTGTCTAAGTTCGTCCTTAGAAAGAGACTAACTTGGGACGAACTCAGACAAACCTTTGAAAGAGACTAACGTTTGTGTTTGTTCGGCCCAAGTTAGTCTGGTTAGTCTCATTTTAAGGTTTGTCTAAGTTCGTCCTTAGAAAGAGACTAACTTGGGACGAACTTACACAAACCTTAGAATGAGACTAACGTTTGTCTTTGTTCGTCCCAAGTTAGTCTCGCTAGTCTCATTCTTTGGTTTGTCTAAGTTCGTCCTTAGGAAGAGACTAACTTGGGACGAACTCAGACAATCCTTTGAATGAGACTAACGTTTGTGTTTGTTCGTCCCAAGTTAGTCTGGTTAGTCTCATTTTAAGGTTTGTCTAAGTTCGTCCTTAGAAAGAGACTAACTTGGGACGAACTTACACAAACCATAGAATGAGACTAACGTTTGTCTTTGTTCGTCCCAGGTTAGTCTCGTTAGTCTCTTTCTTTGGTTTGTCTAAGTTCGTCCTTAGGAAGAGACTAACTTGGGACGAACTTAGACAAACCTTAGAATGAGACTAACGTTTGTCTTTGTTCGTCCCAAGTTAGTCTCGTTAGTCTAATTCTTTGGTTTGTCTAAGTTCGTCCTTTGAAAGAGACTAACTTGGGACGAACTTTGACAAACCTTTGAATGAGACTAACGTTTGTCTTTGTTCGTCCCAAGTTTGTCTCGTTAGTCTCATTTTAAGGTTTGTCAAAGTTCATCCTTAGAAAGAGACTAACTTGGGACGAACTTAGACAAACCTTAGAATGAGACTAACGTTTGTCTTTGTTCGTCCCAAGTTAGTCTCGTTAGTCTCATTTTAAGGTTTGTCTAAGTTCGTCCTTAGAAAGAGACTAACTTGGGACGAACTTAGACAAACCTTAGAATGAGACTAACGTTTGTCTTTGTTCGTCCCATGTTAGTCTCGTTAGTCTCGTGCTATGGTTTGTCTAAGTTCGTCCTTAGAAAGTGACTAACTTGGGATGAACTTAGACAAACCTTAGAATGAGACTAACGTTTGTCTTTGTTCGTCCCAAGTTAGTCTCGTTAGTCTCATACTATGATTTGTCTAAGGTCGTCCTTAGAAAGAGTCTAACTTTGGACGAACTTAGAAAATCCTAAGAATGAGACTAACGTTTGTCTTTGTTCGTCCCAAGTTAGTCTCGTTAGTCTCATTTTATGGTTTGTCTAAGTTCGTTCTTAGAAAGAGACTAGCTTGGGACGAATTCAGACAATCCTCAGAATGAGACTAACGTTTGTCTTTGTTCGTCCCAAGTTAGTCTCGTTAGTCTCATTTTAAGGTTTGTCTATGTTCGTCCTTAGAAAGAGACTAACTTGGGACGAACTTAGACAAACCTTAGAATGGGACTAACGTTTGTCTTTGTTCATCCCAAGTTTGTCTCGTTCGTCTCATTTTAAGGTTTGTCTAAGTTCTTCCTTAGAAAGAGACTAACTTGGGATGAACTTAGACAAACCTTAGAATGAGACTAACGTTTGTCTTTGTTCGTCCCAAGTTAGTCTCGTTAGTCTCATTTTAAGGTTTGTCAAAGTTCATCCTTAGAAAGAGACTAACTTGGGACGAACCTAGACAAACCTTAGAATGAGACTAACGTTTGTCTTTGTTCGTCCCAAGTTAGTCTCGTTAGTCTCATTCTTTGGTTTGTCTAAGTTCGTCCTTAGAAAGAGACTAACTTCGGACGAACTTAGACAAACCTTTGAATGTGACTAACGTTTGTCTTTGTTCGTCCCAAGTTAGTCTCGTTAATCTCATTTTAAGGTTTGTCAAAGTTCATCCTTAGAAAGAGACTAACTTGGGACGAACTTAGACAAACCTTAGAATGAGACTAACGTTTGTCTTTGTTCATCCCAAGTTAGTCTCGTTAGTCTCATTTTAAGGTTTGTCTAAGTTCATCCTTAGAAAGAGACTAACTTGGGACGAACATAGACCAACCTTAGAATGAGACTAACGTTTGTCTTTTTTCGTCCCAAGTTAGTCTCGTTAGTCTCATGCTATGGTTTGTCTAAGTTCGTCCTTAGAAAGAGACTAACTTGGGATGAACTTAGACAAACCTTAGAATGAGACTAACGTTTGTCTTTGTTCGTCCCAAGTTAGTCTCGTTAGTCTCATGCTATGGTTTGTCTAAGTTCGTCCTTAGAAAGAGACTAACTTTTTTTTCGATTAGGAAAGAGACTAACTTTGGACGAACTTAGACAATCCTTAGAATGAGACGAACGTTTGTCTTTGTTCGTCCCAAGTTAGTCTCGTTAGTCTCATTTTATGGTTTGTCTAAGTTCGTCCTTAGAAAGAGACTAGCTTGGGACGAACTTAGACAATCCTTAGAATGGGACTAACGTTTGTCATTGTTCGTCCCAAGTTAGTCTCGTTAGTCTCATTTTAAGGTTTGTCTAAGTTCGTCCTTAGAAAGAGACTAACTTGGGACGAACTTAGACAAACCTTAGAATGAGACTAACGTTTGTCTTCGTTCGTCCCAAGTTAGTCTCGTTAGTCTCATTCTTTGGTTTGTCTAAGTTCGTCCTTAGAAAGAGACTAACTTGGGATGAACTCAGACAATCCTTTGAATGAGACTAACGTTTGTGTTTGTTCGTCCCAAGTTAGTCTGGTTAGTCTCATTTTAAGGTTTGTCTAAGTTCGTCCTTAGAAAGAGACTAACTTGGGACGAACTTACACAAACCATAGAATGAGACTAACGTTTGTCTTTGTTCGTCCCAGGTTAGTCTCGTTAGTCTCTTTCTTTGGTTTGTCTAAGTTCGTCCTTAGGAAGAGACTAACTTGGGACGAACTTAGACAAACTTTAGAATGAGACTAACGTTTGTCTTTGTTCGTCCCAAGTTAGTCTCGTTAGTCTCATTTTAAGGTTTGTCTAAGTTCGTCCTTAGAAAGAGACTAACTTGGGACGAACTTAGACAAACCTTAGAATGAGACTAACGTTTGTCTTTGTTCGTCCCAAGTTAGTCTCGTTAGTCTCATTTTAAGGTTTGTCAAAGTTCATCCTTAGAAAGAGACTAACTTGGGACGAACTTAGACAAACCTTAGAATGAGACTAACGTTTGTCTTTGTTCGTCCCAAGTTAGTCTCGTTAGTCTCATGCTATGGTTTGTCTAAGTTCGTCCTTAGAAAGAGACTAACTTTGGACGAACTTAGACAATTCTTAGAATGACACGAACGTTTGTCTTTGTTCGTCCCAAGTTAGTCTCGTTAGTCTCATTTTATGGTTTGTCTAAGTTCGTTCTTAGAAAGAGACTAACTTGGGACGAACTCAGACAATCCTTAGAATGAGACTAACGTTTGTCTTTGTTCGTCCCAAGTTAGTCTCGTTAGTCTCATTTTAAGGTTTGTCTATGTTCGTCCTTAGAAAGAGACTAACTTGGGACGAACTTAGACAAACCTTAGAATGGGACTAACGTTTGTCTTTGTTCTTCCCAAGTTAGTCTCATTCTATGGTTTGTCTAAGTTCGTCTTTAGAAAGAGACTAATTTGAGACGAACTTAGACAAACCTTAGAATGAGAATAACGTTTGTCTTTGTTCGTCCCAAGTTAGTCTCGTTCAATGGTTTGTCTAAGTTCGTCCTTAGAAAGAGACTAACTTTGGACGAACTTAGACAAACCTTAGAATGAGACTAACATTTGTGTTTGTTAGTCCCAAGTTAGTCTGGTTAGTCTCATTCTGTGGTTTGTCTAAGTTCGTCCTTAGAAAGAGACTAACTTGGGACGAACTTTGACAAACCTTTGAATGAGACTAACGTTTGTCTTTGTTCGTCCCAAGTTAGTCTCGTTAGTCTCATTTTAAGGTTTGTCAAAGTTCATCCTTAGAAAGAGACTAACTTGGGACGAACTTAGACAACCCTTAGAATGAGACTAACGTTTGTCTTTGTTCGTCCCAAGTTAATCTCGTTAGTCTCATTTTAAGGTTTGTCTAAGTTCGTCCTTAGAAAGAGACTAACTTGGGACGAACTTAGACAAACCTTAGAATGAGACTAACGTTTGTCTTTGCTCGTCCCAAGTTAATCTCGTTAGTCTCATGCTATGGTTTGTCTAAGTTCGTCCTTAGAAAGAGACTAACTTAGGATGAACTTAGACAAACCTTAGAATGAGACTAACGTTTGTCTTTGTTCGTCCCAAGTTAGTCTCGTTAGTCTCATGCTATGATTTGTCTAAGTTCGTCCTTAGAAAGAGACTAACTTTGGACGAACTTAGACAATCCTTAGAATGAGACGAACGTTTGTCTTTGTTCGTCCCAAGTTAGTCTCGTTAGTCTCATTTTATGGTTTGTCTAAGTTCGTTCTTAGAAAGAGACTAACTTGGGACGAACTCAGACAATCCTTAGAATGAGACTAACGTTTGTCTTTGTTCGTCCCAAGTTAGTCTCGTTAGTCTCATTTTAAGGTTTGTCTATGTTCGTCCTTAGAAAGAGACTAACTTGGGACGAACTTAGACAAACCTTAGAATGGGACTAACGTTTGTCTTTGTTCATCCCAAGTTTGTCTCGTTATTCTCATTTTAAGGTTTGTCTAAGTTCTTCCTTAGAAAGAGACTAACTTGGGATGAACTTAGACAAACCTTAGAATGAGACTAACGTTTGTCTTTGTTCGTCCCAAGTTAGTCTCGTTAGTCTCATTTTAAGGTTTGTCAAAGTTCATCCTTAGAAAGAGACTAACTTGGGACGAACTTAGACAAACCTTAGAATGAGACTAACGTTTGTCTTTGTTCGTCCCAAGTTAGTCTCGTTAGTCTCATTCTTTGGTTTGTCTAAGTTCATCCTTAGAAAGAGACTAACTTGGGACGAACTTAGACAAACCTTTGAATGAGACTAACGTTTGTCTTTGTTCGTCCCAAGTTAGTCTCGTTAGTCTCATTTTAAGGTTTGTCAAAGTTCATCTTTAGAAAGAGACTAACTTGGGACGAACTTAGACAAACCTTAGAATGAGACTAACGTTTGTCTTTCTTCGTCCCAAGTTAGTCTCGTTAGTCTCATTTTAAGGTTTGTCTAAGTTCGTCCTTAGAAAGAGACTAACTTTGGACGAACTTAGACAATCCTTAGAATGAGACTAACGTTTGTCTTTGTTCGTCCCAAGTTAGTCTCGTTAGTCTCATTTTATGGTTTGTCTAAGTTCGTTCTTAGAAAGAGACTAGCTTGGGACGAACTCAGACAATCCTTAGAATGAGACTAACGTTTGTCTTTGTTCGTCCCAAGTTAGTCTCGTTAGTCTCATTTTAAGGTTTGTCTATGTTCGTACTTAGAAAGAGACTAACTTGGGACAAACTTAGACAAACCTTAGAATGGGACTAACATTTGTCTTTGTTCGTCCCAAGTTTGTCTCGTTAGTCTCATTTTAAGGTTTGTCTAAGTTCGTCCTTAGAAAGAGACTAAATTGGGACGAACTTAGACAAACCTTAGAATGAGACTAACGTTTGTCTTTGTGCATCCCAAGTTAGTCTCGTTCGTCTCATTTTAAGATTTGTCTAAGTTCATCCTTAGAAAGAGACTAACTTGGGACGAACTTAGACGAACCTTAGAAAGAGACTAACGTTTGTGTTTATTCGTCCCAAGTTAGTCTGGTTAGTCTCATTCTGTGGTTTGTCTAAGTTCATCCTTAGAAAGAGACTAACTTGGGACGAACTTAGACAAACTTTAGAATGAGACTAACGTTTGTCTTTGTTCGTCCCAAGTTTGTCTCGTGAGTCTCATTCTATGGTTTGTCTAAGTTCGTCCTTAGAATGAGACTAACATGGGATGAACTTCGACAAACCTTAGAATGAGACTAACGTTTGTCTTTGTTTGTCCCAAGTTAGTCTCGTTAGTCTCATTTTAAGATTTGTCTAAGTTTGTCCTTTGAAAGAGACTAACTTGGGACGAACTTAGACAAACCTTAGAAAGAGACTAACGTTTGTCTCTGTTCATCCCAAGTTAGTCTCGTTAGTCTCATTCTATGGTTTGTCTAAGTTCGTCCTTAGCAAGAGACTAACTTGGGACGAACTCAGACAAACCTTTGAAAGAGACTAACGTTTGTGTTTGTTCGGCCCAAGTTAGTCTGGTTAGTCTCATTTTAAGGTTTGTCTAAGTTCGTCCTTAGAAAGAGACTAACTTGGGACGAACTTACACAAACCTTAGAATGAGACTAACGTTTGTCTTTGTTCGTCCCAAGTTAGTCTCGCTAGTCTCATTCTTTGGTTTGTCTAAGTTCGTCCTTAGGAAGAGACTAACTTGGGACGAACTTAGACAAACCTTTGAATGAGACTAACGTTTGTCTTTGTTCGTCCCAAGTTAGTCTCGTTAGTCTCATTTTAAGGTTTGTCAAAGTTCATCCTTTGAAAGAGACTAACTTGGGACGCACTTAGAAAAACCTTTGAATGAGACTAACGTTTGTCTTTGTTCGTCCCAAGTTAGTCTCGTTAGTCTCATTTTAAGGTTTGTCAAAGTTCATCCTTAGAAAGAGACTAACTTGGGACGAACTTAGACAAACCTTAGAATGAGACTAACGTTTGTCTTTGTTCGTCCCAAGTTAGTCTCGTTAGTCTCATTCTTTGGTTTGTCTAAGTTCGTCCTTTGAAAGAGACTAACTTGGGACGAACTTTGACAAACCTTTGAATGAGACTAACGTTTGTCTTTGTTCGTCCCAAGTTTGTCTCGTTAGTCTCATTTTAAGGTTTGTCAAAGTTCATCCTTAGAAAGAGACTAACTTGGGACGAACTTAGACAAACCTTAGAATGAGACTAACGTTTGTCTTTGTTCGTCCCAAGTTAGTCTCGTTAGTCTCATTTTAAGGTTTGTCTAAGTTCGTCCTTAGAAAGAGACTAACTTGGGACGAACTTAGACAAACCTTAGAATGAGACTAACGTTTGTCTTTGTTCGTCCCATGTTAGTCTCGTTAGTCTCGTGCTATGGTTTGTCTAAGTTCGTCCTTAGAAAGTGACTAACTTGGGATGAACTTAGACAAACCTAAGAATGAGACTAACGTTTGTCTTTGTTCGTCCCAAGTTAGTCTCGTTAGTCTCATTTTATGGTTTGTCTAAGTTCGTTCTTAGAAAGAGACTAGCTTGGGACGAATTCAGACAATCCTCAGAATGAGACTAACGTTTGTCTTTGTTCGTCCCAAGTTAGTCTCGTTAGTCTCATTTTAAGGTTTGTCTATGTTCGTCCTTAGAAAGAGACTAACTTGGGACGAACTTAGACAAACCTTAGAATGGGACTAACGTTTGTCTTTGTTCATCCCAAGTTTGTCTCGTTCGTCTCATTTTAAGGTTTGTCTAAGTTCTTCCTTAGAAAGAGACTAACTTGGGATGAACTTAGACAAACCTTAGAATGAGACTAACGTTTGTCTTTGTTCGTCCCAAGTTAGTCTCGTTAGTCTCATTTTAAGGTTTGTCAAAGTTCATCCTTAGAAAGAGACTAACTTGGGACGAACTTAGACAAACCTTAGAATGAGACTAACGTTTGTCTTTGTTCGTCCCAAGTTAGTCTCGTTAGTCTCATTCTTTGGTTTGTCAAAGTTCGTCCTTAGAAAGAGACTAACTTGGGACGAACTTAGACAAACCTTTGAATGAGACTAACGTTTGTCTTTGTTCGTCCCAAGTTAGTCTCGTTAATCTCATTTTAAGGTTTGTCAAAGTTCATCCTTAGAAAGAGACTAACTTGGGACGAACTTAGACAAACCTTAGAATGAGACTAACGTTTGTCTTTGTTCGTCCCAAGTTAGTCTCGTTAGTCTCATTTTAAGGTTTGTCTAAGTTCATCCTTAGAAAGAGACTAACTTGGGACGAACATAGACCAACCTTAGAATGAGACTAACGTTTGTCTTTTTTCGTCCCAAGTTAGTCTCGTTAGTCTCATGCTATGGTTTGTCTAAGTTCGTCCTTAGAAAGAGACTAACTTGGGATGAACTTAGACAAACCTTAGAATGAGACTAACGTTTGTCTTTGTTCGTCCCAAGTTAGTCTCGTTAGTCTCATGCTATGGTTTGTCTAAGTTCGTCCTTAGAAAGAGACTAACTTTTTTTTCGATTAGGAAAGAGACTAACTTTGGACGAACTTAGACAATCCTTAGAATGAGACGAACGTTTGTCTTTGTTCGTCCCAAGTTAGTCTCGTTAGTCTCATTTTATGGTTTGTCTAAGTTCGTCCTTAGAAAGAGACTAGCTTGGGACGAACTTAGACAATCCTTAGAATGGGACTAACGTTTGTCATTGTTCGTCCCAAGTTAGTCTCGTTAGTCTCATTTTAAGGTTCGTCTAAGTTCGTCCTTAGAAAGAGACTAACTTGGGACGAACTTAGACAAACCTTAGAATGAGACTGACGTTTGTCTTCGTTCGTCCCAAGTTAGTCTCGTTAGTCTCATTCTTTGGTTTGTCTAAGTTCATCCTTAGAAAGAGACTAACTTGGGATGAACTCAGACAATCCTTTGAATGAGACTAACGTTTGTGTTTGTTCGTCCCAAGTTAGTCTG
The DNA here is from genome assembly GCA_033675215.1 of Rhodiola kirilowii. Taxonomy (NCBI): domain Eukaryota; kingdom Viridiplantae; phylum Streptophyta; class Magnoliopsida; order Saxifragales; family Crassulaceae; genus Rhodiola; species Rhodiola kirilowii. The sequence goes on from JAUCNB010000016.1 coordinate 1,596,757, forward strand.
GTTAGTCTCATTTTAAGGTTTGTCTAAGTTCGTCCTTAGAAAGAGACTAACTTGGGACGAACTTACACAAACCATAGAATGAGACTAACGTTTGTCTTTGTTCGTCCCAGGTTAGTCTCGTTAGTCTCTTTCTTTGGTTTGTCTAAGTTCGTCCTTAGGAAGAGACTAACTTGGGACGAACTTAGACAAACCTTAGAATGAGACTAACGTTTGTCTTTGTTCGTCCCAAGTTAGTCTCGTTAGTCTCATTTTAAGGTTTGTCTAAGTTCGTCCTTAGAAAGAGACTAACTTGGGACGAACTTAGACAAACCTTAGAATGAGACTAACGTTTGTCTTTGTTCGTCCCAAGTTAGTCTCGTTAGTCTCATTTTAAGGTTTGTCAAAGTTCATCCTTAGAAAGAGACTAACTTGGGACGAACTTAGACAAACCTTAGAATGAGAATAACGTTTGTCTTTGTTCGTCACAAGTTAGTCTCGTTAGTCTCATGCTATGGTTTGTCTAAGTTCGTCCTTAGAAAGAGACTAACTTGGGACGAACTTTGACAAACCTTTGAATGAGACTAACGTTTGTCTTTGTTCGTCCCAAGTTTGTCTCGTTAGTCTCATTTTAAGGTTTGTCAAAGTTCATCCTTAGAAAGAGACTAGCTTGGGATGAACTCAGACAATCCTTAGAATGAGACTAACGTTTGTCTTTGTTCGTCCCAAGTTAGTCTCGTTAGTCTCATTTAAAGGTTTGTCTAAGTTCGTCCTTAGAAAGAGACTAACTTAGGACGAACTTAGACAAACCTTAGAATGAGACTAACGTTTGTCTTTGTTCGTCCCAAGTTAGTCTCGTTAGTCTCATGCTATGGTTTGTCTAAGTTCGTCCTTAGAAAGAGACTAACTTGGGATGAACTTAGACAAACCTTAGAATGAGACTAACGTTTGTCTTTGTTCGTCCCAAGTTAGTCTCGTTAGTCTCATGCTATGATTTGTCTAAGTTCGTCCTTAGAAAGAGACTAACTTTGGACGAACTTAAAAAATCCTAAGAATGAGACTAACGTTTTGGATCCTATCAATAAAGCTGCTGGCTCCGTCCAGTTTAAAAAAAAAGCTTGGGACGAACTCAGACAATCCTTAGAATGAGACTAACGTTTGTCTTTGTTCGTCCCAAGTTAGTCTCGTTGGTCTCATTCTAAGGTTTGTCTAAGTTCGTCCTTAGAAAGAGACTAGCTTGGGACGAACTTAGACAATCCTTAGAATGGGACTAACATTTGTCATTGTTCGTCCCAAGTTAGTCTCGTTAGTCTCATTTTAAGGTTTGTCTAAGTTCGTCCTTAGAAAGAGACTAACTTGGGACGAACTTAGACAAACCTTAGAATGAGACTAACGTTTGTCTTTGTTCGTCCCAAGTTAGTCTCGTTAGTCTCATTTTATGGGTTGTCTAAGTTCGTCCTTAGAAAGAGACTAGCTTGGGACGAACTTAGACAATCCTTAGAATGGGACTAACGTTTGTCATTGTTCGTCCCAAGTTAGTCTCGTTAGTCTCATTTTAAGGTTCGTCTAAGTTCGTCCTTAGAAAGAGACTAACTTGGGACGAACTTAGACAAACCTTAGAATGAGACTGACGTTTGTCTTCGTTCGTCCCAAGTTAGTCTCGTTAGTCTCATTCTTTGGTTTGTCTAAGTTCATCCTTAGAAAGAGACTAACTTGGGACGAACTTAGACAAACCTTAGAATGAGACTAACGTTTGTCTTTGTTCGTCCCATGTTAGTCTCGTTAGTCTCGTGCTATGGTTTGTCTAAGTTCGTCCTTAGAAAGTGACTAACTTGGGATGAACTTAGACTAACCTTAGAATGAGACTAACGTTTGTCTTTGTTCGTCCCAAGTTAGTCTCGTTAGTCTCATACTATGATTTGTCTAAGTTCGTCCTTAGAAAGAGTCTAACTTTGGACGAACTTAGAAAATCCTAAGAATGAGACTAATGTTTGTCTTTGTTCGACCCAAGTTAGTCTCGTTTGTCTCATTTTATGGTTTGTCTAAGTTCGTTCTTAGAAAGAGACTAGCTTGGGACGAATTCAGACAATCCTCAGAATGAGACTAACGTTTGTCTTTGTTCGTCCCAAGTTAGTCTCGTTAGTCTCATTTTAAGGTTTGTCTATGTTCGTCCTTAGAAAGAGACTAACTTGGGACGAACTTAGACAAACCTTAGAATGGGACTAACGTTTGTCTTTGTTCATCCCAAGTTTGTCTCGTTCGTCTCATTTTAAGGTTTGTCTAAGTTCTTCCTTAGAAAGAGACTAACTTGGGATGAACTTAGACAAACCTTAGAATGAGACTAACGTTTGTCTTTGTTCGTCCCAAGTTAGTCTCGTTAGTCTCATTTTAAGGTTTGTCAAAGTTCATCCTTAGAAAGAGACTAACTTGGGACGAACTTAGACAAACCTTAGAATGAGACTAACGTTTGTCTTTGTTCGTCCCAAGTTAGTCTCGTTAGTCTCATTCTTTGGTTTGTCTAAGTTCGTCCTTAGAAAGAGACTAACTTGGGACAAACTTAGACAAACCTTTGAATGAGACTAACGTTTGTCTTTGTTCGTCCCAAGTTAGTCTCGTTAATCTCATTTTAAGGTTTGTCAAAGTTCATCCTTAGAAAGAGACTAACTTGGGACGAACTTAGACAAACCTTAGAATGAGACTAACGTTTGTCTTTGTTCGTCCCAAGTTAGTCTCGTTAGTCTCATTTTAAGGTTTGTCTAAGTTCATCCTTAGAAAGAGACTAACTTGGGACGAACATAGACCAACCTTAGAATGAGACTAACGTTTGTCTTTTTTCATCCCAAGTTAGTCTCGTTAGTCTCATGCAATGGTTTGTCTAAGTTCGTCCTTAGAAAGAGACTAACTTGGGATGAACTTAGACAAACCTTAGAATGAGACTAACGTTTGTCTTTGTTCGTCCCAAGTTAGTCTCGTTAGTCTCATGCTATGGTTTGTCTAAGTTTGTCCTTAGAAAGAGACTAACTTTTTTTTCGATTAGGAAAGAGACTAACTTTGGACGAACTTAGACAATCCTTAGAATGAGACGAACGTTTGTCTTTGTTCGTCCCAAGTTAGTCTCGTTAGTCTCATTTTATGGTTTGTCTAAGTTCGTCCTTAGAAAGAGACTAGCTTGGGACGAACTTAGACAATCCTTAGAATGGGACTAACGTTTGTCATTGTTTGTCCCAAGTTAGTCTCGTTAGTCTCATTTTAAGGTTTGTCTAAGTTCGTCCTTAGAAAGAGACTAACTTGGGACGGACTTAGACAAACCTTAGAATGAGACTAACGTTTGTCTTCGTTCATCCCATGTTAGTCTCGTTAGTCTCATTCTTTGGTTTGTCTAAGTTCATCCTTAGAAAGAGACTAACTTGGGATGAACTCAGACAATCCTTTGAATGAGACTAACGTTTGTGTTTGTTCGTCCCAAGTTAGTCTGGTTAGTCTCATTTTAAGGTTTGTCTAAGTTCGTCCTTAGAAAGAGACTAACTTGGGACGAACTTACACAAACCATAGAATGAGACTAACGTTTGTCTTTGTTCGTCCCAGGTTAGTCTCGTTAGTCTCTTTCTTTGGTTTGTCTAAGTTCGTCCTTAGGAAGAGACTAACTTGGGACGAACTTAGACAAACCTTAGAATGAGACTAACGTTTGTCTTTGTTCGTCCCAAGTTTGTCTCGTTAGTCTCATTTTAAGGTTTGTCAAAGTTCATCCTTAGAAAGAGACTAACTTGGGACGAACTTAGACAAACCTTTGAATGAGACTAACGTTTGTCTTTGTTCGTCCCAAGTTAGTCTCGTTAGTCTCATTTTAAGGTTTGTCAAAGTTCATCCTTAGAAAGAGAATAACTTGGGACGAACTTAGACAAACCTTAGAATGAGACTAACGTTTGTCTTTGTTCGTCCCAAGTTAGTCTCGTTAGTCTCATTCTTTGGTTTGTCTAAGTTCGTCCTTTGAAAGAGACTAACTTGGGACGAACTTTGACAAACCTTTGAATGAGACTAACGTTTGTCTTTGTTCGTCCCAAGTTTGTCTCGTTAGTCTCATTTTAAGGTTTGTCAAAGTTCATCCTTAGAAAGAGACTAACTTGGGACGAACTTAGACAAACCTTAGAATGAGACTAACGTTTGTCTTTGTTCGTCCCAAGTTAGTCTCGTTAGTCTCATTTTAAGGTTTGTCTAAGTTCGTCCTTAGAAAGAGACTAACTTGGGACGAACTTAGACAAACCTTAGAATGAGACTAACGTTTGTCTTTGTTCGTCCCAAGTTAGTCTCGTTAGTCTCATTTTATGGTTTGTCTAAGTTCGTCCTTAGAAAGAGACTAGCTTGGGACGAACTTAGACAATCCTTAGAATGGGACTAACGTTTGTCATTGTTCGTCCCAAGTTAGTCTCGTTAGTCTCATTTTAAGGTTCGTCTAAGTTCGTCCTTAGAAAGAGACTAACTTGGGACGAACTTAGACAAACCTTAGAATGAGACTGACGTTTGTCTTCGTTCGTCCCAAGTTAGTCTCGTTAGTCTCATTCTTTGGTTTGTCTAAGTTCATCCTTAGAAAGAGACTAACTTGGGACGAACTTAGACAAACCTTAGAATGAGACTAACGTTTGTCTTTGTTCGTCCCATGTTAGTCTCGTTAGTCTCGTGCTATGGTTTGTCTAAGTTCGTCCTTAGAAAGTGACTAACTTGGGATGAACTTAGACAAACCTTAGAATGAGACTAACGTTTGTCTTTGTTCGTCCCAAGTTAGTCTCGTTAGTCTCATACTATGATTTGTCTAAGTTCGTCCTTAGAAAGAGTCTAACTTTGGACGAACTTAGAAAATCCTAAGAATGAGACTAACGTTTGTCTTTGTTCGTCCCAAGTTAGTCTCGTTAGTCTCATTTTATGGTTTGTCTAAGTTCGTTCTTAGAAAGAGACTAGCTTGGGACGAATTCAGACAATCCTCAGAATGAGACTAACGTTTGTCTTTGTTCGTCCCAAGTTAGTCTCGTTAGTCTCATTTTAAGGTTTGTCTATGTTCGTCCTTAGAAAGAGACTAACTTGGGACGAACTTAGACAAACCTTAGAATGGGACTAACGTTTGTCTTTGTTCATCCCAAGTTTGTCTCGTTCGTCTCATTTTAAGGTTTGTCTAAGTTCTTCCTTAGAAAGAGACTAACTTGGGATGAACTTAGACAAACCTTAGAATGAGACTAACGTTTGTCTTTGTTCGTCCCAAGTTAGTCTCGTTAGTCTCATTTTAAGGTTTGTCAAAGTTCATCCTTAGAAAGAGACTAACTTGGGACGAACTTAGACAAACCTTAGAATGAGACTAACGTTTGTCTTTGTTCGTCCCAAGTTAGTCTCGTTAGTCTCATTCTTTGGTTTGTCTAAGTTCGTCCTTAGAAAGAGACTAACTTGGGACAAACTTAGACAAACCTTTGAATGAGACTAACGTTTGTCTTTGTTCGTCCCAAGTTAGTCTCGTTAATCTCATTTTAAGGTTTGTCAAAGTTCATCCTTAGAAAGAGACTAACTTGGGACGAACTTAGACAAACCTTAGAATGAGACTAACGTTTGTCTTTGTTCGTCCCAAGTTAGTCTCGTTAGTCTCATTTTAAGGTTTGTCTAAGTTCATCCTTAGAAAGAGACTAACTTGGGACGAACATAGACCAACCTTAGAATGAGACTAACGTTTGTCTTTTTTCATCCCAAGTTAGTCTCGTTAGTCTCATGCTATTGTTTGTCTAAGTTCGTCCTTAGAAAGAGACTAACTTGGGATGAACTTAGACAAACCTTAGAATGAGACTAACGTTTGTCTTTGTTCGTCCCAAGTTAGTCTCGTTAGTCTCATGCTATGGTTTGTCTAAGTTTGTCCTTAGAAAGAGACTAACTTTTTTTTCGATTAGGAAAGAGACTAACTTTGGACGAACTTAGACAATCCTTAGAATGAGACGAACGTTTGTCTTTGTTCGTCCCAAGTTAGTCTCGTTAGTCTCATTTTATGGTTTGTCTAAGTTCGTCCTTAGAAAGAGACTAGCTTGGGACGAACTTAGACAATCCTTAGAATGGGACTAACGTTTGTCATTGTTCGTCCCAAGTTAGTCTCGTTAGTCTCATTTTAAGGTTTGTCTAAGTTCGTCCTTAGAAAGAGACTAACTTGGGACGGACTTAGACAAACCTTAGAATGAGACTAACGTTTGTCTTCGTTCATCCCAAGTTAGTCTCGTTAGTCACATTCTTTGGTTTGTCTAAGTTCATCCTTAGAAAGAGACTAACTTGGGATGAACTCAGACAATCCTTTGAATGAGACTAACGTTTGTGTTTGTTCGTCCCAAGTTAGTCTGGTTAGTCTCATTTTAAGGTTTGTCTAAGTTCGTCCTTAGAAAGAGACTAACTTGGGACGAACTTACACAAACCATAGAATGAGACTAACGTTTGTCTTTGTTCGTCCCAGGTTAGTCTCGTTAGTCTCTTTCTTTGGTTTGTCTAAGTTCGTCCTTAGGAAGAGACTAACTTGGGACGAACTTAGACAAACCTTAGAATGAGACTAACGTTTGTCTTTGTTCGTCCCAAGTTTGTCTCGTTAGTCTCATTTTAAGGTTTGTCAAAGTTCATCCTTAGAAAGAGACTAACTTGGGACGAACTTAGACAAACCTTTGAATGAGACTAACGTTTGTCTTTGTTCGTCCCAAGTTAGTCTCGTTAGTCTCATTTTAAGGTTTGTCAAAGTTCATCCTTAGAAAGAGACTAACTTGGGACGAACTTAGACAAACCTTAGAATGAGACTAACGTTTGTCTTTGTTCGTCCCAAGTTAGTCTCGTTAGTCTCATTCTTTGGTTTGTCTAAGTTCGTCCTTTGAAAGAGACTAACTTGGGACGAACTTTGACAAACCTTTGAATGAGACTAACGTTTGTCTTTGTTCGTCCCAAGTTTGTCTCGTTAGTCTCATTTTAAGGTTTGTCAAAGTTCATCCTTAGAAAGAGACTAACTTGGGACGAACTTAGACAAACCTTAGAATGAGACTAACGTTTGTCTTTGTTCGTCCCAAGTTAGTCTCGTTAGTCTCATTCTTTGGTTTGTCTAAGTTCGTCCTTTGAAAGAGACTAACTTGGGACGAACTTTGACAAACCTTTGAATGAGACTAACGTTTGTCTTTGTTCGTCCCAAGTTTGTCTCGTTAGTCTCATTTTAAGGTTTGTCAAAGTTCATCCTTAGAAAGAGACTAACTTGGGACGAACTTAGACAAACCTTTGAATGAGACTAACGTTTGTCTTTGTTCGTCCCAAGTTAGTCTCGTTAGTCTCATTTTAAGGTTTGTCAAAGTTCATCCTTAGAAAGAGACTAACTTGGGACGAACTTAGACAAACCTTAGAATGAGACTAACGTTTGTCTTTGTTCGTCCCAAGTTAGTCTCGTTAGTCTCATTCTTTGGTTTGTCTAAGTTCGTCGTTTGAAAGAGACTAACTTGGGACGAACTTTGACAAACCTTTGAATGAGACTAACGTTTGTCTTTGTTCGTCCCAAGTTTGTCTCGTTAGTCTCATTTTAAGGTTTGTCAAAGTTCATCCTTAGAAAGAGACTAACTTGGGACGAACTTAGACAAACCTTTGAATGAGACTAACGTTTGTCTTTGTTCGTCCCAAGTTAGTCTCGTTAGTCTCATTTTAAGGTTTGTCAAAGTTCATCCTTAGAAAGAGACTAACTTGGGACGAACTTAGACAAACCTTAGAATGAGACTAACGTTTGTCTTTGTTCGTCCCAAGTTAGTCTCGTTAGTCTCATTCTTTGGTTTGTCTAAGTTCGTCCTTTGAAAGAGACTAACTTGGGACGAACTTTGACAAACCTTTGAATGAGACTAACGTTTGTCTTTGTTCGTCCCAAGTTTGTCTCGTTAGTCTCATTTTAAGGTTTGTCAAAGTTCATCCTTAGAAAGAGACTAACTTGGGACGAACTTAGACAAACCTTAGAATGAGACTAACGTTTGTCTTTGCTCGTCCCAAGTTAGTCTCGTTAGTCTCATTCTTTGGTTTGTCTAAGTTCGTCCTTTGAAAGAGACTAACTTGGGACGAACTTTGACAAACCTTTGAATGAGACTAACGTTTGTCTTTGTTCGTCCCAAGTTTGTCTCGTTAGTCTCATTTTAAGGTTTGTCAAAGTTCATCCTTAGAAAGAGACTAACTTGGGACGAACTTAGACAAACCTTAGAATGAGACTAACGTTTGTCTTTGTTCGTCCCAAGTTAGTCTCGTTAGTCTCATTCTTTGGTTTGTCTAAGTTCGTCCTTTGAAAGAGACTAACTTGGGACGAACTTTGACAAACCTTTGAATGAGACTAACGTTTGTCTTTGTTCGTCCCAAGTTTGTCTCGTTAGTCTCATTTTAAGGTTTGTCAAAGTTCATCCTTAGAAAGAGACTAACTTGGGACGAACTTAGACAAACCTTTGAATGAGACTAACGTTTGTCTTTGTTCGTCCCAAGTTTGTCTCGTTAGTCTCATTTTAAGGTTTGTCAAAGTTCATCCTTAGAAAGAGACTAACTTGGGACGAACTTAGACAAACCTTTGAATGAGACTAACGTTTGTCTTTGTTCGTCCCAAGTTAGTCTCGTTAGTCTCATTTTAAGGTTTGTCAAAGTTCATCCTTAGAAAGAGACTAACTTGGGACGAACTTAGACAAACCTTAGAATGAGACTAACGTTTGTCTTTGTTCGTCCCAAGTTAGTCTCGTTAGTCTCATTCTTTGGTTTGTCTAAGTTCGTCCTTTGAAAGAGACTAACTTGGGACGAACTTTGACAAACCTTTGAATGAGACTAACGTTTGTCTTTGTTCGTCCCAAGTTTGTCTCGTTAGTCACATTTTAAGGTTTGTCAAAGTTCATCCTTAGAAAGAGACTAACTTGGGACGAACTTAGACAAACCTTTGAATGAGACTAACGTTTGTCTTTGTTCGTCCCAAGTTAGTCTCGTTAGTCTCATTTTAAGGTTTGTCAAAGTTCATCCTTAGAAAGAGACTAACTTGGGACGAACTTAGACAAACCTTAGAATGAGACTAACGTTTGTCTTTGTTCGTCCCAAGTTAGTCTCGTTAGTCTCATTCTTTGGTTTGTCTAAGTTCGTCCTTTGAAAGAGACTAACTTGGGACGAACTTTGACAAACCTTTGAATGAGACTAACGTTTGTCTTTGTTCGTCCCAAGTTTGTCTCGTTAGTCTCATTTTAAGGTTTGTCAAAGTTCATCCTTAGAAAGAGACTAACTTGGGACGAACTTAGACAAACCTTTGAATGAGACTAACGTTTGTCTTTGTTCGTCCCAAGTTAGTCTCGTTAGTCTCATTTTAAGGTTTGTCTATGTTCGTCCTTAGAAAGAGACTAACTTGGGACGAACTTAGACAAACCTTAGAATGAGACTAACGTTTGTCGTTGTTCGTCCCATGTTAGTCTCGTTAGTCTCGTGCTATGGTTTGTCTAAGTTCGTCCTTAGAAAGAGACTAACTTGGGATGAACTAAGACAAACCTTAGAATGAGACTAACGTTTGTCTTTGTTCGTCCCAAGTTAGTCTCGTTAGTCTCATTTTAAGGTTTGTCTAAGTTCATCCTTAGAAAGAGACTAACTTGGGACGAACATAGACCAACCTTAGAATGAGACTAACGTTTGTCTTTTTTCATCCCAAGTTAGTCTCGTTAGTCTCATGCTATGGTTTGTCTAAGTTCGTCCTTAGAAAGAGACTAACTTGGGATGAACTTAGACAAACCTTAGAATGAGACTAACGTTTGTCTTTGTTCGTCCCAAGTTAGTCTCGTTAGTCTCATGCTATGGTTTGTCTAAGTTTGTCCTTAGAAAGAGACTAACTTTTTTTTCGATTAGGAAAGAGACTAACTTTGGACGAACTTAGACAATCCTTAGAATGAGACGAACGTTTGTCTTTGTTCGTCCCAAGTTAGTCTCGTTAGTCTCATTTTATGGTTTGTCTAAGTTCGTCCTTAGAAAGAGACTAGCTTGGGACGAACTTAGACAATCCTTAGAATGGGACTAACGTTTGTCATTGTTCGTCCCAAGTTAGTCTCGTTAGTCTCATTTTAAGGTTTGTCTAAGTTCGTCCTTAGAAAGAGACTAACTTGGGACGGACTTAGACAAACCTTAGAATGAGACTAACGTTTGTCTTCGTTCATCCCAAGTTAGTCTCGTTAGTCACATTCTTTGGTTTGTCTAAGTTCATCCTTAGAAAGAGACTAACTTGGGATGAACTCAGACAATCCTTTGAATGAGACTAACGTTTGTGTTTGTTCGTCCCAAGTTAGTCTGGTTAGTCTCATTTTAAGGTTTGTCTAAGTTCGTCCTTAGAAAGAGACTAACTTGGGACGAACTTACACAAACCATAGAATGAGACTAACGTTTGTCTTTGTTCGTCCCAGGTTAGTCTCGTTAGTCTCTTTCTTTGGTTTGTCTAAGTTCGTCCTTAGGAAGAGACTAACTTGGGACGAACTTAGACAAACCTTAGAATGAGACTAACGTTTGTCTTTGTTCGTCCCAAGTTTGTCTCGTTAGTCTCATTTTAAGGTTTGTCAAAGTTCATCCTTAGAAAGAGACTAACTTGGGACGAACTTAGACAAACCTTTGAATGAGACTAACGTTTGTCTTTGTTCGTCCCAAGTTAGTCTCGTTAGTCTCATTTTAAGGTTTGTCAAAGTTCATCCTTAGAAAGAGACTAACTTGGGACGAACTTAGACAAACCTTAGAATGAGACTAACGTTTGTCTTTGTTCGTCCCAAGTTAGTCTCGTTAGTCTCATTCTTTGGTTTGTCTAAGTTCGTCCTTTGAAAGAGACTAACTTGGGACGAACTTTGACAAACCTTTGAATGAGACTAACGTTTGTCTTTGTTCGTCCCAAGTTTGTCTCGTTAGTCTCATTTTAAGGTTTGTCAAAGTTCATCCTTAGAAAGAGACTAACTTGGGACGAACTTAGACAAACCTTAGAATGAGACTAACGTTTGTCTTTGTTCGTCCCAAGTTAGTCTCGTTAGTCTCATTCTTTGGTTTGTCTAAGTTCGTCCTTTGAAAGAGACTAACTTGGGACGAACTTTGACAAACCTTTGAATGAGACTAACGTTTGTCTTTGTTCGTCCCAAGTTTGTCTCGTTAGTCTCATTTTAAGGTTTGTCAAAGTTCATCCTTAGAAAGAGACTAACTTGGGACGAACTTAGACAAACCTTTGAATGAGACTAACGTTTGTCTTTGTTCGTCCCAAGTTAGTCTCGTTAGTCTCATTTTAAGGTTTGTCAAAGTTCATCCTTAGAAAGAGACTAACTTGGGACGAACTTAGACAAACCTTAGAATGAGACTAACGTTTGTCTTTGTTCGTCCCAAGTTAGTCTCGTTAGTCTCATTCTTTGGTTTGTCTAAGTTCGTCGTTTGAAAGAGACTAACTTGGGACGAACTTTGACAAACCTTTGAATGAGACTAACGTTTGTCTTTGTTCGTCCCAAGTTTGTCTCGTTAGTCTCATTTTAAGGTTTGTCAAAGTTCATCCTTAGAAAGAGACTAACTTGGGACGAACTTAGACAAACCTTTGAATGAGACTAACGTTTGTCTTTGTTCGTCCCAAGTTAGTCTCGTTAGTCTCATTTTAAGGTTTGTCAAAGTTCATCCTTAGAAAGAGACTAACTTGGGACGAACTTAGACAAACCTTAGAATGAGACTAACGTTTGTCTTTGTTCGTCCCAAGTTAGTCTCGTTAGTCTCATTCTTTGGTTTGTCTAAGTTCGTCCTTTGAAAGAGACTAACTTGGGACGAACTTTGACAAACCTTTGAATGAGACTAACGTTTGTCTTTGTTCGTCCCAAGTTTGTCTCGTTAGTCTCATTTTAAGGTTTGTCAAAGTTCATCCTTAGAAAGAGACTAACTTGGGACGAACTTAGACAAACCTTAGAATGAGACTAACGTTTGTCTTTGCTCGTCCCAAGTTAGTCTCGTTAGTCTCATTCTTTGGTTTGTCTAAGTTCGTCCTTTGAAAGAGACTAACTTGGGACGAACTTTGACAAACCTTTGAATGAGACTAACGTTTGTCTTTGTTCGTCCCAAGTTTGTCTCGTTAGTCTCATTTTAAGGTTTGTCAAAGTTCATCCTTAGAAAGAGACTAACTTGGGACGAACTTAGACAAACCTTAGAATGAGACTAACGTTTGTCTTTGTTCGTCCCAAGTTAGTCTCGTTAGTCTCATTCTTTGGTTTGTCTAAGTTCGTCCTTTGAAAGAGACTAACTTGGGACGAACTTTGACAAACCTTTGAATGAGACTAACGTTTGTCTTTGTTCGTCCCAAGTTTGTCTCGTTAGTCTCATTTTAAGGTTTGTCAAAGTTCATCCTTAGAAAGAGACTAACTTGGGACGAACTTAGACAAACCTTTGAATGAGACTAACGTTTGTCTTTGTTCGTCCCAAGTTTGTCTCGTTAGTCTCATTTTAAGGTTTGTCAAAGTTCATCCTTAGAAAGAGACTAACTTGGGACGAACTTAGACAAACCTTTGAATGAGACTAACGTTTGTCTTTGTTCGTCCCAAGTTAGTCTCGTTAGTCTCATTTTAAGGTTTGTCAAAGTTCATCCTTAGAAAGAGACTAACTTGGGACGAACTTAGACAAACCTTAGAATGAGACTAACGTTTGTCTTTGTTCGTCCCAAGTTAGTCTCGTTAGTCTCATTCTTTGGTTTGTCTAAGTTCGTCCTTTGAAAGAGACTAACTTGGGACGAACTTTGACAAACCTTTGAATGAGACTAACGTTTGTCTTTGTTCGTCCCAAGTTTGTCTCGTTAGTCACATTTTAAGGTTTGTCAAAGTTCATCCTTAGAAAGAGACTAACTTGGGACGAACTTAGACAAACCTTTGAATGAGACTAACGTTTGTCTTTGTTCGTCCCAAGTTAGTCTCGTTAGTCTCATTTTAAGGTTTGTCAAAGTTCATCCTTAGAAAGAGACTAACTTGGGACGAACTTAGACAAACCTTAGAATGAGACTAACGTTTGTCTTTGTTCGTCCCAAGTTAGTCTCGTTAGTCTCATTCTTTGGTTTGTCTAAGTTCGTCCTTTGAAAGAGACTAACTTGGGACGAACTTTGACAAACCTTTGAATGAGACTAACGTTTGTCTTTGTTCGTCCCAAGTTTGTCTCGTTAGTCTCATTTTAAGGTTTGTCAAAGTTCATCCTTAGAAAGAGACTAACTTGGGACGAACTTAGACAAACCTTTGAATGAGACTAACGTTTGTCTTTGTTCGTCCCAAGTTAGTCTCGTTAGTCTCATTTTAAGGTTTGTCTATGTTCGTCCTTAGAAAGAGACTAACTTGGGACGAACTTAGACAAACCTTAGAATGAGACTAACGTTTGTCGTTGTTCGTCCCATGTTAGTCTCGTTAGTCTCGTGCTATGGTTTGTCTAAGTTCGTCCTTAGAAAGAGACTAACTTGGGATGAACTTAGACAAACCTTAGAATGAGACTAACGTTTGTCTTTGTTCGTCCCAAGTTAGTCTCGTTAGTCTCATACTATGATTTGTCTAAGTTCGTCCTTAGAAAGAGTCTAACTTTGGACGAACTTAGAAAATCCTAAGAATGAGACTAACGTTTGTCTTTGTTCGTCCCAAGTTAGTCTCGTTAGTCTCATTTTATGGTTTGTCTAAGTTCGTTCTTAGAAAGAGACTAGCTTGGGACGAATTCAGACAATCCTTAGAATGAGACTAACGTTTGTCTTTGTTCGTCCCAAGTTAGTCTCGTTAGTCTCATTTTAAGGTTTGTCTATGTTCGTCCTTAGAAAGAGACTAACTTGGGACGAACTTAGACAAACCTTAGAATGGGACTAACGTTTGTCTTTGTTCGTCCCAAGTTTGTCTCGTTAGTCTCATTTTAAGGTTTGTCTAAGTTCGTCCTTAGAAAGAGACTAAATCGGGACGAACTTAGACAAACCTTAGAATGAGACTAACGTTTGTCTTTGTTCGTCCCAAGTTAGTCTCGTTCGTCTCATTTTAAGATTTGTCTAAGTTCGTCCTTAGAAAGAGACTAACTTGGGACGAACTTAGACAAACCTTAGAAAGAGACTAACGTTTGTGTTTATTCGTCCCAAGTTAGTCTGGTTAGTCTTATTCTGTGGTTTGTCTAAGTTCGTCTTTAGAAAGAGACTAACTTGGGACGAACTTAGACAAACCTTAGAATGAGACTAACGTTTGTCTTTGTTCGTCCCAAGTTAGTCTCCTTAGTCTCATTCTATGGTTTGTCTAAGTTCATCCTTAGAAAGAGACTAACTTGGGACGAACTTAGACAAACTTTAGAATGAGACTAACGTTTGTCTTTGTTCGTCCCAAGTTTGTCTCGTTAGTCTCATTCTATGGTTTGTCTAAGTTCGTCCTTAGAATGAGACTAACATGGGATGAACTTAGACAAACCTTAGAATGAGACTAACGTTTGTCTTTGTTCGTCCCAAGTTAGTCTGGTTAGTCTTATTCTGTGGTTTGTCTAAGTTCGTCTTTAGAAAGAGACTAACTTGGGACGAACTTAGACAAACCTTAGAATGAGACTAACGTTTGTCTTTGTTCGTCCCAAGTTAGTCTCCTTAGTCTCATTCTATGGTTTGTCTAAGTTCATCCTTAGAAAGAGACTAACTTGGGACGAACTTAGACAAACTTTAGAATGAGACTAACGTTTGTCTTTGTTCGTCCCAAGTTTGTCTCGTTAGTCTCATTCTATGGTTTGTCTAAGTTCGTCCTTAGAATGAGACTAACATGGGATGAACTTAGACAAACCTTAGAATGAGACTAACGTTTGTCTTTGTTCGTCCCAAGTTAGTCTCGTTAGTCTCATTTTAAGATTTGTCTAAGTTTGTCCTTTGAAAGAGACTAACTTAGGACGAACTTAGACAAACCTTAGAAAGAGACTAACGTTTGTCTCTGTTCGTCCCAAGTTAGTCTCGTTAGTCTCATTCTATGGTTTGTCTTAGTTCGTCCTTAGAAAGAGACTAACTTGGGACGAACTCAGACAAACCTTTGAATGAGACTAACGTTTGTGTTTGTTCGTCCTAAGTTAGTCTGGTTAGTCTCATTTTAAGGTTTGTCTAAGTTCGTCCTTAGAAAGAGACTAACTTGGGACGAACTTACACAAACCTTAGAATGAGACTAACGTTTGTCTTTGTTCGTCCCAAGTTAGTCTCGTTAGTCTCATTCTTTGGTTTGTCTAAGTTCGTCCTTAGGAAGAGACTAACTTGGGACGAACTTAGACAAACCTTTGAATGAGACTAACGTTTGTCTTTGTTCGTCCCAAGTTAGTCTCGTTAGTCTCATTTTAAGGTTTGTCAAAGTTCATCCTTAGAAAGAGACTAACTTGGGACGAACTTAGACAAACCTTTGAATGAGACTAAATTTTGTCTTTGTTCGTCCCAAGTTAGTCTCGTTAGTCTCATTTTAAGGTTTGTCAAAGTTCATCCTTAGAAAGAGACTAACTTGGGACGAACTTAGACAAACCTTTGAATGAGACTAACGTTTGTCTTTGTTCGTCCCAAGTTAGTCTCGTTAGTCTCATTTTAAGGTTTGTCTATGTTCGTCCTTAGAAAGAGACTAACTTGGGACGAACTTAGACAAACCTTAGAATGAGACTAACGTTTGTCGTTGTTCGTCCCATGTTAGTCTCGTTAGTCTCGTGCTATGGTTTGTCTAAGTTCGTCCTTAGAAAGAGACTAACTTGGGATGAACTTAGACAAACCTTAGAATGAGACTAACGTTTGTCTTTGTTCGTCCCAAGTTAGTCTCGTTAGTCTCATACTATGATTTGTCTAAGTTCGTCCTTAGAAAGAGTCTAACTTTGGACGAACTTAGAAAATCCTAAGAATGAGACTAACGTTTGTCTTTGTTCGTCCCAAGTTAGTCTCGTTAGTCTCATTTTATGGTTTGTCTAAGTTCGTTCTTAGAAAGAGACTAGCTTGGGACGAATTCAGACAATCCTTAGAATGAGACTAACGTTTGTCTTTGTTCGTCCCAAGTTAGTCTCGTTAGTCTCATTTTAAGGTTTGTCTATGTTCGTCCTTAGAAAGAGACTAACTTGGGACGAACTTAGACAAACCTTAGAATGGGACTAACGTTTGTCTTTGTTCGTCCCAAGTTTGTCTCGTTAGTCTCATTTTAAGGTTTGTCTAAGTTCGTCCTTAGAAAGAGACTAAATCGGGACGAACTTAGACAAACCTTAGAATGAGACTAACGTTTGTCTTTGTTCGTCCCAAGTTAGTCTCGTTCGTCTCATTTTAAGATTTGTCTAAGTTCGTCCTTAGAAAGAGACTAACTTGGGACGAACTTAGACAAACCTTAGAAAGAGACTAACGTTTGTGTTTATTCGTCCCAAGTTAGTCTGGTTAGTCTTATTCTGTGGTTTGTCTAAGTTCGTCTTTAGAAAGAGACTAACTTGGGACGAACTTAGACAAACCTTAGAATGAGACTAACGTTTGTCTTTGTTCGTCCCAAGTTAGTCTCCTTAGTCTCATTCTATGGTTTGTCTAAGTTCATCCTTAGAAAGAGACTAACTTGGGACGAACTTAGACAAACTTTAGAATGAGACTAACGTTTGTCTTTGTTCGTCCCAAGTTTGTCTCGTTAGTCTCATTCTATGGTTTGTCTAAGTTCGTCCTTAGAATGAGACTAACATGGGATGAACTTAGACAAACCTTAGAATGAGACTAACGTTTGTCTTTGTTCGTCCCAAGTTAGTCTCGTTAGTCTCATTTTAAGATTTGTCTAAGTTTGTCCTTTGAAAGAGACTAACTTAGGACGAACTTAGACAAACCTTAGAAAGAGACTAACGTTTGTCTCTGTTCGTCCCAAGTTAGTCTCGTTAGTCTCATTCTATGGTTTGTCTTAGTTCGTCCTTAGAAAGAGACTAACTTGGGACGAACTCAGACAAACCTTTGAATGAGACTAACGTTTGTGTTTGTTCGTCCTAAGTTAGTCTGGTTAGTCTCATTTTAAGGTTTGTCTAAGTTCGTCCTTAGAAAGAGACTAACTTGGGACGAACTTACACAAACCTTAGAATGAGACTAACGTTTGTCTTTGTTCGTCCCAAGTTAGTCTCGTTAGTCTCATTCTTTGGTTTGTCTAAGTTCGTCCTTAGGAAGAGACTAACTTGGGACGAACTTAGACAAACCTTTGAATGAGACTAACGTTTGTCTTTGTTCGTCCCAAGTTAGTCTCGTTAGTCTCATTTTAAGGTTTGTCAAAGTTCATCCTTAGAAAGAGACTAACTTGGGACGAACTTAGACAAACCTTTGAATGAGACTAAATTTTGTCTTTGTTCGTCCCAAGTTAGTCTCGTTAGTCTCATTTTAAGGTTTGTCAAAGTTCATCCTTAGAAAGAGACTAACTTGGGACGAACTTAGACAAACCTTAGAATGAGACTAACGTTTGTCTTTGTTCGTCCCAAGTTAGTCTCGTTAGTCTCATTCTTTGGTTTGTCTAAGTTCGACCTTTGAAAGAGACTAACTTGGGACGAACTTTGACAAACCTTTGAATGAGACTAACGTTTGTCTTTGTTCGTCCCAAGTTAGTCTCGTTAGTCTCATTTTAAGGTTTGTCAAAGTTCATCCTTAGAAAGAGACTAACTTGGGACGAACTTAGACAAACCTTAGAATGAGACTAACGTTTGTCTTTGTTCGTCCCAAGTTAGTCTCGTTAGTCTCATTCTTTGGTTTGTCTAAGTTCGTCCTTTGAAAGAGACTAACTTGGGACGAACTTTGACAAACCTTTGAATGAGACTAACGTTTGTCTTTGTTCGTCCCAAGTTAGTCTCGTTAGTCTCATTTTAAGGTTTGTCAAAGTTCATCCTTAGAAAGAGACTAACTTGGGACGAACTTAGACAAACCTTAGAATGAGACTAACGTTTGTCTTTGTTCGTCCCAAGTTAGTCTCGTTAGTCTCATTCTTTGGTTTGTCTAAGTTCGTCCTTTGAAAGAGACTAACTTGGGACGAACTTTGACAAACCTTTGAATGAGACTAACGTTTGTCTTTGTTCGTCCCAAGTTTGTCTCGTTAGTCTCATTTTAAGGTTTGTCAAAGTTCATCCTTAGAAAGAGACTAACTTGGGACGAACTTAGACAAACCTTTGAATGAGACTAACGTTTGTCTTTGTTCGTCCCAAGTTAGTCTCGTTAGTCTCATTTTAAGGTTTGTCTATGTTCGTCCTTAGAAAGAGACTAACTTGTGACGAACTTAGACAAACCTTAGAATGAGACTAACGTTTGTCGTTGTTCGTCCCATGTTAGTCTCGTTAGTCTCGTGCTATGGTTTGTCTAAGTTCGTCCTTAGAAAGAGACTAACTTGGGATGAACTTAGACAAACCTTAGAATGAGACTAACGTTTGTCTTTGTTCGTCCCAAGTTAGTCTCGTTAGTCTCATACTATGATTTGTCTAAGTTCGTCCTTAGAAAGAGTCTTACTTTGGACGAACTTAGAAAATCCTAAGAATGAGACTAACGTTTGTCTTTGTTCGTCCCAAGTTAGTCTCGTTAGTCTCATTTTATGGTTTGTCTAAGTTCGTTCTTAGAAAGAGACTAGCTTGGGACGAATTCAGACAATCCTTAGAATGAGACTAACGTTTGTCTTTGTTCGTCCCAAGTTAGTCTCGTTAGTCTCATTTTAAGGTTTGTCTATGTTCGTCCTTAGAAAGAGACTAACTTGGGACGAACTTAGACAAACCTTAGAATGGGACTAACGTTTGTCTTTGTTCGTCCCAAGTTTGTCTCGTTAGTCTCATTTTAAGGTTTGTCTAAGTTCGTCCTTAGAAAGAGACTAAATTGGGACGAACTTAGACAAACCTTAGAATGAGACTAACGTTTGTCTTTGTTCGTCCCAAGTTAGTCTCGTTCGTCTCATTTTAAGATTTGTCTAAGTTCGTCCTTAGAAAGAGACTAACTTGGGACGAACTTAGACAAACCTTAGAAAGAGACTATCGTTTGTGTTTATTCGTCCCAAGTTAGTCTGGTTAGTCTTATTCTGTGGTTTGTCTAAGTTCGTCTTTAGAAAGAGACTAACTTGGGACGAACTTAGACAAACCTTAGAATGAGACTAACGTTTGTCTTTGTTCGTCCCAAGTTAGTCTCCTTAGTCTCATTCTATGGTTTGTCTAAGTTCATCCTTAGAAAGAGACTAACTTGGGACGAACTTAGACAAACTTTAGAATGAGACTAACGTTTGTCATTGTTCGTCCCAAGTTTGTCTCGTTAGTCTCATTCTATGGTTTGTCTAAGTTCGTCCTTAGAATGAGACTAACATGGGATGAACTTAGACAAACCTTAGAATGAGACTAACGTTTGTCTTTGTTCGTCCCAAGTTAGTCTCGTTAGTCTCATTTTAAGATTTGTCTAAGTTTGTCCTTTGAAAGAGACTAACTTAGGACGAACTTAGACAAACCTTAGAAAGAGACTAACGTTTGTCTCTGTTCGTCCCAAGTTAGTCTCGTTAGTCTCATTCTATGGTTTGTCTTAGTTCGTCCTTAGAAAGAGACTAACTTGGGACGAACTCAGACAAACCTTTGAATGAGACTAACGTTTGTGTTTGTTCGTCCTAAGTTAGTCTGGTTAGTCTCATTTTAAGGTTTGTCTAAGTTCGTCCTTAGAAAGAGACTAACTTGGGACGAACTTACACAAACCTTAGAATGAGACTAACGTTTGTCTTTGTTCGTCCCAAGTTAGTCTCGTTAGTCTCATTCTTTGGTTTGTCTAAGTTCGTCCTTAGGAAGAGACTAACTTGGGACGAACTTAGACAAACCTTTGAATGAGACTAACGTTTGTCTTTGTTCGTCCCAAGTTAGTCTCGTTAGTCTCATTTTAAGGTTTGTCAAAGTTCATCCTTAGAAAGAGACTAACTTGGGACGAACTTAGACAAACCTTTGAATGAGACTAACGTTTGTCTTTGTTCGTCCCAAGTTTGTCTCGTTAGTCTCATTTTAAGGTTTGTCAAAGTTCATCCTTAGAAAGAGACTAACTTGGGACGAACTTAGACAAACCTTTGAATGAGACTAACGTTTGTCTTTGTTCGTCCCAAGTTAGTCTCGTTAGTCTCATTTTAAGGTTTGTCTATGTTCGTCCTTAGAAAGAGACTAACTTGGGACGAACTTAGACAAACCTTAGAATGAGACTAACGTTTGTCGTTGTTCGTCCCATGTTAGTCTCGTTAGTCTCGTGCTATGGTTTGTCTAAGTTCGTCCTTAGAAAGAGACTAACTTGGGATGAACTTAGACAAACCTTAGAATGAGACTAACGTTTGTCTTTGTTCATCCCAAGTTAGTCTCGTTAGTCTCATACTATGATTTGTCTAAGTTCGTCCTTAGAAAGAGTCTAACTTTGGACGAACTTAGAAAATCCTAAGAATGAGACTAACGTTTGTCTTTGTTCGTCCCAAGTTAGTCTCGTTAGTCTCATTTTATGGTTTGTCTAAGTTCGTTCTTAGAAAAAGACTAGCTTGGGACGAATTCAGACAATCCTTAGAATGAGACTAACGTTTGTCTTTGTTCGTCCCAAGTTAGTCTCGTTAGTCTCATTTTAAGGTTTGTCTATGTTCGTCCTTAGAAAGAGACTAACTTGGGACGAACTTAGACAAACCTTAGAATGGGACTAACGTTTGTCTTTGTTCGTCCCAAGTTTGTCTCGTTAGTCTCATTTTAAGGTTTGTCTAAGTTCGTCCTTAGAAAGAGACTAAATTGGGACGAACTTAGACAAACCTTAGAATGAGACTAACGTTTGTCTTTGTTCGTCCCAAGTTAGTCTCGTTCGTCTCATTTTAAGATTTGTCTAAGTTCGTCCTTAGAAAGAGACTAACTTGGGACGAACTTAGACAAACCTTAGAAAGAGACTAACGTTTGTGTTTATTCGTCCCAAGTTAGTCTGGTTAGTCTTATTCTGTGGTTTGTCTAAGTTCGTCTTTAGAAAGAGACTAACTTGGGACGAACTTAGACAAACCTTAGAATGAGACTAACGTTTGTCTTTGTTCGTCCCAAGTTAGTCTCCTTAGTCTCATTCTATGGTTTGTCTAAGTTCATCCTCAGAAAGAGACTAACTTGGGACGAACTTAGACAAACTTTAGAATGAGACTAACGTTTGTCTTTGTTTGTCCCAAGTTTGTCTCGTTAGTCTCATTCTATGGTTTGTCTAAGTTCGTCCTTAGAATGAGACTAACATGGGATGAACTTAGACAAACCTTAGAATGAGACTAACGTTTGTCTTTGTTCGTCCCAAGTTAGTCTCGTTAGTCTAATTTTAAGATTTGTCTAAGTTTGTCCTTTGAAAGAGACTAACTTAGGACGAACTTAGACAAACCTTAGAAAGAGACTAACGTTTGTCTCTGTTCGTCCCAAGTTAGTCTCGTTAGTCTCACTCTATGGTTTGTCTTAGTTTGTCCTTAGAAAGAGACTAACTTGGGACGAACTCAGACAAACCTTTGAATGAGACTAACGTTTGTGTTTGTTCGTCCTAAGTTAGTCTGGTTAGTCTCATTTTAAGGTTTGTCTAAGTTCGTCCTTAGAAAGAGACTAACTTGGGACGAACTTACACAAACCTTAGAATGAGACTAACGTTTGTCTTTGTTCGTCCCAAGTTAGTCTCGTTAGTCTCATTCTTTGGTTTGTCTAAGTTCGTCCTTAGGAAGAGACTAACTTGGGACGAACTTAGACAAACCTTTGAATGAGACTAACGTTTGTCTTTGTTCGTCCCAAGTTAGTCTCGTTAGTCTCATTTTAAGGTTTGTCAAAGTTCATCCTTAGAAAGAGACTAACTTGGGACGAACTTAGACAAACCTTTGAATGAGACTAACGTTTGTCTTTGTTCGTCCCAAGTTAGTCTCGTTAGTCTCATTTTAAGGTTTGTCAAAGTTCATCCTTAGAAAGAGACTAACTTGGGACGAACTTAGACAAACCTTAGAATGAGACTAACGTTTGTCTTTGTTCGTCCCAAGTTAGTCTCGTTAGTCTCATTCTTTGGTTTGTCTAAGTTCGTCCTTTGAAAGAGACAAACTTGGGACGAACTTTGACAAAACTTTGAATGAGACTAACGTTTGTCTTTGTTCGTCCCAAGTTTGTCTCGTTAGTCTCATTTTAAGGTTTGTCAAAGTTCATCCTTAGAAAGAGACTAACTTGGGACGAACTTAGACAAACCTTTGAATGAGACTAACGTGTGTCTTTGTTCGTCCTAAGTTAGTCTCGTTAGTCTCATTTTAAGGTTTGTCTATGTTCGTCCTTAGAAAGAGACTAACTTGGGACGACCTTAGACAAACCTTAGAATGAGACTAACGTTTGTCGTTGTTCGTCCCATGTTAGTCTCGTTAGTCTCGTGCTATGGTTTGTCTAAGTTCGTCCTTAGAAAGAGACTAACTTGGGATGAACTTAGACAAACCTTAGAATGAGACTAACGTTTGTCTTTGTTCGTCCCAAGTTAGTCTCGTTAGTCTCATACTATGATTTGTCTAAGTTCGTCCTTAGAAAGAGTCTAACTTTGGACGAACTTAGAAAATCCTAAGAATGAGACTAACGTTTGTCTTTGTTCGTCCCAAGTTAGTCTCGTTAGTCTCATTTTATGGTTTGTCTAAGTTCGTTCTTAGAAAGAGACTAGCTTGGGACGAATTCAGACAATCCTTAGAATGAGACTAACGTTTGTCTTTGTTCGTCCCAAGTTAGTCTCGTTAGTCTCATTTTAAGGTTTGTCTATGTTCGTCCTTAGAAAGAGACTAACTTGGGACGAACTTAGACAAACCTTAGAATGGGACTAACGTTTGTCTTTGTTCGTCCCAAGTTTGTCTCGTTAGTCTCATTTTAAGGTTTGTCTAAGTTCTTCCTTAGAAAGAGACTAACTTGGGATGAACTTAGACAAACCTTAGAATGAGACTAACGTTTGTCTTTGTTCGTCCCAAGTTAGTCTCGTTAGTCTCATTTTAAGGTTTGTCAAAGTTCATCCTTAGAAAGAGACTAACTTGGGATGAACTTAGACAAACCTTAGAATGAGACTAACGTTTGTCTTTGTTCGTCCCAAGTTGGTCTCGTTAATCTCATTTTAAGGTTTGTCAAAGTTCATCCTTAGAAAGAGACTAACTTGGGACAAACTTAGACAAACCTTAGAATGAGACTAACGTTTGTCTTTGTTCGTCCCAAGTTAGTCTCGTTAGTCTCATTTTAAGGTTTGTCTAAGTTCATCCTTAGAAAGAGACTAACTTGGGACGAACTTAGACAAACCTTTGAATGAGACTAACGTTTGTCTTTGTTCGTCCCAAGTTAGTCTCGTTAATCTCATTTTAAGGTTTGTCAAAGTTCATCCTTAGAAAGAGACTAACTTGGGACGAACTTAGACAAACCTTAGAATGAGACTAACGTTTGTCTTTGTTCGTCCCAAGTTAGTCTCGTTAGTCTCATTTTAAGGTTTGTCAAAGTTCATCCTTAGAAAGAGACTAACTTTGGACGAACTTAGACAATCCTTAGAATGAGACGAACGTTTGTCTTTGTTTGTCCCAAGTTAGTCTCGTTAGTCTCATTTTATGGTTTGTCTAAGTTCATTCTTAGAAAGAGACTAGCTTGGGACGAACTCAGACAATCCTTAGAATGAGACTAACGTTTGTCTTTGTTCGTCCCAAGTTAGTCTCGTTAGTCTCATGCTATGGTTTGTCTAAGTTCGTCCTTAGAAAGAGACTAACTTGGGATGAACTTAGACAAACCTTAGAATGAGACTAACATTTGTGTTTGTTAGTCCCAAGTTAGTCTGGTTAGTCTCATTTTGTGGTTTGTCTAAGTTCGTCCTTAGAAAGAGACTAACTTGGGACGAACTTTGACAAACCTTTGAATGAGACTAACGTTTATCTTTGTTCGTCCCAAGTTAGTCTCGTTAGTCTCATTTTAAGGTTTGTCAAAGTTCATCCTTAGAAAGAGACTAACTTGGGACGAACTTAGACAACCCTTAGAATGAGACTAACGTTTGTCTTTGTTCGTCCCAAGTTAATCTCGTTAGTCTCATTTTAAGGTTTGTCTAAGTTCGTCCTTAGAAAGAGACTAACTTGGGACGAACTTAGACAAACCTTAGAATGAGACTAACGTTTGTCTTTGCTCGTCCCAAGTTAATCTCGTTAGTCTCATGCTATGGTTTGTCTAAGTTCGTCCTTAGAAAGAGACTAACTTAGGATGAACTTAGACAAACCTTAGAATGAGACTAACGTTTGTCTTTGTTCGTCCCAAGTTAGTCTCGTTAGTCTCATGCAATGATTTGTCTAAGTTCGTCCTTAGAAAGAGACTAACTTTGGACGAACTTAGAAAATCCTAAGAATGAGACTAACGTTTGTCTTTGTTCGTCCCAAGTTAGTCTCGTTAGTCTCATTTTATGGTTTGTCTAAGTTCGTTCTTAGAAAGAGACTAGCTTGGGACGAACTCAGACAATCCTTAGAATGAGACTAACGTTTGTCTTTGTTCGTCCCAAGTTAGTCTCGTTAGTCTCATTTTAAGGTTTGTCTATGTTCGTCCTTAGAAAGAGACTAACTTGGGACGAACTTAGACAAACCTTAGAATGGGACTAACGTTTGTCTTTGTTCATCCCAAGTTTGTCTCGTTAGTCTCATTTTAAGGTTTGTCTAAGTTCTTCCTTAGAAAGAGACTAACTTGGGATGAACTTAAACAAACCTTAGAATGAGACTAACGTTTGTCTTTGTTCGTCCCAAGTTAGTCTCGTTAGTCTCATTTTAAGGTTTGTCAAAGTTCATCCTTAGAAAGAGACTAACTTGGGACGAACTTAGACAAACCTTAGAATGAGACCTACGTTTGTCTTTGTTCGTCCCAAGTTAGTCTCGTTAGTCTCATTTTAAGGTTTGTCTAAGTTCGTCCTTAGAAAGAGACTAACTTGGGACGAACTTAGACAAACCTTAAAATGAGACTAACGTTTCTCTCTGTTCGTCCCAAGTTAGTCTCGTTAGTCTCATTTTATGGTTTGTCTAAGTTCGTCCTTAGAAAGAGACTAGCTTGGGACGAACTCAGACAATCCTTAGAATGAGACTAACGTTTGTCTTTGTTCGTTCCAAGTTAGTCTCGTTAGTCTCATTTTAAGGTTTGTCTATGTTCGTCCTTAGAAAGAGACTAACTTGGGACGAACTTAGACAAACCTTAGAATGAGACTAACGTTTGTCTTTGTTCGTCCAAAGTTAGTCTCGTTAGTCTCATTATTTGGTTTGTCTAAGTTCGTCCTTAGAAAGAGACTAACTTGGGACGAACTTTGACAAACCTTTGAATGAGACTAACGTTTGTCTTTGTTCGTCCCAAGTTTGTCTCGTTAGTCTCATTTTAAGGTTTGTCAAAGTTCATCCTTAGAAAGAGACTTACTTGGGACGAACTTAGACAAACCTTAGAATGAGACTAACGTTTGTCTTTGTTCGTCCCAAGTTAGTCTCGTTAGTCTCATTTTAAGGTTTGTCTAAGTTCGTCCTTAGAAAGAGACTAACTTGGGACGAACTTAGACAAACCTTAGAATGAGACTAACGTTTGTCTTTGTTCGTCCCAAGTTAGTCTCGTTAGTCTCATGATATGGTTTGTCTAAGTTCGTCCTTAGAAAGAGACTAACTTTGGACGAACTTAGACAATCCTTAGAATGAGACTAACGTTTGTCTTTGTTCGTCCCAAGTTAGTCTCGTTAGTCTCATTTTATGGTTTGTCTAAGTTCGTTCTTAGAAAGAGACTAGCTTGGGACGAACTCAGACAATCCTTAGAATGAGACTAACGTTTGTCTTTGTTCGTCCCAAGTTAGTCTCGTTAGTCTCATTTTAAGGTTTGTCTATGTTCGTCCTTAGAAAGAGACTAACTTGGGACAAACTTAGACAAACCTTAGAATGGGACTAACGTTTGTCTTTGTTCGTCCCAAGTTTGTCTCGTTAGTCTCATTTTAAGGTTTGTCTAAGTTCGTCCTTAGAAAGAGACTAAATTGGGACGAACTTAGACAAACCTTAGAATGAGACTAACGTTTGTCTTTGTTCGTCCCAAGTTAGTCTCGTTCGTCTCATTTTAAGATTTGTCTAAGTTCGTCCTTAGAAAGAGACATACTTGGGACGAACTTAGACAAACCTTAGAAAGAGACTAACGTTTGTGTTTATTCGTCCCAAGTTAGTCTGGTTAGACTCATTCTGTGGTTTGTCTAAGTTCGTCTTTAGAAAGAGACTAACTTTGGACGAACTTAGACAAACCTTAGAATGAGACTAACGTTTGTCTTTGTTCGTCCCAAGTTTGTCTCGTTAGTCTCATTTTAAGGTTTGTCTAAGTTCGTCCTTAGAAAGAGACTAAATTGGGACGAACTTAGACAAACCTTAGAATGAGACTAACGTTTGTCTTTGTTCGTCCCAAGTTAGTCTCGTTCGTCTCATTTTAAGATTTGTCTAAGTTCGTCCTTAGAAAGAGACTAACTTGGGACGAACTTAGACAAACCTTAGAAAGAGACTAACGTTTGTGTTTATTCGTCCCAAGTTAGTCTGGTTAGTCTCATTCTGTGGTTTGTCTAAGTTCGTCTTTAGAAAGAGACTAACTTGGGACGAACTTAGACAAACCTTAGAATGAGACTAACGTTTGTCTTTGTTCGTCCCAAGTTAGTCTCCTTAGTCTCATTCTATGGTTTGTCTAAGTTCATCCTTAGAAAGAGACTAACTTGGGACGAACTTAGACAAACTTTAGAATGAGACTAACGTTTGTCTTTGTTCGTCCCAAGTTTGTCTCGTTAGTCTCATTCTATGGTTTGTCTAAGTTCGTCCTTAGAATGAGACTAACATGGGATGAACTTAGACAAACCTTAGAATGAGACTAACGTTTGTCTTTGTTCGTCCCAAGTTAGTCTCGTTAGTCTCATTTTAAGATTTATCTAAGTTTGTCCTTTGAAAGAGACTAACTTAGGACGAACTTAGACAAACCTTAGAAAGAGACTAACGTTTGTCTCTGTTCGTCCCAAGTTAGTCTCGTTAGTCTCATTCTATGGTTTGTCTTAGTTCGTCCTTAGAAAGAGACTAACTTGGGACGAACTCAAACAAACCTTTGAATGAGACTAACGTTTGTGTTTGTTCGTCCCAAGTTAGTCTCGTTAGTCTCATTTTAAGGTTTGTCTAAGTTCGTCCTTAGAAAGAGACTAACTTGGGACGAACTTACACAAACCTTAGAATGAGACTAACGTTTGTCTTTGTTCGTCCCTAGTTAGTCTCGTTAGTCTCATTCTTTGGTTTGTCTAAGTTCGTCCTTAGGAAGAGACTAACTTGGGACGAACTTAGACAAACCTTTGAATGAGACTAACGTTTGTCTTTGTTCGTCCCAAGTTAGTCTCGTTAGTCTCATTTTAAGGTTTGTCAAAGTTCATCCTTAGAAAGAGACTAACTTGGGACGAACTTAGACAAACCTTTGAATGAGACTAACGTTTGTCTTTGTTCGTCCCAAGTTAGTCTCGTTAGTCTCATTAGTCTCATTTTAAGGTTTGTCAAAGTTCATCCTTAGAAAGAGACTAACTTGGGACGAACTTAGACAAACCTTAGAATGAGACTAACGTTTGTCTTTGTTCGTCCCAAGTTAGTCTCGTTAGTCTCATTCTTTGGTTTGTCTAAGTCGTCCTTTGAAAGAGACTAACTTGGGACGAACTTTGACAAACCTTTGAATGAGACTAACGTTTGTCTTTGTTCGTCCCAAGTTTGTCTCGTTAGTCTCATTTTAAGGTTTGTCAAAGTTGTTCATTCTTAGAAAGAGACTAACTTGGGACGAACTTAGACAAACCTTTGAATGAGACTAACGTTTGTCTTTGTTCGTCCCAAGTTTGTCTCGTTAGTCTCATTTTAAGGTTTGTCTATGTTCGTCCTTAGAAAGAGACTAACTTGGGACGAACTTAGACAAACCTTAGAATGAGACTAACGTTTGTCGTTGTTCGTCCCATGTTAGTCTCGTTAGTCTCGTGCTATGGTTTGTCTAAGTTCGTCCTTAGAAAGAGACTAACTTGGGATGAACTTAGACAAACCTTAGAATGAGACTAACGTTTGTCTTTGTTCGTCCCAAGTTAGTCTCGTTAGTCTCATACTATGATTTGTCTAAGTTCGTCCTTAGAAAGAGACTAACTTGGGACGAACTTAGACAAACTTTAGAATGAGACTAACGTTTGTCTTTGTTCGTCCCAAGTTTGTCTCGTTAGTCTCATTCTATGGTTTGTCTAAGTTCGTCCTTAGAATGAGACTAACATGGGATGAACTTAGACAAACCTTAGAATGAGACTAACGTTTGTCTTTGTTCGTCCCAAGTTAGTCTCGTTAGTCTCATTTTAAGATTTATCTAAGTTTGTCCTTTGAAAGAGACTAACTTAGGACGAACTTAGACAAACCTTAGAAAGAGACTAACGTTTGTCTCTGTTCGTCCCAAGTTAGTCTCGTTAGTCTCATTCTATGGTTTGTCTTAGTTCGTCCTTAGAAAGAGACTAACTTGGGACGAACTCAAACAAACCTTTGAATGAGACTAACGTTTGTGTTTGTTCGTCCCAAGTTAGTCTCGTTAGTCTCATTTTAAGGTTTGTCTAAGTTCGTCCTTAGAAAGAGACTAACTTGGGACGAACTTACACAAACCTTAGAATGAGACTAACGTTTGTCTTTGTTCGTCCCTAGTTAGTCTCGTTAGTCTCATTCTTTGGTTTGTCTAAGTTCGTCCTTAGGAAGAGACTAACTTGGGACGAACTTAGACAAACCTTTGAATGAGACTAACGTTTGTCTTTGTTCGTCCCAAGTTAGTCTCGTTAGTCTCATTTTAAGGTTTGTCAAAGTTCATCCTTAGAAAGAGACTAACTTGGGACGAACTTAGACAAACCTTTGAATGAGACTAACGTTTGTCTTTGTTCGTCCCAAGTTAGTCTCGTTAGTCTCATTTTAAGGTTTGTCAAAGTTCATCCTTAGAAAGAGACTAACTTGGGACGAACTTAGACAAACCTTAGAATGAGACTAACGTTTGTCTTTGTTCGTCCCAAGTTAGTCTCGTTAGTCTCATTCTTTGGTTTGTCTAAGTTCGTCCTTTGAAAGAGACTAACTTGGGACGAACTTTGACAAACCTTTGAATGAGACTAACGTTTGTCTTTGTTCGTCCCAAGTTTGTCTCGTTAGTCTCATTTTAAGGTTTGTCAAAGTTGTTCATCCTTAGAAAGAGACTAACTTGGGACGAACTTAGACAAACCTTTGAATGAGACTAACGTTTGTCTTTGTTCGTCCCAAGTTTGTCTCGTTAGTCTCATTTTAAGGTTTGTCTATGTTCGTCCTTAGAAAGAGACTAACTTGGGACGAACTTAGACAAACCTTAGAATGAGACTAACGTTTGTCGTTGTTCGTCCCATGTTAGTCTCGTTAGTCTCGTGCTATGGTTTGTCTAAGTTCGTCCTTAGAAAGAGACTAACTTGGGATGAACTTAGACAAACCTTAGAATGAGACTAACGTTTGTCTTTGTTCGTCCCAAGTTAGTCTCGTTAGTCTCATACTATGATTTGTCTAAGTTCGTCCTTAGAAAGAGTCTAACTTTGGACGAACTTAGAAAATCCTAAGAATGAGACTAACGTTTGTCTTTGTTCGTCCCAAGTTAGTCTCGTTAGTCTCATTTTATGGTTTGTCTAAGTTCGTTCTTAGAAAGAGACTAGCTTGGGACGAATTCAGACAATCCTTAGAATGAGACTAACGTTTGTCTTTGTTCGTCCCAAGTTAGTCTCGTTAGTCTCATTTTAAGGTTTGTCTATGTTCGTCCTTAGAAAGAGACTAACTTGGGACGAACTTAGACAAACCTTAGAATGAGACTAACGTTTGTCGTTGTTCGTCCCATGTTAGTCTCGTTAGTCTCGTGCTATGGTTTGTCAAAGTTCATCCTTAGAAAGAGACTAACTTGGGACGAACTTAGACAAACCTTTGAATGAGACTAACGTTTGTCTTTGTTCGTCCCAAGTTAGTCTCGTTAGTCTTATTTTAAGGTTTGTCAAAGTTCATCCTTAGAAAGAGACTAACTTGGGACGAACTTAGACAAACCTTAGAATGAGACTAACGTTTGTCTTTGTTCGTCCCAAGTTAGTCTCGTTAGTCTCATTCATTGGTTTGTCTAAGTTCGTCCTTTGAAAGAGACTAACTTGGGACGAACTTTGACAAACCTTTGAATGAGACTAACGTTTGTCTTTGTTCGTCCCAAGTTTGTCTCGTTAGTCTCATTTTAAGGTTTGTCAAAGTTCATCCTTAGAAAGAGACTAACTTGGGACGAACTTAGACAAACCTTTGAATGAGACTAACGTTTGTCTTTGTTCGTCCCAAGTTAGTCTCGTTAGTCTCATTTTCAGGTTTGTCTATGTTCGTCCTTAGAAAGAGACTAACTTGGGACGAACTTAGACAAACCTTAGAATGAGACTAACGTTTGTCGTTGTTCGTCCCATGTTAGTCTCGTTAGTCTCGTGCTATGGTTTGTCTAAGTTCGTCCTTAGAAAGAGACTAACTTGGGATGAACTTAGACAAACCTTAGAATGAGACTAACGTTTGTCTTTGTTCGTCCCAAGTTAGTCTCGTTAGTCTCATACTATGATTTGTCTAAGTTCGTCCTTAGAAAGAGTCTAACTTTGGACGAACTTAGAAAATCCTAAGAATGAGACTAACGTTTGTCTTTGTTCGTCCCAAGTTAGTCTCGTTAGTCTCATTTTATGGTTTGTCTAAGTTCGTTCTTAGAAAGAGACTAGCTTGGGACGAATTCAGACAATCCTTAGAATGAGACTAACGTTTGTCTTTGTTCGTCCCAAGTTAGTCTCGTTAGTCTCATTTTAAGGTTTGTCTACGTTCGTCCTTAGAAAGAGACTAACTTGGGACGAACTTAGACAAACCTTAGAATGGGACTAACGTTTGTCTTTGTTCGTCCCAAGTTTGTCTCGTTAGTCTCATTTTAAGGTTTGTCTAAGTTCGTCCTTAGAAAGAGACTAAATTGGGACGAACTTAGACAAACCTTAGAATGAGACTAACGTTTATCTTTGTTCGTCCCAAGTTAGTCTCGTTCGTCTCATTTTAAGATTTGTCTAAGTTCGTCCTTAGAAAGAGACTAACTTGGGACGAACTTAGACAAACCTTAGAAAGAGACTAACGTTTGTGTTTATTCGTCCCAAGTTAGTCTGGTTAGTCTTATTCTGTGGTTTGTCTAAGTTCGTCTTTAGAAAGAGACTAACTTGGGACGAACTTAGACAAACCTTAGAATGAGACTAACGTTTGTCTTTGTTCGTCCCAAGTTAGTCTCCTTAGTCTCATTCTATGGTTTGTCTAAGTTCATCCTAAGAAAGAGACTAACTTGGGACGAACTTAGACAAACTTTAGAATGAGACTAACGTTTGTCTTTGTTCGTCCCAAGTTTGTCTCGTTAGTCTCATTCTATGGTTTGTCTAAGTTCGTCCTTAGAATGAGACTAACATGGGATGAACTTAGACAAACCTTAGAATGAGACTAACGTTTGTCTTTGTTCGTCCCAAGTTAGTCTCGTTAGTCTCATTTTAAGATTTGTCTAAGTTTGTCCTTTGAAAGAGACTAACTTAGGACGAACTTAGACAAACTTTAGAAAGAGACTAACGTTTGTCTCTGTTCGTCCCAAGTTAGTCTCGTTAGTCTCATCTATGGTTTGTCTTAGTTCGTCCTTAGAAAGAGACTAACTTGGGACGAACTCAGACAAACCTTTGAATGAGACTAACGTTTGTGTTTGTTCGTCCCAAGTTAGTCTGGTTAGTCTCATTTTAAGGTTTGTCTAAGTTCGTCCTTAGAAAGAGACTAACTTGGGACGAACTTACACAAACCTTAGAATGAGACTAACGTTTGTCTTTGTTCGTCCCAAGTTAGTCTCGTTAGTCTCATTCTTTGCTTTGTCTAAGTTCGTCCTTAGGAAGAGACTAACTTGGGACAAACTTAGACAAACCTTTGAATGAGACTAACGTTTGTCTTTGTTCGTCCCAAGTTAGTCTCGTTAGTCTCATTTTAAGGTTTGTCAAAGTTCATCCTTAGAAAGAGACTAACTTGGGACGAACTTAGACAAACCTTTGAATGAGACTAACGTTTGTCTTTGTTCGTCCCAAGTTAGTCTCGTTAGTCTCATTTTAAGGTTTGTCAAAGTTCATCCTTAGAAAGAGACTAACTTGGGACGAACTTAGACAAACCTTAGAATGAGACTAACGTTTGTCTTTGTTCGTCCCAAGTTAGTCTCGTTAGTCTCATTCTTTGGTTTGTCTAAGTTCGTCCTTTGAAAGAGACTAACTTGGGACAAACTTTGACAAACCTTTGAATGAGACTAACGTTTGTCTTTGTTCGTCCCAAGTTTGTCTCGTTAGTCTCATTTTAAGGTTTGTCAAAGTTCATCCTTAGAAAGAGACTAACTTGGGACGAACTTAGACAAACCTTTGAATGAGACTAACGTTTGTCTTTGTTCGTCCTAAGTTAGTCTCGTTAGTCTCATTTTAAGGTTTGTCTATGTTCGTCCTTAGAAAGATACTAACTTGGGACGACCTTAGACAAACCTTAGAATGAGACTAACGTTTGTCGTTGTTCGTCCCATGTTAGTCTCGTTAGTCTCGTGCTATGGTTTGTCTAAGTTCGTCCTTAGAAAGAGACTAACTTGGGATGAACTTAGACAAACCTTAGAATGAGACTAACGTTTGTCTTTGTTCGTCCCAAGTTAGTCTCGTTAGTCTCATACTATGATTTGTCTAAGTTCGTCCTTAGAAAGAGTCTAACTTTGGACGAACTTAGAAAATCCTAAGAATGAGACTAACGTTTGTCTTTGTTCGTCCCAAGTTAGTCTCGTTAGTCTCATTTTATGGTTTGTCTAAGTTCGTTCTTAGAAAGAGACTAGCTTGGGACGAATTCAGACAATCCTTAGAATGAGACTAACGTTTGTCTTTGTTCGTCCCAAGTTAGTCTCGTTAGTCTCATTTTAAGGTTTGTCTATGTTCGTCCTTAGAAAGAGACTAACTTGGGACGAACTTAGACAACCCTTAGAATGGGACTAACGTTTGTCTTTGTTCGTCCCAAGTTTGTCTCGTTAGTCTCATTTTAAGGTTTGTCTAAGTTCTTCCTTAGAAAGAGACTAACTTGGGATGAACTTAGACAAACCTTAGAATGAGACTAACGTTTGTCTTTGTTCGTCCCAAGTTAGTCTCGTTAGTCTCATTTTAAGGTTTGTCAAAGTTCATCCTTAGAAAGAGACTAACTTGGGACGAACTTAGACAAACCTTAGAATGAGACTAACGTTTGTCTTTGTTCGTCCCAAGTTGGTCTCGTTAATCTCATTTTAAGGTTTGTCAAAGTTCATCCTTAGAAAGAGACTAACTTGGGACGAACTTAGACAAACCTTAGAATGAGACTAACGTTTGTCTTTGTTCGTCCCAAGTTAGTCTCGTTAGTCTCATTTTAAGGTTTGTCTAAGTTCATCCTTAGAAAGAGACAAACTTGGGACGAACTTAGACAAACCTTTGAATGAGACTAACGTTTGTCTTTGTTCGTCCCAAGTTAGTCTCGTTAATCTCATTTTAAGGTTTGTCAAAGTTCATCCTTAGAAAGAGACTAACTTGGGACGAACTTAGACAAACCTTAGAATGAGACTAACGTTTGTCTTTGTTCGTCCCAAGTTAGTCTCGTTAGTCTCATTCTTTGGTTTGTCTAAGTTCGTCCTTTGAAAGAGACTAACTTGGGACGAACTTTGACGAACCTTTGAATGAGACTAACGTTTGTCTTTGTTCGTCCCAAGTTTGTCTCGTTAGTCTCATTTTAAGGTTTGTCAAAGTTCATCCTTAGAAAGAGACTAACTTGGGACGAACTTAGACAAACCTTAGAATGAGACTAACGTTTGTCTTTGTTCGTCCCAAGTTAGTCTCGTTAGTCTCATTTTAAGGTTTGTCAAAGTTCATCCTTAGAAAGAGACTAACTTGGGACGAACTTAGACAAACCTTAGAATGAGACTAACGTTTGTCTTTGTTCGTCCCAAGTTAGTCTCGTTAGTCTCATTTTAAGGTTTGTCTAAGTTCATCCTTAGAAAGAGACAAACTTGGGACGAACTTAGACAAACCTTTGAATGAGACTAACGTTTGTCTTTGTTCGTCCCAAGTTAGTCTCGTTAATCTCATTTTAAGGTTTGTCAAAGTTCATCCTTAGAAAGAGACTAACTTGGGACGAACTTAGACAAACCTTAGAATGAGACTAACGTTTGTCTTTGTTCGTCCCAAGTTAGTCTCGTTAGTCTCATTCTTTGGTTTGTCTAAGTTCGTCCTTTGAAAGAGACTAACTTGGGACGAACTTTGACGAACCTTTGAATGAGACTAACGTTTGTCTTTGTTCGTCCCAAGTTTGTCTCGTTAGTCTCATTTTAAGGTTTGTCAAAGTTGTTCATCCTTAGAAAGAGACTAACTTGGGACGAACTTAGACAAACCTTTGAATGAGACTAACGTTTGTCTTTGTTCGTCCCAAGTTTGTCTCGTTAGTCTCATTTTAAGGTTTGTCTATGTTCGTCCTTAGAAAGAGACTAACTTGGGACGAACTTAGACAAACCTTAGAATGAGACTAACGTTTGTCGTTGTTCGTCCCATGTTAGTCTCGTTAGTCTCGTGCTATGGTTTGTCTAAGTTCGTCCTTAGAAAGAGACTAACTTGGGATGAACTTAGACAAACCTTAGAATGAGACTAACGTTTGTCTTTGTTCGTCCCAAGTTAGTCTCGTTAGTCTCATACTATGATTTGTCTAAGTTCGTCCTTAGAAAGAGTCTAACTTTGGACGAACTTAGAAAATCCTAAGAATGAGACTAACGTTTGTCTTTGTTCGTCCCAAGTTAGTCTCGTTAGTCTCATTTTATGGTTTGTCTAAGTTCGTTCTTAGAAAGAGACTAGCTTGGGACGAATTCAGACAATCCTTAGAATGAGACTAACGTTTGTCTTTGTTCGTCCCAAGTTAGTCTCGTTAGTCTCATTTTAAGGTTTGTCTATGTTCGTCCTTAGAAAGAGACTAACTTGGGACGAACTTAGACAAACCTTAGAATGAGACTAACGTTTGTCGTTGTTCGTCCCATGTTAGTCTCGTTAGTCTCGTGCTATGGTTTGTCAAAGTTCATCCTTAGAAAGAGACTAACTTGGGACGAACTTAGACAAACCTTTGAATGAGACTAACGTTTGTCTTTGTTCGTCCCAAGTTAGTCTCGTTAGTCTCATTTTAAGGTTTGTCAAAGTTCATCCTTAGAAAGAGACTAACTTGGGACGAACTTAGACAAACCTTAGAATGAGACTAACGTTTGTCTTTGTTCGTCCCAAGTTAGTCTCGTTAGTCTCATTCATTGGTTTGTCTAAGTTCGTCCTTTGAAAGAGACTAACTTGGGACGAACTTTGACAAACCTTTGAATGAGACTAACGTTTGTCTTTGTTCGTCCCAAGTTTGTCTCGTTAGTCTCATTTTAAGGTTTGTCAAAGTTCATCCTTAGAAAGAGACTAACTTGGGACGAACTTAGACAAACCTTTGAATGAGACTAACGTTCGTCTTTGTTCGTCCCAAGTTAGTCTCGTTAGTCTCATTTTCAGGTTTGTCTATGTTCGTCCTTAGAAAGAGACTAACTTGGGATGAACTTAGACAAACCTTAGAATGAGACTAACGTTTGTCGTTGTTCGTCCCATGTTAGTTTCGTTAGTCTCGTGCTATGGTTTGTCTAAGTTAGTCCTTAGAAAGAGACTAACTTGGGATGAACTTAGACAAACCTTTGAATGAGACTAACGTTTGTCTTTGTTCGTCCCAAGTTAGTCTCGTTAGTCTCATACTATGATTTGTCTAAGTTCGTCCTTAGAAAGAGTCTAACTTTGGACGAACTTAGAAAATCCTAAGAATGAGACTAACGTTTGTCTTTGTTCGTCCCAAGTTAGTCTCGTTAGTCTCATTTTATGGTTTGTCTAAGTTCGTTCTTAGAAAGAGACTAGCTTGGGACGAATTCAGACAATCCTTAGAATGAGACTAACGTTTGTCTTTGTTCGTCCCAAGTTAGTCTCGTTAGTCTCATTTTAAGGTTTGTCTATGTTCGTCCTTAGAAAGAGACTAACTTGGGACGAACTTAGACAAACCTTAGAATGGGACTAACGTTTGTCTTTGTTCGTCCCAAGTTTGTCTCGTTAGTCTCATTTTAAGGTTTGTCTAAGTTCGTCCTTAGAAAGAGACTAAATTGGGACGAACTTAGACAAACCTTAGAATGAGACTAACGTTTGTCTTTGTTCGTCCCAAGTTAGTCTCGTTCGTCTCATTTTAAGATTTGTCTAAGTTCGTCCTTAGAAAGAGACTAACTTGGGACGAACTTAGACAAACCTTAGAAAGAGACTAACGTTTGTGTTTATTCGTCCCAAGTTAGTCTGGTTAGTCTTATTCTGTGGTTTGTCTAAGTTCGTCTTTAGAAAGAGACTAACTTGGGACGAACTTAGACAAACCTTAGAATGAGACTAACGTTTGTCTTTGTTCGTCCCAAGTTAGTCTCCTTAGTCTCATTCTATGGTTTGTCTAAGTTCATCCTTAGAAAGAGACTAACTTGGGACGAACTTAGACAAACTTTAGAATGAGACTAACGTTTGTCTTTGTTCGTCCCAAGTTTGTCTCGTTAGTCTCATTCTATGGTTTGTCTAAGTTCGTCCTTAGAATGAGACTAACATGGGATGAACTTAGACAAACCTTAGAATGAGACTAACGTTTGTCTTTGTTCGTCCCAAGTTAGTCTCGTTAGTCTCATTTTAAGATTTGTCTAAGTTTGTCCTTTGAAAGAGACTAACTTAGGACGAACTTAGACAAACCTTAGAAAGAGACTAACGTTTGTCTCTGTTCGTCCCAAATTAGTCTCGTTAGTCTCATTCTATGGTTTGTCTTAGTTCGTCCTTAGAAAGAGACTAACTTGGGACGAACTCAGACAAACCTTTGAATGAGACTAACGTTTGTGTTTGTTCGTCCCATGTTAGTCTGGTTAGTCTCATTTTAAGGTTTGTCTAAGTTCGTCCTTAGAAAGAGACTAACTTGGGACGAACTTACACAAACCTTAGAATGAGACTAACGTTTGTCTTTGTTCGTCCCAAGTTAGTCTCGTTAGTCTCATTCTTTGCTTTGTCTAAGTTCGTCCTTAGGAAGAGACTAACTTGGGACGAACTTAGACAAACCTTTGAATGAGACTAACGTTTGTCTTTGTTCGTCCCAAGTTAGTCTCGTTAGTCTCATTTTAAGGTTTGTCAAAGTTCATCCTTAGAAAGAGACTAACTTGGGACGAACTTAGACAAACCTTTGAATGAGACTAACGTTTGTCTTTGTTCGTCCCAAGTTAGTCTCGTTAGTCTCATTTTAAGGTTTGTCAAAGTTCATCCTTAGAAAGAGACTAACTTGGGACGAACTTAGACAAACCTTAGAATGAGACTAACGTTTGTCTTTGTTCGTCCCAAGTTAGTCTCGTTAGTCTCATTCTTTGGTTTGTCTAAGTTCGTCCTTTGAAAGAGACTAACTTGGGACAAACTTTGACAAACCTTTGAATGAGACTAACGTTTGTCTTTGTTCGTCCCAAGTTTGTCTCGTTAGTCTCATTTTAAGGTTTGTCAAAGTTCATCCTTAGAAAGAGACTAACTTGGGACGAACTTAGACAAACCTTTGAATGAGACTAACGTTTGTCTTTGTTCGTCCTAAGTTAGTCTCGTTAGTCTCATTTTAAGGTTTGTCTATGTTCGTCCTTAGAAAGAGACTAACTTGGGACGACCTTAGACAAACCTTAGAATGAGACTAACGTTTGTCGTTGTTCGTCCCATGTTAGTCTCGTTAGTCTCGTGCTATGGTTTGTCTAAGTTCGTCCTTAGAAAGAGACTAACTTGGGATGAACTTAGACAAACCTTAGAATGAGACTAACGTTTGTCTTTGTTCGTCCCAAGTTAGTCTCGTTAGTCTCATACTATGATTTGTCTAAGTTCGTCCTTAGAAAGAGTCTAACTTTGGACGAACTTAGAAAATCCTAAGAATGAGACTAACGTTTGTCTTTGTTCGTCCCAAGTTAGTCTCGTTAGTCTCATTTTATGGTTTGTCTAAGTTCGTTCTTAGAAAGAGACTAGCTTGGGACGAATTCAGACAATCCTTAGAATGAGACTAACGTTTGTCTTTGTTCGTCCCAAGTTAGTCTCGTTAGTCTCATTTTAAGGTTTGTCTATGTTCGTCCTTAGAAAGAGACTAACTTGGGACGAACTTAGACAAACCTTAGAATGAGACTAACGTTTGTCTTTGTTCGTCCCAAGTTGGTCTCGTTAATCTCATTTTAAGGTTTGTCAAAGTTCATCCTTAGAAAGAGACTAACTTGGGACGAACTTAGACAAACCTTAGAATGAGACTAACGTTTGTCTTTGTTCGTCCCAAGTTTGTCTCGTTAGTCTCATTTTAAGGTTTGTCTAAGTTCATCCTTAGAAAGAGACTAACTTGGGACGAACTTAGACAAACCTTTGAATGAGACTAACGTTTGTCTTTGTTCGTCCCAAGTTAGTCTCGTTATTCTCATTTTAAGGTTTGTCAAAGTTCATCCTTAGAAAGAGACTAACTTGGGACGAACTTAGACAAACCTTAGAATGAGACTAACGTTTGTCTTTGTTCGTCCCAAGTTAGTCTCGTTAGTCTCATTTTAAGGTTTGTCAAAGTTCACCCTTAGAAAGAGACTAACTTTGGACGAACTTAGACAATCCTTAGAATGAGACGAACGTTTGTCTTTGTTTGTCCCAAGTTAGTCTCGTTAGTCTCATTTTATGGTTTGTCTAAGTTCGTTCTTAGAAAGAGACTAGCTTGGGACGAACTCAGACAATCCTTAGAATGAGACTAACGTTTGTCTTTGTTCGTCCCAAGTTAGTCTCGTTAGTCTCATGCTATGGTTTGTCTAAGTTCATCCTTAGAAAGAGACTAACTTGGGATGAACTTAGACAAACCTTAGAATGAGACTAACATTTGTGTTTGTTAGTCCCAAGTTAGTCTGGTTAGTCTCATTTTGTGGTTTGTCTAAGTTCGTCCTTAGAAAGTGACTAACTTGGGACGAACTTTGACAAACCTTTGAATGAGACTAACGTTTGTCTTTGTTCGTCCCAAGTTAGTCTCGTTAGTCTCATTTTAAGGTTTGTCAAAGTTCATCCTTAGAAAGAGACTAACTTGGGACGAACTTAGACAAACCTTAGAATGAGACTAACGTTTGTCTTTGTTCGTCCCAAGTTAGTCTCGTTAGTCTCATTCTTTGGTTTGTCTAAGTTCGTCCTTTGAAAGAGACTAACTTGGGACGAACTTTGACAAACCTTTGAATGAGACTAACGATTGTCTTTGTTCGTCCCAAGTTAGTCTCGTTAGTCTCATTTTAAGGTTTGTCAAAGTTCATCCTTAGAAAGAGACTAACTTGGGACGAACTTAGACAAACCTTTGAATGAGACTAACGTTTGTCTTTGTTCGTCCCAAGTTAGTCTCGTTAGTCTCATTTTAAGGTTTGTCAAAGTTCATCCTTAGAAAGAGACTAACTTGGGACGAACTTAGACAAACCTTAGAATGAGACTAACGTTTGTCTTTGTTCGTCCCAAGTTAGTCTCGTTAGTCTCATTCTTTGGTTTGTCTAAGTTCGTCCTTTGAAAGAGACTAACTTGGGACAAACTTTGACAAACCTTTGAATGAGACTAACGTTTGTCTTTGTTCGTCCCAAGTTTGTCTCGTTAGTCTCATTTTAAGGTTTGTCAAAGTTCATCCTTAGAAAGAGACTAACTTGGGACGAACTTAGACAAACCTTTGAATGAGACTAACGTTTGTCTTTGTTCGTCCTAAGTTAGTCTCGTTAGTCTCATTTTAAGGTTTGTCTATGTTCGTCCTTAGAAAGAGACTAACTTGGGACGACCTTAGACAAACCTTAGAATGAGACTAACGTTTGTCGTTGTTCGTCCCATGTTAGTCTCGTTAGTCTCGTGCTATGGTTTGTCTAAGTTCGTCCTTAGAAAGAGACTAATCTGAGATGAACTTAGACAAACCTTAGAATGAGACTAACGTTTGTCTTTGTTCGTCCCAAGTTAGTCTCGTTAGTCTCATACTATGATTTGTCTAAGTTCGTCCTTAGAAAGAGTCTAACTTTGGACGAACTTAGAAAATCCTAAGAATGAGACTAACGTTTGTCTTTGTTCGTCCCAAGTTAGTCTCGTTAGTCTCATTTTATGGTTTGTCTAAGTTCGTTCTTAGAAAGAGACTAGCTTGGGACGAATTCAGACAATCCTTAGAATGAGACTAACGTTTGTCTTTGTTCGTCCCAAGTTAGTCTCGTTAGTCTCATTTTAAGGTTTGTCTATGTTCGTCCTTAGAAAGAGACTAACTTGGGACGAACTTAGACAAACCTTAGAATGGGACTAACGTTTGTCTTTGTTCGTCCCAAGTTTGTCTCGTTAGTCTCATTTTAAGGTTTGTCTAAGTTCTTCCTTAGAAAGAGACTAACTTGGGATGAACTTAGACAAACCTTTTTTTTTTTTTGAAACAATCGGGTACAAAAAATTGGACTTTTTTACTGAGAATCGGAATACAGACATCCAGTTATTTGTAACTTAGACAAACCTTAGAATGAGACTAACGTTTGTCTTTGTTCGTCCCAAGTTAGTCTCGTTAGTCTCATTTTAAGGTTTGTCAAAGTTCATCCTTAGAAAGAGACTAACTTGGGACGAACTTAGACAAACCTTAGAATGACACTAACGTTTGTCTTTGTTCGTCCCAAGTTGGTCTCGTTAATCTCATTTTAAGGTTTGTCAAAGTTCATCCTTAGAAAGAGACTAACTTGGGACGAACTTAGACAAACCTTAGAATGAGACTAACGTTTGTCTTTGTTCGTCCCAAGTTAGTCTCGTTAGTCTCATTTTAAGGTTTGTCTAAGTTCATCCTTAGAAAGAGACTAACTTGGGACGAACTTAGACAAACCTTTGAATGAGACTAACGTTTGTCTTTGTTCGTCCCAAGTTAGTCTCGTTATTCTCATTTTAAGGTTTGTCAAAGTTCATCCTTAGAAAGAGACTAACTTGGGACGAACTTAGACAAACCTTAGAATGAGACTAACGTTTGTCTTTGTTCGTCCCAAGTTGGTCTCGTTAATCTCGTTTTAAGGTTTGTCAAAGTTCATCCTTAGAAAGAGACTAACTTGGGACGAACTTAGACAAACCTTAGAATGAGACTAACGTTTGTCTTTGTTCGTCCCAAGTTAGTCTCGTTAGTCTCATTTTAAGGTTTTTCAAAGTTCATCCTTAGAAAGAGACTAACTTTGGACGAACTTAGACAATCCTTAGAATGAGACGAACGTTTGTCTTTGTTTGTCCCAAGTTAGTCTCGTTAGTCTCATTTTATGGTTTGTCTAAGTTCGTTCTTAGAAAGAGACTAGCTTGGGACGAACTCAGACAATCCTTAGAATGAGACTAACGTTTGTCTTTGTTCGTCCCAAGTTAGTCTCGTTAGTCTCATGCTATGGTTTGTCTAAGTTCGTCCTTAGAAACAGACTAACTTGGGATGAACTTAGACAAACCTTAGAATGAGACTAACATTTGTGTTTGTTAGTCCCAAGTTAGTCTGGTTAGTCTCATTTTGTGGTTTGTCTAAGTTCGTCCTTAGAAAGAGACTAACTTGGGACGAACTTTGACAAACCTTTGAATGAGACTAACGTTTGTCTTTGTTCGTCCCAAGTTAGTCTCGTTAGTCTCATTTTAAGGTTTGTCAAAGTTCATCCTTAGAAAGAGACTAACTTGGGACAAACTTAGACAAACCTTAGAATGAGACTAACGTTTGTCTTTGTTCGTCCCAAGTTAGTCTCGTTAGTCT
The DNA here is from genome assembly GCA_033675215.1 of Rhodiola kirilowii. Taxonomy (NCBI): domain Eukaryota; kingdom Viridiplantae; phylum Streptophyta; class Magnoliopsida; order Saxifragales; family Crassulaceae; genus Rhodiola; species Rhodiola kirilowii. The sequence goes on from JAUCNB010000016.1 coordinate 1,638,582, forward strand.
CATTCTTTGGTTTGTCTAAGTTCGTCCTTTGAAAGAGACTAACTTGGGACGAACTTTGACAAACCTTTGAATGAGACTAACGTTTGTCTTTGTTCGTCCCAAGTTTGTCTCGTTAGTCTCATTTTAAGGTTTGTCAAAGTTCATCCTTAGAAAGAGACTAACTTGGGACTAACTTAGACAAACCTTTGAATGAGACTAACGTTTGTCTTTGTTCGTCCTAAGTTAGTCTCGTTAGTCTCATTTTAAGGTTTGTCTATGTTCGTCCTTAGAAAGAGACTAACTTGGGACGACCTTAGACAAACCTTAGAATGAGACTAACGTTTGTCGTTGTTCGTCCCATGTTAGTCTCGTTAGTCTCGTGCTATGGTTTGTCTAAGTTCGTCCTTAGAAAGAGACTAACTTGGGATGAACTTAGACAAACCTTAGAATGAGACTAACGTTTGTCTTTGTTCGTCCCAAGTTAGTCTCGTTAGTCTCATACTATGATTTGTCTAAGTTCGTCCTTAGAAAGAGTCTAACTTTGGACGAACTTAGAAAATCCTAAGAATGAGACTAACGTTTGTCTTTGTTCGTCCCAAGTTAGTCTCGTTAGTCTCATTTTATGGTTTGTCTAAGTTCGTTCTTAGAAAGAGACTAGCTTGGGACGAATTCAGACAATCCTTAGAATGAGACTAACGTTTGTCTTTGTTCGTCCCAAGTTAGTCTCGTTAGTCTCATTTTAAGGTTTGTCTATGTTCGTCCTTAGAAAGAGACTAACTTGGGACGAACTTAGACAAACCTTAGAATGGGACTAACGTTTGTCTTTGTTCGTCCCAAGTTTGTCTCGTTAGTCTCATTTTAAGGTTTGTCTAAGTTCTTCCTTAGAAAGAGACTAACTTGGGATGAACTTAGACAAACCTTAGAATGAGACTAACGTTTGTCTTTGTTCGTCCCAAGTTACTCTCGTTAGTCTCATTTTAAGGTTTGTCAAAGTTCATCCTTAGAAAGAGACTAACTTGGGACGAACTTAGACAAACCTTAGAATGAGACTAACGTTTGTCTTTGTTCGTCCCAAGTTGGTCTCGTTAATCTCGTTTTAAGGTTTGTCAAAGTTCATCCTTAGAAAGAGACTAACTTGGGACGAACTTAGACAAACCTTAGAATGAGACTAACGTTTGTCTTTGTTCGTCCCAAGTTAGTCTCGTTAGTCTCATTTTAAGGTTTGTCTAAGTTCATCCTTAGAAAGAGACTAACTTGGGACGAACTTAGACAAACCTTTGAATGAGACTAACGTTTGTCTTTGTTCGTCCCAAGTTAGTCTCGTTAATCATATTTTATGGTTTGTCAAAGTTCATCCTTAGAAAGAGACTAACTTGGGACGAACTTAGACAAACCTTAGAATGAGACTAACGTTTGTCTTTGTTCGTCCCAAGTTAGTCTCGTTAGTCTCATTTTAAGGTTTGTCAAAGTTCATCCTTAGAAAGAGACTAACTTTGGACGAACTTAGACAATCCTTAGAATGAGACGAACGTTTGTCTTTGTTTGTCCCAAGTTAGTCTCGTTAGTCTCATTTTATGGTTTGTCTAAGTTCGTTCTTATAAAGAGACTAGATTGGGACGAACTCAGACAATCCTTAGAATGAGACTAACGTTTGTCTTTGTTCGTCCCACGTTAGTCTCGTTAGTCTCATGCTATGGTTTGTCTAAGTTCGTCCTTAGAAAGAGACTAACTTGGGATTAACTTAGACAAACCTTAGAATGAGACTAACATTTGTGTTTGTTTGTCCCAAGTTAGTCTGGTTAGTCTCATTTTGTGGTTTGTCTAAGTTCGTCCTTAGAAAGAGACTAACTTGGGACGAACTTTGACAAACCTTTGAATGAGACTAACGTTTGTCTTTGTTCGTCCCAAGTTAGTCTCGTTAGTCTCATTTTAAGGTTTGTCAAAGTTCATCCTTAGAAAGAGACTAACTTGGGACGAACTTAGACAACCATTAGAATGAGACTAACGTTTGTCTTTGTTCGTCCCAAGTTAATCTCGTTAGTCTCATTTTAAGGTTTGTCTAAGTTCGTCCTTAGAAAGAGACTAACTTGGGACGAACTTAGACAAACCTTAGAATGAAACTAACGTTTGTCTTTGCTCGTCCCAAGTTAATCTCGTTAGTCTCATGCTATGGTTTGTCTAAGTTCGTCCTTAGAAAGAGACTAACTTAGGATGAACTTAGACAAACCTTAGAATGAGACTAACGTTTGTCTTTGTTCGTCCCAAGTTAGTCTCGTTAGTCTCATGCAATGATTTGTCTAAGTTCGTCCTTTGAAAGAGACTAACTTTGGACGAACTCAGAAAATCCTAAGAATGAGACTAACGTTTGTCTTTGTTCGTCCCAAGTTAGACTCGTTAGTCTCATTTTATGGTTTGTCTAAGTTCGTTCTTAGAAAGAGACTAGCTTGGGACGAACTCAGACAATCCTTAGAATGAGACTAACGTTTGTCTTTGTTCGTCCCAAGTTAGTCTCGTTAGTCTCATTTTAAGGTTTGTCTATGTTCGTCCTTAGAAAGAGACTAACTTGGGACGAACTTAGACAAACCTTAGAATGGGACTAACGTTTGTCTTTGTTCATCCCAAGTTTGTCTCGTTAGTCTCATTTTAAGGTTTGTCTAAGTTCTTCCTTAGAAAGAGACTAACTTGGGATGAACTTAAACAAACCTTAGAATGAGACTAACGTTTGTCTTTGTTCGTCCCAAGTTAGTCTCGTTAGTCTCATGCTACGGTTTGTCTAAGTTCGTCCTTAGAAAGAGACTAACTTTGGACGAACTTTGACAATCCTTAGAATGAGACTAACGTTTGTCTTTGTTCGTCCCAAGTTAGTCTCGTTTGTCTCATTTTATGGTTTGTCTAAGTTCGTTCTTAGAAAGAGACTAGCTTGGGACGAACTCAGACAATCCTTAGAATGAGACTAACGTTTGTCTTTGTTCGTCCCAAGTTAGTCTCGTTAGTCTCATTTTAAGGTTTGTCTATGTTCGTCCTTAGAAAGAGACTAACTTGGGACAAACTTAGACAAACCTTAGAATGGGACTAACGTTTGTCTTTGTTCGTCCCAAGTTTTTCTCGTTAGTCTCATTTTAAGGTTTGTCTAAGTTCGTCCTTAGAAAGAGACTAAATTGGGACGAACTTAGACAAACCTTAGAATGAGACTAACGTTTGTCTTTGTTCGTCCCAAGTTAGTCTCGTTCGTCTCATTTTAAGATTTGTCTAAGTTCGTCCTTAGAAAGAGACTAACTTGGGACGAACTTAGACAAACCTTAGAAAGAGACTAACGTTTGTGTTTATTCGTCCCAAGTTAGTCTGGTTAGTCTCATTCTGTGGTTTGTCTAAGTTCGTCTTTAGAAAGAGACTAACTAGGGACGAACTTAGACAAACCTTAGAATGAGACTAACGTTTGTCTTTGTTCGTCCCAAGTTAGTCTCCTTAGTCTCATTCTATGGTTTGTCTAAGTTCATCCTTAGAAAGAGACTAACTTGGGACGAACTTAGACAAACTTTAGAATGAGACTAACGTTTGTCTTTGTTCGTCCCAAGTTTGTCTCGTTAGTCTCATACTATGATTTGTCTAAGTTCGTCCTTAGAAAGAGTCTAACTTTGGACGAACTTAGAAAATCCTAAGAATGAGACTAACGTTTGTCTTTGTTCGTCCCAAGTTAGTCTCGTTAGTCTCATTTTATGGTTTGTCTAAGTTCGTTCTTAGAAAGAGACTAGCTTGGGACGAATTCAGACAATCCTTAGAATGAGACTAACGTTTGTCTTTGTTCGTCCCAAGTTAGTCTCGTTAGTCTCATTTTAAGGTTTGTCTATGTTCGTCCTTAGAAAGAGACTAACTTGGGACGAACTTAGACAAACCTTAGAATGGGACTAACGTTTGTCTTTGTTCGTCCCAAGTTTGTCTCGTTAGTCTCATTTTAAGGTTTGTCTAAGTTCTTCCTTAGAAAGAGACTAACTTGGGATGAACTTAGACAAACCTTAGAATGAGACTAACGTTTGTCTTTGTTCGTCCCAAGTTACTCTCGTTAGTCTCATTTTAAGGTTTGTCAAAGTTCATCCTTAGAAAGAGACTAACTTGGGACGAACTTAGACAAACCTTAGAATGAGACTAACGTTTGTCTTTGTTCGTCCCAAGTTGGTCTCGTTAATCTCGTTTTAAGGTTTGTCAAAGTTCATCCTTAGAAAGAGACTAACTTGGGACGAACTTAGACAAACCTTAGAATGAGACTAACGTTTGTCTTTGTTCGTCCCAAGTTAGTCTCGTTAGTCTCATTTTAAGGTTTGTCTAAGTTCATCCTTAGAAAGAGACTAACTTGGGACGAACTTAGACAAACCTTTGAATGAGACTAACGTTTGTCTTTGTTCGTCCCAAGTTAGTCTCGTTAATCATATTTTATGGTTTGTCAAAGTTCATCCTTAGAAAGAGACTAACTTGGGACGAACTTAGACAAACCTTAGAATGAGACTAACGTTTGTCTTTGTTCGTCCCAAGTTAGTCTCGTTAGTCTCATTTTAAGGTTTGTCAAAGTTCATCCTTAGAAAGAGACTAACTTTGGACGAACTTAGACAATCCTTAGAATGAGACGAACGTTTGTCTTTGTTTGTCCCAAGTTAGTCTCGTTAGTCCCATTTTATGGTTTGTCTAAGTTCGTTCTTATAAAGAGACTAGCTTGGGACGAACTCAGACAATCCTTAGAATGAGACTAACGTTTGTCTTTGTTCGTCCCACGTTAGTCTCGTTAGTCTCATGCTATGGTTTGTCTAAGTTCGTCCTTAGAAAGAGACTAACTTGGGATTAACTTAGACAAACCTTAGAATGAGACTAACATTTGTGTTTGTTTGTCCCAAGTTAGTCTGGTTAGTCTCATTTTGTGGTTTGTCTAAGTTCGTCCTTAGAAAGAGACTAACTTGGGACGAACTTTGACAAACCTTTGAATGAGACTAACGTTTGTCTTTGTTCGTCCCAAGTTAGTCTCGTTAGTCTCATTTTAAGGTTTGTCAAAGTTCATCCTTAGAAAGAGACTAACTTGGGACGAACTTAGACAACCATTAGAATGAGACTAACGTTTGTCTTTGTTCGTCCCAAGTTAATCTCGTTAGTCTCATTTTAAGGTTTGTCTAAGTTCGTCCTTAGAAAGAGACTAACTTGGGACGAACTTAGACAAACCTTAGAATGAAACTAACGTTTGTCTTTGCTCGTCCCAAGTTAATCTCGTTAGTCTCATGCTATGGTTTGTCTAAGTTCGTCCTTAGAAAGAGACTAACTTAGGATGAACTTAGACAAACCTTAGAATGAGACTAACGTTTGTCTTTGTTCGTCCCAAGTTAGTCTCGTTAGTCTCATGCAATGATTTGTCTAAGTTCGTCCTTAGAAAGAGACTAACTTTGGACGAACTCAGAAAATCCTAAGAATGAGACTAACGTTTGTCTTTGTTCGTCCCAAGTTAGACTCGTTAGTCTCATTTTATGGTTTGTCTAAGTTCGTTCTTAGAAAGAGACTAGCTTGGGACGAACTCAGACAATCCTTAGAATGAGACTAACGTTTGTCTTTGTTCGTCCCAAGTTAGTCTCGTTAGTCTCATTTTAAGGTTTGTCTATGTTCGTCCTTAGAAAGAGACTAACTTGGGACGAACTTAGACAAACCTTAGAATGGGACTAACGTTTGTCTTTGTTCATCCCAAGTTTGTCTCGTTAGTCTCATTTTAAGGTTTGTCTAAGTTCTTCCTTAGAAAGAGACTAACTTGGGATGAACTTAAACAAACCTTAGAATGAGACTAACGTTTGTCTTTGTTCGTCCCAAGTTAGTCTCGTTAGTCTCATTTTAAGGTTTGTCAAAGTTCATCCTTAGAAAGAGACTAACTTGGGACGAACTTAGACAAACCTTAGAATGAGACTAACGTTTGTCTTTGTTCGTCCCAAGTTAGTCTCGTTAGTCTCATTTTAAGGTTTGTCTAAGTTCGTCCTTAGAAAGAAACTAACTTGGGACGAACTTAGACAAACCTTAAAATGAGACTAACGTTTCTCTCTGTTCGTCCCAAGTTAGTCTCGTTAGTCTCATTTTATGGTTTGTCTAAGTTCGTCCTTAGAAAGAGACTAGCTTGGGACGAACTCAGACAATCCTTAGAATGAGACTAACGTTTGTCTTTGTTCGTTCCAAGTTAGTCTCGTTAGTCTCATTTTCAGGTTTGTCTATGTTCGTCCTTAGAAAGAGACTAACTTGGGACGAACTTAGACAAACCTTAGAATGAGACTAACGTTTGTCTTTGTTCGTCCCAAGTTAGTCTCGTTAGTCTCATTCTTTGGTTTGTCTAAGTTCGTCCTTAGAAAGAGACTAACTTGGGACGAAATTTGACAAACCTTTGAATGGGACTAACGTTTGTCTTTGTTCGTCCCAAGTTTGTCTCGTTAGTCTCATTTTAAGGTTTGTCAAAGTTCATCCTTAGAAAGAGACTAACTTGGGACGAACTTAGACAAACCTTAGAATGAGACTAACGTTTGTCTTTGTTCGTCCCAAGTTAGTCTCGTTAGTCTCATTTAAAGGTTTGTCTAAGTTCGTCCTTAGAAAGAGACTAACTTGGGACGAACTTAGACAAACCTTAGAATGAGACTAACGTTTGTCTTTGTTCGTCCCAAGTTAGTCTCGTTAGTCTCATGCTATGGTTTGTCTAAGTTCGTCCTTAGAAAGAGACTAACTTGGGATGAACTTAGACAAACCTTAGAATGAGACTAACGTTTGTCTTTGTTCGTCCCAAGTTAGTCTCGTTAGTCTCATGCTACGGTTTGTCTAAGTTCGTCCTTAGAAAGAGACTAACTTTGGACGAACTTTGACAATCCTTAGAATGAGACTAACGTTTGTCTTTGTTCGTCCCAAGTTAGTCTCGTTAGTCTCATTTTATGGTTTGTCTAAGTTCGTTCTTAGAAAGAGACTAGCTTGGGACGAACTCAGACAATCCTTAGAATGAGACTAACGTTTGTCTTTGTTCGTCCCAAGTTAGTCTCGTTTGTCTCATTTTATGGTTTGTCTAAGTTCGTTCTTAGAAAGAGACTAGCTTGGGACGAACTTAGACAAACCTTAGAATGGGACTAACGTTTGTCTTTGTTCATCCCAAGTTTGTCTCGTTAGTCTCATTTTAAGGTTTGTCTAAGTTCTTCCTTAGAAAGAGACTAACTTGGGATGAACTTAAACAAACCTTAGAATGAGACTAACGTTTGTCTTTGTTCGTCCCAAGTTAGTCTCGTTAGTCTCATTTTAAGGTTTGTCAAAGTTCATCCTTAGAAAGAGACTAACTTGGGACGAACTTAGACAAACCTTAGAATGAGACTAACGTTTGTCTTTGTTCGTCCCAAGTTAGTCTCGTTAGTCTCATTTTAAGGTTTGTCTAAGTTCGTCCTTAGAAAGAAACTAACTTGGGACGAACTTAGACAAACCTTAAAATGAGACTAACGTTTCTCTCTGTTCGTCCCAAGTTAGTCTCGTTAGTCTCATTTTATGGTTTGTCTAAGTTCGTCCTTAGAAAGAGACTAGCTTGGGACGAACTCAGACAATCCTTAGAATGAGACTAACGTTTGTCTTTGTTCGTTCCAAGTTAGTCTCGTTAGTCTCATTTTCAGGTTTGTCTATGTTCGTCCTTAGAAAGAGACTAACTTGGGACAAACTTAGACAAACCTTAGAATGAGACTAACGTTTGTCTTTGTTCGTCCCAAGTTAGTCTCGTTAGTCTCATTCTTTGGTTTGTCTAAGTTCGTCCTTAGAAAGAGACTAACTTGGGACGAAATTTGACAAACCTTTGAATGGGACTAACGTTTGTCTTTGTTCGTCCCAAGTTTGTCTCGTTAGTCTCATTTTAAGGTTTGTCAAAGTTCATCCTTAGAAAGAGACTAACTTGGGACGAACTTAGACAAACCTTAGAATGAGACTAACGTTTGTCTTTGTTCGTCCCAAGTTAGTCTCGTTAGTCTCATTTAAAGGTTTGTCTAAGTTCGTCCTTAGAAAGAGACTAACTTGGGACGAACTTAGACAAACCTTAGAATGAGACTAACGTTTGTCTCTGTTCGTCCCAAGTTAGTCTCGTTAGTCTCATGCTATGGTTTGTCTAAGTTCGTCCTTAGAAAGAGACTAACTTGGGACGAACTCAAACAAACCTTTGAATGAGACTAACGTTTGTGTTTGTTCGTCCCAAGTTAGTCTGGTTAGTCTCATTTTAAGGTTTGTCTAAGTTCGTCCTGAGAAAGAGACTAACTTGGGACGAACTTACACAAACCTTAGAATGAGACTAACGTTTGTCTTTGTTCGTCCCAAGTTAGTCTCGTTAGTCTCATTCTTTGGTTTGTCTAAGTTCGTCCTTAGGAAGAGACTAACTTGGGGCGAACTTAGACAAACCTTTGAATGAGACTAACGTTTGTCTTTGTTCGTCCCAAGTTAGTCTCGTTAGTCTCATTTTAAGGTTTGTCAAAGTTCATCCTTAGAAAGAGACTAACTTGGGACGAACTTAGACAAACCTTTGAATGAGACTAACGTTTGTCTTTGTTCGTCCCAAGTTAGTCTCGTTAGTCTCATTTTAAGGTTTGTCAAAGTTCATCCTTAGAAAGAGACTAACTTGGGACGAACTTAGACAAACCTTAGAATGAGACTAACGTTTGTCTTTGTTCGTCCCAAGTTAGTCTCGTTAGTCTCATTCTTTGGTTTGTCTAAGTTCGTCCTTTGAAAGAGACTAACTTGGGACGAACTTTGACAAACCTTTGAATGAGACTAACGTTTGTCTTTGTTCGTCCCAAGTTTGTCTCGTTAGTCTCATTTTAAGGTTTGTCAAAGTTGTTCATCCTTAGAAAGAGACTAACTTGGGACGAACTTAGACAAACCTTTGAATGAGACTAACGTTTGTCTTTGTTCGTCCCAAGTTTGTCTCGTTAGTCTCATTTTAAGGTTTGTCTATGTTCGTCCTTAGAAAGAGACTAACTTGGGACGAACTTAGACAAACCCTAGAATGAGACTAACGTTTGTCGTTGTTCGTCCCATGTTAGTCTCGTTAGTCTCGTGCTATGGTTTGTCTAAGTTCGTCCTTAGAAAGAGACTAACTTGGGATGAACTTAGACAAACCTTAGAATGAGACTAACGTTTGTCTTTGTTCGTCCCAAGTTAGTCTCGTTAGTCTCATACTATGATTTGTCTAAGTTTGTCCTTAGAAAGAGTCTAACTTTGGACGAACTTAGAAAATCCTAAGAATGAGACTAACGTTTGTCTTTGTTCGTCCCAAGTTAGTCTCGTTAGTCTCATTTTATGGTTTGTCTAAGTTCGTTCTTAGAAAGAGACTAGCTTGGGACGAATTCAGACAATCCTTAGAATGAGACTAACGTTTGTCTTTGTTCGTCCCAAGTTAGTCTCGTTAGTCTCATTTTAAGGTTTGTCTATGTTCGTCCTTAGAAAGAGACTAACTTGGGACGAACTTAGACAAACCTTAGAATGAGACTAACGTTTGTCGTTGTTCGTCCCATGTTAGTCTCGTTAGTCTCGTGCTATGGTTTGTCTAAGTTCATCCTTAGAAAGAGACTAACTTGGGACGAACTTAGACAAACCTTTGAATGAGACTAACGTTTGTCTTTGTTCGTCCCAAGTTAGTCTCGTTAATCTCATTTTAAGGTTTGTCAAAGTTCATCCTTAGAAAGAGACTAACTTGGGACGAACTTAGACAAACCTTAGAATGAGACTAACGTTTGTCTTTGTTCGTCCCAAGTTAGTCTCGTTAGTCTCATTTTAAGGTTTGTCAAAGTTCATCCTTAGAAAGAGACTAACTTTGGACGAACTTAGACAATCCTTAGAATGAGACGAACGTTTGTCTTTGTTTGTCCCAAGTTAGTCTCGTTAGTCTCATTTTATGGTTTGTCTAAGTTCGTTCTTAGAAAGAGACTAGCTTGGGACGAACTCAGACAATCCTTAGAATGAGACTAACGTTTGTCTTTGTTCGTCCCAAGTTAGTCTCGTTAGTCTCATTTTAAGGTTTGTCTATGTTCGTCCTTAGAAAGAGACTAACTTGGGACGAACTTAGACAAACCTTAGAATGGGACTAACGTTTGTCTTTGTTCATCCCAAGTTAGTCTCATTCTATGGTTTGTCTAAGTTCGTCTTTAGAAAGAGACTAATTTGGGACGAACTTAGACAAACCTTAGAATGAGAATAACGTTTGTCTTTGTTCGTCCCAAGTTAGTCTCGTTCAATGGTTTGTCTAAGTTCGTCCTTAGAAAGAGACTAACTTGGGACGAACTTAGACAAACCTTAGAATGAGACTAACATTTGTGTTTGTTAGTCCCAAGTTAGTCTGGTTAGTATCATTCTGTGGTTTGTCTAAGTTCGTCCTTAGAAAGAGACTAACTTGGGACAAACTTTGACAAACCTTTGAATGAGACTAACGTTTGTCTTTGTTCGTCCCAAGTTAGTCTCGTTAGTCTCATTTTAAGGTTTGTCAAAGTTCATCCTTAGAAAGAGACTAACTTGGGACGAACTTAGACAAACCTTAGAATGAGACTAACGTTTGTCTTTGTTCGTCCCAAGTTAACCTCGTTAGTCTCATTTTAAGGTTTGTCTAAGTTCGTCCTTAGAAAGAGACTAACTTGGGACGAACTTAGACAAACCTTAGAATGAGACTAACGTTTGTCTTTGTTCGTCCCAAGTTAATCTCGTTAGTCTCATGCTATGGTTTGTCTAAGTTCGTCCTTAGAAAGAGACTAACTTGGGATGAACTTAGACAAACCTTAGAATGAGACTAACGTTTGTCTTTGTTCGTCCCAAGTTAGTCTCGTTAGTCTCATGCTATGATTTGTCTAAGTTCGTCCTTAGAAAGAGACTAACTTTGGGCGAACTTAGAAAATCCTAAGAATGAGACTAACGTTTGTCTTTGTTCGTCCCAAGTTAGTCTCGTTAGTCTCATTTTATGGTTTGTCTAAGTTCGTTCTTAGAATGAGACTAGCTTGGGACGAACTCAGACAATCCTTAGAATGAGACTAATGTTTGTCTTTGTTCGTCCCAAGTTAGTCTCGTTAGTCTCATTTTAAGGGTTGTCTATGTTCGTCCTTAGAAAGAGACTAACTTGGGACGAACTTAGACAAACCTTAGAATGGGACTAACGTTTGTCTTTGTTCATCCCAAGTTTGTCTCGTTAGTCTCATTTTAAGGTTTGTCTAAGTTCTTCCTTAGAAAGATACTAACTTGGGATGAACTTAGACAAACCTTAGAATGAGACTAACGTTTGTCTTTGTTCGTCCCAAGTTAGTCTCGTTAGTCTCATTTTAAGGTTTGTCTAAGTTCATCCTTAGAAAGACACTAACTTGGGACGAACTTAGACAAACCTTAGAATGAGACTAACGTTTGTCTTTGTTCGTCCCAAGTTAGTCTCGTTAGTCTCATTTTAAGGTTTGTCTAAGTTCTTCATTAGAAAGAGACTAGCTTGGGACGAACTTAGACAATCCTTAGAATGAGACTAATGTTTGTCTTTGTTCGTCCCAAGTTAGTCTCGTTAGTCCCATTTTAAGGTTTGTCTATGTTCGTCCTTAGAAAGAGACTAACTTGGGACAAACTTAGACAAACCTTAGAATGAGACTGACGGTTGTCTTTGTTCGTCCCAAGTCAGTCTCGTTAGTCTCATTCTTTGGTTTGTCTAAGTTCATCCTTAGAAAGAGACTAACTTGGGACGAACTTAGACAAACCTTAGAATGAGACTAAAGTTTGTCTTTGTTTGTCCCAAGTTAGTCTCGTTAGTCTCATTTTATGGTTTGTCTAAGTTCGTCCTTAGAAAGAGACTAACTTGGGACGAACTTAGACAAACCTTAGAATGAGACTAAAATTTGTGTTTGTTAGTCCCTAGTTAGTCTGGTTAGTCTCATTCTGTGGTTTGTCTAAGTTCGTCCTTAGAAAGAGACTAACTTGGGACGAACTTAGACAAACCTATCAATATCAATGAGAGATTTCTCTACCCCTTTGCTCTTGTAATTTCTTAAGTGATATTGCAGAAGCGGTCGTTCGACGGCAACCTTTCCGTGCTTCCAACTTCGTGCGTGGTTGTGTGGTTAGGAAACTTAGAGTGTGGTTAGGCGTCTACTTGTCGCAGGTCATTGCACTAGCAGTGGTTGGCATCAAGAATCGTCGGGTTACACTATTATCACCCCATTTCTTTGAGTGGCTCCAATAGTTAAAGTTCATCAAAATCCTACGTCGTGAAGATCGAAACCAACCCCGTATCATCTGGTATCAGAGCCATGGTTATCACGGTAGGATCTATTCCATTCTAGTCTACTTCAGTTTGCTTCGTTGAAAAAAAGGAAAAAAAAAGAAAAAAAAAGAAGAAGAAAAGTTTCAGCTTCTTAGTAGTTCCTTGCTGATCAAAAAAAAAAGAAAAAAAAAGAGAAGCAAGAGTAGCCAATTTCGGGGATAGTTAGTGTTCTTGTATCACTCATTTTGGATTTACACCTATTCTGCCCGAGCATCCCAAGGTGGCCACTGTTTGTGTAATTCTCGACTTGTATGCACCTTATTATCACTATATTGTGACCTACCACCAACGCCACAATTGAGAAGTACTCTGCACTCACTTGGAATTTGTACGAGCTTCGGTTGGTAAGAGAAAGTGAGGTTTGAGTTTCTTTTTTTTCTTTCATACACATTTATCTTTAGTATAGAGTTTTCCACAACTAATCATGGCAGGTGATGGAGATGAATATGAAATTGATGGCGCTGGACAACTCAATCAGCCCATCACACGTTTCCATTTCAATGTCTTACGTGATCATCTTCGTCAAGAATTTAGATCGAGTCTTGATACAGTTGAGGAGAAGCAAGACAAGCTGTCCGAAGACCTTCAACAACTTATGGGTAATGTCAATGATCAACTAACACAAAATCTTGATGCAATGCAAGTTGATCTTGTAGCTCAGATTGTCCGAGAGCTTCGTCAAGTCCAAGGAGATGCAAGTGTGCATGGTGATGAGCATGATGACATAAATGATGAACTGCTGCCCGTAATGCCAAGGACGAAGGAATCAAGTTGCTGGCCATAGGAACAATGCGGCTGATGGTCATCGATATGATGGTCGTGGTGATATTCGTAGAAACAATGGTGGTGGTACTGCTGGTCGTGGTCGTGGAAGAGGACGCGGAAGAGGTAATATCGATCATGATGATTTTGATGATGAATATGAGGATGATGATTATGGACTGCATAGGAATGATGGGTTTCGTAGACGAGGAAACTATGGACGCGAACAGCGTGATGAGGAGAGATTTGGCAAGCTGAAATTTACCATGCCAAAGTTTGATGGTGGATCTGACCCGGAAGCTTATCTCACTTGGGAGTTAAAGGTTGATAAGATATTTCGCATGCATAATTATTCTGAGGAGAAGAAGCTTGCTATGGCTTCACTTGAGTTTGAAGATTATGCCCTAATCTGGTGGGAGCAAGTTCAATCTCAGCGAGAAGAAGGAGGAGGAGTGCCTATTTCTACATGGGCAGAAATGAAAAGGGAGATGAGGGCGAGATTCATTCCAAGACATTATCGAAGAGACATCTTTGATAAACTCCAGAATTTGAGGCAAGGGAAACAATCTGTTGAGGAGTATCATAAGGAGATGGAGAAAGCCATGATTCGAGCCAACATACATGAACACGAAGAGCAGTCCATGGCACGATTTTTGTATGGTTTAAACCCAAATGTGAAGCGAATTGTTGAGTTGCAGCCCTACCATAATGTTATAGAGTTGGTGCATTTAGCTTGAAAGGCTGAGCGTCAACTACAAGATGACTCCAAGCAAAGCAGATCTACCTCATTCATTGCTCGATCTGCCACTAATGGAAGCAAGTTTGTACCTCAATTTAGTGTTGGCCGAGGAATCACAGCAAGTTCTAGTGGAGGTAGCCGAGCCTTTGCTCGATCAACTACAAGTGGAGCTGATGTTTCAACTCCAAGGGAGAAAGGTAAACAAGTAGCAACATCTATCTCATCTTCTGTTGCATCTACAGGTAAGAGTCGTGACATTGTATGCTTTAAGTGCAATGGGCGTGGTCATATGATTAAGGAGTGCCCTAACAATCGCACTATGCTTGTCACGGAAGAAGGGGAATATGAATCTGCTAGCGATTTGGAAGAAGATGTTGGAGGCGATATGTTAGAAGGAGAAGAACAAACATATTGTGACTTTGAACAAGGCACATCACTTGTTGTTACCAAGGTGCTAAGTGTACAAATCAAGGAGACTGAAAATTGTCAACGACACAATCTTTTCCAAACAAGAGCTAGAATCGAGGATAAGGTATGCAAGGTTATAATTGATGGAGGGAGCTGCCATAATCTTGCAAGTAAGGAGATGTGTGAAAAACTTGGACTCAAGCTACTGCAACATCCCTACCCATACCATGTGCAATGGTTAAGTAATTGTGGTGAGATGAAGATTACACACAAGGTGAAGGTTCAATTCAAAATTGGTGATTACATCGACGTAGTCGAGTGTGATGTAGTACCAATGAAGGTATGCCACTTGCTATTGGGAAGGCCGTGGCAATATGATCTTTCAGCCCAACACTGTGGACGAACCAACCAATACACTATCAAGTGGAAAGGGAAGGATTTGGTGCTGAGACCCATGACGCCGCAACAAATCATGACTGAACACATGCAAAAAGTTTCTTCACAGAGGAGTGAGAATGAGCGAGAGAAACAGAAATTGAGTGACCTACACACATCTGAGAGTGAGCGCCCCAAATCAAACACGAGAGACAAAAAGAAAAGAGAGGGAGAGAACTTAGTCATGCTAGCTACAAAATCTGAGTTGAGAGATGTGATACAAAGCCCAGATTGTGTGATCTTTGTACTCATGTACAAAGATACTTTGGTATCTACTAACGACTTAACTTGTCTTCCTAGTGCCTTTTCTCGTGTTTTGCAGGATTACAAGGATGTCTTTCTGGAGGAGGTTCCAGCGGGTTTACCTCCATTGCGTGGCATTGAACATCAAATTGATCTCATTCCAGGAGCTTCACTTCCAAACCGACCACCATACCATACAAATCCCGAAGAAACAAAGGAGATACAAAGGCAGGTACAAGAACTTTTAAATAAAGGTTATGTACGTGAAAGTTTAAGTCCTTGTGCAGTGCCTGTGATTTTAGTTCCTAAGAAAGATGGATCTTGGCGTATGTGTGTTGACTGTAGGGCCATAAATAATATAACTGTTAGATATCGTCATCCTATTCCTAGGCTAGAGGATATGCTAGATGAACTAAGTGGCTCTATTATCTTCTCTAAAATTGATTTGCGAAGTGGATATCACCAGATTAGGATGAAAGAAGGAGATGAATGGAAAACAGCATTCAAAACAAAATTTGGATTGTATGAATGGTTAGTCATGCCTTTTGGTTTAACTAACGCCCCTAGTACCTTCATGAGATTAATGAACCATGTTTTGAGAGCTTATATTGGCAGATTTGTTGTTGTGTACTTTGATGATATCTTGATATACAGTAGGTCCAAGGAAGAACATCTCGATCATATCAAACAAGTGTTGGATGTTCTTAGGAAAGAAAAGTTATATGCTAACATGGAAAAGTGCTCATTTTGCACAAACAAGGTTGTGTTTCTTGGCTATGTTGTTTCAGGACAAGGAATTGAAGTTGATGAATCAAAGGTAGAGGCAATCAAGAATTGGCCAACTCCTATCAATGTAAGTCAAGTTAGAAGTTTTCATGGTCTTGCTGGTTTCTATAGAAGATTTGTGAAAGATTTTAGTACCATTGCTGCACCATTAAATGAACTAACAAAGAAAGGAGTTATTTTTAAATGGGATGAGCCACAAGAAAATGCCTTCCTTGAGCTTAAGAAGCGATTAACTGAAGCACCTTTGCTAGTCTTACCTGATTTCATGAAAACCTTTGAAATAGAATGTGATGCTAGTGGAATAGGTATTGGAGGTGTATTGATGCAAGAACGTAAACCGGTTGCATATTTTAGACAAACCTTAGAATGAGACTAACGTTTGTCTTTGTTCGTCCCAAGTTAGTCTCTTTCTAAGGACGAACTTAGACAAACCATAGAATGAGACTAACGAGACTAACTTGGGACGAACAAAGACAAACGTTAGTCTCATTCTAAGGTTTGTCTAAGTTCGTCCCAAGTTTGTCTCTTTCTAAGGACGAAATTAGACAAACATTAAAATGATACTAACGAGACTAACTTGGGACGAACAAAGACAAACGTTAGTCTCATTCTAAGGTTTGTCTAAGTTCTTCCCAAGTTAGTCTCTTTCTAAGGATGAACTTAGACAAACCTTAGAATGAGACTAACGAGACTAACTTGGGACGAACAAAGACAAACGTTAGTCTCATTCTAAGGTTTGTCTAAGTTCGTCCCAAGTTAGTCTCTTTCTAAGGACGAACTTAGACAAACCATAGAATGAGACTAACGAGACTAACTTTGGACGAACAAAGACAAACGTTAGTCTCATTCTAAGGTTTGTCTAAGTTCGTCCCAAGTTAGTCTCTTTCTAAGGACGAACTTAGACTAACCTTAGAATGAGACTAACGAGACTAAGTTGGGACGAACAAAGACAAACGTTAGTCTCATTCTAAGGTTTGTCTAAGTTCGTCTCTTTCTAAGGACGAAATTAGACAAACCTTTAAATGAGACTAACGAGACTAACTTGGGACGAACAAAAACAAACGTTAGTCTCATTCTAAGGTTTGTCTAAGTTCGTCCCAAGTTAGTCTCTTTCTAAGGATGAACTTAGACAAACCATAGAATGAGACTAACGAGACTAACTTGGGACGAACAAAGACAAACGTTAGTCTCATTCAAAGGTTTGTCTAAGTTCGTCCCAAGTTAGTCTCTTTTTAAGCACGAACTTAGACAAACCATAGAATGAGACTAACGAGACTAACTTGGGACGAACAAAGACAAACGTTAGTCTCATTCTATGGTTTGTCTATGTTTGTCCCAAGTTAGTCTCTTTCTAAGGACGAACTTAGACAAATCATAGAATGAGACTAACGAGACTAACTTGGGACGAACAAAGACAAACTTTAGTCTCATTCTAAGGTTTGTCTAAGTTTGTCCCAAGTTTGTCTGTTTCTAAGGACGAAATTAGACAAACCTTAAAATGAGACTAACGAGACTAACTTGGGACGAACAAAGACAAACGTTAGTCTCATTCTAAGGTTTGTCTAAGTTCGTCCCAAGTTAGTCTCTTTCTAAGGATGAACTTAGACAAACCTTAAAATGAGACTAACGAGACTAACTTGGGACGAACAAAGACAAACGTTAGTCTCATTCTAAGGTTTTTCTAAGTGCGTCCCAAGTTAGTCTCTTTCTAAGGATGATCTTAGACAAACCTTAAAATGAGATTAACGAGACTAACTTGGGACGAACAAAGACAAACGTTAGTCTCATTCTAAAGTTTGTCTAAGTACGTCCCAAGTTAGTCTCTTTCGAAGGACGAACTTAGACAAACCATAGAATGAGACTAACGAGACTAACTTGGGACGAACAAAGACAAACGTTAGTCTCATTCTAAGGTTTGTCTAAGTTCGTCCCAAGTTAGTCTCTTTCTAAGGATGAACTTATACAAACCTTAAAATGAGACTAACGAGACTAACTTGGGACAAACAAAGACAAACGTTAGTCTCAATCTAAGGTTTGTCTAAGTTCGTCCCAAGTTAGTCTCTTTCTAAGGATGAACTTATACAAACCTTAAAATGAGACTAACGAGACTAATGAGACGAACAAAGACAAACGTTAGTCTCATTCTAAGGTATGTCTAAGTTCGTCCCAAGTTAGTCTCTTTCTAAGGACGAAATTAGACAAACCTTAAAATGAGACTAACGAGACTAACTTGGGACGAACAAAGACAAACGTTAGTCTCATTCCAAGGTTTGTCTAAGTTCGTCCCAAGTTAGTCTCTTTCTAAGGATGAACTTAGACAAACCTTAAATCGGGACTAACGAGACTAACTTGGGACGAACAAAAACAAACGTTAGTCTCATTCTAAGGTTTGTCTAAGTTCGTCCCAAGTTAGTCTCTTTCTAAGGACGAACTTAGACAAACCATAGAATGAGACGAACGAGACTAACTTTGGACGAACAAAAACAAACGTTAGTCTCATTTTAAGGTTTGTCTAAGTTCGTCCCAAGTTAGTCTCTTTCGAAGGACGAACTTAGACAAACCATAGAATGAGACTAACGAAACTAACTTGGGACAAACAAAGACAAACGTTAGTCTCATTCTAAGGTTTGTCTAAGTTCGTCCCAAGTTAGTCTCTTTCTAAGGACGAAATTAGACAAACCTTAAAATGAGACTAACGAGACTAACTTGGGACGAACAAAGACAAACGTTAGTCTCATTCTAAGGTTTGTCTAAGTTCGTCCCAAGTTAGTCTCTTTCTAAGGATGAACTTAGACAAACCATAGAATGAGACTAACGAGACTAACTTGGGACGAACAAAGACAAACGTTAGTCTCATTCAAAGGTTTGTCTAAGTTCGTCCCAAGTTAGTCTCTTTTTAAGCACGAACTTAGACAAACCATAGAATGAGACTAACGAGACTAACTTGGGACGAACAAAGACAAACGTTAGTCTCATTCTATGGTTTGTCTATGTTTGTCCCAAGTTAGTCTCTTTCTAAGGACGAACTTAGACAAATCATAGAATGAGACTAACGAGACTAACTTGGGACGAACAAAGACAAACGTTAGTCTCATTCTAAGGTTTGTCTAAGTTTGTCCCAAGTTTGTCTGTTTCTAAGGACGAAATTAGACAAACCTTAAAATGAGACTAACGAGACTAACTTGGGACGAACAAAGACAAACGTTAGTCTCATTCTAAGGTTTGTCTAAGTTCGTCCCAAGTTAGTCTCTTTCTAAGGATGAACTTAGACAAACCTTAAAATGAGACTAACGAGACTAACTTGGGACGAACAAAGACAAACGTTAGTCTCATTCTAAGGTTTTTCTAAGTGCGTCCCAAGTTAGTCTCTTTCTAAGGATGATCTTAGACAAACCTTAAAATGAGATTAACGAGACTAACTTGGGACGAACAAAGACAAACGTTAGTCTCATTCTAAAGTTTGTCTAAGTACGTCCCAAGTTAGTCTCTTTCGAAGGACGAACTTAGACAAACCATAGAATGAGACTAACGAGACTAACTTGGGACGAACAAAGACAAACGTTAGTCTCATTCTAAGGTTTGTCTAAGTTCGTCCCAAATTAGTCTCATTCTAAGGACGAACTTAGACAAACCATAGAATGAGACTAACGAGACTAACTTGGGACAAACAAAGACAAACGTTAGTCTCATTCTAAGGTTTGTCTAAGTTCGTCCCAAGTTAGTCTCTTTCTAAGGATGAACTTATACAAACCTTAAAATGTGACTAACGAGACAAACTTGGGACGAACAAAGACAAACGTTAGTCTCATTCTAAGGTATGTCTAAGTTCGTCCCAAGTTAGTCTCTTTCTAAGGACGAAATTAGACAAACCTTAAAATGAGACTAACGAGACTAACTTGGGACGAACAAAGACAAACGTTAGTCTCATTCCAAGGTTTGTCTAAGTTCGTCCCAAGTTAGTCTCTTTCTAAGGATGAACTTAGACAAACCTTAAATCGGGACTAACGAGACTAACTTGGGACGAACAAAAACAAACGTTAGTCTCATTCTAAGGTTTGTCTAAGTTCGTCCCAAGTTAGTCTCTTTCTAAGGACGAACTTAGACAAACCATAGAATGAGACGAACGAGACTAACTTTGGACGAACAAAAACAAACGTTAGTCTCATTTTAAGGTTTGTCTAAGTTCGTCCCAAGTTAGTCTCTTTCGAAGGACGAACTTAGACAAACCATAGAATGAGACTAACGAAACTAACTTGGGACAAACAAAGACAAACGTTAGTCTCATTCTAAGGTTTGTCTAAGTTCGTCCCAAGTTAGTCTCTTTCTAAGGACGAAATTAGACAAACCTTAAAATGAGACTAACGAGACTAACTTGGGACGAACAAAGACAAATGTTAGTCTCATTCTAAGGTTTGTCTAAGTTCGTCCCAAGTTAGTCTATTTCTAAGGACGAACTTAGACTAACCTTAGAATGAGACTAACGAAACTAACTTGGGACGAACAAAGACAAACGTTAGTCTCATTCTAAGGTTTGTCTAAGTTCGTCCCAAGTTAGTCTCTTGCTAATGACGGACTTAGACAAACCACAGAATAAGACTAACGAGACTAACTTGGGACGAACAAAGACAAACGTTAGTCTCATTCTAAGGTTTGTCTAAGTTCGACCCAAGTTAGTCTCTTTCTAAGGACGAACTTTGACAAACCTTAGAATGAGACTAACGAGACTAACTTGGGACGAACAAAGATAAATGTTAGTCTCATTCTAAGGTATGTCTAAGTTCGTCCCAAGTTAGTCTCTTTCTAAGGACGAAATTAGACAAACCTTAAAATGAGACTAACGAGACTAACTTGGGACGAACAAAGACAAACGTTAGTCTCATTCTAAGGTTTGTCTAAGTTCGTCCAAAGTTAGTCTCTTTCTAAGGATGAACTTAGACAAACCATAGAATGAGACTAACGAGACCAACTAGGGACGAACAAAGACAAACGTTAGTCTCATTCTAAGGTTTGTCTAAGTTCGTCCCAAGTTAGTCTCTTTCTAAGGACGAACTTAGACAAACCATAGAATGAGACTAACAAGACTAACTTGGGACGAACAAAGACAAACGTTAGCCTCATTCTATGGTTTGTCTAAGTTCGTCCCAAGTTAGTCTCTTTCTAAGGACGAACTTAGACAAACCATAGAATGAGACTAACGAGACTAACTTGGGACGAACAAAGACAAACGTTAGTCTCATTCTAAGGTTTGTCTAAGTTCGTCCCAAGTTAGTCTCTTTCTAAGGACGAAATTAGACAAACCTTAAAATGAGACTAACAAGACTAACTTGGGACGAACAAAGACAAACGTTAGTCTCATTCTAAGGTTTGTCTAAGTTCGTCCCAAGTTAGTCTCTTTCTGAGGACGAACTTAGACAAACCATAGAATGAGACTAACGAGACTAACTTGGGACGAACAAAGACAAACGTTAGTCTCATTCTAAGGTTTGTCTAAGTTCGTCCCAAGTTAGTCTCTTTCTAAGGACGAACTTAGACAAACCATAGAATGAGACTAACGAGACTAACTTGAGACGAACAAAGACAAACGTTAGTCTCATTCTAAGGTTTGTCTAAGTTCGTCCCAAGTTAGTCTCTTTCTAAGGATGAACTTAGACAAACCTTAAAATGAGACTAACGAGACTAAATTGGGATGAACAAAGACAAACGTTAGTCTCATTCTAAGGTTTGTCTAAGTTCGTCCCAAGTTAGTCTCTTTCTAAGGACGAACTTAGACAAACCTTAGAATGAGACTAACGAGACTAACTTGGGACGAACAAAGACAAACGTTAGTCTCATTCTAAGGTTTGTCTAAGTTCGTCCCAAGTTAGTCTCTTTCTAAGGACGAAATTAGACAAACCATAGAATGAGACTAACGAGGGTAACTTGGGACGAACAAAGACAAACATTAGTCTCATTCTAAGGTTTGTCTAAGTTTGTCCCAAGTTAGTCTCTTTCTAAGGATGAACTTAGACAAACCATAGAATGAGACTAACGAGACTAACTTGGGACGAACAAAGACAAACGTTAGTCTCATTCAAAGGTTTGTCTAAGTTCGACCCAAGTTAGTCTCTTTCTAAGCACGAACTTAGACAAACCATAGAATGAGACTAACGAGACTAACTTGGGACGAACAAAGACAAACGTTAGTCTCATTCTAAGGTTTGTCAATGTTTGTCCCAAGTTAGTCTCTTTCTAAGGACGAACTTAGACAAACCATAGAATGAGACTAACGAGACTAACTTGGGACGAACAAAGACAAACGTTAGTCTCATTCTAAGGTTTGTCTAAGTTCGTCCCAAGTTTGTCTGTTTCTAAGGACGAAATTAGACAAACCATTGAATGAGACTAACGAGACTAACTTGGGACGAACAAAGACAAACGTTAGGCTCATTCTAAGGTTTGTCTAAGTTCGTCCCAAGTTAGTCTCTTTCTAAGGATGAACTTAGACAAACCTTAAAATGAGACTAACGAGACTAACTTGGGACGAACAAAGACAAACGTTAGTCTCATTCTAAGGTTTGTCTAAGTTCGTCCCAAGTTTGTCTCTTTCTATGGACGAAATTAGACAATCCTTCAAATGAGACTAACGAGACTAACTTGGGACGAACAAAGACAAACGTTAGTCTCATTCTAAGGTTTGTCTAAGTTCGTCCCAAGTTAGTCTCTTTCTAAGGATGAACTTAAACAAACCTTAAAATGAGACTAACGAGACTAAATTGGGACGAACAAAGACAAACGTTAGTCTCATTCTAAGGTTTGTCTAAGTGTGCCCAAGTTAGTCTCTTTCTAAGGACGAACTTAGACAAACCATAGAATGAGACTAACGAGACTTAGTTGGGCCGAACAAAGACAAACGTTAGTCTCATTCTAAGGTTTGTCTAAGTTCGTCCCAAGTTAGTCTCTTTCTAAGGACGAACTTAGACAAACCTTAGAATGAGACTAACGAGACTAACTTGGGACGAACAAAGACAAACGTTAGTCTCATTCTAAGGTTTGTCTAAGTTCGTCCCAAGTTAGTCTCTTTCTAAGGACGAAATTAGACAAACCATAGAATGAGACTAACGAGGGTAACTTGGGACGAACAAAGACAAACATTAGTCTCATTCTAAGGTTTGTCTAAGTTTGTCCCAAGTTAGTCTCTTTCTAAGGATGAACTTAGACAAACCATAGAATGAGACTAACGAGACTAACTTGGGACGAACAAAGACAAACGTTAGTCTCATTCAAAGGTTTGTCTAAGTTCGACCCAAGTTAGTCTCTTTCTAAGCACGAACTTAGACAAACCATAGAATGAGACTAACGAGACTAACTTGGGACGAACAAAGACAAACGTTAG
This sequence comes from Rhodiola kirilowii, assembly GCA_033675215.1. Classification (NCBI taxonomy): domain Eukaryota; kingdom Viridiplantae; phylum Streptophyta; class Magnoliopsida; order Saxifragales; family Crassulaceae; genus Rhodiola; species Rhodiola kirilowii. The sequence continues at coordinate 1,661,601 of JAUCNB010000016.1, forward strand.
TCTCATTCTAAGGTTTGTCAATGTTTGTCCCAAGTTAGTCTCTTTCTAAGGACGAACTTAGACAAACCATAGAATGAGACTAACGAGACTAACTTGGGACGAACAAAGACAAACGTTAGTCTCATTCTAAGGTTTGTCTAAGTTCGTCCCAAGTTTGTCTGTTTCTAAGGACGAACTTAGACAAACCATAGAATGAGACTAACGAGACTAACTTGGGACGAACAAAGACAAACGTTAGTCTCATTCTAAGGTTTGTCTAAGTTCGTCCCAAGTTAGTCTCTTTCTAAGGACGAACTTAGACAAACCATAGAATGAGACTAACGAGACTAACTTGGGACGAACAAAGACAAACGTTAGTCTCATTCTAAGGTTTGTCTAAGTTCGTCCCAAGTTTGTCTCTTTCTATGGACGAAATTAGACAATCCTTCAAATGAGACTAACGAGACTAACTTGGGACGAACAAAGACAAACGTTAGTCTCATTCTAAGGTTTGTCTAAGTTCGTCCCAAGTTAGTCTCTTTCTAAGGATGAACTTAAACAAACCTTAAAATGAGACTAACGAGACTAAATTGGGACGAACAAAGACAAACGTTAGTCTCATTCTAAGGTTTGTCTAAGTGTGCCCAAGTTAGTCTCTTTCTAAGGACGAACTTAGACAAACCATAGAATGAGACTAACGAGACTTAGTTGGGCCGAACAAAGACAAACGTTAGTCTCATTCTAAGGTTTGTCTAAGTTCGTCCCAAGTTTGTCTCTTTCTAAGGATTAACTTAGACAAATCAAAGAATGAGACTAACGAGACTTAGTTGGGCCGAACAAAGATAAACGTTAGCCTCATTCTAAGGTTTGTCTAAGTTCGTCCCAAGTTAGTCTCTTTCGAAGGACGAACTTATACAAACCATAGAATGAGACTAACGAGACTTAGTTGGGCCGAACAAAGACAAACGTTAGTCTCATTCTAATGTTTGTCTAAGTTCGTCGCAAGTTAGTCTCTTTCTAAGGATGAACTTAGACAAACCATAGAATGAGACTAACGAGACTAACTTGGGATGAACAAAGACAAACGTTAGTCTCATTCTAAGGTTTGTCTAAGTTCGTCCCAAGTTAGTCTCTTTCTAAGGACGAACTTAGACAAACCTTAGAATGAGTCTAACGAGACTAACTTGGGACGAACAAAGACAAACGTTAGTCTCATTCTAAGGTTTGTCTAAGTTCGTCCCAAGTTAGTCTCTTTCTAAGGACGAACTTAGACAAACCTTAAAATGAGACTAACGAGACTAACTTGGGATGAACAAAGACAAACGTTAGTCTCATTCTAAGGTTTGTCTAAGTTCGTCCCAAGTTAGTCTCTTTCTAAGGACGAACTTAGACAAACCTTAGAATGAGACTAACGAGACTAACTTGGGACGAACAAAGACAAACGTTAGTCTCATTCTAAGGTTTGTCTAAGTTCGTCCCAAGTTAGTCTCTTTCTAAGGACGAAATTAGACAAACCTTAAAATGAGACTAACGAGGGTAACTTGGGACGAACAAAGACAAACGTTAGTCTCATTCTAAGGTTTGTCTAAGTTCGTCCCAAGTTAGTCTCTTTCTAAGGACGAACTTAGACAAACCATAGAATGAGACTAACGAGACAAACTTGGGTAGAACAAAGACAAACGTTAGTCTCATTCTAAGGTTTGTCAAAGTTCGTCCCAAGTTAGTCTCTTTCTAAGGACGGACTTAGACAAACCATAGAATGAGACTAACGAGACTAACTTGGGACGAACAAAGACAAACGTTAGTTTCATTCTAAGGTTTGTCTAAGTTCGTCCCAAGTTAGTCTCTTTCTAAGGACGAAATTAGACAAACCTTAAAATGAGACTAACGAGACTAACTTGGGACGAACAAAGACAAACGTTAGTCTCATTCTAAGGTTTGTCTAAGTTCGTCCCAAGTTAGTCTCTTTCTAAGGATGAACTTAGACAAACCTTAAAATGAGACTAACGAGACTAACTTGGGATGAACAAAGACAAACGTTAGTCTCATTCTAAGGTTTGTCTAAGTTCGTCCCAAGTTAGTCTCTTTCTAAGGATGAACTTAGACAAACCTTAAAATGAGACTAACGAGACTAACTTGGGATGAACAAAGACAAACGTTAGTCTCATTCTAAGGTTGGTCTAAGTTCGTCCCAATTTAGTCCCTTTCTAAGGACGAACTTAGACAAACCATAGAATGAGACTAACGAGACTAACTTGGGACGAACAAAGACAAACGTTAGTCTCATTCTAAGGTTTGTCTAAGTTTGTCCCAAGTTAGTCTCTTTCTAAGGACGAACTTAGACAAACCATTGAATGAGACTAACGAGACTAACTTGGGACGAACAGAGACAAACGTTAGTCTCATTCTAAGGTTTGTCTAAGTTCGTCCCAAGTTTGTCTCTTTCTAAGGACGAAGTTAGACAAACCTTAAAATGAGACTAACGAGACTAACTTGGGACGAACAAAGACAAACGTTAGTCTCATTCTAACGTTTGTCTAAGTTCGTCCCAAGTTAGTCTCTTTCTAAGGACGAATTTAGACAAACCATAGAATGAGACTAACGAGACTAACTTGGGACGATCAAAGACAAACGTTAGTCTCATTCTAAGGTTTGTCTAAGTTCGTCCCAAGTTAGTCTCTTTCTAAGGACGAAATTAGACAAACCTTAAAATGAGACTAACGAGACTAACTTGGGACGAAAAAAGACAAACGTTAGTCTCATTCTAAGGTTTGTCTAAGTTTGTCCCAAGTTAGTCTCTTTCTAAGGATGAACTTAGACAAACCTTAAAATGAGACTAACGAGACTAACTTGGGATGAACAAAGACAAACGTTAGTCTCATTCTAAGGTTTGTCTAAGTTCGTCCCAAGTTAGTCTCTTTCTAAGGACGAACTTAGACAAACCTTAGAATGAGACTAACGAGACTAACTTGGGACGAACAAAGACAAACGTTAGTCTCATTCTAAGGTTTGTCTAAGTTCGTCCCAAGTTAGTCTCTTTCTAAGGACGAAATTAGACAAACCATAGAATGAGACTAACGAGGGTAACTTGGGACGAACAAAGACAAACATTAGTCTCATTCTAAGGTTTGTCTAAGTTTGTCCCAAGTTAGTCTCTTTCTAAGGATGAACTTAGACAAACCATAGAATGAGACTAACGAGACTAACTTGGGACGAACAAAGACAAACGTTAGTCTCATTCAAAGGTTTGTCTAAGTTCGACCCAAGTTAGTCTCTTTCTAAGCACGAACTTAGACATACCATAGAATGAGACTAACGAGACTAACTTGGGACGAACAAAGACAAACGTTAGTCTCATTCTAAGGTTTGTCAATGTTTGTCCCAAGTTAGTCTCTTTCTAAGGACGAACTTAGACAAACCATAGAATGAGACTAACGAGACTAACTTGGGACGAACAAAGACAAACGTTAGTCTCATTCTAAGGTTTGTCTAAGTTCGTCCCAAGTTTGTCTGTTTCTAAGGACGAAATTAGACAAACCATTGAATGAGACTAACGAGACTAACTTGGGACGAACAAAGACAAACGTTAGGCTCATTCTAAGGTTTGTCTAAGTTCGTCCCAAGTTAGTCTCTTTCTAAGGATGAACTTAGACAAACCTTAAAATGAGACTAACGAGACTAACTTGGGACGAACAAAGACAAACGTTAGTCTCATTCTAAGGTTTGTCTAAGTGCGTCCCAAGTTAGTCTCTTTCTAAGGATGATCTTAGACAAACCTTAAAATGAGACTAACGAGACTAACTTGGGACGAACAAAGACAAACGTTAGTCTCATTCTAAAGTTTGTCTAAGTTCGTCCCAAGTTAGTCTCTTTCGAAGGACGAACTTAGACAAACCATAGAATGAGACTAACGAGACTAACTTGGGACGAACAAAGACAAACGTTAGTCTCATTCTAAGGTTTGTCTAAGTTCGTCCCAAGTTAGTCTCTTTCTAAGGACGAACTTAGACAAACCATAGAATGAGACTAACGAGACTAACTTGGGACGAACAAAGACAAACGTTAGTCTCATTCTAAGGTTTGTCTAAGTTCGTCCCAAGTTTGTCTCTTTCTATGGACGAAATTAGACAATCCTTCAAATGAGACTAACGAGACTAACTTGGGACGAACAAAGACAAACGTTAGTCTCATTCTAAGGTTTGTCTAAGTTCGTCCCAAGTTAGTCTCTTTCTAAGGATGAACTTAAACAAACCTTAAAATGAGACTAACGAGACTAAATTGGGACGAACAAAGACAAACGTTAGTCTCATTCTAAGGTTTGTCTAAGTGTGCCCAAGTTAGTCTCTTTCTAAGGACGAACTTAGACAAACCAAAGAATGAGACTAACGAGACTTAGTTGGGCCGAACAAAGACAAACGTTAGTCTCATTCTAAGGTTTGTCTAAGTTCGTCCCAAGTTTGTCTCTTTCTAAGGATTAACTTAGACAAATCAAAGAATGAGACTAACGAGACTTAGTTGGGCCGAACAAAGATAAACGTTAGCCTCATTCTAAGGTTTGTCTAAGTTCGTCCCAAGTTAGTCTCTTTCGAAGGACGAACTTATACAAACCATAGAATGAGACTAACGAGACTTAGTTGGGCCGAACAAAGACAAACGTTAGTCTCATTCTAAGGTTTGTCTAAGTTCGTCCCAAGTTAGTCTCTTTCTAAGGACGAACTTAGACAAACCATAGAATGAGACTAACGAGACTAACTTGGGACGAACAAAGACAAACATTAGTCTCATTCTAAGGTTTGTCTAAGTTCGTCCCAAGTTAGTCTCTTTCGAAGGACAAACTTAGACAAACCATAGAATGAGACTAACGAGACTAACTTGGGACGAACAAAGACAAACGTTAGTCTCATTCTAAGGTTTGTCTAAGTTCATCCCAAGTTTGTCTCTTTCTAAGGACGAAATTAGACAAACCTGAAAATGAGACTAACGAGACTAACTTGGGACGAACACAGACAAACATTAGTCTCATTCTAAGGTTTGTCTAAGTTCGTCCCAAGTTAGTCTCTTTCTAAGGACGAACTTAGACAAACCTTAGAATGAGACTAAAGAGACTAACTTGGGACGAACAAAGACAAATGTTAGTCTCATTCTAAGGTTTGTCTAAGTTCGTCCCAAGTTAGTCTCTTTCTAAGGACAAACTTAGACAATCCTTAGATTGAGACTAACGAGACTAACTAGGGATGAACAAAGACAAACGTTAGTCTCCTTCTAAGGTTTGTCTAAGTTCGTCCCAAGTTAGTATCTTTCTTAGGACGAACTTAGGCAAACCTTAAAATGAGACTAACGAGACTTACTTGGGATGAACAAAGACTAACGTTAGTATCATTCTAAGGTTTGTCTCAGTTTGTCCCAAGTTAGTCTCTTTCTAAGGCAGAACTTAGACAAACCTTAAAATGAGACTAACGAGACTAACTTGGGACGAACAAAGACAAAGGTTAATCTCATTCTAAGGTTTGTCTAAGTACGTCCCAAGTTAGTCTCTTTCGAAGGATGAACTTAGACAAACCATAGAATGAGACTAACGAGACTTAGTTAGGACGAACAAAGACAAACGTTAGTCTCATTCTAAGGGTTGTCTAAGTTCGTCCCAAGTTTGTCTCTTTCTAAGGACGAACTTGGACAAACCATAGAATGAGACTAACGAGACTAACTTGGGACGAACAAAGACAAACGTTAGTCTCATTCTAAGGTGTGTCTAAGTTCGTCCCAAGTTAGTCTCTTTTTATGGAGGAAATTAGACAAACCTTAAAATGAGACTAACGAGACTAACTTGGGACTAACAAAGACAAACGTTAGTCTCATTCTAAGGTTTGTCTAAGTTCGTCCCAAGTTAGTCTCTTTCTAAGGATGAACTTAGACAAACCTTAAAATGAAACTAACGAGACTAACTTGGGACGAACAAAAACAAATGGTAGTCTCGTTCTATAGTTTGTCTAAGTTCATCCCAAGTTAGTCTCTTTCTAAGGATGAACTTAGACAAACCTTAAAATGAAACTAACGAGACTAACTTGGGACGAACAAAAACAAACGTTAGTCTCATTCTAAGGTTTGTCTAAGTTTGTCCCAAGTTTGTCTCTTTCTAAGGACGAACTTAGACAAACCATAGAATGAGACTAACGAGACTAACTTGGGACGAACAAAGACAAACTTTAGTCTCATTCTATGGTTTGTCTAAGTTCGTCCCAAGTTAGTCTCTTTCTAAGGACGAACTTAGACAAACCATAGAATGAGACTAACGAGACTTAGTTGGGCCGAACAAAGACAAACGTTAGTCTCATTCTAAGGTTTGTCTAAGTTCGTCCCAAGTTAGTCTCTTTCTAAGGACGAAATTAGACAAACCTTAAAATGAGACTAACAAGACTAACTTGGGACGAACAAAGACAAACGTTTGTCTCATTCTAAGGTTTGTCTAAGTTCGTCCCAAGTTTGTCTCTTTCTAAGGACGAACTTAGACAAACCATAGAATGAGACTAACGAGACTTAGTTGGGCCGAACAAAGACAAACGTTAGTCTCATTCTAAGGTTTGTCTAATTTCATCCCAAGTTAGTCTATTTCTAAGGACAAACTTAGACAAACCATAGAATGAGACTAACGAGACTAACTTGGGACGAACAAAGACAAACGTTAGTCTCATTCTAAGGTTTGTCTAAGTTCATCCCAAGTTAGTCTCTTTCGAAGGACGAACTTAGACAAACCATAGAATGAGACTAACGAGACTAACTTGGGACGAACAAAGACAAACGTTAGTCTCATTCTAAGGTTTGTCTAAGTTCGTCCCAAGTTAGTCTCTTTCTAAGGACGAAATTAGACAAACCTTAAAATGAGGCTAACGAGACCAACTTGGGATGAACAAAGACAAACGTTAGTCTCATTCTAAGGTTTGTCTAAGTTCGTCCCAAGTTAGTCTCTTTCTAAGGATGAACTTAGACAAACCTTAAAATGAGACTAACGAGACTAACTTGGGACGAACAAAGACAAATGTTAGTCTCATTCTAAGGTTTGTCTAAGTTCGTCCCAAGTTAGTCTCTTTCTAAGGACGAACTTAGACAAACCATAGAATGAGACTAACGAGACTAACTTGGGACGAACAAAGACAAACGTAGTCTCATTTTAAGGTTTGTCTAAGTTCGTCCCAAGTTTGTCTCTTTCTAAGGACGAACTTAGACAAACCATAGAATGAGACTAAGGAGACTTAGTTGGGCCGAACAAAGACAAACGATAGTCTCATTCTAAGGTTTGTCTAAGTTCGTCCCAAGTTAGTCTCTTTCTAAGGACAAACTTAGACAAACCATAGAATGAGACTAACGAGACTAACTTGGGATGAACAAAGACAAACGTTAGTCTCATTCTAAGGGTTGTCTAAGTTCATCCCAAGTTTGTCTCTTTCGAAGGACGAACTTAGACAAACCATAGAATGAGACTAACGAGACTAACTTGGGACGAACAAAGACAAACGTTAGTCTCATTCTAAGGTTTGTCTAAGTTCGTCCCAAGTTAGTCTCTTTCTAAGGACGAAATTAGACAAACCCTAAAATGAGACTAACGAGACTAACTTGGGACGAACAAAGACAAACGTTAGTCTCATTCTAAGGTTTGTCTAAGTTCGTCCCAAGTTAGTCTCTTTCTAAGGATGAACTTAGACAAACCTTAAAATGAGACTAACGAGACTAACTTGGGACGAACAAAGACAAACGTTAGTCTCATTCTAAGGTTTGTCTAAGTGCGTCCCAAGTTAGTCTCTTTCTAAGGATGAACTTAGACAAACCTTAAAATGAGACTAACGAGACTAACTTGGGACGAACAAAGACAAACGTTAGTCTCATTATAAGGTTTGTCTAAGTTCGTCCCAAGTTTGTCTCTTTCTAAGGACGAACTTAGACAAACCATAGAATGAGACTAACGAGACTTAGTTGGGCCGAACAAAGACAAACGTTAGTCTCCTTCTAAGGTTTGTCTAAGTTCGTCCCAAGTTTGTCTCTTTCTAAGGATGAACTTAGACAAATCATAGAATGAGACTAACGAGACTTAGTTGGGCCGAACAAAGATAAACGTTAGCCTCATTCTAAGGTTTGTCTAAGTTCGTCCCAAGTTAGTCTCTTTCGAAGGACGAACTTATACAAACCATAGAATGAGACTAACGAGACTTATTTGGGCCGAACAAAGACAAACGTTAGTCTCATTCTAAGGTTTGTCTAAGTTCGTCCCAAGTTAGTCTCTTTCTAAGGACGAACTTAGACAAACCATAGAATGAGACTACCGAGACTAACTTGGGACGAACAAAGACAAACATTAGTCTCATTCTAAGGTTTGTCTAAGTCCGTGCTAAGTTAGTCTCTTTCGAAGGACAAACTTAGACAAACCATAGAATGAGACTAACGAGACTAACTTGGGACGAACAAAGACAAACGTTAGTCTCATTCTAAGGTTTGTCTAAGTTCGTCCCAAGTTAGTCTCTTTCTAAGGACGAAATTAGACAAACCTTAAAATGAGACTAACGAGACTAACTTGGGACAAACACAGACAAACGTTAGTCTCATTCTAAGGTTTGTCTAAGTTCGTCCCAAGATAGTCTCTTTCTAAGGACGAACTTAGACAAACCTTAGAATGAGACTAAAGAGACTAACTTGGGACGAACAAAGACAAACGTTAGTCTCATTCTAAGGTTTGTCTAAGTTCGTCCCAAGTTAGTCCCTTTCTAAGGACAAACTTTGACAAACCTTAGATTGAGACTAATGAGACTAACTTGGGACGAACAAAGACAATCGTTAGTCTCATTCTAAGGACGAACTTAGACAAATCATAGACGGAGACTAACGAGACTAACTAGGGATGAACAAAGACAAACGTTAGAATCCATCTAAGGTTTGTCTAAGTTCGTCCCAAGTTAGTATCTTTCTTAGGACGAACTTAGACAAACGAGACTAACGAGACTTACTTGGGATGAACAAAGATAAACGTTAGTATCATTCTAAGGTTTGTCTCTGTTTGTCCCAAGTTAGTCTCTTTCTAAGGCAGAACTTAGACAAACCTTAAAATGAGACTTACGAGACTAACTTGGGACGAACAAAGACAAACGTTAGTCTCATTCTAAGGTTTGTCTAAGTTCGTCCCAAGTTAGTCTCTTTCGAAGGATGAACTTAGACAAACCATAGAATGAGACTAACGAGACTTAGTTGGGACGAACAAAGACAAACGTTAGTCTCATTCTAAGATTTGTCTAAGTTCGTCCCAAGTTAGTCTCTTTCTAAGGACGAACTTGGACAAACCATAGAATGAGACTAACGAGACTAACTTGGGACGAACAAAGACAAACGTTAGTCTCATTCTAAGGTATGTCTAAGTTCGTCCCAAGTTAGTCTCTTTTTATGGAGGAAATTAGACAAACCTTAAAATGAGACTAACGAGACTAACTTGGGATGAACAAAGACAAACGTTAGTCTCATTCTAAGGTTTGTCTAAGTTCGTCCCAAGTTAGTCTCTTTCTAAGGATGAACTTAGACAAACCTTAAAATGAAACTAACGAGACTAACTTGGGACGAACAAAAACAAATGGTAGTCTCGTTCTATGGTTTGTCTTAGTTCATCCCAAGTTAGTCTCTTTCTAAGGATGAACTTAGACAAACCTTAAAATGAAACTAACGAGACTAACTTGGGACGAACAAAAACAAACGTTAGTCTCTTTCTAAGCTTTGTCTAAGTTCGTCCCAAGTTTGTCTCTTTCTAAGGACGAACTTAGACAAACCATAGAATGAGACTAACGAGACTAACTTGGGATGAACAAAGACAAACATTAGTCTCATTCTAAGGTTTGTCAAAATTCATCCCAAGTTAGTCTCTTTCTAAGGACGAACTTAGACAAACCATAGAATGAGACTAACGAGACATAGTTGGGCCGAACAAAGACAAACGTTAGTCTCATTCTAAGGTTTGTCTAAGTTCGTCCCAAGTTAGTCTCTTTCTAAGGACGAACTTAGACAAACCATAGAATGAGACTAACGAGACTTAGTTGGGCCGAACAAAGACAAACGTTAGTCTCATTCTAAGGTTTGTCTAAGTTCGTCCCAAGTTAGTCTCTTTCTAAGGACAAACTTGGACAAACCATAGAATGAGACTAACGAGACTAACTTGGGACGAACAAAGACAAACGTTAGTCTCATTCTATGGTTTGTCTAAGTTCGTCCCAAGTTAGTCTCTTTCTAAGGACGAAATTAGACAAACCTTAAAATGAGACTAACGAGACTAACTTGAGACGAACAAAGACAAACGTTAGTCTCATTCTAAGGTTTGTCTAAGTTCGTCCCAAGTTAGTCTCTTTCAAAGGACGAACTTAGACAAACCTTAGAATGAGACTAACGAGACTAACTTGGGACGAACAAAGACAAACGTTAGTCTCATTCTAAGGTTTGTCTAAGTTCATCCCAAGTTCGTCTCTTTCGAAGGACGAACTTAGACAAACCATAGAATGAGACTAACGAGACTAACATGGGACGAACAAAGACAAACGTTAGTCTCATTCTAAGGTTTGTCTAAGTTCGTCCCAAGTTAGTCTCTTTCTAAGGACGAACTTAGACAAACCATAGAATGAGACAAACGAGACTAACTTGGGACGAACAAAGACAAATGTTAGTCTCATTCTATGGTTTGTCTAAGTTCGTCCCAAGTTAGTCTCTTTCTAAGGACGAACTTAGACAAACCATAGAATGACACTAACGAGACTTAGTTGGGCCGAACAAAGACATACGTTAGTCTCATTCTAAGGTTTGTCTAAGTTCGTCCCAAGTTAGTCTCTTTCTAAGGACGAAATTAGACAAACCTTAAAATGAGACTAACTTGGGACGAACAAAGACAAACGTTTGTCTCATTCTAAGGTTTGTCTAAGTTCGTCCCAAGTTAGTCTATTTCTAAGGACAAACTTAGACAAACCATAGAATGAGACTAACGAGACTAACTTGGGACGAACAAAGACAAACGTTAGTCTCATTCTAAGGTTTGTCTAAGTTCGTCCCAAGTTAGTCTCTTTCGAAGGACGAACTTAGACAAACCATAGAATGAGACTAACGAGACTAACTTGGGACGAACAAAGACAAACGTTAGTCTCATTCTAAGGTTTGTCTAAGTTTGTCCCAAGTTCGTCTCTTTCTAAGGACGAAATTAGACAAACCTTAAAATGAGGCTAACGAGACTAACTTGGGACGAACAAAGACAAATGTTAGTCTCATTCTAAGGTTTGTCTAAGTTCGTCCCAAGTTAGTCTCTTTCTAAGGATGAACTTAGACAAACCTTAAAATGAGACTAACGAGACTAACTTGGGACGAACAAAGACAAACGTTAGTCTCATTCTAAGGTCGGTCTAAGTTCGTCCCAAGTTAGTCTCTTTCTAAGGACGAACTTAGACAAACCATAGAATGAGACTAACGAGACTAACTTGGGACGAACAAAGATAAACGTTAGTCTCATTCTAAGGTTTGTCTAAGTTCGTCCCAAGTTTGTCTCTTTCTAAGGACGAACTTAGACAAAACATAGAATGAGACTAACGAGACTTAGTTGGGCCGAACAAAGACAAATGTTAGTCTCATTCTAAGGTTTGTCTAAGTTCGTCCCAAGTTAGTCTCTTTCTAAGGACAAACTTTGACAAACCATAGAATGAGACTAACGAGACTAACTTGGGGCGAACAAAGACAAACGTTAGTCTCATTCTAAGGGTTGTCTAAGTTCGTCCCAAGTTAGTCTCTTTCGAAGGACGAACTTAGACAAACCATAGAATGAGACTAACGAGACTAACTTGGGACGAACAATGACAAACGTTAGTCTCATTCTAAGGTTTGTCTAAGTTCGTCCCAAGTTAGTCTCTTTCTAAGGACGAAATTAGACAAACCTTAAAATGAGACTAACGAGACTAACTTGGGACGAACAAAGACAAACGTTAGTCTCATTCTAAGGTTTGTCTAAGTTTGTCCCAAGTTAGTCTCTTTCTAAGGATGAACTTAGACAAACCATAGAATGAGACTAACGAGACTAACTTGGGACGAACAAAGACAAACGTTAGTCTCATTCAAAGGTTTGTCTAAGTTCATCCCAAGTTTGTCTCTTTCTAAGCACGAACTTAGACAAACCATAGAATGAGACTAACGAGACTAACTTGGGACGAACAAAGACAAATGTTAGTCTCATTCTAAGGTTTGTCTAAGTTCGTCCCAAGTTTGTCTCTTTCTAAGGACGAACTTAGACAAAACATAGAATGAGACTAACGAGACTAACTTGGGATGAACAAAGACAAACGTTAGTCTCATTCTAAGGTTTGTCTAAGTTCGTCCCAAGTTTGTCTCTTTCTAAGGACGAAATTAGATAAACCTTAAAATGAGACTAACGAGACTAACTTGGGACGAACAAAGACAAACGTTAGTCTCATTCTAAGGTTTGTCTAAGTTCGTCCCAAGTTAGTCTCTTTCTAAGGATGAACTTAGACAAACCTTAAAATGAGACTAACGAGACTAACTTGGGACGAACAAAGACAAACGTTAGTCTCATTCTAAGGTTTGTCTAAGTGCGTCCCAAGTTAGTCTCTTTCTAAGGATGAACTTAGACAAACCTTAAAATGAGACTAACGAGACTAACTTGGGACGAACAAAGACAAACGTTAGTCTCATTCTAAGGTTTGTCTAAGTTCGTCCCAAGTTTGTCTCTTTCTAAGGACGAACTTAGACAAACCATAGAATGAGACTAACGAGACTTAGTTGGGCCGAACAAAGACAAACGTTAGTCTCATTCTAAGGTTTGTCTAAGTTCGTCCCAAGTTTGTCTCTTTCTAAGGATGAACTTAGACAAATCATAGAATGAGACTAACGAGACTTAGTTGGGCCGAACAAAGATAAACGTTAGCCTCATTTTAAGGTCTGTCTAAGTTCGTCCCAAGTTAGTCTCTTTCGAAGGACGAACTTATACAAACCATAGAATGAGACTAACGAGACTTAGTTGGGCCGAACAAAGACAAACGTTAGTCTCATTCTAAGGTTTGTCTAAGTTCGTCCCAAGGTAGTCTCTTTCTAAGGACAAACTTAGACATACCATAGAATGAGACTAACGAGACTAACTTGGGACGAAAAAAGACAAACATTAGTCTCATTCTAAGGTTTGTCTAAGTTCGTCCTAAGTTAGTCTCTTTCGAAGGACAAACTTAGACAAACCATAGAATGAGACTAACGAGACTAACTTGGGACGAACAAAGACAAACGTTAGTCTCATTCTAAGGTTTGTCTAAGTTCGTCCCAGGTTAGTCTCTTTCTAAGGACGAAATTAGACAAACCTTAAAATGAGACTAATGAGACTAACTTGGGACGAACACAGACAAACGTTAGTCTTATTCTAAGGTTTGTCTAAGTTCGTCCCAAGTTAGTCTCTTTCTAAGGACGAACTTAGACAAACCTTAGAATGAGACTAAAGAGACTAACTTGGGACGAACAAAGACAAACGTTAGTCTCATTCTAAGGTTTGTCTAAGATCGTCCCAAGTTATTCTCTTTCTAAGGACAAACTTAGACAAACCTTAGATTGAGACTAACGAGACTAACTTGGGACGAACAAAGACAATCGTTAGTCTCATTCTAAGGACGAACTTAGACAAATCATAGAAGGAGACTAACGAGACTAACTAGGGATGAACAAAGACAAACGTTAGAATCCATCTAAGGTTTGTCTAAGTTCGTCCCAAGTTAGTATCTTTCTTAGGACGAACTTAGACAAACCTTAAAATGAGACTAACGAGACTTACTTGGGATGAACAAAGATAAACGTTAGTATCATTCTAAGGTTTGTCTCTGTTTGTCCCAAGTTAGTCTCTTTCTAAGGCAGAACTTAGACAAACCTTAAAATGAGACTAACGAGACTAACTTGGGACGAACAAAGACAAACGTTAGTCTCATTCTAAGGTTTGTCTAAGTTCGTCCCAAGTTAGTCTCTTTCGAAGGATGAACTTAGACAAACCATAGAATGAGACTAACGAGACTTAGTTGGGACGAACAAAGACAAACGTTAGTCTCATTCTAAGATTTGTCTAAGTTCGTCCCAAGTTAGTCTCTTTCTAAGGACGAACTTGGACAAACCATAAAATGAGACTAACGAGACTAACTTGGGACGAACAAAGACAAACGTTAGTCTCATTCTAAGGTATGTCTAAGTTCGTCCCAAGTTAGTCTCTTTTTATGGAGGAAATTAGACCAACCTTAAAATGAGACTAACGAGACTAACTTGGGATGAACAAAGACAAACGTTAGTCTCATTCTAAGGTTTGTCTAAGTTCGTCCCAAGTTAGTCTCTTTCTAAGGATGAACTTAGACAAACCTTTAAATGAAACTAACGAGACTAACTTGGGACGAACAAAAACAAATGGTAGTCTCGTTCTATGGTTTGTCTAAGTTCATCCCAAGTTAGTCTCTTTCTAAGGATGAACTTAGACAAACCTTAAAATGAAACTAACGAGACTAACTTGGGACGAACAAAAACAAACGTTAGTCTCTTTCTAAGGTTTGTGTAAGTTCGTCCCAAGTTTGTCTCTTTCTAAGGACGAACTTAGACAAACCATAGAATGAGACTAACGAGACTAACTTGGGACGAACAAAGACAAACTTTAGTCTCATTCTATGGTTTGTCTAAGTTCGTCCCAAGTTAGTCTCTTTCTAAGGACGAACTTAGACAAACCATAGAATGAGACTAACGAGACTTAGTTGAGCCAAACAAAGACAAATGTTAGTCTCATTCTAAGGTTTGTCTAAGTTCGTCCCAAGTTAGTCTCTTTCAAAGGACGAACTTAGACAAACCATAGAATGAGACTAACGAGACTAACTTGGGACGAACAAAGACAAACATTAGTCTCATTCTAAGGTTTGTCAAAATTCATCCCAAGTTAGTCTCTTTCGAAGGATGAACTTAGACAAACCATAGAATGAGACTAACGAGACTAACTTGGGACGAACAAAGACAAACGTTAGTCTCATTCTATGGTTTGTCTAAGTTCATCCCAAGTTAGTCTCTTTCTAAGGACGAAATTAGACAAACCTTAAAATGAGACTAACGAGACTAACTTGAGACGAACAAAGACAAACGTTAGTCTCATTCTAAGGTTTGTCTAAGTTCGTCCCAAGTTAGTCTCTTTCAAAGGACGAACTTAGACAAACCTTAGAATGAGACTAACGAGACTAACTTGGGACGAACAAAGACAAACGTTAGTCTCATTCTAAGGTTTGTCTAAGTTCATCCCAAGTTAGTCTCTTTCGAAGGACGAACTTAGACAAACCATAGAATGAGACTAACGAGACTAACTTGGGACGAACAAAGACAAACGTTAGTCTCATTCTAAGGTTTGTCTAAGTTCGTCCCAAGTTAGTCTCTTTCTAAGGACGAACTTAGACAAACCATAGAATGAGACAAACGAGACTAACTTGGGACGAACAAAGACAAACGTTAGTCTCATTCTAAGGTTTGTCTAAGTTCATCCCAAGTTAGTCTCTTTCTAAGGACGAACTGAGACAAACCATAGAATGAGACTAACGAGACTAACTTGGGACGAACAAAGACAAACGTTAGTCTCATTCTAAGGTTTGTCTAAGTTCGTCCCAAGTTAGTCTCTTTCTAAGGACGAAATTAGACATACTATAGAATGAGACTAACGAGACTTAGTTGGGCCGAACAAAGACAAACGTTAGTCTCATTCTAAGGTTTGTCTAAGTTCGTCCCAAGTTAGTCTCTTTCTAAGGACGAACTTAGACAAACCATAGAATGAGACAAACGAGACTAACTTGGGACGAACAAAGACAAATGTTAGTCTCATTCTATGGTTTGTCTAAGTTCGTCCCAAGTTAGTCTCTTTCTAAGGACGAACTTAGACAAACCATAGAATGACACTAACGAGACTTAGTTGGGCCGAACAAAGACAAACGTTAGTCTCATTCTAAGGTTTGTCTAAGTTCGTCCCAAGTTAGTCTCTTTCTAAGGACGAAATTAGACAAACCTTAAAATGAGACTAACAAGACTAACTTGGGACGAACAAAGACAAACGTTTGTCTCATTCTAAGGTTTGTCTAAGTTCGTCCCAAGTTAGTCTATTTCTAAGGACAAACTTAGACAAACCATAGAATGAGACTAACGAGACTAACTTGGGACGAACAAAGACAAACGTTAGTCTCATTCTAAGGTTTGTCTAAGTTCGTCCCAAGTTAGTCTCTTTCGAAGGACGAACTTAGACAAACCATAGAATGAGACTAACGAGACTAACTTGGGACGAACAAAGACAAACGTTAGTCTCATTCTAAGGTTTGTCTAAGTTTGTCCCAAGTTCGTCTCTTTCTAAGGACGAAATTAGACAAACCTTAAAATGAGGCTAACGAGACTAACTTGGGACGAACAAAGACAAATGTTAGTCTCATTCTAAGGTTTGTCTAAGTTCGTCCCAAGTTAGTCTCTTTCTAAGGATGAACTTAGACAAACCTTAAAATGAGACTAACGAGACTAACTTGGGACGAACAAAGACAAACGTTAGTCTCATTCTAAGGTCGGTCTAAGTTCGTCCCAAGTTAGTCTCTTTCTAAGGACGAACTTAGACAAACCATAGAATGAGACTAACGAGACTAACTTGGGACGAACAAAGATAAACGTTAGTCTCATTCTAAGGTTTGTCTAAGTTCGTCCCAAGTTTGTCTCTTTCTAAGGACGAACTTAGACAAAACATAGAATGAGACTAACGAGACTTAGTTGGGCCGAACAAAGACAAATGTTAGTCTCATTCTAAGGTTTGTCTAAGTTCGTCCCAAGTTAGTCTCTTTCTAAGGACAAACTTTGACAAACCATAGAATGAGACTAACGAGACTAACTTGGGGCGAACAAAGACAAACGTTAGTCTCATTCTAAGGGTTGTCTAAGTTCGTCCCAAGTTAGTCTCTTTCGAAGGACGAACTTAGACAAACCATAGAATGAGACTAACGAGACTAACTTGGGACGAACAATGACAAACGTTAGTCTCATTCTAAGGTTTGTCTAAGTTCGTCCCAAGTTAGTCTCTTTCTAAGGACGAAATTAGACAAACCTTAAAATGAGACTAACGAGACTAACTTGGGACGAACAAAGACAAACGTTAGTCTCATTCTAAGGTTTGTCTAAGTTTGTCCCAAGTTAGTCTCTTTCTAAGGATGAACTTAGACAAACCATAGAATGAGACTAACGAGACTAACTTGGGACGAACAAAGACAAACGTTAGTCTCATTCAAAGGTTTGTCTAAGTTCATCCCAAGTTTGTCTCTTTCTAAGCACGAACTTAGACAAACCATAGAATGAGACTAACGAGACTAACTTGGGACGAACAAAGACAAATGTTAGTCTCATTCTAAGGTTTGTCTAAGTTCGTCCCAAGTTTGTCTCTTTCTAAGGACGAACTTAGACAAAACATAGAATGAGACTAACGAGACTAACTTGGGATGAACAAAGACAAACGTTAGTCTCATTCTAAGGTTTGTCTAAGTTCGTCCCAAGTTTGTCTCTTTCTAAGGACGAAATTAGACAAACCTTAAAATGAGACTAACGAGACTAACTTGGGACGAACAAAGACAAACGTTAGTCTCATTCTAAGGTTTGTCTAAGTTCGTCCCAAGTTAGTCTCTTTCTAAGGATGAACTTAGACAAACCTTAAAATGAGACTAACGAGACTAACTTGGGACGAACAAAGACAAACGTTAGTCTCATTCTAAGGTTTGTCTAAGTGCGTCCCAAGTTAGTCTCTTTCTAAGGATGAACTTAGACAAACCTTAAAATGAGACTAACGAGACTAACTTGGGACGAACAAAGACAAACGTTAGTCTCATTCTAAGGTTTGTCTAAGTTCGTCCCAAGTTTGTCTCTTTCTAAGGACGAACTTAGACAAACCATAGAATGAGACTAACGAGACTTAGTTGGGCCGAACAAAGACAAACGTTAGTCTCATTCTAAGGTTTGTCTAAGTTCGTCCCAAGTTTGTCTCTTTCTAAGGATGAACTTAGACAAATCATAGAATGAGACTAACGAGACTTAGTTGGGCCGAACAAAGATAAACGTTAGCCTCATTTTAAGGTCTGTCTAAGTTCGTCCCAAGTTAGTCTATTTCGAAGGACGAACTTATACAAACCATAGAATGAGACTAACGAGACTTAGTTGGGCCGAACAAAGACAAACGTTAGTCTCATTCTAAGGTTTGTCTAAGTTCGTCCCAAGGTAGTCTCTTTCTAAGGACAAACTTAGACATACCATAGAATGAGACTAACGAGACTAACTTGGGACGAAAAAAGACAAACATTAGTCTCATTCTAAGGTTTGTCTAAGTTCGTCCTAAGTTAGTCTCTTTCGAAGGACAAACTTAGACAAACCATAGAATGAGACTAACGAGACTAACTTGGGACGAACAAAGACAAACGTTAGTCTCATTCTAAGGTTTGTCTAAGTTCGTCCCAGGTTAGTCTCTTTCTAAGGACGAAATTAGACAAACCTTAAAATGAGACTAATGAGACTAACTTGGGACGAACACAGACAAACGTTAGTCTTATTCTAAGGTTTGTCTAAGTTCGTCCCAAGTTAGTCTCTTTCTAAGGACGAACTTAGACAAACCTTAGAATGAGACTAAAGAGACTAACTTGGGACGAACAAAGACAAACGTTAGTCTCATTCTAAGGTTTGTCTAAGATCGTCCCAAGTTATTCTCTTTCTAAGGACAAACTTAGACAAACCTTAGATTGAGACTAACGAGACTAACTTGGGACGAACAAAGACAATCGTTAGTCTCATTCTAAGGACGAACTTAGACAAATCATAGAAGGAGACTAACGAGACTAACTAGGGATGAACAAAGACAAACGTTAGAATCCATCTAAGGTTTGTCTAAGTTCGTCCCAAGTTAGTATCTTTCTTAGGACGAACTTAGACAAACCTTAAAATGAGACTAACGAGACTTACTTGGGATGAACAAAGATAAACGTTAGTATCATTCTAAGGTTTGTCTCTGTTTGTCCCAAGTTAGTCTCTTTCTAAGGCAGAACTTAGACAAACCTTAAAATGAGACTAACGAGACTAACTTGGGACGAACAAAGACAAACGTTAGTCTCATTCTAAGGTTTGTCTAAGTTCGTCCCAAGTTAGTCTCTTTCGAAGGATGAACTTAGACAAACCATAGAATGAGACTAACGAGACTTAGTTGGGACGAACAAAGACAAACGTTAGTCTCATTCTAAGATTTGTCTAAGTTCGTCCCAAGTTAGTCTCTTTCTAAGGACGAACTTGGACAAACCATAAAATGAGACTAACGAGACTAACTTGGGACGAACAAAGACAAACGTTAGTCTCATTCTAAGGTATGTCTAAGTTCGTCCCAAGTTAGTCTCTTTTTATGGAGGAAATTAGACAAACCTTAAAATGAGACTAACGAGACTAACTTGGGATGAACAAAGACAAACGTTAGTCTCATTCTAAGGTTTGTCTAAGTTCGTCCCAAGTTAGTCTCTTTCTAAGGATGAACTTAGACAAACCTTTAAATGAAACTAACGAGACTAACTTGGGACGAACAAAAACAAATGGTAGTCTCGTTCTATGGTTTGTCTAAGTTCATCCCAAGTTAGTCTCTTTCTAAGGATGAACTTAGACAAACCTTAAAATGAAACTAACGAGACTAACTTGGGACGAACAAAAACAAAGGTTAGTCTCTTTCTAAGGTTTGTGTAAGTTCGTCCCAAGTTTGTCTCTTTCTAAGGACGAACTTAGACAAACCATAGAATGAGACTAACGAGACTAACTTGGGACGAACAAAGACAAACTTTAGTCTCATTCTATGGTTTGTCTAAGTTCGTCCCAAGTTAGTCTCTTTCTAAGGACGAACTTAGACAAACCATAGAATGAGACTAACGAGACTTAGTTGAGCCAAACAAAGACAAACGTTAGTCTCATTCTAAGGTTTGTCTAAGTTCGTCCCAAGTTAGTCTCTTTCAAAGGACGAACTTAGACAAACCATAGAATGAGACTAACGAGACTAACTTGGGACGAACAAAGACAAACATTAGTCTCATTCTAAGGTTTGTCAAAATTCATCCCAAGTTAGTCTCTTTCGAAGGATGAACTTAGACAAACCATAGAATGAGACTAACGAGACTAACTTGGGACGAACAAAGACAAACGTTAGTCTCATTCTATGGTTTGTCTAAGTTCATCCCAAGTTAGTCTCTTTCTAAGGACGAAATTAGACAAACCTTAAAATGAGACTAACGAGACTAACTTGAGACGAACAAAGACAAACGTTAGTCTCATTCTAAGGTTTGTCTAAGTTCGTCCCAAGTTAGTCTCTTTCAAAGGACGAACTTAGACAAACCTTAGAATGAGACTAACGAGACTAACTTGGGACGAACAAAGACAAACGTTAGTCTCATTCTAAGGTTTGTCTAAGTTCATCCCAAGTTAGTCTCTTTCGAAGGACGAACTTAGACAAACCATAGAATGAGACTAACGAGACGAACTTGGGACGAACAAAGACAAACGTTAGTCTCATTCTAAGGTTTGTCTAAGTTCGTCCCAAGTTAGTCTCTTTCTAAGGACGAACTTAGACAAACCATAGAATGAGACAAACGAGACTAACTTGGGACGAACAAAGACAAACGTTAGTCTCATTCTAAGGTTTGTCTAAGTTCATCCCAAGTTAGTCTCTTTCTAAGGACGAACTGAGACAAACCATAGAATGAGACTAACGAGACTAACTTGGGACGAACAAAGACAAACGTTAGTCTCATTCTAAGGTTTGTCTAAGTTCGTCCCAAGTTAGTCTCTTTCTAAGGACGAAATTAGACATACTATAGAATGAGACTAACGAGACTTAGTTGGGCCGAACAAAGACAAACGTTAGTCTCATTCTAAGGTTTGTCTAAGTTCGTCCCAAGTTAGTCTCTTTCTAAGGACGAACTTAGACAAACCATAGAATGAGAATAAAGACACTAAGTTGGGACGAACAAAGACGAACGTTAGTCTCATTGTAAGGTTTGTCTAAGTTCGTCCCAAGTTAGTCTCTTTCAAAGGACGCACTTAGACAAACCATAGAATGAGACTAACGAGACTTAGTTGGGCCGAACAAAGACAAACGTTAGTCTCATTCTAAGGTTTGTCTAAGTTCGTCCCAAGTTAGTCTCTTTCAAAGGACGCACTTAGACAAACCATAGAATGAGACTAACGAGACTTAGTTGGGAAGAACAAAGACAAACGTTAGTCACATTCTAAGGTTTGTCTAAGTTCGTCCCAAGTTAGTCACTTTCTAAGGACGAACTTAGACAAACTATAGAATGAGACTAACGAGACTAAATTGGTACGAACAAAGACAAACGTTAGTCTCATTCTAAGGTTTGCCTATGTTCGTCCCAAGTTAGTCTCTTTCAAAGGACGAACTGATACGGGGCGGAAGCGGGACTTTAAGATGTAGGATTTGATGGAGGAGGATAGGTAGTGCAACCCGACGATTCTTGAAGCCAACCACTGCTTGTACAATGACCTGCAACAAGTAATTGCCTAACCACACTCTAAGTTTCCAAACCACACAACCACGCACGAAGTTGGAAGCACAATTTGGTTGCCGTCGAACGACCGCTTATGCAATCTCACAAGGAAACTACAAGAGCAAGGGGGTAGAGAACTCTCTCTCAATAAGATATAGCAATAGCTAAAATCTGAAATTTTGATGAATAAATTCGAAAATCTGAATGTGTTTGCAAAATACATGTAGATGAGGATTAATACTAAGAAATGAAAGTAAATGCATGTGTTGTGAACTTGTGCAGCCACCATGGGATCTTGAGTAGCCTCTTTTGAGCAATGAGCAGCCACCATGGAGTCTTGTGCATTCTCCTTTGATCCTTGTGCAACCATAAGTGCCCATGATTGATCTTTGTGCAATACTATTAATAGCCATGCTTTCAATTTGTGCTTGGTTTGATGTGCTAAGTGAAAAGCATCAATTCTGGTCCTTTATTGCATTCTTTCTTGCACTAAATGATGTTAGACTTCTCCCTTTGTTCTTCGTGCACGAGTCCTCCATAAGTGTCCCTTCTTTATGTCCATCCACTTTTGAGAATCTGATTAATAAAAGCACACTAGATTTAGGCAGCATATAGTTCTCATCAATTATAGTATAACAATCAACTAGGAGTGAATTCACCTCATGTTGAATTTGTTTTGCTCGGTTCCTAGTCATTGGACCTTTGTAAGCGTCTTTCGTCGATGCATCAGCTTGTAGTTGTATAGGATTACTTGTAATAGTAGATGAACGACGAGGTGAGGATAGTGTGTCCTCATCATCCTCCCCCTCTTCAAAAAGAGTCGTCCTCGACTCTGATTCTTCTTCACCCAAGTAAGGCGACAAGTCAGCCACGTTGAAAGTTGGACTCATATTGAGAGGAGTAGGCCAATTCTTGATTGCCTCAACTTTTGATTCGTCAACCTCAATTCCTTTCCCTGAAACGACATGGCCAAGAAAAACAACCTTCTTCGTGCAAAATGAGCACTTGTCCATGTTAGCATATAATTGTTCCCTCCTAAGAACATCTAACACAAGTTTGATATGATCAATATGCTCATCTATAGACTTGCTATTTATCAAGATGTCATCAAAGTAAACAACAACAAATCTCCCAATGTAAGCTCTCAAGACATGATTTATTAACTTCATGAAAGTACTAGGTGCATTAGTTAATCCAAACGGCATGACTAACCAATCATACAATCCAAATTTTGTTTTGAATGCCGTTTTCCATTCATCTCCCTCTTTCATCCGAATTTGATGATATTCACTACGCAAATCAACCTTAGAAAATATCATAGAGCCACTAAGTTCATCAAGCATATCATCTAACCTAGGAATAGGATGACGATATCGAACAGTAATATTGTTTATGGCCCTATAATCAACACACATACGCCAAGAACCATCCTTCTTAGGAACTAAAATAACAGGGACAGCACAAGGACTTAAACTTTCACGTACATAACCTTTATTTAAAAGTTCTTGTACCTGCCTTTGTATCTCTTTTGTCTCTTTGGGGTTAGTGCGATAGGCTGGACGGTTTGGAAGTGAAGCTCTCGGAGTGCGATTGTCTCTTTTGTCTCTTTCTAAGGACGAACTTAGACAAACCATAGAATGAGACTAACGAGACTTAGTTGGGCCGAACAAAGACAAACGTTAGTCTCATTCTAAGGTTTGTCTAAGTTCGTCCCAAGTTTGTCTCTTTCTAAGGATGAACTTAGACAAATCATAGAATGAGACTAACGAGACTTAGTTGGGCCGAACAAAGATAAACGTTAGCCTCATTTTAAGGTCTGTCTAAGTTCGTCCCAAGTTAGTCTCTTTCAAAGGACGAACTTGTACAAACCATAGAATGAGACTAACGAGACTTAGTTGGGCCGAACAAAGACAAACGTTAGTCTCATTCTAAGGTTTGTCTATGTTCGTCCCAAGTTAGTCTCTTTCTAAGGACAAACTTAGACATACCATAGAATGAGACTAACGAGACTAACTTGGGACGAAAAAAGACAAACATTAGTCTCATTCTAAGGTTTGTCTAAGTTCGTCCTAAGTTAGTCTCTTTCGAAGGACAAACTTAGACAAACCATAGAATGAGACTAACGAGACTAACTTGGGACGAACAAAGACAAACGTTAGTCTCATTCTAAGGTTTGTCTAAGTTTGTCCCAAGTTCGTCTCTTTCTAAGGACGAAATTAGACAAACCTTAAAATGAGGCTAACGAGACTAACTTGGGACGAACAAAGACAAACGTTAGTCTCATTCTAAGGTTTGTCTAAGTTCGTCCCAAGTTAGTCTCTTTCTAAGGATGAACTTAGACAAACCTTAAAATGAGACTAACGAGACTAACTTGGGACGAACAAAGACAAACGTTAGTCTCATTCTAAGGTCGGTCTAAGTTCGTCCCAAGTTAGTCTCTTTCTAAGGATGAACTTAGACAAACCATAGAATGAGACTAACGAGACTAACTTGGGACGAACAAAGATAAACGTTAGTCTCATTCTAAGGTTTGTCTAAGTTCGTCCCAAGTTTGTCTCTTTCTAAGGACGAACTTAGACAAACCATAGAATGAGACTAACGAGACTTAGTTGGGCCGAACAAAGACAAATGTTAGTCTCATTCTAAGGTTTGTCTAAGTTCGTCCCAAGTTAGTCTCTTTCTAAGGACAAACTTTGACAAACCATAGAATGAGACTAACGAGACTAACTTGGGGCGAACAAAGACAAACGTTAGTCTCATTCTAAGGGTTGTCTAAGTTCGTCCCAAGTTAGTCTCTTTCGAAGGACGAACTTAGACAAACCATAGAATGAGACTAACGAGACTAACTTGGGACGAACAAAGACAAACGTTAGTCTCATTCTAAGGTTTGTCTAAGTTCGTCCCAAGTTAGTCTTTTTCTAAGGACGAAATTAGACAAACCTTAAAATGAGACTAACGAGACTAACTTGGGACGAACAAAGACAAACGTTAGTCTCATTCTAAGGTTTGTCTAAGTTTGTCCCAAGTTAGTCTCTTTCTAAGGATGAACTTAGACAAACCATAGAATGAGACTAACGAGACTAACTTGGGACGAACAAAGACAAACGTTAGTCTCATTCAAAGGTTTGTCTAAGTTCATCCCAAGTTTGTCTCTTTCTAAGCACGAACTTAGACAAACCATAGAATGAGACTAACGAGACTAACTTGGGACGAACAAAGACAAATGTTAGTCTCATTCTAAGGTTTGTCTAAGTTCGTCCCAAGTTTGTCTCTTTCTAAGGACGAACTTAGACAAAACATAGAATGAGACTAACGAGACTAACTTGGGATGAACAAAGACAAACGTTAGTCTCATTCTAAGGTTTGTCTAAGTTCGTCCCAAGTTTGTCTCTTTCTAAGGACGAAATTAGACAAACCTTAAAATGAGACTAACGAGACTAACTTGGGACGAACAAAGACAAACGTTAGTCTCATTCTAAGGTTTGTCTAAGTTCGTCCCAAGTTAGTCTCTTTCTAAGGATGAACTTAGACAAACCTTAAAATGAGACTAACGAGACTAACTTGGGACGAACAAAGACAAACGTTAGTCTCATTCTAAGGTTTGTCTAAGTGCGTCCCAAGTTAGTCTCTTTCTAAGGATGAACTTAGACAAACCTTAAAATGAGACTAACGAGACTAACTTGGGACGAACAAAGACAAACGTTAGTCTCATTCTAAGGTTTGTCTAAGTTCGTCCCAAGTTTGTCTCTTTCTAAGGACGAACTTAGACAAACCATAGAATGAGACTAACGAGACTTAGTTGGGCCGAACAAAGACAAACGTTAGTCTCATTCTAAGGTTTGTCTAAGTTCGTCCCAAGTTTGTCTCTTTCTAAGGATGAACTTAGACAAATCATAGAATGAGACTAACGAGACTTAGTTGGGCCGAACAAAGATAAACGTTAGCCTCATTTTAAGGTCTGTCTAAGTTCGTCCCAAGTTAGTCTCTTTCGAAGGACGAACTTATACAAACCATAGAATGAGACTAACGAGACTTAGTTGGGCCGAACAAAGACAAACGTTAGTCTCATTCTAAGGTTTGTCTAAGTTCGTCCCAAGTTAGTCTCTTTCTAAGGACAAACTTAGACATACCATAGAATGAGACTAACGAGACTAACTTGGGACGAAAAAAGACAAACATTAGTCTCATTCTAAGGTTTGTCTAAGTTCGTCCTAAGTTAGTCTCTTTCGAAGGACAAACTTAGACAAACCATAGAATGAGACTAACGAGACTAACTTGGGACGAACAAAGACAAACGTTAGTCTCATTCTAAGGTTTGTCTAAGTTCGTCCCAGGTTAGTCTCTTTCTAAGGACGAAATTAGACAAACCTTAAAATGAGACTAATGAGACTAACTTGGGACGAACACAGACAAACGTTAGTCTTATTCTAAGGTTTGTCTAAGTTCGTCCCAAGTTAGTCTCTTTCTAAGGACGAACTTAGACAAACCATAGAATGAGACTAAAGAGACTAACTTGGGACGAACAAAGACAAACGTTAGTCTCATTCTAAGGTTTGTCTAAGATCGTCCCAAGTTATTCTCTTTCTAAGGACAAACTTAGACAAACCTTAGATTGAGACTAACGAGACTAACTTGGGACGAACAAAGACAATCGTTAGTCTCATTCTAAGGACGAACTTAGACAAATCATAGAAGGAGACTAACGAGACTAACTAGGGATGAACAAAGACAAACGTTAGAATCCATCTAAGGTTTGTCTAAGTTCGTCCCAAGTTAATATCTTTCTTAGGACGAACTTAGACAAACCTTAAAATGAGACTAACGAGACTTACTTGGGATGAACAAAGATAAACGTTAGTATCATTCTAAGGTTTGTCTCTGTTTGTCCCAAGTTTGTCTCTTTCTAAGGCAGAACTTAGACAAACCTTAAAATGAGACTAACGAGACTAACTTGGGACGAACAAAGACAAACGTTAGTCTCATTCTAAGGTTTGTCTAAGTTCGTCCCAAGTTAGTCTCTTTCGAAGGATGAACTTAGACAAACCATAGAATGAGACTAACGAGACTTAGTTGGGACGAACAAAGACAAACGTTAGTCTCATTCTAAGATTTGTCTAAGTTCGTCCCAAGTTAGTCTCTTTCTAAGGACGAACTTGGACAAACCATAAAATGAGACTAACGAGACTAACTTGGGACGAACAAAGACAAACGTTAGTCTCATTCTAAGGTATGTCTAAGTTCGTCCCAAGTTAGTCTCTTTTTATGGAGGAAATTAGACAAACCTTAAAATGAGACTAACGAGACTAACTTGGGATGAACAAAGACAAACGTTAGTCTCATTCTAAGGTTTGTCTAAGTTCGTCCCAAGTTAGTCTCTTTCTAAGGATGAACTTAGACAAACCTTTAAATGAAACTAACGAGACTAACTTGGGACGAACAAAAACAAATGGTAGTCTCGTTCTATGGTTTGTCTAAGTTCATCCCAAGTTAGTCTCTTTCTAAGGATGAACTTAGACAAACCTTAAAATGAAACTAACGAGACTAACTTGGGACGAACAAAAACAAACGTTAGTCTCTTTCTAAGGTTTGTCTAAGTTCGTCCCAAGTTTGTCTCTTTCTAAGGACGAACTTAGACAAACCATAGAATGAGACTAACGAGACTAACTTGGGACGAACAAAGACAAACTTTAGTCTCATTCTATGGTTTGTCTAAGTTCGTCCCAAGTTAGTCTCTTTCTAAGGACGAACTTAGACAAACCATAGAATGAGACTAACGAGACTTAGTTGAGCCGAACAAAGACAAACGTTAGTCTCATTCTAAGGTTTGTCTAAGTTCGTCCCAAGTTAGTCTCTTTCAAAGGACGAACTTAGACAAACCATAGAATGAGACTAACGAGACTAACTTGGGACGAACAAAGACAAACATTAGTCTCATTCTAAGGTTTGTCAAAATTCATCCCAAGTTAGTCTCTTTCGAAGGATGAACTTAGACAAACCATAGAATGAGACTAACGAGACTAACTTGGGACGAACAAAGACAAACGTTAGTCTCATTCTATGGTTTGTCTAAGTTCATCCCAAGTTAGTCTCTTTCTAAGGACGAAATTAGACAAACCTTAAAATGAGACTAACGAGACTAACTTGAGACGAACAAAGACAAACGTTAGTCTCATTCTAAGGTTTGTCTAAGTTCGTCCCAAGTTAGTCTCTTTCAAAGGACGAACTTAGACAAACCTTAGAATGAGACTAACGAGACTAACTTGGGACGAACAAAGACAAACGTTAGTCTCATTCTAAGGTTTGTCTAAGTTCATCCCAAGTTAGTCTCTTTCGAAGGACGAACTTAGACAAACCATAGAATGAGACTAACGAGACTAACTTGGGACGAACAAAGACAAACGTTAGTCTCATTCTAAGGTTTGTCTAAGTTCGTCCCAAGTTAGTCTCTTTCTAAGGACGAACTTAGACAAACCATTGAATGAGACAAACGAGACTAACTTGGGACGAACAAAGACAAACGTTAGTCTCATTCTAAGGTTTGTCTAAGTTCATCCCAAGTTAGTCTCTTTCTAAGGACGAACTGAGACAAACCATAGAATGAGACTAACGAGACTAACTTGGGACGAACAAAGACAAACGTTAGTCTCATTCTAAGGTTTGTCTAAGTTCGTCCCAAGTTAGTCTCTTTCTAAGGACGAAATTAGACATACTATAGAATGAGACTAACGAGACTTAGTTGGGCCGAACAAAGACAAACGTTAGTCTCATTCTAAGGTTTGTCTAAGTTCGTCCCAAGTTAGTCTCTTTCTAAGGACGAACTTAGACAAACCATAGAATGAGAATAAAGACACTAAGTTGGGACGAACAAAGACGAACGTTAGTCTCATTGTAAGGTTTGTCTAAGTTCGTCCCAAGTTAGTCTCTTTCAAAGGACGCACTTAGACAAACCATAGAATGAGACTAACGAGACTTAGTTGGGCCGAACAAAGACAAACGTTAGTCTCATTCTAAGGTTTGTCTAAGTTCGTCCCAAGTTAGTCTCTTTCAAAGGACGCACTTAGACAAACCATAGAATGAGACTAACGAGACTTAGTTGGGAAGAACAAAGACAAACGTTAGTCACATTCTAAGGTTTGTCTAAGTTCGTCCCAAGTTAGTCACTTTCTAAGGACGAACTTAGACAAACTATAGAATGAGACTAACGAGACTAAATTGGTACGAACAAAGACAAACGTTAGTCTCATTCTAAGGTTTGCCTATGTTCGTCCCAAGTTAGTCTCTTTCAAAGGACAAACTGATACGGGGCGGAAGCGGGACTTTAAGATGTAGGATTTGATGGAGGAGGATAGGTAGTGCAACCCGACGATTCTTGAAGCCAACCACTGCTTGTACAATGACCTGCAACAAGTAATTGCCTAACCACACTCTAAGTTTCCAAACCACACAACCACGCACGAAGTTGGAAGCACAATTTGGTTGCCGTCGAACGACCGCTTATGCAATCTCACAAGGAAACTACAAGAGCAAGGGGGTAGAGAACTCTCTCTCAATAAGATATAGCAATAGCTAAAATCTGAAATTTTGATGAATAAATTCGAAAATCTGAATGTGTTTGCAAAATACATGTAGATGAGGATTAATACTAAGAAATGAAAGTAAATGCATGTGTTGTGAACTTGTGCAGCCACCATGGGATCTTGAGTAGCCTCTTTTGAGCAATGAGCAGCCACCATGGAGTCTTGTGCATTCTCCTTTGATCCTTGTGCAACCATAAGTGCCCATGATTGATCTTTGTGCAATACTATTAATAGCCATGCTTTCAATTTGTGCTTGGTTTGATGTGCTAAGTGAAAAGCATCAATTCTGGTCCTTTATTGCATTCTTTCTTGCACTAAATGATGTTAGACTTCTCCCTTTGTTCTTCGTGCACGAGTCCTCCATAAGTGTCCCTTCTTTATGTCCATCCACTTTTGAGAATCTGATTAATAAAAGCACACTAGATTTAGGCAGCATATAGTTCTCATCAATTATAGTATAACAATCAACTAGGAGTGAATTCACCTCATGTTGAATTTGTTTTGCTCGGTTCCTAGTCATTGGACCTTTGTAAGCGTCTTTCGTCGATGCATCAGCTTGTAGTTGTATAGGATTACTTGTAATAGTAGATGAACGACGAGGTGAGGATAGTGCGTCCTCACCATCCTCCCCCTCTTCAAAAAGAGTCGTCCTCGACTCTGATTCTTCTTCACCCAAGTAAGGCGACAAGTCAGCCACGTTGAAAGTTGGACTCATATTGAGAGGAGTAGGCCAATTCTTGATTGCCTCAACTTTTGATTCGTCAACCTCAATTCCTTTCCCTGAAACGACATGGCCAAGAAAAACAACCTTCTTCGTGCAAAATGAGCACTTGTCCATGTTAGCATATAATTGTTCCCTCCTAAGAACATCTAACACAAGTTTGATATGATCAATATGCTCATCTATAGACTTGCTATTTATCAAGATGTCATCAAAGTAAACAACAACAAATCTCCCAATGTAAGCTCTCAAGACATGATTTATTAACTTCATGAAAGTACTAGGTGCATTAGTTAATCCAAACGGCATGACTAACCAATCATACAATCCAAATTTTGTTTTGAATGCCGTTTTCCATTCATCTCCCTCTTTCATCCGAATTTGATGATATTCACTACGCAAATCAACCTTAGAAAATATCATAGAGCCACTAAGTTCATCAAGCATATCATCTAACCTAGGAATAGGATGACGATATCGAACAGTAATATTGTTTATGGCCCTATAATCAACACACATACGCCAAGAACCATCCTTCTTAGGAACTAAAATAACAGGGACAGCACAAGGACTTAAACTTTCACGTACATAACCTTTATTTAAAAGTTCTTGTACCTGCCTTTGTATCTCTTTTGTCTCTTTGGGGTTAGTGCGATAGGCTGGACGGTTTGGAAGTGAAGCTCTCGGAATGTGATCAATTTGATGCTCAATGCCACGCAAAGGAGGTAGTTCCAGTGGAATCTTCTCGGGAAAAACATCTTTATAATCCTGCAAGACATGAGCAAATGCACTAGGAAGACAAGTTAAGTCGTTAGTAGATATCAAAGTATCTTTGTACATGAGTACAAAGATCACACAATCTGGGCTTTGTCTCACATCTCTCAACTCAGATTTTGTGGCTAGCATGACTAAGTTCTCTCCCTCTCTTTTCTTTTTGTCTCTCGTGTTTGGTTTGGGGCGCTCACTCTCAGATGTGTGTAGGTCACTCAATTTCTTTTTCTCTCGCTCATTCTCACTCCTTTGTGAAGAAACCTTTTGCATGTGTTCAGCCATAATTCGTTGCGGTGTCATTGGTCGGAGCACCAAATCCTTGTCTTTCCACTTGATTGTGTAATGGTTTGTGCGTCCACAATGTTGAGCTGAAACATCATATTGCCACGGCCTTCCCAAAAGTAAATGACACACCTTCATGGGTAGAACATCACACTCAACCGTGTCAATATAATCGCCAATCTTAAACTGAACTTTTACCTTGTGTGTAATCTTCATTTCTCCGCAATCACTTAACCATTGTACATGGTATGGGTGAGGATGTGGCAGCAACTTCAGCTCAAGCTTTTCACACATCTCTTTACTTGCAAGGTTTTGGCAACTTCCTCCATCAATTATTACTTTCGCAACTTTGTCTTGAATTCTTGCTCTTGTTTGGAAAAGGTTGTGCCGTTGACAATTCTCTGAATCTTTCACTTGCACGCTGAGCACCTTGGTAACAACAAGTGAGGCACCTTGCTCATAATCACAATAATTGTGTTCTTCATCATCAAGAGTAGCATCAGCAACTTCGTCTTCCAAATCACTTGCTGATTCATACTCTCCTTCCTCAGTGACGAGCATAGTACGGTTGTTTGGGCAGTCTTTGCTCATATGACCACGTCCCTTACACTTGAAACACTCAATGTCTCTACTCTTGGATGTGGATCCGATGGAAGATGAACTAGATGACGCTGATTTGCCTTTCTCCCTTGAAGTTTCGGTTCCACCACTACGAGTGTTGGAATGGTTGCCCACCTACAGAGTTAGTGGTGATGCCTCGACCAACATTAAATTGTGGTACAAACTTACTTCCACTTGCTGTAGTCCGAGTAGTGAATGAGGTTGATTTGTTCAGCTTTGAGTCATCTTGCAATTGTCGTTCAGCCTTAGAAGCAAGATGCACCAACTCGATGACATTTCGGTAAGGTTGTAGCTCAACAATCCGTTTCACATTTGGATTTAAACCATACAAAAATCGTGCCATGGACTGCTCTTCGTGTTCATGTATGTTGGCTCGAATCATGGCTTTCTCCATCTCCTTATGATACTCCTCGACAGATTGTTTCCCTTGCCTCAAATTCTGGAGTTTATCAAAGATGTCTCTTCGATAATGTCTTGGAATGAATCTCGCCCTCATCTCCCTTTTCATTTCTGCCCATGTAGAAATAGGCACTCCTCCTTCTTCTTCTCGCTGAGATTGAACTTGCTCCCACCAGATTAGGGCATAATCTTCAAACTCAAGTGAAGCCATAGCAAGCTTCTTCTCTTCAGAATAAATATGCATGCGAAATATCTTATCAACCTTTAATTCCCAAGTGAGATAAGCTTCCGGGTCAGATCCACCATCAAACTTTGGCATGGTAAATTTCAGCTTGCCAAATCTCTCCTCATCACGATGTTCGCGTCCATAGTTTCCTCGTCTACGAAACCCATCATTCCTATGCAGTCCATAATCATCATCCTCATATTTATCATCAAAATCATCATGATCGATATTACCTCTTCCGCGTCCTCTTCCACGACCACGACCATCATATCGATGACCATCAGGCGCATTATTCCTATGGCCAGCAGCTTGATTCCTTCGTCCTTGGGCATTACGGGCAGTAGTTCCATCATTTATGTCATCACGCTCATCACCGAGCACACTTGCATCTCCGGGGACTTGACGAAGCTCTCGGACAATCTGAGCTACAAGATCAACTTGTATTGCTGCAAGATTTTGGGTTAGTTGATCATTGACATTACCCATAAGTTGTTGAAGGTCTTCGGACAGCTTGTCTTGCTTCTCCTCAACTGTATCAAGACTCGCTCTAAATTCTTGACGAAGATGATCACGTAAGGCATTGAAATGCAAACGAGTGATGGGCTGGTTGAGCTGTCCAACACCATCAGTTTGGTACCCATTCTCATCATCTGCCATGATTAGGTACACACAAAAGAAAGAAAGAGAAACAACTAAAAAAAGAAGAAAGAAAATGTATACGAAAACTCAACCTCACCTTCTCTTACCAACCGAAGCTCGTGAAGATTCCAAGTGAGTGCAGATTTGTGTTCTACTTCGGTGATGATGGTTGGTCCAAAAGAGTGAACAATCAAGCGCATACAAGTCGAGAATCACACAAACAATGGCTGATTTTGGATGCACTACTCAATAGACTAGATGAAATCCCTACAAATTCAGCAACTTTTTTTTTTTGCTTTTTTTTTTGCTTTTTTTTTGCTTTTTTTTTGCTTTTCTTTTTGCTTTTTTTTTGCTTTTTTTTTGACAGAATTGAAATCAACAAACTACAAAGGGATAGATGGTACCAATGTAACAATGGCTCTGATTACCAAATGATACGGGGCGGAAGCGGGACTTCACGTTGTAGGATTTGATGGAGGAGGATAGGTAGTGCAACCCGACGATTCTTGAAGCCAACCACTGCTTGTACAATGACCTGCAACAAGTAATTGCCTAACCACACTCTAAGTTTCCAAACCACACAACCACGCACGAAGTTGGAAGCACAATTTGGTTGCCGTCGAACGACCGCTTATGCAATCTCACAAGGAAACTACAAGAGCAAGGGGGTAGAGAACTCTCTCTCAATAAGATATAGCAATAGCTAAAATCTGAAATTTTGATGAATAAATTCGAAAATCTGAATGTGTTTGCAAAATACATGTAGATGAGGATTAATACTAAGAAATGAAAGTAAATGCATGTGTTGTGAACTTGTGCAGCCACCATGGGATCTTGAGTAGCCTCTTTTGAGCAATGAGCAGCCACCATGGAGTCTTGTGCATTCTCCTTTGATCCTTGTGCAACCATAAGTGCCCATGATTGATCTTTGTGCAATACTATTAATAGCCATGCTTTCAATTTGTGCTTGGTTTGATGTGCTAAGTGAAAAGCATCAATTCTGGTCCTTTATTGCATTCTTTCTTGCACTAAATGATGTTAGACTTCTCCCTTTGTTCTTCGTGCACGAGTCCTCCATAAGTGTCCCTTCTTTATGTCCATCCACTTTTGAGAATCTGATTAATAAAAGCACACTAGATTTAGGCAGCATATAGTTCTCATCAATTATAGTATAACAATCAACTAGGAGTGAATTCACCTCATGTTGAATTTGTTTTGCTCGGTTCCTAGTCATTGGACCTTTGTAAGCGTCTTTCGTCGATGCATCAGCTTGTAGTTGTATAGGATTACTTGTAATAGTAGATGAACGACGAGGTGAGGATAGTGTGTCCTCATCACGAACTTAGACAAACCTTAGAATGAGAATAAAGACACTAACACTACACCAATTTACATCCTACGCGACATTTTTTTTATGTCGCAAAAATTGCTAAATTTGTCGCATAGACTTTATGTGACTTTTAGTGTGTCGCGTAAAATCAGTCGCATAATCGGAGTAGCGAAAAGTTAACGCGACAAACGAAAAAAGCGGTAGTCGCGAAATGTTAAACGTTTATGCGACTAATGTTTCAGTTTGTCACGTAATCATATAGCTGATGTCCACTCCTAATGAGCGTATATACAGTCTCCAATGGTGTAAAAGAGCGTTGACGACAACTGTTGAACATACTGTTGTCGTGTAAACTATGTTTCACGACAAACAAAGAAAAAATAGACGTCGTGTAAGCCGCATTTCGCGGCTTAATGGGAACATTTATATGTCGTATAAACTGTCATTCGCGACACAAATTAAGCATATAGATGTCGTATAAATAGTTTACACGACTTTAGTGAACGTATATATGTTGTATAAAGTATCATTAGCGACACAAATTAAGCATATAGATGTCGTATAAATCATTTTACGCGATTTATAATGAACCTTTACATATCGTATAAAAGTGATTTCATGATTTATTTTGAATATATAACTGCCGTATAAAAGAGGTTTGGCGACTAACATTTAACAAAAAATTGTGGCAAAAACCTGTATATACCAAACATGAACCAGTTTTCATTTTAAACACACAAAATAGCATCCAACAAGAAGCAAACAACAAGAATCCAAAGCACAACTAGGTGTGCACCCAAACAAAAGAACAACGTTTAGCAAAGTATTAATCAACTTAGTTTTTAGCAGCAGCAGCACTAGTGGCACCTTCCGAAGCATTCTGGCTTGCAAAATTTGCCGAACCACCACGAACCACCAAGTCCTCTAGCACACGAATCCTTTCTTCAAAGGCAGCCTTCATTACCTCGAACTCATCTTTTTTCTTGGCCAGATCATCTTTCAGCTAGGAGCATCTTGCACCTCCTCTAGGAAGTGGTGGTCTCTTCAACGCTTTACCAGTCCCGGACACATATGTTCCACGAGTCTGCCCAACCACTTGGCTTATGATGTCGATCTGAGTAGCAATTGGAAGGGGTTCAGTTAATTCACTTTGTTCAGATTCATCAGCATTCTGATCTGCCAATGCTTGACGAACCAAATCTTGCATTTTTTCCTACAAATTTAAACATTGTAAAGTGTAAATACAATCACAAAGCACAATGCACAATCTGCCAAGACAGCAGAAAATAACAGCTTTAACAAATAGAGTTTGACTTGAATTACATCATACAACATGAACATGACTCAATTATTTTTTAGCATGGAAATGACATACAACAGGAGCACATGTTTCACCAAGATAAACATGGTAGATATTATTGCACAATAACAAGAGGATTAGGACATGTTAGATAACATGGCAGATAACACTTGTTTGCACATAAACAACAACACATCGTACCCAAATCCTTACACATAACATACATAATAGAAAGAACATATATGGGACAACATGTGGGATAATAAGAATCAACAAATACAACCAAGTGAAACACAAACATATAGAAATTTAAAGTACATGAAAATGGCTTCAAAAAAATATGTACCGCAAGTGCAGCACCCTTTGGATCACCCGAGTAGACTTGGGAGAACGTGGCTATAAATTGTGCCTTATCTCCCTTGGCAGCGAGTGCGGCAGCCCTTAACTGAAACGAATGTTTCCCAGCACGATGGTTAATCCTATTAGGATCATTGCACACATCTGACATCTTTTTACCCCGCTCCTGTAATAAGAAAATGTAGACAAGTTAGATAGTACTTATTTAAGTTATGTCCACTTGTAAGCAAAATGAATGCTTGACCTGAATAATTGGTTCATTAAAGTGGCTCTTAAGCCATTCCCACTGAGCAGGCCTATCCACAAACTCTCTTGGAATTACATCCGGTCCATACGCCGTGTAGAATTTTTTGCAATTTGACTTCCAGTCACGAAATCTCTCAGTGGCTTTCCTGAAGATGTAGTTCCACAGCTGGTCATCTTCTTTCTCAATAACAAAGTTTGGCTGCAAGGAACAAATGTATGTTTAAAAGTTTGCGGACAAAAAATGAAGTAAATGCAAAGAAGAAATAGAAATTACACACCCTCAAATGATCAAACACAATACGCCGATCCGGTTCCTCAAGGTTTTTGAATGACGAGGCTATCATTGGAACCTTGTCCTTCACAGCACTACCAATCTCATGTATAATTAGGTTATTAACAGCTCGGTTAGCAGGCACATTCCCGCCAGGTAAGAATTCCACCTTGATCAACTGCCCTTTATTATGCGCGGCCTTATAGTTGGCCACCTTTGAACCATTCACGACTCCATGTACCTTCTTCTTCTCTCCACTTTCATCCCCTGTCATTGACAAATTCATTATATATGTATTTAAAAAAACTACTTAATCAACAATAACATAAACTTCATCATAAAAAAGAACACACTATTCAACAATCACAAAATAACAAACAGCCTTGTTACCTGTTAGCACAAAACCAGCGCTCTTGCATCTAATGCTCGGAATATGCTGCAAACCGTCATCGACATCCTCATCATCATCCGATGAACTGTTGTTGAATGAGTGCATTGCTCCGAACTCTGGAGCTGTCGGTTCTGGAGCAGGGGCTGGAGGAGGATGGTTAGGAGCAGGTAATACTGTATTCATGGAAGCAGGGGGTGGAACAAGAGCGGGAATTGTGGGTTCTGGTGGAGGAGGATTTGGTGGACCAGCTGCCTTTGCTAAACTCCGTGGGGACCTTCGAGGTAGTAAGGGATTTGGTCGTCTTGCAGGGCTAGAATTGGCAGGTGCTGGAGGGTTGTTGTGCTGAATTTCTGGTGAATTTTGGGTAGTAGGATGTGGTTGACTGGTACTGGTAGTAGTTTTCCTTTGTTTCTCAGGCCTTGAGTTGTTGGTCGTTTTAGTTTTCACAAGAGGAGGTGCTGGAGGCTTCTGAATTAACTGAACGTCTGCCGGTTGTTCTGAGTCGGGCAGGGCTTCTATAGGTAGTTCATTTGCCTTGCGTTTTGGAGGGCAAAGCTTTTTCTTCTTCCGAGTTGGAGTGGCTACGGGCACAGGGACTTCGTCGGTCGTATTCAGCACGGGTGGTGTCCTGATCTCATCCAGCTTCTTCAGGCGCCTTGAAGGTCCTTCTTCTTCCGCTATGGCATCAAGGATTGCCCTTGAACGCTCGGTCCGCCTGACATTAGGGACAACAAAAGGCAGACGCTCTTCCCGGGCAACCGGAGACTCAGAGCGTTCAAGTGGTGCAGTTGGGATCGGCGTCAGTGGTGGAGTCTTCAGTAACTTCCTGGATGGGCGATGGGTGGAAGGCGACCTAAGTTTCATCGGGGTAGGACGACTTGTAACGGTGACATCGTCGGGACGTCTACAAGCGGCCTTGTTTTTCAATTTTGCCATGGTGTTAGTCGGATCCTGTAGCGTTGGTGAGAGAGCTCGAGAATTCGTCAGTCGTGTGTATTCGCGGCGTCGGTGAGAGAGATAGCGCAGAAGAAACGAGATGAGAAAATTAGGGTTTCGTTTCAATGCCGAAGACTTAGGGTTTCGGTAGTCTGTATTCGCGGCCCATGGACCAGTCTGTTCATTTTTTGGCCCAGTTATTATGTTTATGCGATTAAACATGCTCGTCCACGTCGCGTAAAGATTACGAAATATGAATTTTCGCAACTCAAATGAAAATTTCAAAGTCCCGCCAAATACTGCCCCAAAATTTGAAATGGTATTAGCGACACGAGTAACTTGAGTTGTCGCATAAAATAAAACATAACATAACACAGAACATGTTTCCAGAAACTTCAACTCACCAGAAATTTGTCAACAATTTAGTACATGTTCTAAATGAGACACAAAATAACACACCAACACCTACAGATCAGCAATCATCATCCGTTGCATAATTCGATTGCATTGAATCGTCACTTCGATTCATTTCACCTTCGTGCCCCGATTCATCATCATCATCATCTTCATAACATATACTATCATCATCATCATCATCTTCATCTTCATGTCCTGATTCATCATCATCTTCATCTCCTTCTTCATCATCATCTTCATCCCCTGATTCATCAACATCTTCATCCCCTGATTCCGGTCCATCTTCATCCAAGTACAATTGTCTCCATGCTCTTGGAAAATGTTTATTACTATGTTCCTCAATAAAATACCGGCCTGCAGGTTGTACATCACTTGTAACGTAAGTGGGCATTTGCTCTTGATAAGGATCATCGTCTTCAACCGGTATAAATTTGTCACACAGTACATTTTCATCTTCTCTTGCAAGGGAACTATCACTATATAGTCCTCTATGTGATACTACATTTACAACCTTCCAATTGTCACCCGCTTTTAGATCATCCAAATAAAAAACTTGTCTTGCGGTAGTGGCAAGACAATACGGCCAATCTTCATACCAAGTGGTGGAAGTGTCAACGGAAAGTAGTCCATAATCCCTCTTGGTGCTATCCCTATCTTTAGGATTGGTGTTAAACCATGTGCAATCAAAAACAAATACCGGCATTCCATTTGCGTACTGTAGTTGAATAATGTTTCGGATAATGCCATATAATATGTTAAGTCACCGTCTTCGACCATGACACCCGAATTTTGAGTCCTTCTCTTTCGGTCGCGTTCCCACACAACAAACTTCACACCATTAATATTACACTGAGAGTGGCACACATATGATTGAGGCATGCGTGATAAACTATGCAATTCACTAGAATATGATTCGCTACACTCTCTTTCCAAGATGTCCATATGCAGTTGTAAATGTTGTACAAAAAACCGATATAAAAAACAATGACATTTATAGAAATGAATGACAAAAGTAGTAAATAAAGTGAATACATAATTTGGTAGTCATACCCAGCCGCGAAAATAAGGAATAAAATGCTTAACACGCTCCTTCTTTGATCTGTTTGGGCATTCATGTTCAAACTTTTCAACATGCCTCTCAATATACCATTTTGCTTGTACGCAGTGTTCCACCACGCACCAGTGCGCCATGTGAAGTTGTTTCTTAGTCAACTTGATCCGCGGACAATTACCACTAACCGTGATAAGAGGAGAGTACACATCGAGGACATATAATTGGGCTTCTTTTGTTGAGTCCATCTCCGTTTCATTGTTCATGTATAAGTCACAATACAGTACACACTCATGTGTAATGTATTGCTCAGCGATACATCCCTCTGGATATCTGCTATTCCGAACTGATCTCTTATACTCACTCAATTGTCTGTAAGGCATAATAAGACATAGTTAGTTTACAAATATACACATGTATGTGAGCTAATTTAGTTTAAATTAACAAAGTGTAGGGAATACCTCTCAATAGGATACATCCAGCTATAGTGTACGTGTCCCTTAAGCAAAACTTGATCCGGAAGATGGATCAGTAGATGTACCATGATGGTGAAGAAAGCAGGAGGAAAAATGGTCTCCAATTTGCATAGAATAATAACTATATCGTCTTTCATTTGAATCGCGTCATTGACCGTGAACTCCTTACAACATAACTTCTGAAACCATCGTGATAATGATATAAGTGGCTCAACTACATAATGTGGCAAGTACGGTCGAATGAACACCGGAAGTAAACACTGCAACATGACATGGCAATCATGTGTTTTTAACCCATTGAATTTTTTGTCTTCCACATTGATTTTGTTCTTCAAACTACCGGCATAACCATAAGGATACTTAACATCCTTAATGAACTCAAATATCTCTGCCCTATCTTCAGGTAAAACGGTATAGGATGCCTGTGAAACCTTATCTTTCCGGGAAGATGAGCCTTTCTTCTTCAACCACAATTCCTTCCGAATTCCTTGTTGCTCCAAACCTTCTCGAGCCTTAATATCATCCTTTGTCTTTCCATGAAGACCAAGAATAGTACCAATGATGTTATCAAACACATTCTTCTCTATGTGCATTACATCTAACGAATATGGTTGTGTCAATGTGCTCCAATAAGGCAATTCATAGAAAATGCTCATATGCGTCCAACACAACTTCTCCTTATTCACACCTCTAGTTTTCCAATCTGGATGCAAGCTAATTGCGGGGTACTCATGGCTAAGAATGGACGAGAAAACATCTTCACCTGTTAATGTAGGTGGGGCATCTCGTAATTCCACTTCCCCGTTGAATTTAGTAGACTGATGCCTCCACGAATGATCCCTGTCAAGCCATCTGCGGTGGCCTTGGTAACACATTCTCCCCGCTAGATGTTTAGCATCAATATCATCTAAACACAAAGGACAAGCTTTGTATCCTTTACACTTTAGACCTCCTAACATTCCCAAACCCGGAAAGTCACTGATTGTCCATATCACTGCAGCTTTCATGTTGAATGTTGATCTTCCATGTCGATCAAATGTAAGTACACCTGTGTCCCACAAAATATTCAATTCATCTATCAGGGGTTGCATGAACACATTCAAGCACTTACCGGGAGATTTTGGACCCGAGATCAATAAAGCAAGAATATTAAATTCCTTCTTCATGCACATTGAAGGTGGTAAATTGTAAGGCATCACCACGATTGTCCATGTGCTATGAGAAAGACCTGCTGCTCCGAAGGGATTGAAGCCATCTGTAGCCAATCCAAGACGCACATTCCTAGCGTCTCGTGCAAAATCAGGATATTTTTTTCTCAAACTCTTCCCATGCTTTGCCATCTGCAGGATGTCTAGTATGACCTTTTTTCACTTTTCTCTCCCGGTGCCACCGCATCAACTTAGCTATATGTGGTGACATATAAAGACGTTGTAATCTTGGAGTTAAGGGAAAGTAGCGTACCACTTTTCTTGGAATCCGTCTATCAACATCACCGTCTACGTATCTCGACTCCTTACACATCGGACAATGTTCAAGGTTCTTTAAGTCTTTATAGAAAAGTGCACAACCAAATTCACATGCGTGAATAATCTCATATCCCATCCCCAAATTCTTCAAGAGTCTCTTAACCTCACTATACGAACCGGGGTAATTATTTGGGCTTGGGAGGAGGTCTTGTGTGAGTCTCAAATGATCGTTAAAGCTCTTGTCTGACCATCCATTGTCGACTTTAACTTTCATTGCATTTAAAATCGAACCCAATACAGTTTTGTCACTCCCAACATATATGGGAGTGTGTGCTTCCGCAAGAAGTCGTTGATACTTATCATATCCCTCTTTGCCCAAAAATTCATTTTGTAGGTTATCTTGTTGTTCGGGAAAAGGGAAAGCATCGTTAAGCATCTCTATTGTCGGATCCATGTAATAAGCACCACTTTCTTCAACCGTGCCACAACTTTTTTCCATAACATAGTGATGTCGTTGTGTGTATATTGATGATGAAGCATCGTCTTCTACTTCCCCATGATAAGTCCAAGTCGTGTAGTCTTGCATTATACCGTTGCGAAACAAATGTGTTTGAATTTCATCCAATGACAACTTTGCATGGTGCAACCTACAACGCCTACATGGGCATTTATGCTTAATGATCCGGTGATTTTTTTGTTTGACGAAGTTCACGAAATTGGTAATACCCTGTGCAAACCGCGGATCACATTTGTCCGACAAATTCATCCAAGTCTTGTCCATGGTTAAGTTTCCAATCCTATATCAACCAAATTTGAGACAGATTATTAGGGGAGTAAATTAAACAATTTATTAGGCATATGATAAGCAGCAAAATGCCCTGAAAGAATACACAATCTGCTGCTGGCCAAATGGAAATGTACATGCTGCTGTACAAACTGAAAAAATACATGTATGAAAAATGGAAATGTAAAATGTAAAAACCAACAAAAACATGTGTACGTGCTGCCCAAATGGAAACCAAATATCATGTAAAATGCAGCCCAAATGGCTAGAAAAATGCGCTGCTACACGTTGTTCTATCTATCTGCACCCCAAATAGCTAGCAAAATGAAGCCCTGCTGCTGCTCTATATATGCCCCACAAATCCGACCAAAATCAAACCCACAATTCGTGTAATCCTCCCCCTCTCGATCTGCTCGTCGTACACACTTATCCTCCCCAGAAATTTGACATATTGACAACAATACAGATCTAGTTTTAACTGCACCAAAACAGTTTGAAGAAAATGGAAATAAAACTTAAGGAGGTGTAAGAGTTTTGATCTATACCTTCACCAAATTGTGTTGTTTACATGTGCAGATCTGAGCAAAAACTGATGAAGAACCCCACCATGGATATCTTGCAGAGAATATTTACAGACACATGGTGTTTTCAGAAGAGATTTAAGGTTGTTGAGTAGAATTGAAGACAGAGTACGGTATTGGGGGGTTCTGTTTTCTGCATTTACTTTGTACCTTTACGCGACATACTTTGGATACACATGTCGCTTAATCCAAAAACGGTAGCTACCTCTCTTTATTGCACAGAAAAGTTGGAACATGCGAGGGTTGTCATGCCAGAACCTGCCTTGGTTATTTTAATTTGTACTATTATGCGACATAATGTCGATTGTCGCAAAAATTAAGTCACATAATAAGGATAACGTGAAGTTCCGTGTCGCTTAAACTAATGTCGCAATAAGAATATTACGTGACATAAATTTAGTGTCGCTTAAAGTAAAGTCGTGTAATCCTCTTTATGTGACAACATGTTTCGCGTCACGTAAAATTATGTCGCATATATTAGTTATTATGACAAACACATCAAAGCGTAGTCGTATAAACTGTTTGATGCCACAAAACTTTTGCGACAGCATTCAAAAAATGTCGCGTAGGATGTAAAATGGTGTAGTGTAAGTTGGGACGAACAAAGACAAACGTTAGTCTCATTCGAAGGTTTGTCTAAATTCGTCCCAAGTTAGTCTCTTTCTAAGGACGCACTTAGACAAACCATAGAATGAGACAAACGAGACTTAGTTGGGACGAACAAAGACAAACGTTAGTCTCATTCTAAGGTTTGTCTAAGTTCGTCCCAAGTTAGTCTCTTTCTAAGGACGAACTTAGACAAGCCATAGAATGAGACTAACGAGACTAAATTGGGACGAACAAAGACAAACGTTAGTCTCATTGTAACGTTTGTCTATGCTCCTCCCAAGTTAGTCTCTTTCAAAGGACGAACTTAGACAAACCTTAGAATGAGAATAAAGAAACTAAGTCGGGACGAACAAAGACAAACGTTAGTCTCATTCTAATGTTTGTCTAAGTTCGTCCCAAGTTAGTCTCTTTCTAAGGAAGCACTTAGACAAACCATAGAATGAGACTAACGAGACTTAGTTGGGACGAACAAAGACAAACGTTAGTCTCATTCTAAGGTTTGTCTAAGTTCGTCCCAAGTTAGTCTCTTTCTAAGGACGAACTTAGACAAACCATAGAATGAGACTAACAAGACTAAATTGGGACGAACAAAGACAAACGTTAGTCTCATTCTAAGGTTTGTCTAAGTTCGTCCCAAGTTAGTCTCTTTCTAAGGACTAACTTAGACAAACCATAGAATGAGACTAACGAGACTAACTTGGGACGAACATTGACAAACGTTAGTCTTATTCTAAGGTTTGTCTAAGTTCGTCCCAAGTTAGTCTCTTTCAAAGGACAAACTTAGACAACCCTTAGAATTAGAATAAAGACACTAAGTTTGGACGAACAAAGACAAACGTTAGTCTCATTATAAGAATTGTCTATGTTCGTCCCAAGATAGTCTCTTTCTACGGACGCACTTAGAAAAACCATAGAATGAGACTAACGAGACTTAGTTGGGATGAACAAAGACAAACATTAGTCTCATTCTAAGGTTTGTCTAAGTTCGTCCCAAGTTAGTCTCTTTCTAAGGACGAACTTAGACAAACCATAGAATGAGACTAACGAGACTAACTTGGGACGAACAAAGACAAACATTAGTCTCATTCTAAGGTTTGTCTAAGTTCGTCCCAATTTAGTCTTTTTCTAAGGACGAACTTAGACAAACCATAGAATGAGACTAACCTGACTTAGTTGGGACAAACAAAGACAAACGTTAGTCTCATCCTAAGGTTTGTCTAAGTTTGTCCCAAGTTAGTCTCTTTCTAAGGACGATTTTAGACAAACCATAGAACGAGACTTAGTTGGGAAGAACAAAGACAAACGCTAGTCACATTCTAAGGTTTGTCTAAGTTAGTCCCAAGTTAGTCACTTTCTAAGGACGAACTTAGACAAACCATAGAATGAGACTAACGAGACTTAGTTGGGACGAACAAAGACAAACGTTAGTCTCATTCTAAGGTTTGTCTAAGTTCGTCCTAAGTTAGTCTCTTTCTAAGGACGAACTTAGACAAACCATAGAATGAG
This sequence comes from Rhodiola kirilowii, assembly GCA_033675215.1. Lineage (NCBI taxonomy): Eukaryota > Viridiplantae > Streptophyta > Magnoliopsida > Saxifragales > Crassulaceae > Rhodiola > Rhodiola kirilowii. Next base: position 1,706,127 of record JAUCNB010000016.1, read on the forward strand.
ACTAACGAGACTAAATTGGGACGAACAAAGACAAACGTTAGTCTCATTGTAACGTTTGTCTATGCTCGTCCCAAGTTAGTCTCTTTCAAAGGACGAACTTAGACAAACCATAGAATGAGAATAAAGACACAAAGTTGGGACGAACAAAGACAAATGTTAGTCTCATTCGAAGGTTTGCCTATGTTCGTCCCAAGTTAGTCTCTTTCGAAGGACAAACTTAGACAAACCATAGAATGAGACTAACGAGACTAAATTGGGATGAACAAAGACAAACGTTAGTCTCATTGTAACGTTTGCCTATATTTGTCCCAAGTTAGTCTCTTTCAAAGGACGAACTTTGACAAACCTTAGAATGAGAATAAAGACACTAAGTTGGGCGAACAAAGACAAACGTTAGTCTCATTCTAAGGGTTGTCAAAGTTCGTCCCAAGTTAGACTCTTTCTAAGGACGAACTTAGACAAACTATATAATGAGACTAACGAGACTTAGTTGGGACGAACAAAGACAAACGTTTGTCTCATTCTAAGGTTTGTCTAAGTTCCTCCCAAGTCAGTCTCTTTCTAAGGACGATTTTAGACAAACCATAGAATGAGAATAACGAGACTTAGTTGGGACGAACAAAGACAAACGTTAGTCTCATTCTAAGGGTTGTCTATGTTCGTCCCAAGTTAGTCTCTTTCAAAGGACAAACTTAGACAAACCATAGAATGAGACTAACGAGACTTTGTTGGGATGAACAAAGATAAACGTCAGTCTCATTGTAAGGTTTGTCTAAGTTCGTCCCAAGTTAGTCTCTTTCTAAGGACAATTTTAGACAAACCATAGAATGAGACTAACGAGACTTAGTTAGGACGAACAAAGACAAACGTTAGTCTCATTCTAAGGTTTGTCTAAGTTTGTCCCAAGTTAGTCTCTTTCTAAGGACGCACTTAGACAAACCATAGAATGAGACTAACGAGACTTAGTTGGGACGAACAAAGACAAAGGTTAGTCTCATTCTAAGGTTTGTCTAAGTTCGTCCCAAGTTAGTCTCTTTCTAAGGACGATTTTAGACAAACCATAGAATGAGACTAACGAGACTTAGTTGGGATGAACAAAGACAAACGTTAGTCTCATTCTACGGTTTGTCTAAGTTCGTCCCAAGTTAGACTCTTTCTAAGGACGAACTTAGACAAACCATAGAATGAGAATAAAGACACTAAGTTGGGACGAATAAAGACAAACGTTAGTCTCATTGTAAGGTTTGTCTAAGTTCGTCCCAAGTTAGTCTCTTTCAAAGGACGCACTTAGACAAACCATAGAATGAGACTAACGAGACTTAGTTGGGAAGAACAAAGACAAACGTTAGCCACATTCTAAGGTTTGTCTAAGTTCGTCCCAAGTTAGTCTCTTTCTAAGGACAATTTTAGACAAACCAGAGAATGAGACTAACGAGACTTAGTTAGGACGAACAAAGACAAACGTTAGTCTCATTCTAAGGTTTGTCTAAGTTTGTCCCAAGTTAGTCTCTTTCTAAGGACCCACTTAGACAAACCATAGAATGAGACTAACGAGACTTAGTTGGGACGAACAAAGACAAACGTTAGTCTCATTCTAAGGTTTGTCTAAGTTCGTCCCAAGTTAGTCTCTTTCTAAGGACGATTTTAGACAAACCATAGAATGAGACTAACGAGACTTAGTTGGGATGAACAAAGACAAACGTTAGTCTCATTCTAAGGTTTGTCTAAGTTCGTCCCAAGTTAGACTCTTTCTAAGGACGAACTTAGACAAACCATAGTATGAGAATAAAGACACTAAGTTGGGACGAATAAAGACAAACGTTAGTCTCATTGTAAGGGTTGTCTAAGTTCGTCCCAAGTTAGTCTCTTTCAAAGGACGCACTTAGACAAACCATAGAATGAGACTAACGAGACTTAGTTGGGAAGAACAAAGACAAACGTTAGTCACATTCTAAGGTTTGTCTAAGTTCGTCCCAAGTTAGTCTCTTTCAAAGGACGCACTTAGACAAACCATAGAATGAGACTAACGAGACTTAGTTGGGAAGAACAAAGACAAACGTTAGTCACATTCTAAGGTTTGTCTAAGTTCGTCCCAAGTTAGTCACTTTCTATGGACGAACTTAGACAAACCATAGAATGAGACTAACGAGAGTTAGTTGGGACGAACAAAGACAAACGTTAGTCTCATTCTAAGGTTTGTCTAAGTTCGTCCCAAGTCAGTCTCTTTCTAAGGACAATTTTAGACAAACCATAGAATGAGAATAACGAGACTTAGTTGGGACGAACAAAGACAAACGTTAGTCTAATTCTAAGGGTTGTCTATGTTCGTCCCAAGTTAGTCTCTTTCAAAGGACAAACTTAGACAAACCATAGAATGAGACTAACGAGACTTTGTTGGGATGAACAATAAACGTTAGTCTCATTCTAAGGTTTGTCTAAGTTCGTCCCAAGTTAGTCTCTTTCTAAGGACTAACTTAGACAAACCATAGAATGAGACTAACGAGACTAACTTGGGACGAACATTGACAAACGTTAGTCTAATTCTAAGGTTTGTCTAAGTTCGTCCCAAGTTAGTCTCTTTCAAAGGACAAACTTAGACAACCCTTAGAATGAGAATAAAGACACTAAGTTTGGACGAACAAAAACAAACGTTAGTCTCATTATAAGGTTTGTCTATGTTCGTCCCAAGTTAGTCTCTTTCTACGGACGCACTTAGAAAAAACATAGAATGAGACTAACGAGACTTAGTTGGGATGAACAAAGACAAACATTAGTCTCATTCTATGGTTTGTCTAAGTTCGTCCCAAGTTAGTCACTTTCTAAGGACGAACTTAGACAAACCATAGAATGAGACTAACGAGACTAAATTGGGACGAACAAAGACAAACGTTAGTCTCATTGTAACGTTTGTCTATGTTCGTCCCAAGTTAGTCTCTTTCAAAGGACGAACTTAGACAAACCATAGAATGAGAACATAGACACTAAGTTGGGACGAACAAAGACAAACGTTAGACTCATTATAAGGTTTGTCTAAGTTCGTCCCTCAAAAGGACGCACTTAGACAAACCATAGAATGAGACTAACGAGACTTAGTTGGGACGAACAAAGACAAATGTTAGTCTCATTCTATGGTTTGTCTAAGTTCGTCCCAAGTTAGTCTCTTTCTAAGGACGAACTTAGACAAACCATAGAATGAGACTAACGAGACTAAATTGGGACGAACAAAGACAAACGTTAGTCTCATTGTAACGTTTGTCTATGTTCGTCCCAAGTTAGTCTCTTTCAAAGGACGAACTTAGACAAACCATAGAATGAGAACATAGACACTAAGTTGGGACGAACAAAGACAAACGTTAGTCTCATTATAAGGTTTGTCTAAGTTCGTCCCTCAAAAGGATGCACTTAGACAAACCATAGAATGAGACTAACGAGACTTAGTTGGGACGAACAAAGACAAACGTTAGTCTCATTCTAAGGTTTGTCTAAGTTCGTCCCAAGTTAGACTCTTTCTAAGGACGAATTTAGACAAACCATAGAATGAGAATAAGGACACTAAGTTGGGACGAACAAAGACAAACGTTAGTCACATTGTAAGGTTTGTCTTAGTTCGTCCCAAGTTAGTCTCTTTCTAAGGACGAACTTAGACAAACCATAGAATGAGACTAACGAGACGTAGTTGGGACGAACAAAGACAAACGTTAGTCACCTTCTAAGGTTTGTCTAAGTTCGTCCCAAGTTAGTATCTTTCTAAGGACGAACTTAGACAAACCATAGAATGAGACTAAAGAGACTAATCTGGGACGAACAAAGACAAACGTTAGTCTCATTCTCAGGTTTGTCTAAGTTCGTCCTAAGTTAGTCTCTTTCTAAGGACGAACTTAGCCAACCATAGAATGAGACTAACGAGACTTACTTGGGACGAACAAAGACAAACGTTAAGACAAACGTTAGTCACATTCTAAGGGTTGTCTAAGTTCGTCCCAAGTTAGTCTCTTTCTAAGGACGAACTTAGACAAACCATAGAATGAGACTAAAGAGACTAAGTTGGGACGAACAAAGACAAACGTTAGTCTCATTCTCAGGTTTGTCTAAGTTCGTCCCAAGTTAGTCTCTTTCTAAGGACGAACTTAGCCAACCATAGAATGAGACTAACGAGACTTAGTTGGGACGAACAAAAACAAATGTTAGTCTCATTCTGAGGTTTGTCTAAGTTCGTCCCAAGTTAGTCTTTTTCTAGGGACGAACTTAGAGAAACCATAGAATGAGACTAACGAGACTTAGTTGGGACGAAGAAAGACAAAAGTTAGTCTCATTCTAAGGTTTGTCTAAGTTGGTCCCAAGTTTGTCTCTTTCTAAGGACGATTTTAGACAAACCATAGAATGAGACTAACGAGACTTAGTTGGGACGAACAAAGACAAACATTAGTCCCATGCTAAGGTTTGTCTAAGTTCATCCCAAGTTAGACTCTTTCTAAGGACAAACTTAGACAAACCATAGAATGAGAATAAAGACACTAATTTGGGACGAACAAAGACAAACGTTAGTTTCATTCTAAGGTTTGTCTAAGTTCGTCCCAAGTTAGTCTCTTTCTAAGGACGAACTTAGACAAACCATAGAATGAGACTAACGAGACTTAGTTGGGATGAACAAAGACAAACGTTAGTCTCATTCTAAGGTTTGTCAAAGTTCGTCCCAAGTTAGTCTCTTTCTAAGGACTAACTTAGACAAACGATAGAATGAGACTAACGAGACTAACCTGGGACGAACAAAAACAAACGTTAGTCTCATTGTAAGGTTTGGCTAAATTCGTCCCAAGTTAGTCTCTTTCTAAAGATGATTTTAGACAAACCATAGAATGAGACTAACGAGACTTTGTTGGGACGAACAAAGACAAACGTTAGTCTCATTCTAAGGTTTGTCTAAGTTTGTCCCAAGTTAGTCTCTTTCTAAGGACGAACTTCGACAAACCATAGAATGAGACTAACGCGACTAACTTGGGACGAACAAAGACAAACGTTAGTCTCATTCTTTGGTTTGTCTAAGTTCATCCCAACTTAGTATCTTTCTAAGGACGAACTTTGACAAACCATAGAATGAGACTAACGAGACTAACTTGGGACGAACAAAGACAAACGTTAGTCTCATTCTAATGTTTGTCTAAGTTCGTCCCAAGTTAGTCTCTTTCTAAGGACGAACTTAGACAAACCATAGAATGAGACTAAAGAGACTAAGTTGGGATAAACAAAGACAAACGTTAGTCTCATTCTAAGGTTTCTCAAAGTTCGTCCCAAGTTAGTCTCTTTCTAAGGACGCACTTAGACAAACCATAGAATGAGACTAACGAGACTTAGTTGGGATGAACAAAGACAAACGTTAGTCTCCTTCTAAGGTTTGTCTAAGTTCGTCCCAAGTTAGCCTCTTTCTAAGGACGAACTTAGACAAACCATAGAATGAGACTAAAGACTAAGTTGGGACGAACAAAGACAAACGTTAGTCTCATTCTAAGGTTTGTCTAAGTTCTTCCCAAGTTAGTCTCTTTCTAAGGACGAACTTAGACAAACCATAGAATGAGACTAACGAGACTTAGTTGGGACGAAGAAAGACAAACGTTAGTCACATTCTAAGGTTTGTCTAAGTTCGTCCCAAGATAGTCTCTTTCAAAGGACGAACTTAGACAAACCATAGAACGAGACTAACGAGACTTAGTTGGGATGAACAAATACAAACGTTAGTCTCATTCTAGGGTTTGTCTAAGTTCGTTCAAGTTAGTCTCTTTCTAAGGACTAACTTAGACAAACCATAGAATGAGACTAACGAGACTAACTTGGGACGAACATTGACAAACGTTAGTCTCATTCTAAGGTTTGTCTAAGTTCGTCCCAAGTTAGACTCTTTCTAAGGATGAACTTAGACAAACCATAGAAAGAGACTAACGAGACTAACTTGTGACGAACAAAAACAAACGTTAGTCTCATTGTAAGGTTTGGCTAAGTTCGTCCTAGGTTAGTCTCTTTCTAAGGACGATTTTAGACAAACCAAAGAATGAGACTAACGAGACTTAGTTGGGACGAACAAAGACAAACATTAGTCTCATTCTAAGGTTTGTCTAAGTTCATCCCAAGTTAGTCTATTTCTAAGGACGAACTTTGACAAACCATAGAATGAGACTAACGAGACTAACTTGGGACGAACAAAGACAAACGTTAGTCTCATTCTAATGTTTGTCTAAGTTCGTCCCAAGTTAGTCTCTTTCTAAGGACGAACTTAGACAAACCATAGAATGAGACTAACGAGACTAAATTGGGACGAACAAAGACAAACGTTAGTCTCATTGTAACGTTTGTCTATGTTCGTTCCAAGTTAGTCTCTTTCAAAGGATGAACTTAGACAAACCATAGAATGAGAATAAAGACACTAAGTTGGGACGAACAAAGACAAACGTTAGTTTCATTATAAGGTTTGTCTAAGTTCGTCCCAAGTTAGTCTCTTTCTAAGGACGCACTTAGACAAACCATAGAATGAGAATGAAGACACTAAGTTGGGACGAACAAAGAATAACGTTAGTCTCATTCTAAGGTTTGTCTAAGTTCGTCCCAAGTTAGTCTCTTTCTACGGACGAACTTAGACAAACCATAGAATGAGAATAAAGACACTAAGTTGGGACGAACAAAGACAAACGTTAGTCTCATTCTAAGGTTGTCTGAGTTCGTCCCAAGTTAGTCTCTTTCCAAGGATGAACTTAGACAAACCATAGAATGAGACTAACGAGACTAAATTGGGACGAACAAAGACAAACGTTAGTCTCATTGTAACGTTTGTCTATGTTCGTCCACAGTTAAGTCTCTTTCAAAGGACGAACTTAGACAAACCATAGAATGAGAATAAAGACACTAAGTTGGGATGAACAAAGACAAACGTTAGTCTCATTCTAAGGTTTGTCTAAGTTCATCCCAAGTTAGTCTCTTTCTAAGGACGCACTTAGACAAACCATAGAATGAGACTAACGAGACTTAGTTGGGACGAACAAAGACAAACGTTAGTCTCATTCTAAAGTTTGTCTAAGTTCGTCCCAAGTTAGTCTCTTTCTAAGAATAAACTTAGACAAACCATAGAATGAGACTAACGACACTTAATTGGGACGAACAAAGACAAACGTTAGTCTCATTTTAAGGTTTGTCTATGTTCGTCCCAAGTTAGTTTCTTTCTAAGGACGATTTTTGACAAACCATAGAATGGGACTAACGAGACTTAGTTGGGACGAACAAAGACAAACGTTAGTCTCATTCTAAGATTTGTCTAAGTTCGTCCCAAGTTAGTCTCTTTCTAAGGACGAACTTAGACAAACCATAGATTGAGTATAAAGACACTAAGTTGGGACGAACAAAGACAAACGTTAGTCTCATTATAAGGTTTGTCTAAGTTCGTCCCAAGTTAGTCTCTTTCTAAGGACGCACTTAGACGAACCATAGAATGAGACTAACGAGACTTAGTTGGGACAAATAAAGACAAACGTTAGTCTCATTCTAAGGTTTGTCTAAGTTCGTCCCAAGTTAGTCTCTTTCTAAGGACGAACTTAGACAAACCATAGAATGAGACTAACGAGACTAAATTGGGACGAACAAAGACAAACGTTAGTCTCATTGTAACGTTTGTCTATGTTCGTCCCAAGTTAGTCTCTTTCAAAGGATGAACTTAGACAAACCATAGAATGAGAATAAAGACACTATGTTGGGACGAACAAAGACAAACGTTAGTGTCATTATAAGATTTGTCTAAGTTCGTCACAAGTTAGTCTCTTTCTAAGGAGGCACTCAGACAAACCATAGAATGAGAATAAAGACACTAAGTTGGGACGAACAAAGACAAACGTTAGTCTCATTCTAAGGTTTGTCTAAGTTCGTCCCAAGTTAGTCTCTTTCTACGGACGAACTTATACAAACCATAGAATGAGAATAAAGACACTAAGTTGGGACGAACAAAGACAAACGTTAGTCTCATTCTAAGGTTGTCTAAGTTCGTCCCAAGTTAGTCTCTTTCTAAGGATGAACTTAGACAAACCATAGAATGAGACTAACGAGACTTAGTTGGGACGAACAAAGACAAACGTTAGTCACATTCTAAGGTTTGTCTAAGTTCGTTGACAGCGCGTCGTTGATACGCTGCAAATTTACATTTATAGTTCCACTACTTTAGTGGCTCACTATTGGATTAGTAGAGCGGTAAGTAGGGGTCGAACCCAAGAGAGTCAGTGTGGATTAGTTGTTCTTTAAAAAGAAAAGAAAAATAAAGTAAAGACAGGTTGGGTTTGAGTGGTTTAAACTGAAAGTAATACTGAAAAGTAAATTGCTGGAAAGTAAAGTGCTGGAACAGTCGAGTTCAATATCAACCGCAACACACTTGGTTTGTCGCATGCTGTATTTCAAGCGCAATACGTGCCAAATGTTATGTTGGATTGACGTTGAAAATGTCTGTAATGAAAGTAAAGTGCGGAAAGTAAATTGTGTAAAGTAAATACTGAATGTAAAGTGCTGGAACAGTCGAGTTCAATATCAACCGCAACACACTTTTTGTTTGTCGCACGCTGTATTTCAAGCGCAATACGTGCCAAATGTTATGTTGGATTGATGTTGAAAACGTGTTTAATGAAAGTAAAGTGCGGAAAGTAAAGTGCGTAAAATAAAGACTGAAATGTAAAGTGCGTAAAGTAAAGTGCAGAAAAGTAAAGTGCTGAAATGTAAATTACAGAAAAGTAAAGTACTGAAAGTAAATGACAGGTAAGTAAGGACGAAAGATATTCAGTCTAGGGTCTCTACTTGTGAGACAACCATCATAGACGTCAAAAATCTTACTTTGTGTTCATAAGTGTGGAGTTATTCCTTTTCAAGACTTAACCCCTAAAGTAAGGCTTTTTCAAGCGCTTACACCACAATCTACTCCAAAATCAAGACATAGACTTTTAGTTCTAAGTGCAGCTACTTGATCTTCAGTTACGATCAACCAAGCGACTTAAGGAAGAGTAAACTACTCGGCTAAGCTTTGCCATTTCAAGCATCCACTTAGCCTTGTTGTCTACTCAAGATTGAACCACTCTGCTAAGCTTTGCCATTTCAAGAATCCACTTAGCCTTGTTGTTCAACCGAATAATGGCACTGAACTAGTTGACACAAAATAGCAGTAAGTTCTAGTCTCAAGATGCATACACAAGTATGAACACCCTTTGACCGAATATGCTTTAGCTACTTGTATTCATGGTGGGGAATACAAGCACCATACTTACAAAAGTAAAAGAAAAACAAGAAAAAAGTAAAGACAAGTAACCAAGAGCAATTGTAACCGTGAGCAATAAGAAAGTAAAAGAAGCCTTAACTACTTGTATTCATGTCAAGGAATACAAGAAGCCGTGAGCTTTGACAAGGAAATGAAAAGGAAAGCTTTAGCTACTTGTATTCATGTCAAGGAATACAAGTAACCGTGGCTTTATCAAGACAAGAAAGTAAAGGGAGAGGAGTGAACAGGCTGTCGTCGTACCTGTGCAAAAACAATTTATATTTTTCCTCGCTCTTGGCTGTGGGTTAGTACAGTGATGAGTAAGGGTCGAACCCTAGGGAGCTAGATGGTTACTACTTCGTTCTGTAATAGAGAAAAAACAAGAAACTAATGTGAAAGTAAAGGTTAGTGTAATAATCGAAAATTGCAAGGGATTTATCAATCAAAGAAATATTCAGGTTAGGGTATTATTCAATTGTAACTTGGTTTTATCATTGATTTCTAAATATCATGTTTCTAATTCTTTTAAACCTAATAATTCAATACTCCATTCCAAGATATATCAAATTAGTGCTCTATTTGTTTGTAGCTCTCTAGTATCAAACAAACAGTAAACAATGGATTTATATCGTTCAACTAAATCTAACCTTTCCGGGTATCAACTCAGTTTCACAATATTAATCGAGATAATTAGCACAAGGTTTAATGGAATAATAAAACAAGCATTAAGATTCAAATCTCAAAAACATAAGTCACAATTATTTAACCCTAACCCGAATATGGGTTTTAGTTACACATATTCATAATTAAATAATGCAGGGAAATAAAAGGGACAAGAACTTCACTATGAGATCGAGATTTCAAAAGCAAGGCACGGTGGCTATGGGCGGCGCACGGAGGAGGGTACGGCTGAGCAAGGCTGAGATCCGGCGGAGGAATGGAGAGCAGCAGGTGGTGCACGGCCAAGTGAAGAGAATAGTATTCGAATATGAGATGGGATGATTATGGATGGAAGCACTGCTCTTCTATTTATAGGGTTTGAGAAACCCTAACTTGGTCATAAAGCTACGAAACCCTAGCGTCGCATACAAATTGGGCCGGCTGCTGGACTTTGGAACTTGGACTTTTTTCCGAAGTACTGTTCATGGGCCGGAATTACTGTTCATCGGACACTGTTCACGCCGGAGTTACTATTCACGCCGGAATCACTATTCACGCCGGAGTTACTGTTCACGAGCCGAAAAACACTGTTCACGGCCCTCCTTTGGTCTGATCTTCAATTGCGATGTTTCTGGCATGAAAATGCCGTCTTTTAAGCGTGATTCCTCCTAGAGCTTCCAAATCACCTGAAACACGAAACAACACTAAAAAGTAACTGTTCGCATAATAAAGTGAATGAAATGGTGGGATTTAATGACTCGACAAGTCGTATAAATACGGCTCATCAAACCACCCCACACTTAAACTTGTTCGTCCCGAACAAGGACTAGGTCATAAGAGGAAAAAATGAAGTACGAACATCACAAAGCTTCGGTCATCCTAGACGTGCTACATGGACATGAATCGATTACTCTAGATCTCGCCTGTTATGCATGCTCGCTACTAATGTCTTTGTGCTAAAACATGGGTTAAAGATACGTGTTACCTTTGGGTCGAGATGCAAATCAATTCGGATGTATCTGGAGATAGCCCTGTTTAGACCCATGAACCCTCATTCTCGGGCTCGAACTCGCTGCTATGTGGTTATGCTTTGCCGCTTTTTCTTGCACGTGATTGATTCGAGCTCCAAAGTGTTGAGAGATTTCGGTCAGCTATAGTGTCATCTGATTCGGAATTTCAATGATGCTGTCACATGAGACGTGTGGACTATCACGATGGTTGTGAATTTGTTGCTTTGTAGTGCGGATTGTGATTTGATCGAACCGTGGTTTCTCCTCCTTTTGACGCGAGTCAAGCCGAGGGTCGCTCGTCTATTTTCCCGGCTACTCGGATTAGAAACCTTCCTGCTCTTACTCATCATCGTCCTTTCGACACGGGTCAAGTCAAGGGTCGCTTGCCTGTTTTCTCGGCTACTTGGACTAGAGCTTGGACGGTGTGAAGTTTTCCCGTCCCGACCAACCGCAAAGGGTACCGCAGCGGCGGAGCAGACTCGTACTATGTTGCCTCGAAGTGCTAGCCTCCACGAACTCCACATAACCACATATTCTGAGTTCGGCCTTTGAACGATCTGTCAAGTCTCTCTAGGGCATTGCTATCAACTCCACATCCCTGTTTATCTCAACTAACAAAGGCACGCAAAATTTTAAGATCACATGCTAGTCGCACAAATCAATTTTCACCAAGACATGCATGTAAAATCGGCTATATCTATTTCACCCAATCATTATCCAATACTGCAAGTCTAGGAAATAGTGAAGTATCATGTACAAAAATTTTAAAAATGACTCGAAACGTGCTGACTCTGTATGGTGGGCATGCTGACTCAATACTGACTCTCCCACCCCACACTTTTGAAATGAGCCGTGTCCTCACGGCACGACTCAAATCTAGACACACAAATGCATGCAATAAATAGATAAGGAAAGGAAAAGGGTAGAACGAGACTCCCCTGGGGTGTAGACGGTGGTCGGTTGAACTCGGATCAAGTCCGGGGCTAAAATGCGTAGCTCCAAGGGAATTATCCGGCCGACTAAGTCCAATCCCTGCAAAATGAAACCAAATCCTTTCCAAGGTACAATGTGACAATAATGACTCAAAACAACATAATAAGTAAATAAACCGAAATGTAAAAGAATTGCAAACCGTGCAGGGCTGCCTCCCTGCGAGCGCCTTTGTTTAACGTCGTTGGCTCGACAGTACCTCTGTAGGGATCACAAGTTAGGGTCCCATGGGCGTGTGAGGTCATATTTCTGCTCAGCAACTCCCTCTGTTCGTCCAGTGTGCGCATCTAGCTGTGCGCTCTGCTCTACTCTCCAAGATTCAGATGGTTTCTTCCCCTTATAGCCTCGAGACGATGTGGACATCTTGGCCATAGCTGCTGGCCTAGTAGTCTGTAGAGCCTGCTCTGGTGGGTCTGGAACTAGGGTGTCGTACTCTGATGTGTGCACAATGTCTGGCGGTTTCCTTGTGCGTGGACGATCGTCATCCTCGTAGACATAGAAGTCTGCTTCCTTCCCACCGCATGATAATGATAGTAGGCCTAAGTCCATGTTGATTTGAGTCTTCGTGTCGTAGAGGAATGGCCGTCCCAAAATCAGTCCTGGTGGCTCGCCCTTTCTGGAATTCTCCATCTGCAAGACATAGAAATCTGCAGGCACAGCAAGATCTCCTACCCGAAGGGTCAGATTTTCGAGAAGTCCAGTGGGGCGAACACACGACCTGTCTCCCAACTCTATAGATAGCTTAGGGGGCTTCAACGGACCGAGGTTCAGCGAGTAGTACAGAGAGTAAGGCATCACATTGATGGCAGCACCTAAGTCAATCAAGCAGTGGGGTATCTGGGTTTTGCCGATGCCACAGGTGACTGTGAAGGCTCCTGGGTCCTTATTCTTTCCTGGAGGTGTCTCATGGCTCGCTGTAGGTGACGGCCTCATCATCTGATCGGTTTGTGTTGGCCTGACCACCATCCTTGTTTCTGACTCAGCTTTCTCACACATCTGATCTCCACGAGTAACTATAGCATAAGAGGAACCGTGAGTTGTAGTGTCTTTGATGACAAGGGCCGGTGCTTCCTCAGGTATAAGCTGGCCGAATTCCTCTGTTGGTTTGATGGTCTCTTCAACTGCTGCATCCACCTTAATCACCTCAACTAGGCTGACGTTTCCTCTCGGGTTTTCAACTGTCTGTGAGGGGAGTCGTCCTGCGTGTAGACTAGCTGCGAGGTCTGAGACTGTAGTAGTGAGCTGGGACATTTGCTTCTTCAAATCTTCTATGTCTCCTTTAGTCGTGGCCCGATCCTGAATCACAGCTGATGCCAGATCTTTTATCATGTCCTCGAGAGCCTTGTTGGATGAGCCTTGATTGCTCAGACCTGGCTGATTACTGTTCTGTCCTCTCTGCTGGTACTGATTTGGTGCATTCTGTCCAGGCGTATTTTGCCGAAACTGATGATGAGGATGCTGGTAAGGCTGCTGGGTCTGCTGAGGTGCATTCTGACGTGCTGTCTGCTGTTGCTGGTTGTTGTTCCTCCAGGTTCCTTGATTTGGTGCTGCTGCGCCATACTGCTTGACTGGGCCCGCCTGGTTGCCATAATTCTGATAGTCACCTATTACGTTGACCTCGGCCTGGTTGTCCTCTAAGATGGTCGGGCACTCGTCTGTCTTGTGGTTTGTGGCTGCGCAAAAGCCGCATGGCTTAGTCTCGACTGGTTGCCTCCTGATCACATGTTGCATCATATCCTTCAGCTCCTTGATCTGTTCGGCCATGGCACTGACTGAGGGTTCAACCTTTGACACGTTCCTTGTTCGGGCATATTCGTCCTCCCTTGTAGATTCATCCTGGAACCGCTCACTTTCTGCTACTTCCATGATTTTTTGTCGGACTCTGGCTGGGGTCAAGTTCATGAGGTTGCCTCCAGCTGAGGCCTCTAGTAATTTCCTATCCAGTCTGCGGAGTCCATCCAGCATATACTCAACGACTAATTTCTCTGGGAGCTCAAGATTGCAGCAGCTCTTCTCCAAGGCTAGGAATTTCTCCACATACTCGTACATGTTCTCGTTTAGGCCTTGTTTGAGCTCTTGCAACTGTCTCCGGACTTGCATTGCGCGGGCTGCTGGATAGTATTTGCTAATGAATTTCCTCTGCATTTGCTCCCATGTGTAGATACTACTAGAGGGCAACGAATAGAACCAGTCTGTAGCAGTGTCCGTAAGTGAGAAGTAAAATGCCTTCAGTTTGAAGTCATCCACCTCGGCTCCGTATGGCTTTAGGTTCAAACATATCCCGTGAAAACGTGTCAGGTGAGATGTGGCTGATTCTCCCTTGGTTCCAGAGAACTTGGGTAGATGATGGATGACTGAGGTGCTGACTGTTATGGCTGCGAGGTCTGGTCCTTCATAGATAGGCCACGTTTGGTCTCTGAAATTGGGAACCGAGAGCTCGCCCATGGTAGGTCCTTCATCTTCGTCTTCCACATCGTCTCTGACTACTGGCTGGCGTGGGGGTCTCTGAGGTGGTGGGTATGGATGTTGTGGATGGTATGGCAGTGGTGGATATGTTTGTGGATATTGAGGGTATGGCGGTTGTGGGTACTGTGGATATGGTGGTGGTGGATATTGCTGATATGGTGGGTACTGAGGGTACTGTGGGTACTGTGGTTGGGGTTGGTTCTGTTGTTGGTTCTGAGGTTGTTGTTGTTGGAACTGTTGAAACGGTTGAAACTGTTCAGGGATAGCCCCCCTGATTTCGCCATGCTGTACTCCTTGTACATTCTGGTTGACTTCTTCGTTAATGTGACTGTTGTGACTGTTGCCACCAACGCTGCTTCCTGCATGAGACATGTTACAAGAAATAGCAAGCACCGGTCTAGCAAACACCGTAATAGCACAGACAGACTAGCAACAAAGGGTTCCCAGGAGATTGGAGGGGTCACAGCGGTCCCACTTAAAACCCAAAATCCTTAGACTCGTAAGTCTTGGTGACAGAACCCTCTGAGAGCTAGAAATTGGAAATCGAAAAGAATGAAAATCAAAAATCGAGCAGTTGAAATTGAAATATCACCGAGATAAGCAAATTTCGAAATAATGCAAAGAGAAAAATAAACGAAAAAGTAAAGAAGAACAAATTTCACCGTGCTTAGCTCCCCGGCAACGGCGCCATTTTGAACAGGCTGTCGTCGTACCTGTGCAAAAACAATTTATATTTTTCCTCGCTCTTGGCTGTGGGTTAGTACAGTGATGAGTAAGGGTCGAACCCTAGGGAGCTAGATGGTTACTACTTCGTTCTGTAATAGAGAAAAAACAAGAAACTAATGTGAAAGTAAAGGTTAGTGTAATAATCGAAAATTGCAAGGGATTTATCAATCAAAGAAATATTCAGGTTAGGGTATTATTCAATTGTAACTTGGTTTTATCATTGATTTCTAAATATCATGTTTCTAATTCTTTTAAACCTAATAATTCAATACTCCATTCCAAGATATATCAAATTAGTGCTCTATTTGTTTGTAGCTCTCTAGTATCAAACAAACAGTAAACAATGGATTTATATCGTTCAACTAAATCTAACCTTTCCGGGTATCAACTCAGTTTCACAATATTAATCGAGATAATTAGCACAAGGTTTAATGGAATAATAAAACAAGCATTAAGATTCAAATCTCAAAAACATAAGTCACAATTATTTAACCCTAACCCGAATATGGGTTTTAGTTACACATATTCATAATTAAATAATGCAGGGAAATAAAAGGGACAAGAACTTCACTATGAGATCGAGATTTCAAAAGCAAGGCACGGTGGCTATGGGCGGCGCACGGAGGAGGGTACGGCTGAGCAAGGCTGAGATCCGGCGGAGGAATGGAGAGCAGCAGGTGGTGCACGGCCAAGTGAAGAGAATAGTATTCGAATATGAGATGGGATGATTATGGATGGCAGCACTGCTCTTCTATTTATAGGGTTTGAGAAACCCTAACTTGGTCATAAAGCTACGAAACCCTAGCGTCGCATACAAATTGGGCCGGCTGCTGGACTTTGGAACTTGGACTTTTTTCCGAAGTACTGTTCATGGGCCGGAATTACTGTTCATCGGACACTGTTCACGCCGGAGTTACTATTCACGCCGGAATCACTATTCACGCCGGAGTTACTGTTCACGAGCCGAAAAACACTGTTCACGGCCCTCCTTTGGTCTGATCTTCAATTGCGATGTTTCTGGCATGAAAATGCCGTCTTTTAAGCGTGATTCCTCCTAGAGCTTCCAAATCACCTGAAACACGAAACAACACTAAAAAGTAACTGTTCGCATAATAAAGTGAATGAAATGGTGGGATTTAATGACTCGACAAGTCGTATAAATACGGCTCATCAAGGAGCTCCAAATCCAGAACAAGACATGAAAGTAAGAAAGCTTGCTGGAAAGTAAAGAGCTTAGGAGCTCAAGAACAAGTGAAGAACAAAGTGTATTTGTATTGAAAGCATATGTGTAGCATAGGTTGTTTTTGGAGAAGAGAGATAAGCTCTCAACTCCCTAAGGTGAGCATATGTGGTCCACGAATTCTAAGGCTCACGCCTCTATTTATAAGCTAGGGAAGACTTGGAGGCTAAGTTTGTGGCATGGAAATATCCCAAAAGCTAGTCATTTGATTGGCTCTCCCATATGCCACCCACATGGGTTGTGGAAAAGGATAAGAACCTCCCCACTTGTGTTTGCACATGGCTTTGCTTTCAAGAGCCAACCACTTGGCAACTTGCACATGGCCTCTCCAAAGCCACCTCTAGTTGGATCCCAATGCAACTGAACTCCAAATGCAAACCGAAGTGAATATTAAGTCCAACCGGACAAGAAGTAGTTTGGATTTGGTTGGACTTCGCCGTAGTGTGGCCAGAGCAAGAAATGACCGGAGCATGGTGGTGAGGATATGAGCTTGATCGGAGCATCACCGGAGGTTGGCCGGAGGTCGCCGGAATATGGCCGGAATCAGGCCAGAGATTTGGTCGGAGCTTATTGAATTTTGGAGAGTGTATTCTGAACGACAAAGTCATTCTAAGATGATCTAAAGAAGGATGCTAAGCCAAATTCTGCCCGGAACATGGTCGAAATCCCAAAACGGCTGAAATTGCCCTAGTTTGGCCTTGATCGGGCTTGAGCTGGTTCCACTCGGGCGTTTTGTCTGGGAAGTGAGATTGTCCAAGTCATTTGGCATTTAAAATACTTTTGTCGAGCTAGATTTGCCAGATTCCATGGTTTGGTCAAGCGACTTGGTTTCGGTGCCTATGCGCGCGGGGCCTTTGCTTTGGAATTGGGCCAACTGCCAATCTGCCCGGGCGTTCACCTTGATTTTCTGACATTGTCCACCTTATTTTCCATTTTGATCACTTTTCTTGAGGTGGATTCGTCAGATCAGCTCGTTTGCCCGGGCAACTTGAATTCAGTGCTAGACGGCCTGGGCGCTGGTCTCGGGCGCGGGCCTGGGCATTCTCGGACGGGGACCTAGTCTTCTCGGTTCTGGTTCTCGGTCCTGGGCCTGCGGTACCCGGGTTGAGGTCCTCGGGCTTTGGCTGGCTTTTTGGCACAAATCTCCCTTTTTAACCTCGTTTCCTCTCTAAACCTCAAAATCACCTGTAGAGCGAAAATGGAACTAACAAGTAAAAGTGATTAAGACAAAGTGTCTAATTTGGGGGTTTAGTAGTACTTTATGAGTCGTATAAATACGCTCCATCATTCGTCCCAAGTTAGTCTCTTTCTAAGGACGAACTTAGACAAACCATAGAATGAGACTACATTTGTCTTTGTTCGTCCCAATTTAGTCTCGTTCAATGGTTTGTCTAAGTTCGTCCTTAGAAAGAGACTAACTTGGGACGAACTTAGACTAACGTTACAATGAGACTAACGTTTGTCTTTGTTCGTCCCAAGTTAGTCTCGTTAGTCTCATTCTATGGTTTGTCTAAGTTCGTCATTAGAAAGAGACTAACTTGGGACGAACATAGACAAACCTTAGAATGAGACTAACGTTTGTCTTTGTTCGTCCCAACTAAGTCTCGTTAGTCTCATTCTGTGGTTTGTCTAAGTTCGTCCTTAGAAAGAGACTAACTTGGGACGAACTTAGACAAACCTTAGAATGAGACCAACATTTGTCTTTGTTCGTCCCAACTTAGTCTCTTTAGTCTCATTCTATGGTTTGTCTAAGTTCGTCCTTAGAAAGAGACTAACTTGGGACGAACTTAGACAAACCTTAGAATGAGACTAGTGTTTGTCTTTGTTCATCCCAATTTAGTCTCGTTAGTCTCATTCTATGGTTTGTCTAAGTTCGTCCTTAAAAAAGAGACTAACTTGGGATGAACGACAAACCTTAGAATGAGACTAACGTTTGTCTTTGTTCGTCCCAAGTTAGTCTCATTATTCTCATTCTATGGTTTGTCTAAGTTCGTCCTTAGAAAGAGACTAACTTGGGACAAACTTAGACAAACCTAAGAATGAGACTAACGTTTGTCTTTGTTCGTCCCAAGTTAGTCAAATGTTAGACAAACTTAGACAAACCTTAGAATGAGACTAACGAGACTAACTTGGGACGAACAAAGACAAATGTTAGTCTTATTCTAAGGTTTGTCTAAGTTCGTCCCAAGTTAGTCTCTTTCTAAGGACTAACTTAGACAAACCTTAGAATGAGACTAACGAGACTAACTTGGGACGAACAAAGACAAACGTTAGTCTCATTCTAAGGTTTGTCAAAGTTCGTCCTAAGTTAGTCTCTTTCTAAGGACGAACTTAGACAAACCATAGAATGTGACTAACAAGACTAACTTGGGACGAACATAGTCAAACGTTAGTCTCATTCTAAGGTTCGTCTAAGTTCGTCACAAGTTAGTCTCTTTCTAAGGATGAACTTAGACAAACCATAGAATGAGACTAACGAGACTAAATTGGGATGAACAAAGACAAACGTTAGTCTCATTGTAACGTTTGTCTAAGTTCGTCCCAAGTTAGTCTCTTTCTAAGGACGAACTTAGACAAACCATAGAATGAGACTAACGAGACTAATTTGGGACGAACAAAGACAAACGTTAGTCTCATTCTAAGGTTTGTCTAAGGTCGTCCCAAGTTAGTCTCTTTCTAAGGACGAACTTAGAGAAACCATAGAATTAGACTAACGAGACTAAATTGGGACGAACAAAGACAAATGTTAGTCTCATTGTAACGTTTGTCTAAGTTCGTCTCAAGTTAGTCTCTTTCTAAGGACGAACTTAGACAAACCATAGAATGAAACTAACGTTTGTCTTTGTTCGTCCCAAGTTAGTCTCGTTAGTCTCATTCTATGGTTTGTCTAAGTTCGTCCTTAAAAAGAGACTAACTTGGGACGAACTTAGACAAACCTTAGAATGAGACTAACGTTTGTCTTTGTTCGTCCCAACTAAGTCTCGTTAGTCTCATTCTATGGCTTGTCTAAGTTCGTCCTTAAAAAGAGACTAACTTGAGACGAACTTAGACAAACCTTAGAATGAGACTAACGTTTGTCTTTGTTCGTCCCAACTAAGTCTCGTTAGTCTCATTATGTGGTTTGTCTAAGTTCGTCCTTAGAAAGAGACTAACTTGGGACGAACTTAGACAAACCTTAGAATGAGACTAACGTTTGTCTTTGTTCGACCCAACTAAGTCTCGTTAGTTTCAATCTATGGTTTGTCTAAGTTTGTCCAAAGAAAGAGACTAACTTGGGACGAACTTAGACAAACCTTAGAATGAGACTAAAGTTTGTCTTTGTTCGTCCCAACTTAGTCTCTTTAGTCTCATTCTATGGTTTGTCTATGTTCGTCCTTAGAAAGAGACTAACTTGGGACGAACTTAGACAAACCTTAGAATGAGACTAACGTTTGTCTTTGTTCGTCCCAATTTATTCTCGTTAGTCTCATTCTATGGTTTGTCTAAGTTCGTCATTAGAAAGAGACTAACTTGAGACGAACTTAGACAAACCTTAGAATGAGACAAACGTTTGTCAATGTTCGTCCCAAGTTAGTCTCATTCTATGGTTTGTCTAAGTTCGTCATTAGAAAGAGACTAACTTGGGACGAACTTAGACAAACCTTAGAATGAGACTAATGTTTGTCTTTGTTCGTCCCAAATAAGTCTCGTTAGTCTCATTCTGTGGTTTGTTTAAGTTCGTCCTTAGAAAGAGACTAACTTGGGACGAACTTAGACAAACCTTAGAATGAGACCAACGTTTGTCTTTGTTCGTCCCAACTTAGTCTCTTTAGTCTCATTCTATGGTTTGTCTAAGTTCGTCCTTAGAAAGAGACTAACTTGGGACGAACTTAGACAAACCTTAGAATGAGACTAACGTTTGTCTTTGTTCGTCCCAAATAAGTCTCGTTAGTCTCATTCTATGGTTTGTCTAAGTTCGTCCTTAGAAAGAGACTAACTTGGGACAAACTTAGACAAACCTTAGAATGAGACTAACATTTGTCAATGTTCGTCCCAAGTTAGTCTCGTTAGTCTCATTCTATGGTTTGTCTAAGTTCGTCATTAGAAAGAGACTAACTTGGGACGAACTTAGACAAACCTTAGAATGAGACTAACGTTTGTCTTTGTTCGTCCCAACTAAGTCTCGTTAGTCTCATTTTATGGTTTGTCTAAGTTCGTTCTTAGAAAGAGACTAACTTGGGATGAACTTAGACAAACCATAGAATGAGACTAACATTTGTCTTTGTTCGTCCCAAGTTAGTCTCGTTAGTCTCATTCTAAGGTTTATTTAAGTCCGTCCTTAGAAAAAGACTACCTTGGGACGAACTTAGCCAAACCTTACATTGAGACTTACGTTTGTTATTGTTCGGCCCAAGTTAGTCTCGTTAGTCTCATTCTATGGTTTGTCTAAGTTCGTCCTTAGAAAGAGACTAACTTGGGATGAACTTAGACAAACCTTAGAAAGAGACTAACGTTTTTCTTTGTTCGTCCCAACTTAGTCTCGTTAGTCTCATTCTATGGTTTGTCTAAGTTCGTCCCAATTTTGTTCGTCCTAATGTTTTGAGTCTCGTTAGTCTCATTCTTTTCTCTCTCTAGGAAAAGCTCTCTTGGTTTTTCCGTCAAAAAAACAGCGGCGGGTATGGCCGACGCTATCCATGGAAAGCGCCCGGACACTCAGGGCAAGGATGGTAGCAGCGGGAAACAAGCGGTTGCTCAGGTGGAACCCACACAGGCCAACACCTCGCAGACCACGGCGGTGCTGCAGCCAAAACCTCCAAGTTTTGCGGCCATAACAAAGGCTAGAGGAGAAAGGAGGTTTCCCCCTATCCACCTAACAGCAAGGCAGTATGGATGCAAGGAAGGTAAGCCCTCCATTTCTTTCTCTTCCGCCGAGCTCCAGGTCGGAATAAATTTCCTGAAACATAGCCTTGTGGCTAAGTTTTCCGGTGGCCGTCCTCCCATAGAAGAGGTCCGGCGGGCACTATTACAAGCTTGGGGATTACAGGGACCATGTTCTATTGGAGCATGGGACGCCCGTCATGTTTTAATAGTGTTGGAATCGGAGATGGAGGCGCGGAAGGTTCTAGCTCACCCATGCAGGAAGGTTGGCCACTCACTTTTCAGAGTTTTTCGTTGGTCCCCTGATTTCGACACAAGAAAAGAGCCGACGACCACCACCACATGGGTACGGCTGGTCAAGCTTCCACCTCAACTATACAACCAAGGTTATATGGAATCAATAGTCTCCGCGTTATGGCGATTTCTAGCTGTTGACAACAAAATAGCCACATTCATAAACCCTAGATTTGCTAGAGTTTGTATCGAAATGGACGTGGCCAACCCCCCTCCAAATGAAGTCTGGATCTCTACAGGACCTGATGCTGGGTTCTGGCTAAAGATCATATATGAAAATAGCCTCCTTTACTGCTCTAAATGTCGTTTGCATGGTCATCAGTTGGAAACCTGCCGGAAAGTGAAGCAACGGCGAGAGGAGGTGCAGAAGATTTGGGAGGCGCGTGATGAATATGGGCTCCCTGTTGGCAAGCCTAAAGACACATACGTTCATCCTGCAAAAGGTGACAGTCATGACCAAAGGCACAAAAAGCAAATTGCTATTTCCATCAATGAGGCAACTCTGCCTTCAAAGGAGAGTGGGGAACAAGGTTGGCAGGTAGTACGAAATAAGAAACAAAATAAGAAGGCTATGAAACAGAACCACATTTGGAAGGCGCAGCAGTCTACAATTGTTAGCACAAATAAAACAGAACAGATGGTCCCCTCCGAGGTTACTGCAC
Source organism: Rhodiola kirilowii (assembly GCA_033675215.1). Lineage (NCBI taxonomy): Eukaryota > Viridiplantae > Streptophyta > Magnoliopsida > Saxifragales > Crassulaceae > Rhodiola > Rhodiola kirilowii. The sequence continues at coordinate 1,728,300 of JAUCNB010000016.1, forward strand.
CAGAGTCGAGGCAAGGTGACCCGTCTACATCAAGCAAGCACGTCAACGAGCATATCAAAGACACAGACAAATTTGTCAGCAGCATTGAGCAGGGCGCGCTGCCAAAGAACGTCCTAGACAGCCCAAAGTTCCCCCAGAAACCTGACCAGCAGATCATCTCCCTCATTGGGGAGGCACCAATAATTAGCCAGAATCAAAAGGAGGTTAGCCCGCTGATCAACCCCCTTTACAGAACAAAATCCCTTGGAGAAATGGGACGAATGGAAAATATTAGGAAAGATTACAATAATTTGATTCCGGATTTGATCTTAACTAAGGAAGAAAGGACAAAAATCTACTCTTCTCTCATGCGGGATGGTCAGATCACTATCTTATCTAGAGATAAGCAACAGAAGGGGGATCCTTCTAACGTCTTGGCCTCAACTGACCAGGACAATGAGTTGGACATAAGGGGAGCAAGTACTGCCCAAAGCACGATTATCAATGATAGTTGAAAACTTTCTGGTGTGGAATGCCCGAGGCATCATGAATAAAGGTACGATCAATTTTTTAAAATGTATTTTGTCTCAAAATCACATTGATTTGTGTGTTATTTTAGAGCCTATGTCTAGCTCAGAAAACATCAACAAGCTAGCCACCAAATTGAAGTTTGAGCACTTTCTTCATTGCTACCCTACCAATACCCACATTTGGATTTTATGGAACAATAACATCCACGTGACTGAGGTTACGCACTCTAGCCAGCACATTACTGTTGGAGTTAATATCGATGAAGAGGACATTCTCTGCAGTTTTATTTATGGGTCTTTGGACATGGACATTCGGAAAGAGCTTTGGGAGGACCTCAGTAATATTGCTACTCAATGTGACAAACCATGGCTGATCTGTGGTGATATCAATGCCATTCTCTTTTGGGCAGAAAAAAAGGGAGGAAATAGAAAGAAAGGGAGAGCTATCAGAGAATTCGCAGAGTTCACAACAAACGCTGGGGTCTCGGACGCTGGTTTCAAAGGTAGCGAGTTCACTTGGTCTAATAACCAGGAAGGAGCCTCTTGTATCTGGGAAAGACTGGACAGGTGTTTAGTAAACGGTCTGTCTTTGGCCAGTTTTCCAAATCTAGAGATCCATCACCTCCCCAGGATATGTTCGGACCATTGCCCTCTTCTCTTGAACTTCAAAGTGGAGCCAAAGAAAAGGAAGGGTCGTTTTAAATTCTTGAGCGCCTGGACAGAGCACAAGGACTTTAAGGAAACTGTTAAAGCCAGCTGGGCTGCTAAAGCCCATAAAAATCCACTGCTTAATGTAGCCCTAAAGCTGAAGCATCTCAGGAAGGTGCTTCGTGAATGGAATTGGCGTCACTTCGGAGATGTTAATCAGAAAGTCAGGCTGCTGTCCGCCCGCGTGGTTCAGTTAGAGCTCCAGACTCAGAATGGGGATGAGGTCTCTAGGAATCAGATCTTGGAAGCGAAGACGGAGTTATCCACCTACCTGAGATACCAATATGCTATTTTAGAGGAAAAATCCAAACATAAGGGGATTCTGGAAGGGGACCGCAATTCGAAATTTTTCCATGCCTCAATAAAGGCCAGGCGTATTCAAAATCAGATCCGGCTTCAGATGGACAACGGCTCCTACACAGACGACGCATATCTAATAGGTCAAGCATCTGTTACCTATTTTCAAAATCTTTTTGGGTCCTTCCCTAGCACAGATGATACTAGGTTGGAGACGGTTATCCAGTCTCAAATCTCTACGGCCCAGAACAACCACATCACCAGAGCCCCGGATGAGCAGGAGGTGAAAGCAGCCATAACAAACATGAACCCGAACAGCTCGCCGGGCCCGGATGGGTTTACGGTAAGTTTTTCCACTTTTGCTGGGATATTATTAAAGATGATTTGTTAGCAGCGGTGAAAGGCTTTTTTATGGGTCTTCAGATTCCCACCCTAATCTCCGGTGCTCACATCACCTTGCTTCCCAAAGTGAAGAATGCCAACTCTCTGGACCAGGTTAGGCCAATCTGTCTTTGCAACTTTATCCATAAAATCCTCTCGAGAATCCTTAATGACAGGCTGAAGGATGTTCTTCCAAGTCTTATCAGTAAGGAACAGTCAGGTTTTGTGGAAGGGAGAAATATTCATGAGTGTATTGGTCTAGCTCAAGAGTTGGTGAATGATATCAACACCAAGACCTTCGGTGGAAATGTGGTTATCAAGCTAGAAATGTCAAAAGCCTATGATAGGATCTCTTGGATTTTCCTCCTCAATATGCTTCGTGCTTTTGGCTTCTCGGAACAATGGTGTGATCTGATCTATAGGAACATCGCTAATTGCTGGTATTCTATAGCTTGGGATGGGGATATCTATGGGCATTTCAAATCGAATTGAGGGGTTCGCCAAGGGGACCCCTTATCGCCCAGACTTTTCATTCTAGCAATGGAATATTTCAACCAGTCCCTGAACCATGCGGTGAATAACAGGAAGATCTACGCCTACAAAACAAAAGGAGGCATCTGTGATGTTCATCATCTTCTTTATGCGGATGACTTGTTGATTTTTTCCAATGGCCACAAAAATTCTATCCGGCAGATGCTGATTCTAATTAATAAGTTCTGCGGTGCGTCTGGTCAAATGCTAAATCCGGCCAAAAGCAAAGTCTTCTTCTCGGAAAAAATCTGTGAATCTAGAAGGAAAGCAATCTTGGAGCTGGCTCAGTTCAAAGCAGCTAAGTTCCCTGTCATTTATCTGGGTGCTCTTATATTTAATGGTAGAACTAAAGCATCCTATTTTAAGCATGTGGAGGATGTGATTAAAAATAAAATTGCTGGTTGGGCTAAGAATTTTCTTTCTATGAGTGGCCGAGCAAATCTTATATCCTCCGTGCTAGCATCAGTGAGTATCTATACTCTGTCTATTCTCCCTGTCCCCAAGGTGGTCCTCAAAGGCATTGAAAGAATGATGCGCAACTTCCTTTGGGACAGAGGATCTACCACTAAGCATCATTGGGTGAATTGGAACACCATCTATACGCCAAAGGATGAAGGAGGCCTCGGCCTCAGATTGATATCTGACGTCAAAAAGTGCATGTTAAGCAAACTAGCTTGGAGATTCATGCAAAATAATTCTCTATGGGCTTCTTTTGCTCGTCGCAAATACCTTTACAGTTCTTATACCTCAACTATCTGGACTGCTCTCAAACCTTTTGTCCGAAGACTGCGCAGAGATAGCTGTTGGGAAATTGGCGAAGGAAATATAAACCTTTCGCATTTTTGTGAATGGCTCAATGTCAAACTGCCAAAGGAAGCTCAGTTTTGGTCTATAAAGGATGTGGTCCTGAATGATACAATAAAGGAAAAGTTCATAAGCATGTTAGAAGGGGTCACTCGTGGAGTCGTTGACTCATTTCATCTATCAAACAAGCCTGATATGCTGCTTTGGAGAGGAGCTGAGTCCAGAGTTTTTAGCACAAAAGCTTGCTGCGAGAAAATCAGATCTCACCTGCCCAAGAGCTTATTGTTTAAGCACATTTGGCACTCTTGGTTACCTCCCAAAATTAGTACCTTCATTTGGAAGCTATGGCACAAAGCTCTCCCCACGGACGACAATATTCCAAGGCTTGGGTTTTCCATGGTCTCTAAGTGCTGGTGCTGCGAGAATAGCAGCACAGAGGAGACTGAGCATTTGTTTCTTCATAGTGATCTAGCATATCCAAACTGGAGGTTTCTGGCCCTCATCTTTGATAAAGCTGTCCCCCGAAGCATGTCTCACCTGCAACAGGACTGGTTCATAAGCCTTGAGCCTAATGATTTCATGTCATCTCTTGCTTTATGTCTTGCGGCATGCACTTTATGGGAAGTATGGATTCACATGAATAACCGTATCCATGATAGGCCTTGCGACAATATGAGGTTTAACATTCACAAATGGGCTGCAACTCTGAGTCTGCATATCAAAGCCGAGTATCAGCCTTCTTTCCACAAGCAAATGGCGCTGGATGCTGTCCATATCCCCAGCCCGCCTAACAATATTAAGGACAGATGGACCAAATGGAGTCCCAGTAATGCAGGTCTTACCTTATCCTTTGCTAGTTATAAAACCTTTTGCACTGGTATTATTAGAAATGTTGCAGGTACATTCCAGTTTGGTTTCAGACTGGAAGTAGAGTATGAAGACCTGATCGAAGGTCTGATTTCGTCTATGCACCTTTTGAAGGCCGAGGGCTTTGACGTTAATTGTATTCAGTGCTCTCATAAAGACACAAACCTCTTTGGCGCGTATGTTTTTTGTGGTGGCTGGGTTCATTTCAATAGGTGGAGGGAGGCGAAAAAGTTCCTTAATACCGCCAAGATTATGAGGATCGCCCCTGAATTGAATGACGCAGCGCTGGCTATGTGTCACCAAAGAGAGGTTGGAGTTTGCTATAACATCCAGAATTTGCCCAAGCAGGTTCGTATTGCTCTAATGGGAGACTACTCTCAACTCCCGATTTGGATCCGAGACCGTACCCGCCAGAAGGAAATGGAGGACCTGGAAGCTCCGAGAGAAGTCAGGGCCAGCTCTCCTTTCAATGGTGTCAAATCGAGTACCCCAACAGGAAGGCAAAACAATTAAGTTTTGGTTTGTCCTTTTGTTCCCCACCCCATGAGTGTTGGTTTGTATTGGCGAAAGCCTTTTTTTGTCTCTGTATCCGGGCGAAAGCCTCCTTTTCAAAAGCCTGTTCGGTGTTTTTAAGAGGGTAGGTTTCTATAACTGCCCTCTGGCACTTGAGGGCTTCCTCCGTGTAATCGCCCTGGTCAAGGCTTTTTGGACCTTTATCTAATAAATTCGCTGGGGCCACCCCAGCTTTATCAAAAAAAAAAGAGACTAACTTGGGACGAACTTAGACAAACCTTAGAATGAGACTAACCTTTGTCTTTGTTCGTCCCAACTTAGTCTCTTTAGTCTCATTCTATGGTTTGTCTAAGTTCGTCCTTAGAAAGAGACTAACTTGGGACGAACTTAGACAAACCTTAGAATGAGACTAACGTTTGTGTTTGTTCGTCCCAAGTTAGTCTCATTCTATGGTTTGTCTAAGTTTGTCCTTAGAAAGAGACTAACTTGGGACGAACTTAGACAAACGTTACAATGAGACTAACGTTTGTCTTTGTTCGTCCCAATTTAGTCTCGTTAGTCTCATTCTATGGGTTGTCTAAGTTCGTCCTTAGAAAGAGACTAACTTTGGACAAACTTAGACAAACCTTAGAATGAGACTAACGTTTGTCTTTGTTCGTCCCAACTAAGTCTCGTTAGTCTCATTCTATGGTTCGTCTAAGTTCGTCTTTAGAAAGAGACTAACTTGGGACGAACTTAGACAAACCTTCGAATGGGACTAACGTTTGTCTTTGTTCGTCCCAACTTAGTCTCTTTAGTCTCATTCTATGGTTTGTCTAAGTTCGTCCTTAGAAAGAGACTAACTTGGGACGAACTTAGACAAACCTTAGAATGAGACTAACGTTTGTGTTTGTTCGTCCCAAGTTTGTCTCATTCTATGGTTTTTCTAAGTTCGTCCTTAGAAAGAGACTAACTTGGGACGAACTTAGACAAACCTTAGAATGAGACTAACGTTTGTCTTTGTTCGTCCCAACTTAGTCTTGTTAGTCTCATTCTATGGTTTGTCTAAGTTCGTCCTTAGAAAGAGACTAACTTGGGACGAACTTAGACAAACGTTACAATGAGACTAACGTTTGTCTTTGTTCGTCCCAATTTAATCTCGTTAGTCTCATTCTATGGTTTGTCTAAGTTTGTCCTTAGAAAGAGACCAACTTGGGACGAACTTAGACAAACCTTAGAATGAGACTAACGTTTGTCTATGTTAGTCCCAAGTTAGTCCCGTTTGTCTCATTCTATGGTTTGTCTAAGTTCGTCCTTAGAAAGAGACTAACTTGGGACAAACTTAGACAAACCTTAGAATGAGACTAACGTTTGTCTTTGTTCGTCCCAGCTAAGTCTCGTTAGTCTCATTCTATGGTTTGTCTAAGTTCGTCCTTAGAAAGAGACTAACTTGGGACGAACTTAGACAAACCTTAGAATGAGACTAACGTTTGTCTATGTTAGTCCCAAGTTAGTCCCGTTTGTCTCATTCTATGGTTTGTCTAAGTTCGTCCTTAGAAAGAGACTAACTTGGGACAAACTTAGACAAACCTTAGAATGAGACTAACGTTTGTCTTTGTTCGTCCCAGCTAAGTCTCGTTAGTCTCATTCTATGGTTTGTCTAAGTTCGTCCTTAGAAAGAGACTAACTTGGGACGAACATAGACAAACCTTAGAATGAGACTAACGTTTGTCTTTGTTCGTCCCAACTTAGTCTCTTTAGTCTCATTCTAGGGTTTGTCTAAGTTCGTCCTTAGAAAGAGACTAACTTGGGACGAACTTAGACAAACCTTAGAATGAGACTAACGTTTGTGTTTGTTCATCCCAAGTTAGTCTCGTTAGTCTCATTCTATGGTTTGTCTAAGTTCGTCCTTAGAAAGAGACTAACTTGGGACGAACTTAGACAAACGTTACAATGAGACTAACGTTTGTCTTTATTCGTCCCAAGTTAGTCTCGTTAGTCTCATTTTATGGTTTGTCTAGGTTTGTCCTTAGAAAGAGACTAACTTGGGATGAACTTACACAAACATTACAATGAGACTAACGTTTGTCTTTGTTCGTCCCAAGTTAGTCTCGTTAGTCTCATTCTATGGTTTGTCTTAGTTCGTCCTTAGAAAGAGACTAACTTGGGATGAACTCAGCCAAACCTTAGAATGAGACTAACATTTGTCTTTGTTCGTCCCAAGTTAGTCTCGTTAGTTTCATTCTATGGTTTGTCTAAGTTCGTCCTTAGAAAGAGACGAACTTGGGACGAACTTAGACAAACGTTACAATGAGACTAACGTTTGTCATTGTTCATCCCAAGTTAGTCTCGTTAGTCTCATTCTATGGTTTGTCTAAGTTCGTCCTTAGAAAGAGACTAACTTGGGACGAACTTAGACAAACCTAAGAATGAGACTAACGTTTGTCTTTGTTCGTCCCAAGTTAGTCTCGTTAGTCTCATTCTATGGTTTGTCAAAGTTCGTCCTTAGAAAGAGACTAACTTGGGACGAACTTAGACAAACCTTAGAATGAGACTAACGTTTGTCTATGTTCGTTCCAAGTTAGTCTCGTTAGTCTCATTCTAAGGTTTGTCTAAGTTCGTCGTTAGAAAGAGACTAACTTGGGACGAACTTAGACAAACCTTAGAATGAGACTAACATTTGTCTTTGTTCTTCCCAAGTTAATCTCGTTAGTCTCATTCTAAGGTTTATCTGAGTCCGTCCTTAGAAAGAGACTAACTTGGGACGAACTTAGACAAACCTTAGAATGAGATTAACGTTTGTCTTTGTTCGTCCCAACTTAGTCTCTTTAGTCTCATTCTAAGGTTTGTCTAAGTTCGTCCTTAGAAAGAGACTAACTTGGGACGAACTTAGACAAACCTTAGAATGAGACTAACGTTTGTGTTTGTTCGTCCCAAGTTAGTCTCGTTAGTCTCATTCTATGGTTTGTCTAAGTTCGTCTTTAGAAAGAGACTAACTTGCGACGAACTTAGACAAACGTTACAATGAGTCTAATGTTTGTCTTTGTTCGTCCCAAGTTAGTCTATTTAGTCTCATTCTATGGTTTGTCTAAGTTCGTCATTAGAAAGAGACTAACTTGGGATGAACTTAGACAAACCTTAGAATTAGACTAACATTTGTCTTTGTTCGTCCCAAGTTAGTCTCGTTAGTCTCATTCTATGGTTTGTCTAAGTTCGTCCTTAGAAAGAGACTAACTTGGGACGAACTTAGATAAACCTTAGAATGAGACTAACGTTTGTCTATGTTCGTTCCAAGTTAGTCTCGTTAGTCTCATTCTAAGGTTTGTCTAAGTTCGTCGTTAGAAAGAGACTAACTTGGGACGAACTTAGACAAACCTTACATTGAGACTTACGTTTGTTTTTGTTCGACCCAAGTTAGTCTTGTTAGTCTCATTCTATGGTTTGTCTTAGTTTGTCCTTAGAAAGAGACTAACTTGGGACGAACTTAGACAAACCTTAGAATGAGATTAACGTTTGTCTTTGTTCGTCCCAACTTAATCTCTTTAGTCTCATTCTAAGGTTTGTCTAAGTTCGTCCTTAGAAAGAGACTAACTTGGGACGAACTTAGACAAACCTTAGAATGAGACTAACGTTTGTGTTTGTTCGTCCCAAGTTAGTCTCGTTAGTCTCATTCTATGGTTTGTCTAAGTTCGTCTTTAGAAAGAGACTAACTTGCGACGAACTTAGACAAACGTTACAATGAGTCTAATGTTTGTCTTTGTTCGTCCCAAGTTAGTCTATTTAGTCTCATTCTATGGTTTGTCTAAGTTCGTCATTAGAAAGAGACTAACTTGGGATGAACTTAGACAAACCTTAGAATTAGACTAACATTTGTCTTTGTTCGTCCCAAGTTAGTCTCGTTAGTCTCATTCTATGGTTTGTCTAAGTTCGTCCTTAGAAAGAGACTAACTTGGGACGAACTTAGATAAACCTTAGAATGAGACTAACGTTTGTCTATGTTCGTTCCAAGTTAGTCTCGTTAGTCTCATTCTAAGGTTTGTCTAAGTTCGTCCTTAGATGAACTTAGACAAACCTTAGAATGAGACTAACGTTTGTCTATGTTCGTCCCAAGTTAGTCTCGTTTGTCTCATTCTATGGTTTGTCTAAGTTCATCCTTAGAAAGAGACTAACTTGAGACGAACTTAGACAAACCTAAGAATGAGACTAACGTTTGTCTTTGTTCGTCCCAAGTTAGTCTCGTTAGTCCATTCTAGTTTTTCTAAGTTCGTCCTTTGAAAGAGACTAACTTGGGACGACCTTAGACAAAGCTTAGAATGAGACTAACATTTGTCTTTGTTCGTCCCAAGTTAGTCTCATAAGTCTCAGTCTAAGGTTTGTCTATGTTCGTCCTTAGAATGAGACTAACTTGGGACGAACTTAGACAAACCTTAGAATGAGACTAACGTTTGTCTTTGTTCGTCCCTAGTTAGTCTCGTTAGTCTCATTCTATGGTTTGTCTAAATTCGTCCTTAGAAAGAGAATAACTTGGGATGAACTTAGACTAACCATAGAATGAGACTAACATTTGTCTTTGTTCGTCCCAAGTTAGTCTCGATAGTCTCATGTTATGGTTTGTCTAAGTTCGTCCTTAGAAAGAGACTAACTTGGGACAAACTTACACAAACGTAACAATGAGACTAACGTTTGTCTTTGTTCGTCCCAATTTAGTCTCGTTAGTCTTATTCTATGGTTTGTCTAAGTTCGTCCTTAGAAAGAGACTAACTTGGGACGAACTTAGACAAACCTTAGAATGAGACTAACGTTTGTCAATGTTCGTCCCAAGTTAGTCTCGTTAGTCTCATTCTATGGTTTGTCTAAGTTCGTCATTAGAAAGAGACTAACTTGGGACGAACTTAGAAAAACCTTAGAATGAGACTAACGTTTGTCTTTGTTCGTCCCAACTAAGTCTCGTTAGTCTCATTCTATGGTTTGTCTAAGTTCGTCCTTAGAAAGAGACTAACTTGGGACGAACTTAGACAAACCTTAGAATGAGACTAAAGTTTGTCTTTGTTCGTCCCAACTTAGTCTCTTTAGTCTCATTCAATGGTTTGTCTAAGTTCGTCCTTAGAAAGAGACTAACTTGGGACGAACTTAGACAAACCTCAGAATGAGACTAACGTTTGTCTTTGTTCGTCCCAACTAAGTCTCGTTAGTCTCATTCTATGGTTTGTCTAAATTCGTCCTTAGAAAGAGACTAACTTGGGACGAACTTAGACAAACCTTAGAATGAGACTAACGTTTGTCTTTGTTCGTCCCAACTTAGTCTCTTTTGTCTCATTCTATGGTTTGTATAAGTTCGTCCTTAGAAAGAGACTAACTTGGGACGAACTTAGACAAACCTTAGAATGAGACTAACGTTTGTGTTTGTTCGTCCAAAGTTTGTCTCGTTAGTCTCATTCTATGGTTTGTCTAAGTTCGTCCTTAGAAAGAGACTATCTTGGGACGAACTTAGACAAACGTTACAATGAGACTAACGTTTGTCTTTGTTCGTCCTAAGTTAGTCTCTTTAGTCTCATTCTATGGTTTGTCTAAGTTCGTCCTTAGAAAGAGACTAACTTGGGATGAACTTAGAATAACCTTAGAATGAGACTAACATTTGTCTTTGTTCGTCCCAAGTTTGTCTCGTTAGTCTCATTCTATGGTTTGTATAAGTTCGTCCTTAGAAAGAGACCAACTTGGGACGAACTTAGACAAACCTTAGTATGAGAATAACGTTTGTCTATGTTCGTTCCAAGTTAGTCTCGTTAGTCTCATTCTAAGGTTTGTCTAAGTTCGTCGTTAGAAAGAGACTAACTTGGGACGAACTTAGACAAACCTTAGAATGAGACTAACATTTGTCTTTGTTCGTCCCAAGTTAATCTCGTTGGTCTCATTCTAAGGTTTGTCTAAGTTCGTCCTTAGAAAGAGACTAACTTGGGCAAACTTAGACAAACCTTAGAATGAGACTAACGTTTGTCTTTGTTCGTCCCAAGTTAGTCTCGTTAGTCTCATTCTAAGGTTTGTCTAAGTTCGTCCTTAGAATGAGACTAACTTGGGATGAACTTAGACAAACCTTAGAATGAGACTAACGTTTGTCTTTGTTCCTCCCTAGTTAGTCTCGTTAGTCTCATTCTATGGTTTGTCTAAGTTCATCCTTAGAAAGAGAATAACTTGGGATGAACTTAGACAAACCATAGAATGAGACTAACATTTGTCTTTGTTCGTCCCAAGTTAGTCTCGTTATTCTCATTCTAAGGTTTATCTAAGTTCATCCTTAGAAAGAGACTAACTTGGGACGAACTTAGCCAAACCTTACATTGAGACTAACGTTTGTATTTGTTCGGCCCAAGTTAGTCTCGTTAGTCTCATTCAATGGGTTGTCTAAGTTCGTCCTTAGAAAGAGACTAACTTGGGACGAACTTAGACAAACCTTAGAATGAGATTAACGTTTGTTTTTGTTCGTCCCAATTTAGTCTCGTTAGTCTCATTCTATGGTTTGTCTAAGTTCGTCCTTAGAAAGAGACTAACTTGGGAAGAACTTGGACAAACGTTACAATGAGACTAACGTTTGTCTTTGTTCGTCCCAATTTAGTATCGTTAGTCTCATTTTGTGGTTTGTCTAAATTCGTCCTTAAAAAGAGACTAACTTGGGACAAACTTAGACAAACCTTAGAATGAGACTAACGTTTGTCTATGTTTGTCCCAAGTTAGTCTCGTTTGTCTCATTCTATGGTTTGACTAAGTTCGTCCTTAGAAAGAGACTAACTTGGGACGAACTTAAACAAACCTTGGAAAAAGACTAACGTTTGTCTTTGTTCGTCCCAACTTAGTCTCTTTAGTCTCATTCTATGGTTTGTCTAAGTTCGTCCTTAGAAAGAGACTAACTTGAGACGAACTTAGACAAACCTTAGAATGAGACTAACGTTTGTCTTTGTTCGTCCCAATTTAGTCTCGTTAGTCTCATTCTATGGTTTGTCTAAGTTCGTCGTTAGAAAGAGACTAACTTGGGACGAACTAAGACAAACCTTAGAATGAGACTAACGTTTGTCTTTGTTCTTCCCAAGTTAATCTCGTTAGTCTCATTCTAAGGTTTATCTGAGTCCGTCCTTAGAAAGAGACTAACTTGGGACGAACTTAGCCAAACCTTACATTGAGACTTACGTTTGTTTTTGTTCGACCCAAGTTAGTCTCGTTAGTCTTATTCTATGGTTTGTCTAAGTTCGTCGTTAGAAAGAGACTAACTTGGGATGAACTTAGATAAACCTTAGAAAGAGACTAACATTTTTCTTTGTTCATCCCAACTTAGTCTTGTTAGTCTCATTCTATGGTTTGCTAAGTTTGTCCTTAGAAAGAGACTAACTTGGGACGAACTTAGACAAACCTTAGAATGAGACTAACGTTTGTCTTTGTTCGTCCCAACTTAGTCTCTTTAGTCTCATTCTAAGGTTTGTCTAAGTTCGTCCTTAGAAAGAGACTAACTTGGGACGAACTTAGACAAACCTTAGAATGAGACTAACGTTTGTGTTTGTTCGTCCCAAGTTAGTCTCGTTAGTCTCATTCTATGGTTTGTCTAAGTTCGTCCTTAGAAAGAGACTAACTTGGGACGAACTTAGACAAACGTTACAATGAGTCTAACGTTTGTCTTTGTTCGTCCCAAGTTAGTCTCTTTAGTCTCATTCTATGGTTTGTCTAAGTTCCTCATTAGAAAGAGACTTACTTGGGATGAACTTAGACAAACCTTAGAATGAGACTAACATTTGTCTTTGTTCGTCGCAAGTTAGTCTCGTTAGTCTCATTCTATGGTTTGTCTAAGTTCGTCCTTAGAAAGAGACTAACTTGGGACGAACTTAGATAAACCTTAGAATGAGACTAACGTTTGTCTATGTTCGTTCCAAGTTAGTCTCGTTAGTCTCATTCTAAGGTTTGTCTAAGTTCGTTGTTAGAAAGAGACAAACTTGGGACGAACTTAGACAAACCTTAGAATGAGACTAACGTTTGTCTTTGTTCTTCCCAAGTTAATCTCGTTAGTCTCATTCTAAGGTTTGTCTAAGTTCGTCCTTAGAAAGAGACTAACTTGGGACGAACTTAGACAAACCTTAGAATGAGAGTAACGTTTGTCTATGTTCGTCCCAAGTTAGTCTCGTTTGTCTCATTCTATGGTTTGTCTATGTTCATCCTTAGAAAGAGACTAACTTGAGACGAACTTAGACAAACCTAAGAATGAGACTAACGTTTGTCTTTGTTCGTCCCAAGTTAGTCTCGTTAGTCCATTCTAGTTTTTCTAAGTTCGTCCTTAGAAAGAGACTAACTTGGGACGACCTTAGACAAACCTTAGAATGAGACTAACATTTGTCTTTGTTCGTCCCAAGTTAGTCTCGTTAGTCTCAGTCTAAGGTTTGTCTATGTTCGTCCTTAGAATGAGACTAACTTGGGACGAACTTAGACAAACCTTCGAATGAGACAAACGTTTGTCTTTGTTCGTCCCTAGTTAGTCTCGTTAGTCTCATTCTATGGTTTGTCTAAGTTCGTCCTTAGAAAGAGAATAACTTGGGATGAACTTAGACAAACCATAGAATGAGACTAACATTTGTCTTTGTTCGTCCCAAGTTAGTCTCGATAGTCTCATGTTATGGTTTGTCTAAGTTTGTCCTTAGAAAGAGACTAACTTGGGACAAACTTACACAAACGTTACAATGAGACTAAAGTTTGTCTTTGTTCGTCCCAATTTAGTCTCGTTAGTCTTATTCTATGGTTTGTCTAAGTTCGTCCTTAGAAAGAGACTAACTTGGGATGAACTTAGACAAACCTTAGAATGAGACTAACGTGTGTCAATGTTCGTCCCAAGTTAGTCTCGTTAGTCTCATTCTATTATTTGTCCAAGTTCGTCATTAGAAAGAGACTAACTTGGGACGAACTTAGAAAAACCTTAGAATGAGACTAACGTTTGTCTTTGTTCGTCCCAACTAAGTCTCGTTAGTCTCATTCTATGGTTTGTCTAAGTTCGTCCTTAGAAAGATACTAACTTGGGACGAACTTAGACAAACCTTAGAATGAGACTAAAGTTTGTCTTTGTTCGTCCCAACTTAGTCTCTTTAGTCTCATTCAATGGTTTGTCTAAGTTCGTCCTTAGAAAGAGACTAACTTGGGACGAACTTAGACAAACCTTAGAATGAGACTAACGTTTGTCTTTGTTCGTCCCAATTTAGTCTCGTTAGTCTCATTCTATGGTTTGTCTAAGTTCGTCCTTAGACACAGACTAACTTGGGACGACCTTAGACAAACCTTAGAATGAGACTAACGTTTGTCTTTGTTCGTCCCAAGTTAGTCTCTTTAGTCTCATTCTATGGTTTGTCTAAGTTCGTCCTTAGAAAGAGACTAACTTGGGACGAATTTAGACAAACCTAAGAATGAGACTAACGTTTGTCTTTGTTCGTCCCAAGTTAGTCTCGTTAGTCTCATTCTATGGTTTGTCTAAGTTCGTCCTTAGAAAGAGACTAACTTGGGACGAACTTAGACAAACCTTAGAATGAGACTAACGTTTGTCTTTGTTCGTCCCAACTTAGTCTCTTTTGTCTCATTCTATGGTTTGTATAAGTTCGTCCTTAGAAAGAGACTAACTTGGGACGAACTTAGACAAACCTTAGAATGAGACTAACGTTTGTGTTTGTTCGTCCAAAGTTTGTCTCGTTAGTCTCATTCTATGGTTTGTCTAAGTTCGTCCTTAGAAAGAGACTATCTTGGGACGAACTTAGACAAACGTTACAATGAGACTAACGTTTGTCTTTGTTCGTCCTAAGTTAGTCTCTTTAGTCTCATTCTATGGTTTGTCTAAGTTCGTCCTTAGAAAGAGACTAACTTGGGATGAACTTAGACAAACCTTAGAATGAGACTAACATTTGTCTTTGTTCGTCCCAAGTTTGTCTCGTTAGTCTCATTCTATGGTTTGTATAAGTTCGTCCTTAGAAAGAGACCAACTTGGGACGAACATAGACAAACCTTAGTATGAGACTAACGTTTGTCTATGTTCGTTCCAAGTTAGTCTCGTTAGTCTCATTCTAAGGTTTGTCTAAGTTCGTCGTTAGAAAGAGACTAACTTGGGACGAACTTAGACAAACCTTAGAATGAGACTAACGTTTGTCTTTGTTCGTCCCAAGTTAATCTCGTTAGTCTCATTCTAAGGTTTGTCTAAGTTCGTCCTTAGAAAGAGACTAACTTGGGCAAACTTAGACAAACCTTAGAATGAGACTAACGTTTGTCTTTGTTCGTCCCAAGTTAGTCTCGTTAGTCTCATTCTAAGGTTTGTCTAAGTTCGTCCTTAGAATGAGACTAACTTGGGATGAACTTAGACAAACCTTAGAATGAGACTAACGTTTGTCTTTGTTCCTCCCTAGTTAGTCTCGTTAGTCTCATTCTATGGTTTGTCTAAGTTCGTCCTTAGAAAGAGAATAACTTGGGATGAACTTAGACAAACCATAGAATGAGACTAACATTTGTCTTTGTTCGTCCCAAGTTAGTCTCGTTAGTCTCATTCTAAGGTTTATCTAAGTTCATCCTTAGAAAGAGACTAACTTGGGACGAACTTAGCCAAACCTTACATTGAGACTAACGTTTGTTTTTGTTCGGCCCAAGTTAGTCTCGTTAGTCTCATTCAATGGGTTGTCTAAGTTCGTCCTTAGAAAGAGACTAACTTGGGACGAACTTAGACAAACCTTAGAATGAGATTAACGTTTGTTTTTTTTCGTCCCAATTTAGTCTCGTTAGTCTCATTCTATGGTTTGTCTAAGTTCGTCCTTAGAAAGAGACCAACTTGGGAAGAACTTGGACAAACGTTACAATGAGACTAACGTTTGTCTTTGTTCGTCCCAATTTAGTATCGTTAGTCTCATTTTGTGGTTTGTCTAAATTCGTCCTTAAAAAGAGACTAACTTGGGACAAACTTAGACAAACCTTAGAATGAGACTAACGTTTGTCTATGTTTGTCCCAAGTTAGTCTCGTTTGTCTCATTCTATGGTTTGTCTAAGTTCGTCCTTAGAAAGAGACTAACTTGGGACGAACTTAAACAAACCTTAGAATAAGACTAACGTTTGTCTTTGTTCGTCCCAACTTAGTCTCTTTAGTCTCATTCTATGGTTTGTCTAAGTTCGTCCTTAGAAAGAGACTAACTTGAGACGAACTTAGACAAACCTTAGAATGAGACTAACGTTTGTCTTTGTTCGTCCCAATTTAGTCTCGTTAGTCTCATTCTATGGTTTGTCTAAGTTCGTCCTTAGACAGAGACTAACTTGGGACGACCTTAGACAAACCTTAGAATGAGACTAACGTTTGTCTTTGTTCGTCCCAAGTTAGTCTCTTTAGTCTCATTCTATGGTTTGTCTAAGTTCGTCCATAGAAAGAGACTAACTTGGGACGAATTTAGACAAACCTAAGAATGAGACTAACGTTTGTCTTTGTTCGTCCCAAGTTAGTCTCGTTAGTCTCATTCTATGGTTTGTCTAAGTTCGTCCTTAGAAAGAGACTAACTTGGGATGAACTTATAGAAACCTTAGAATGAGACTAACGTTTGTCTTTGTTCGTCCCAACTAAGTCTCGTTAGTCTCATTCTATGGTTTTTCTAAATTCATCCTTAGAAAGAGACTAACTTGGGACGAACTAAGACAAACCTTAGAATGAGACTAACGTTTGTCTTTGTTCGTCCCAACTTAGTCTCTTTAGTCTCATTCTATGGTTTGTATAAGTTCGTCCTTAGAAAGAGACTAACTTGGGACGAACTTAGACAAACCTTAGAATGAGACTAACGTTTGTGTTTGTTCGTCCAAAGTTTGTCTCGTTAGTCTCATTCTATGGTTTGTCTAAGTTCGTCCTTAGAAAGAGACTATCTTGGGACGAACTTAGACAAACGTTACAATGAGACTAATGTTTGTCTTTGTTCGTCCTAAGTTAGTCTCTTTAGTCTCATTCTATGGTTTGTCTAAGTTCGTCCTTAGAAAGAGACTAACTTGGGATGAACTTAGACAAACCTTAGAATGAGACTAAGATTTGTCTTTGTTCGTCCCAAGTTTGTCTTGTTAGTCTCATTCTATGGTTTGTCTAAGTTCGTCCTTAGAAAGAGACTAACTTGGGACGAACATAGACAAACCTTAGAATGAGACTAACGTTTGTCTATGTTCGTTCCAAGTTAGTCTCGTTAGTCTCATTCTAAGGTTTGTCTAAGTTCGTCGTTAGAAAGAGACTAACTTGGGACGAACTTAGACAAACCTTAGAATGAGACTAACGTTTGTCTTTGTTCGTCCCAAGTTAATCTCGTTAGTCTCATTCTATGGTTTGTCTAAGTTCGTCCTTAGAAAGAGACTAACTTGGGACGAACTTAGACAAACGTTACAATGAGACTAACGTTTGTCTTTATTCGTCCCAAGTTAGTCTCGTTAGTCTCATTTTATGGTTTGTCTAGGTTTGTCCTTAGAAAGAGACTAACTTGGGATGAACTTAGACAAACATTACAATGAGACTAACGTTTGTCTTTGTTCGTCCCAAGTTAGTCTCGTTAGTCTCATTCTATGGTTTGTCTAAGTTCGTCCTTAGAAAGAGACTAACTTGGGATGAACTTAGCCAAACCTTAGAATGAGACTAACATTTGTCTTTGTTCGTCCCAAGTTAGTCTCGTTAGTTTCATTCTATGGTTTGTCTAAGTTCGTCCTTAGAAAGAGACGAACTTGGGACGAACTTAGACAAACGTTACAATGAGACTAACGTTTGTCATTGTTCATCCCAAGTTAGTCTCGTTAGTCTCATTCTATGGTTTGTCTAAGTTCGTCCTTAGAAAGAGACTAACTTGGGACGAACTTAGACAAACCTAAGAATGAGACTAACGTTTGTCTTTGTTCGTCCCAAGTTAGTCTCGTTAGTCTCATTCTATGGTTTGTCTAAGTTCGTCCTTAGAAAGAGACTAACTTGGGACGAACTTAGACAAACCTTAGAATGAGACTAACGTTTGTCTATGTTCGTTCCAAGTTAGTCTCGTTAGTCTCATTCTAAGGTTTGTCTAAGTTCGTCGTTAGAAAGAGACTAACTTGGGACGAACTTAGACAAACCTTAGAATGAGACTAACGCTTGTCTTTGTTCTTCCCAAGTTAATCTCGTTAGTCTCATTCTAAGGTTTATCTGAGTCCGTCCTTAGAAAGAGACTAACTTGGGACGAACTTAGCCAAACCTTACATTGAGACTTACGTTTGTTTTTGTTCGACCCAAGTTAGTCTTGTTAGTCTCATTCTATGGTTTGTCTAAGTTTGTCCTTAGAAAGAGACTAACTTGGGACGAACTTAGACAAACCTTAGAATGAGATTAACGTTTGTCTTTGTTCGTCCCAACTTAGTCTCTTTAGTCTCATTCTAAGGTTTGTCTAAGTTCGTCCTTAGAAAGAGACTAACTTGGGACGAACTTAGACAAACCTTAGAATGAGACTAACGTTTGTGTTTGTTCGTCCCAAGTTAGTCTCGTTAGTCTCATTCTATGGTTTGTCTAAGTTCGTCCTTAGAAAGAGACTAACTTGCGACGAACTTAGACAAACGTTACAATGAGTCTAATGTGTGTCTTTGTTCATCCCAAGTTAGTCTATTTAGTCTCATTCTATGGTTTGTCTAAGTTCGTCATTAGAAAGAGACTAACTTGGGATGAACTTAGACAAACCTTAGAATGAGACTAACATTTTTCTTTGTTCGTCCCAAGTTAGTCTCGTTAGTCTCATTCTATGGTTTGTCTAAGTTCGTCCTTAGAAAGAGACTAACTTGGGACGAACTTAGATAAACCTTAGAATGAGACTAACGTTTGTCTATGTTCGTTCCAAGTTAGTCTCGTTAGTCTCATTCTAAGGTTTGTCTAAGTTCGTCCTTAGATGAACTTAGACAAACCTTAGAATGAGACTAACGTTTGTCTATGTTCGTCCCAAGTTAGTCTCGTTTGTCTCATTCTATGGTTTGTCTAAGTTCATCCTTAGAAAGAGACTAACTTGAGACGAACTTAGACAAACCTTAGAATGAGACTAACATTTGTCTTTGTTCGTCCCAAGTTAGTCTCGATAGTCTCATGTTATGGTTTCTCTAAGTTCGTCCTTAGAAAGAGACTAACTTGGGACAAACTTACACAAACGTTACAATGAGACTAACGTTTGTCTTTGTTCGTCCCAATTTAGTCTCGTTAGTCTTATTCTATGGGTTGTCTAAGTTCGTCCTTAGAAAGAGACTAACTTGGGACGAACTTAGACAAACATTAGAATGAGACTAACGTTTGTCAATGTTCGTGCCAAGTTAGTCTCGTTAGTCTCATTCTATGGTTTGTCTAAGTTCGTCATTAGAAAGAGACTAACTTGGGACGAACTTAGAAAAACCTTAGAATGAGACTAACGTTTGTCTTTGTTCGTCCCAACTAAGTCTCGTTAGTCTCATTCTATGGTTTGTCTAAGTTCGTCCTTAGAAAGAGACTAACTTGGGACGAACTTAGACAAACCTTAGAATGAGACTAAAGTTTGTCTTTGTTCGTCCCAACTTAGTCTCTTTAATCTCATTCAATGGTTTGTCTAAGTTCGTCCTTAGAAAGGGACTAACTTGGGACGAACTTAGACAAACCTTAGAATGAGACTAACGTTTGTCTTTGTTTGTCCCAATTTAGTCTCGTTAGTCTCATTCTATGGTTTTTCTAAGTTCGTCCTTAGACAGAGACTAACTTGGGACGACCTTAGACAAACCTTAGAATGAGACTAACGTTTGTCTTTGTTCGTCCCAAGTTAGTCTCTTTAGTCTTATTCTATGGTTTGTCTAAGTTCGTCCTTAGAAAGAGACTAACTTGGGAAGAATTTAGACAAACCTAAGAATGAGACTAACGTTTGTCTTTGTTCGTCCCAAGTTAGTCTCGTTAGTCTCATTCTATGGTTTGTCTAAGTTCGTCCTTAGAAAGAGACTAACTTGGGACGAACTTAGACAAACCTCAGAATGAGACTAACGTTTGTCTTTGTTCGTCCCAACTAAGTCTCGTTAGTCTCATTCTATGGTTTGTCTAAATTCGTCCTTAGAAAGAGACTAACTTGGGACGAACTTAGACAAACCTTAGAATGAGACTAACGTTTGTCTTTGTTCGTCCCAACTTAGTCTCTTTTGTCTCATTCTATGGTTTGTATAAGTTCGTCCTTAGAAAGAGACTAACTTGGGACGAACTTAGACAAACCTTAGAATGAGACTAACGTTTGTGTTTGTTCGTCCAAAGTTTGTCTCGTTAGTCTCATTCTATGGTTTGTCTAAGTTCGTCCTTAGAAAGAGACTATCTTGGGACGAACTTAGACAAACGTTACAATGAGACTAACGTTTGTCTTTGTTCGTCCTAAGTTAGTCTCTTTAGTCTCATTCTATGGTTTGTCTAAGTTCGTCCTTAGAAAGAGACTAACTTGGGATGAACTTAGACAAACCTTAGAATGAGACTAACATTTGTCTTTGTTCGTCCCAAGTTTGTCTCGTTAGTCTCATTCTATGGTTTGTATAAGTTCGTCCTTATAAAGAGACCAACTTGGGACGAACTTAGACAAACCTTAGTATGAGACTAATGTTTGTCTATGTTCGTTCCAAGTTAGTCTCGTTAGTCTCATTCTAAGGTTTGTCTAAGTTCGTCGTTAGAAAGAGACTAACTTGGGATGAACTTAGACAAACCTTAGAATGAGACTAACATTTGTCTTTGTTCGTCCCAAGTTTGTCTCGTTAGTCTCATTCTAAGGTTTGTCTAAGTTCGTCCTTAGAAAGAGACTAACTTGGGCAAACTTAGACAAACCTTAGAATGAGACTAACGTTTGTCTTTGTTCGTCCCAAGTTAGTCTCGTTAGTCTCATTCTAAGGTTTGTCTAAGTTCGTCCTTAGAATGAGACTAACTTGGGATGAACTTAGACAAACCTTAGAATGAGACTAACGTTTGTCTTTGTTCCTCCCTAGTTAGTCTCGTTAGTCTCATTCTATGGTTTGTCTAAGTTCGTCCTTAGAAAGAGAATAACTTGGGATGAACTTAGACAAACCATAGAATGAGACTAACATTTGTCTTTGTTCGTCCCAAGTTAGTCTCGTTATTCTCATTCTAAGGTTTATCTAAGTTCATCCTTAGAAAGAGACTAACTTGGGACGAACTTAGCCAAACCTTACATTGAGACTAACGTTTGTTTTTGTTCGGCCCAAGTTAGTCTCGTTAGTCTCATTCAATGGGTTGTCTAAGTTCGTCCTTAGAAAGAGACTAACTTGGGACGAACTTAGACAAACCTTAGAATGAGATTAACGTTTGTTTTTGTTCGTCCCAATTTAGTCTCGTTAGTCTCATTCTATGGTTTGTCTAAGTTCGTCCTTAGAAAGAGACTAACTTGGGAAGAACTTGGACAAACGTTACAATGAGACTAACGTTTGTCTTTGTTCGTCCCAATTTAGTATCGTTAGTCTCATTTTGTGGTTTGTCTAAATTCGTCCTTAAAAAGAGACTAACTTGGGACAAACTTAGACAAACCTTAGAATGAGACTAACGTTTGTCTATGTTTGTC
Source organism: Rhodiola kirilowii (assembly GCA_033675215.1). Classification (NCBI taxonomy): domain Eukaryota; kingdom Viridiplantae; phylum Streptophyta; class Magnoliopsida; order Saxifragales; family Crassulaceae; genus Rhodiola; species Rhodiola kirilowii. The sequence goes on from JAUCNB010000016.1 coordinate 1,749,463, forward strand.
CCAAGTTAGTCTCGTTTGTCTCATTCTATGGTTTGTCTAAGTTCGTCCTTAGAAAGAGACTAACTTGGGACGAACTTAAACAAACCTTAGAATAAGACTAACGTTTGTCTTTGTTCGTCCCAACTTAGTCTCTTTAGTCTCATTCTATGGTTTGTCTAAGTTCGTCCTTAGAAAGAGACTAACTTGAGACGAACTTAGACAAACCTTAGAATGAGACTAACGTTTGTCTTTGTTCGTCCAAATTTAGTCTCGTTAGTCTCATTCTATGGTTTGTCTAAGTTCGTCGTTAGAAAGAGACTAACTTGGGACGAACTAAGACAAACCTTAGAATGAGACTAACGTTTGTCTTTGTTCTTCCCAAGTTAATCTCGTTAGTCTCATTCTAAGGTTTATCTGAGTCCGTCCTTAGAAAGAGACTAACTTGGGACGAACTTTGCCAAACCTTACATTGAGACTTACGTTTGTTTTTGTTCGACCCAAGTTAGTCTCGTTAGTCTCATTCTATGGTTTGTCTAAGTTCGTCGTTAGAAAGAGACTAACTTGGGATGAACTTAGATAAACCTTAGAAAGAGACTAACATTTTTCTTTGTTCATCCCAACTTAGTCTTGTTAGTCTCATTCTATGGTTTGCTAAGTTTGTCCTTAGAAAGAGACTAACTTGGGACGAACTTAGACAAACCTTAGAATGAGACTAACGTTTGTCTTTGTTCGTCCCAACTTAGTCTCTTTAGTCTCATTCTAAGGTTTGTCTAAGTTCGTCCTTAGAAAGAGACTAACTTGGGACGAACTTAGACAAACCTTAGAATGAGACTAACGTTTGTGTTTGTTCGTCCCAAGTTAGTCTCGTTAGTCTCATTCTATGGTTTGTCTAAGTTCGTCCTTAGAAAGAGACTAACTTGGGACGAACTTAGACAAACGTTACAATGAGTCTAACGTTTGTCTTTGTTCGTCCCAAGTTAGTCTCTTTAGTCTCATTCTATGGTTTGTCTAAGTTCGTCATTAGAAAGAGACTTACTTGGGATGAACTTAGACAAACCTTAGAATGAGACTAACATTTGTCTTTGTTCGTCCCAAGTTAGTCTCGTTAGTCTCATTCTATGGTTTGTCTAAGTTCGTCCTTAGAAAGAGACTAACTTGGGACGAACTTAGATAAACCTTAGAATGAGACTAACGTTTGTCTATGTTCGTTCCAAGTTAGTCTCGTTAGTCTCATTCTAATGTTTGTCTAAGTTCGTCGTTAGAAAGAGACAAACTTGGGACGAACTTAGACAAACCTTAGAATGAGACTAACGTTTGTCTTTGTTCTTCCCAAGTTAATCTCGTTAGTCTCATTCTAAGGTTTGTCTAAGTTCGTCCTTAGAAAGAGACTAACTTGGGACGAACTTAGACAAACCTTAGAATGAGAGTAACGTTTGTCTATGTTCGTCCCAAGTTAGTCTCGTTTGTCTCATTCTATGGTTTGTCTAAGTTCATCCTTAGAAAGAGACTAACTTGAGACGAACTTAGACAAACCTAAGAATGAGACTAACGTTTGTCTTTGTTCGTCCCAAGTTAGTCTCGTTAGTCCATTCTAGTTTTTCTAAGTTCGTCCTTAGAAAGAGACTAACTTGGGACGACCTTAGACAAACCTTAGAATGAGACTAACATTTGTCTTTGTTCGTCCCAAGTTAGTCTCGTTAGTCTCAGTCTAAGGTTTGTCTATGTTCGTCCTTAGAATGAGACTAACTTGGGACGAACTTAGACAAACCTTCGAATGAGACAAACGTTTGTCTTTGTTCGTCCCTAGTTAGTCTCGTTAGTCTCATTCTATGGTTTGTCTAAGTTCATCCTTAGAAAGAGAATAACTTGGGATGAACTTAGACAAACCATAGAATGAGACTAACATTTGTCTTTGTTCGTCCCAAGTTAGTCTCGATAGTCTCATGTTATGGTTTGTCTAAGTTTGTCCTTAGAAAGAGACTAACTTGGGACAAACTTACACAAACGTTACAATGAGACTAAAGTTTGTCTTTGTTCGTCCCAATTTAGTCTCGTTAGTCTTATTCTATGGTTTGTCTAAGTTCGTCCTTAGAAAGAGAGTAACTTGGGACGAACTTAGACAAACCTTAGAATGAGACTAACGTTTGTCAATGTTCGTCCCAAGTTAGTCTCGTTAGTCTCATTCTATGGTTTGTCTAAGTTCGTCATTAGAAAGAGACTAACTTGGGACGAACTTAGAAAAACCTTAGAATGAGACTAACGTTTGTCTTTGTTCGTCCCAACTAAGTCTCGTTAGTCTCATTCTATGGTTTGTCTAAGTTCGTCCTTAGACACAGACTAACTTGGGACGACCTTAGACAAACCTTACAATGAGACTAACGTTTGTCTTTGTTCGTCCCAAGTTAGTCTCTTTAGTATCATTCTATGGTTTGTCTAAGTTCGTCCTTAGAAAGAGACTAACTTGGGACGAACTTAGATAAACCTTAGAATGAGACTAACGTTTGTCTTTGTTCGTCCCAACTTAGTCTCTTTTGTCTCATTCTATGGTTTGTATAAGTTCGTCCTTAGAAAGAGACTAACTTGGGACGAACTTAGACAAACCTAAGAATGAGACTAACGTTTGTCTTTGTTCGTCCCAAGTTAGTCTCGTTAGTCTCATTCTATGGTTTGTCTAAGTTCGTCCTTAGAAAGAGACTAACTTGGGACGAACTTAGACAAACCTTAGAATGAGACTAACGTTTGTCTATGTTCGTTCCAAGTTAGTCTCGTTAGTCTCATTCTAAGGTTTGTCTAAGTTCGTCGTTAGAAAGAGACTAACTTGGGACGAACTTAGACAAACCTTAGAATGAGACTAACGTTTGTCTTTGTTCTTCCCAAGTTAATCTCGTTAGTCTCATTCTAAGGTTTATCTGAGTCCGTCCTTAGAAAGAGACTAACTAGGGACGAACTTAGCCAAACCTTACATTGAGACTTACGTTTGTTTTTGTTCGACCCAAGTTAGTCTTGTTAGTCTCATTCTATGGTTTGTCTAAGTTTGTCCTTAGAAAGAGACTAACTTGGGACGAACTTAGACAAACCTTAGAATGAGATTAACGTTTGTCTTTGTTCGTCCCAACTTAGTCTCTTTAGTCTCATTCTAAGGTTTGTCTAAGTTCGTCCTTAGAAAGAGATTAACTTGGGACGAACTTAGACAAACCTTAGAATGAGACTAACGTTTGTGTTTGTTCGTCCCAAGTTAGTCTCGTTAGTCTCATTCTATGGTTTGTCTAAGTTCGTCCTTAGAAAGAGACTAACTTGCGACGAACTTAGACAAACGTTACAATGAGTCTAATGTTTGTCTTTGTTCATCCCAAGTTAGTCTATTTAGTCTCATTCTATGGTTTGTCTAAGTTCGTCATTAGAAAGAGACTAACTTGGGATGAACTTAGACAAACCTTAGAATGAGACTAACATTTTTCTTTGTTCGTCCCAAGTTAGTCTCGTTAGTCTCATTCTATGGTTTGTCTAAGTTCGTCCTTAGAAAGAGACTAACTTGGGACGAACTTAGATAAACCTTAGAATGAGACTAACGTTTGTCTATGTTCGTTCCAAGTTAGTCTCGTTAGTCTCATTCTAAGGTTTGTCTAAGTTCGTCCTTAGATGAACTTAGACAAACCTTAGAATGAGACTAACGTTTGTCTATGTTCGTCCCAAGTTAGTCTCGTTTGTCTCATTCTATGGTTTGTCTAAGTTCATCCTTAGAAAGAGACTAACTTGAGACGAACTTAGACAAACCTTAGAATGAGACTAACATTTGTCTTTGTTCGTCCCAAGTTAGTCTCGATAGTCTCATGTTATGGTTTGTCTAAGTTCGTCCTTAGAAAGAGACTAACTTGGGACAAACTTACACAAACGTTACAATGAGACTAACGTTTGTCTTTGTTCGTCCCAATTTAGTCTCGTTAGTCTTATTCTATGGTTTGTCTAAGTTCGTCCTTAGAAAGAGACTAACTTGGGACGAACTTAGACAAACCTTAGAATGAGACTAACGTTTGTCAATGTTCGTCCCAAGTTAGTCTCGTTAGTCTCATTCTATGGTTTGTCTAAGTTCGTCATTAGAAAGAGACTAACTTGGGACGAACTTAGAAAAACCTTAGAATGAGACTAACGTTTGTCTTTGTTCGTCCCAACTAAGTCTCGTTAGTCTCATTCTATGGTTTGTCTAAGTTCGTCCTTAGAAAGAGACTAACTTGGGACGAACTTAGACAAACCTTAGAATGAGACTAAAGTTTGTCTTTGTTCGTCCCAACTTAGTCTCTTTAATCTCATTCAATGGTTTGTCTAAGTTCGTCCTTAGAAAGAGACTAACTTGGGACGAACTTAGACAAACCTTAGAATGAGACTAACGTTTGTCTTTGTTTGTCCCAATTTAGTCTCGTTAGTCTCATTCTATGGTTTGTCTAAGTTCGTCCTTAGACAGAGACTAACTTGGGACGACCTTAGACAAACCTTAGAATGAGACTAACGTTTGTCTTTGTTCGTCCCAAGTTAGTCTCTTTAGTCTTATTCTATGGTTTGTCTAAGTTCGTCCTTAGAAAGAGACTAACTTGGGAAGAATTTAGACAAACCTAAGAATGAGACTAACGTTTGTCTTTGTTCGTCCAAAGTTAGTCTCGTTAGTCTCATTCTATGGTTTGTCTAAGTTCGTCCTTAGAAAGAGACTAACTTGGGACGAACTTAGACAAACCTCAGAATGAGACTAACGTTTGTCTTTGTTCGTCCCAACTAAGTCTCGTTAGTCTCATTCTATGGTTTGTCAAAATTCGTCCTTAGAAAGAGACTAACTTGGGACGAACTTAGACAAACCTTATAATGAGACTAACGTTTGTCTTTGTTCGTCCCAACTTAGTCTCTTTTGTCTCATTCTATGGTTTGTATAAGTTCGTCCTTAGAAAGAGACTAACTTGGGACGAACTTAGACAAACCTTAGAATGAGACTAACGTTTGTGTTTGTTCGTCCAAAGTTTGTCTCGTTAGTCTCATTCTATGGTTTGTCTAAGTTCGTCCTTAGAAAGAGACTATCTTGGGACGAACTTAGACAAACGTTACAATGAGACTAACGTTTGTCTTTGTTCGTCCTAAGTTAGTCTCTTTAGTCTCATTCTATGGTTTGTCTAAGTTCGTCCTTAGAAAGAGACTAACTTGGGATGAACTTAGACAAACCTTAGAATGAGACTAACATTTGTCTTTGTTCGTCCCATGTTTGTCTCGTTAGTCTCATTCTATGGTTTGTATAAGTTCGTCCTTATAAAGAGACCAACTTGGGACGAACTTTGACAAACCTTAGTATGAGACTAACGTTTGTCTATGTTCGTTCCAAGTTAGTCTCGTTAGTCTCATTCTAAGGTTTGTCTAAGTTCGTCGTTAGAAAGAGACTAACTTGGGATGAACTTAGACAAACCTTAGAATGAGACTAACATTTGTCTTTGTTCGTCCCAAGTTAATCTCGTTGGTCTCATTCTAAGGTTTGTCTAAGTTCGTCCTTAGAAAGAGACTAACTTGGGCAAACTTAGACAAACCTTAGAATGAGACTAACGTTTGTCTTTGTTCGTCCCAAGTTAGTCTCGTTAGTCTCATTCTAAGGTTTGTCTAAGTTCGTCCTTAGAATGAGACTAACTTGGGATGAACTTAGACAAACCTTAGAATGAGACTAACGTTTGTCTTTGTTCCTCCCTAGTTAGTCTCGTTAGTCTCATTCTATGGTTTGTCTAAGTTCGTCCTTAGAAAGAGAATAACTTGGGATGAACTTAGACAAACCATAGAATGAGACTAACATTTGTCTTTGTGCGTCCCAAGTTAGTCTCGTTATTCTCATTCTAAGGTTTATCTAAGTTCATCCTTAGAAAGAGACTAACTTGGGACGAACTTAGCCAAACCTTACATTGAGACTAACGTTTGTTTTTGTTCGGCCCAAGTTAGTCTCGTTAGTCTCATTCAATGGGTTGTCTAAGTTCGTCCTTAGAAAGAGACTAACTTGGGACGAACTTAGACAAACCTTAGAATGAGATTAACGTTTGTTTTTGTTCGTCCCAATTTAGTCTCGTTAGTCTCATTCTATGGTTTGTCTAAGTTCGTCCTTAGAAAGAGACTAACTTGGGAAGAACTTGGACAAACGTTACAATGAGACTAACGTTTGTCTTTGTTCGTCCCAATTTAGTATCGTTAGTCTCATTTTGTGGTTTGTCTAAATTCGTCCTTAAAAAGAGACTAACTTGGGACAAACTTAGACAAACCTTAGAATGAGACTAACGTTTGTCTTTGTTCGTCCAAATTTAGTCTCGTTAGTCTCATTCTATGGTTTGTCTAAGTTCGTCGTTAGAAAGAGACTAACTTGGGACGAACTAAGACAAACCTTAGAATGAGACTAACGTTTGTCTTTGTTCTTCCCAAGTTAATCTCGTTAGTCTCATTCTAAGGTTTATCTGAGTCCGTCCTTAGAAAGAGACTAACTTGGGACGAACTTTGCCAAACCTTACATTGAGACTTACGTTTGTTTTTGTTCGACCCAAGTTAGTCTCGTTAGTCTCATTCTATGGTTTTTCTAAGTTCGTCGTTAGAAAGAGACTAACTTGGGATGAACTTAGATAAACCTTAGAAAGAGACTAACATTTTTCTTTGTTCATCCCAACTTAGTCTTGTTAGTCTCATTCTATGGTTTCCTAAGTTTGTCCTTAGAAAGAGACTAACTTGGGACGAACTTAGACAAACCTTAGAATGAGACTAACGTTTGTCTTTGTTCGTCCCAACTTAGTCTCTTTAGTCTCATTCTAAGGTTTGTCTAAGTTCGTCCTTAGAAAGAGACTAACTTGGGACGAACTTAGACAAACCTTAGAATGAGACTAACGTTTGTGTTTGTTCGTCCCAAGTTAGTCTCGTTAGTCTCATTCTATGGTTTGTCTAAGTTCGTCCTTAGAAAGAGACTAACTTGGGACGAACTTAGACAAACGTTACAATGAGTCTAACGTTTGTCTTTGTTCGTCCCAAGTTAGTCTCTTTAGTCTCATTCTATGGTTTGTCTAAGTTCGTCATTAGAAAGAGACTTACTTGGGATGAACTTAGACAAACCTTAGAATGAGACTAACATTTGTCTTTGTTCGTCCCAAGTTAGTCTCGTTAGTCTCATTCTATGGTTTGTCTAAGTTCGTCCTTAGAAAGAGACTAACTTGGGACGAACTTAGATAAACCTTAGAATGAGACTAACGTTTGTCTATGTTCGTTCCAAGTTAGTCTCGTTAGTCTCATTCTAATGTTTGTCTAAGTTCGTCGTTAGAAAGAGACAAACTTGGGACGAACTTAGACAAACCTTAGAATGAGACTAACGTTTGTCTTTGTTCTTCCCAAGTTAATCTCGTTAGTCTCATTCTAAGGTTTGTCTAAGTTCGTCCTTAGAAAGAGACTAACTTGGGACGAACTTAGACAAACCTTAGAATGAGAGTAACGTTTGTCTATGTTCGTCCCAAGTTAGTCTCGTTTGTCTCATTCTATGGTTTGTCTAAGTTCATCCTTAGAAAGAGACTAACTTGAGACGAACTTAGACAAACCTAAGAATGAGACTAACGTTTGTCTTTGTTCGTCCCAAGTTAGTCTCGTTAGTCCATTCTAGTTTTTCTAAGTTTGTCCTTAGAAAGAGACTAACTTGGGACGACCTTAGACAAACCTTAGAATGAGACTAACATTTGTCTTTGTTCGTCCCAAGTTAGTCTCGTTAGTCTCAGTCTAAGGTTTGTCTATGTTCGTCCTTAGAATGAGACTAACTTGGGACGAACTTAGACAAACCTTCGAATGAGACAAACGTTTGTCTTTGTTCGTCCCTAGTTAGTCTCGTTAGTCTCATTCTATGGTTTGTCTAAGTTCGTCCTTAGAAAGAGAATAACTTGGGATGAACTTAGACAAACCATAGAATGAGACTAACATTTGTCTTTGTTCGTCCCAAGTTAGTCTCGATAGTCTCATGTTATGGTTTGTCTAAGTTTGTCCTTAGAAAGAGACTAACTTGGGACAAACTTACACAAACGTTACAATGAGACTAAAGTTTGTCTTTGTTCGTCCCAATTTAGTCTCGTTAGTCTTATTCTATGGTTTGTCTAAGTTCGTCCTTAGAAAGAGAGTAACTTGGGACGAACTTAGACAAACCTTAGAATGAGACTAACGTTTGTCAATGTTCGTCCCAAGTTAGTCTCGTTAGTCTCATTCTATGGTTTGTCTAAGTTCGTCATTAGAAAGAGACTAACTTGGGACGAACTTAGAAAAACCTTAGAATGAGACTAACGTTTGTCTTTGTTCGTCCCAACTAAGTCTCGTTAGTCTCATTCTATGGTTTGTCTAAGTTCGTCCTTAGACACAGACTAACTTGGGACGACCTTAGACAAACCTTACAATGAGACTAACGTTTGTCTTTGTTCGTCCCAAGTTAGTCTCTTTAGTCTCATTCTATGGTTTGTCTAAGTTCGTCCTTAGAAAGAGACTAACTTGGGACAAACTTAGATAAACCTTAGAATGAGACTAACGTTTGTCTTTGTTCGTCCCAACTTAGTCTCTTTTGTCTCATTCTATGGTTTGTATAAGTTCGTCCTTAGATAGAGACTAACTTGGGACGAACTTAGACAAACCTTAGAATGAGACTAACGTTTGTGTTTGTTCGTCCAAAGTTTGTCTCGTTAGTCTCATTCTATGGTTTGTCTAAGTTCGTCCTTAGAAAGAGACTATCTTGGGACGAACTTAGACAAACGTTACAATGAGACTAACGTTTGTCTTTGTTCGTCCTAAGTTAGTCTCTTTAGTCTCATTCTATGGTTTGTCTAAGTTCGTCCTTAGAAAGAGACTAACTTGGGATGAACTTAGACAAACCTTAGAATGAGACTAACATTTGTCTTTGTTCGTCCCAAGTTTGTCTCGTTAGTCTCATTCTATGGTTTGTATAAGTTCGTCCTTAGAAAGAGACCAACTTGGGACGAACATAGACAAACCTTAGTATGAGACTAACGTTTGTCAATGTTCGTTCCAAGTTAGTCTCGTTAGTCTCATTCTAAGGTTTGTCTAAGTTCGTCGTTAGAAAGAGACTAACTTGGGACGAACTTAGACAAACCTTAGAATGAGACTAACGTTTGTCTTTGTTCGTCCCAAGTTAATCTCGTTAGTCTCATTCTAAGGTTTGTCTAAGTTCGTCCTTAGAAAGAGACTAACTTGGGCAAACTTAGACAAACCTTAGAATGAGACTAACGTTTGTCTTTGTTCGTCCCAAGTTAGTCTCGTTAGTCTCATTCTAAGGTTTGTCTAAGTTTGTCCTTAGAATGAGACTAACTTGGGATGAACTTAGACAAACCTTAGAATGAGACTAACGTTTGTCTTTGTTCCTCCCTAGTTAGTCTCGTTAGTCTCATTCTATGGTTTGTCTAAGTTCGTCCTTAGAAAGAGAATAACTTGGGATGAACTTAGACAAACCATAGAATGAGACTAACATTTGTCTTTGTTCGTCCCAAGTTATTCTCGTTAGTCTCATTCTAAGGTTTATCTAAGTTCATCCTTAGAAAGAGACTAACTTGGGACGAACTTAGCCAAACCTTACATTGAGACTAACGTTTGTTTTTGTTCGGCCCAAGTTAGTCTCGTTAGTCTCATTCAATGGGTTGTCTAAGTTCGTCCTTAGAAAGAGACTAACTTGGGACGAACTTAGACAAACCTTAGAATGAGATTAACATTTGTTTTTGTTCGTCCCAATTTAGTCTCGTTAGTCTCATTCTATGGTTTGTCTAAGTTCGTCCTTAGAAAGAGACCAACTTGGGAAGAACTTGGACAAACGTTACAATGAGACTAACGTTTGTCTTTGTTCGTCCCAATTTAGTATCGTTAGTCTCATTTTGTGGTTTGTCTAAATTCGTCCTTAAAAAGAGACTAACTTGGGACAAACTTAGACAAACCTTAGAATGAGACTAACGTTTGTCTATGTTTGTCCCAAGTTAGTCTCGTTTGTCTCATTCTATGGTTTGTCTAAGTTCGTCCTTAGAAAGAGACTAACTTGGGACGAACTTAAACAAACCTTAGAATAAGACTAACGTTTGTCTTTGTTCGTCCCAACTTAGTCTCTTTAGTCTCATTCTATGGTTTGTCTAAGTTCGTCCTTAGAAAGAGACTAACTTGGGACGAACTTAGATAAACCTTAGAATGAGACTAACGTTTGTCTATGTTCGTTCCAAGTTAGTCTCGTTAGTCTCATTCTAATGTTTGTCTAAGTTCGTCGTTAGAAAGAGACAAATTTGGGACGAACTTAGACAAACCTTAGAATGAGACTAACGTTTGTCTTTGTTCTTCCCAAGTTAATCTCGTTAGTCTCATTCTAAGGTTTGTCTAAGTTCGTCCTTAGAAAGAGACTAACTTGGGACGAACTTAGACAAACCTTAGAATGAGAGTAACGTTTGTCTATGTTCGTCCCAAGTTAGTCTCGTTTGTCTCATTCTATGGTTTGTCTAAGTTCATCCTTAGAAAGAGACTAACTTGAGACGAACTTAGACAAACCTAAGAATGAGACTACCGTTTGTCTTTGTTCGTCCCAAGTTAGTCTCGTTAGTCCATTCTAGTTTTTCTAAGTTCGTCCTTAGAAAGAGACTAACTTGGGACGACCTTAGACAAACCTTAGAATGAGACTAACATTTGTCTTTGTTCATCCCAAGTTAGTCTCGTTAGTCTCAGTCTAAGGTTTGTCTATGTTCGTCCTTAGAATGAGACTAACTTGGGACGAACTTAGACAAACCTTCGAATGAGACAAACGTTTGTCTTTGTTCGTCCCTAGTTAGTCTCGTTAGTCTCATTCTATGGTTTGTCTAAGTTCGTCCTTAGAAAGAGAATAACTTGGGATGAACTTAGACAAACCATAGAATGAGACTAACATTTGTCTTTGTTCGTCCCAAGTTAGTCTCGATAGTCTCATGTTATGGTTTGTCTAAGTTTGTCCTTAGAAAGAGACTAACTTGGGACAAATTTACACAAACGTTACAATGAGACTAAAGTTTGTCTTTGTTCGTCCCAATTTAGTCTCGTTAGTCTTATTCTATGGTTTGTCTAAGTTCGTCCTTAGAAAGAGACTAACTTGGGACGAACTTAGACAAACCTTAGAATGAGACTAACGTTTGTCAATGTTCGTCCCAAGTTAGTCTCGTTAGTCTCATTCTATGGTTTGTCTAAGTTCGTCATTAGAAAGAGACTAACTTGGGACGAACTTAGAAAAACCTTAGAATGAGACTAACGTTTGTCTTTGTTCGTCCCAACTAAGTCTCGTTAGTCTCATTCTATGGTTTGTCTAAGTTCGTCCTTAGACACAGACTAACTTGGGACGACCTTAGACAAACCTTACAATGAGACTAACGTTTGTCTTTGTTCGTCCCAAGTTAGTCTCTTTAGTCTCATTCTATGGTTTGTCTAAGTTCGTCCTTAGAAAGAGACTAACGTGGGACGAATTTAGACAAACCTAAGAATGAGACTAACGTTTGTCTTTGTTCGTCCCAAGTTAGTCTCGTTAGTCTCATTCTATGGTTGGTCTAAGTTCGTCCTTAGAAAGAGACTAACTTGGGACGAACTTAGACAAACCTTAGAATGAGACTAACGTTTGTCTTTGTTCGTCCCAACTTAGTCTGTTTTGTCTCATTCTATGGTTTGTATAAGTTCGTCCTTAGAAAGAGACTAACTTGGGACGAACTTAGACAAACCTTAGAATGAGACTAACGTTTGTGTTTGTTCGTCCAAAGTTTGTCTCGTTAGTCTCATTCTATGGTTTGTCTAAGTTCGTCCTTAGAAAGAGACTATCTTGGGACGAACTTAGACAAACGTTACAATGAGACTAACGTTTGTCTTTGTTCGTCCTAAGTTAGTCTCTTTAGTCTCATTCTATGGTTTGTCTAAGTTCGTCCTTAGAAAGATACTAACTTGAGACGAACTTAGACAAACCTTAGAATGAGACTAACATTTGTCTTTGTTCGTCCCAAGTTTGTCTCGTTAGTCTCATTCTATGGTTTGTATAAGTTCGTCCTTAGAAAGAGACCAACTTGGGACGAACATAGACAAACCTTAGTATGAGACTAACGTTTGTCTTTGTTCGTTCCAAGTTAGTCTCGTTAGTCTCATTCTAAGGTTTGTCTAAGTTCGTCGTTAGAAAGAGACTAACTTGGGACGAACTTAGACAAACCTTAGAATGAGACTAACGTTTGTCTTCGTTCGTCCCAAGTTAATCTCGTTAGTCTCATTCTAAGGTTTGTCTAAGTTCGTCCTTAGAAAGAGACTAACTTGGGCAAACTTAGACAAACCTTAGAATGAGACTAACGTTTGTCTTTGTTCGTCCCAAGTTAGTCTCGTTAGTCTCATTCTAAGGTTTGTCAAAGTTCGTCCTTAGAATGAGACTAACTTGGGATGAACTTAGACAAACCTTAGAATGAGACTAACGTTTGTCTTTGTTCCTCCCTAGTTAGTCTCGTTAGTCTCATTCTATGGTTTGTCAAAGTTCGTCCTTAGAATGAGACTAACTTGGGATGAACTTAGACAAACCTTAGAATGAGACTAACGTTTGTCTTTGTTCCTCCCTAGTTAGTCTCGTTAGTCTCATTCTATGGTTTGTCTAAGTTCGTCCTTAGAAAGAGAATAACTTGGGATGAACTTAGACAAACCATAGAATGAGACTAACATTTGTCTTTGTTCGTCCCAAGTTAGTCTCGTTAGTCTCATTCTAAGGTTTATCTAAGTTCATCCTTAGAAAGAGACTAACTTGGGACGAACTTAGCCAAACCTTACATTGAGACTAACGTTTGTTTTTGTTCGGCCCAAGTTAGTCTCGTTAGTCTCATTCAATGGGTTGTCTAAGTTCGTCCTTAGAAAGAGACTAACTTGGGACGAACTTAGACAAACCTTAGAATGAGATTAACGTTTGTTTTTGTTCGTCCCAATTTAGTCTCGTTAGTCTCATTCTATGGTTTGTCTAAGTTCGTCCTTAGAAAGAGACCAACTTGGGAAGAACTTGGACAAACGTTACAATGAGACTAACGTTTGTCTTTGTTCGTCCCAATTTAGTATTGTTAGTCTCATTTTGTGGTTTGTCTAAATTCGTCCTTAAAAAGAGACTAACTTGGGACAAACTTAGACAAACCTTAGAATGAGACTAACGTTTGTCTATGTTTGTCCCAAGTTAGTCTCGTTTGTCTCATTCTATGGTTTGTCTAAGTTCGTCCTTAGAAAGAGACTAACTTGGGACGAACTTAAACAAACCTTAGAATAAGACTAACGTTTGTCTTTGTTCGTCCCAACTTAGTCTCTTTAGTCTCATTCTATGGTTTGTCTAAGTTCGTCCTTAGAAAGATACTAACTTGAGACGAACTTAGACAAACCTTAGAATGAGACTAACGTTTGTCTTTGTTCGTCCCAATTTAGTCTCGTTAGTCTCATTCTATGGTTTGTCTAAGTTCGTCCTTAGACAGAGACTAACTTGGGACGACCTTAGACAAACCTTAGAATGAGACTAACGTTTGTCTTTGTTCGTCCCAAGTTAGTCTCTTTAGTCTCATTCTATGGTTTTTCTAAGTTCGTCCTTAGAAAGAGACTAACTTGGGACGAATTTAGACAAACCTAAGAATGAGACTAACGTTTGTCTTTGTTCGTCCCAAGTTAGTCTCGTTAGTCTCATTCTATGGTTTGTCTAAGTTCGTCCTTAGAAAGAGACTAACTTGGGATGAACTTATAGAAACCTTAGAATGACCTAACGTTTGTCTTTGTTCGTCCCAACTAAGTCTCGTTAGTCTCATTCTATGGTTTTTCTAAATTCATCCTTAGAAAGAGACTAACTTGGGACGAACTTAGACAAACCTTAGAATGAGACTAACATTTGTCTTTGTTCGTCCCAACTTAGTCTCTTTAGTCTCATTCTATGGTTTTTCTAAATTCATCCTTAGAAAGAGACTAACTTGGGACGAACTTAGACAAACCTTAGAATGAGACTAACGTTTGTGTTTGTTCGTCCAAAGTTTGTCTCGTTAGTCTCATTCTATGGTTTGTCTAAGTTCGTCCTTAGAAAGAGACTATCTTGGGACGAACTTAGACAAACGTTACAATGAGACTAATGTTTGTCTTTGTTCGTCCTAAGTTAGTCTCTTTAGTCTCATTCTATGGTTTGTCTAAGTTCGTCCTTAGAAAGAGACTAACTTGGGACGAACTTAGACAAACCTTAGAATGAGACTAACGTTTGTCTATGTTCGTTCCGAGTTAGTCTCGTTAGTCTCATTCTAAGGTTTGTCTAAGTTCGTCGTTAGAAAGAGACTAACTTGGGACGAACTTAGACAAACCTTAGAATGAGACTAACGTTTGTCTTTGTTCGTCCCAAGTTAATCTCGTTAGTCTCATTTTATGGTTTGTCTAAGTTCGTCCTTAGACAGAGACTAACTTGGGACGACCTTAGACAAACCTTAGAATGAGACTAACGTTTGTCTTTGTTCGTCCCAAGTTAGTCTCTTTAGTCTCATTCTATGGTTTGTCTAAGTTCGTCCTTAGAAAGAGACTAACTTGGGACGAATTTAGACAAACCTAAGAATGAGACTAACGTTTGTCTTTGTTCGTCCCAAGTTAGTCTCGTTAGTCTCATGGTTTGTCTAAGTTCGTCCTTAGAAAGAGACTAACTTGGGACGAACTTAGACAAACCTCAGAATGAGACTAACGTTTGTCTTTGTTCGTCCCAACTAAGTCTCGTTAGTCTCATTCTATGGTTTGTCTAAATTCATCCTTAGAAAGAGACTAACTTGGGACGAACTTAGACAAACCTTAGAATGAGACTAACGTTTGTCTTTGTTCGTCCCAACTTAGTCTCTTTAGTCTCATTCTATGGTTTGTATAAGTTCGTCCTTAGAAAGAGACTAACTTGGGACGAACTTAGACAAACCTTAGAATGAGACTAACGTTTGTGTTTGTTCGTCCAAAGTTTGTCTCGTTAGTCTCATTCTATGGTTTGTCTAAGTTCGTCCTTAGAAAGAGACTATCTTGGGACGAACTTAGACAAACGTTACAATGAGACTAACGTTTGTCTTTGTTCGTCGTAAGTTAGTCTCTTTAGTCTAATTCTATGGTTTGTCTAAGTTCGTCCTTAGAATGAGATTACCTTGGGACGAACTTAGATAAACCTTAGAATGAGACTAACGTTTGTCTTTGTTCGTCCCAACTTAGTCTCTTTTGTCTCATTCTATGGTTTGTATAAGTTCGTCCTTAGAAAGAGACTAACTTGGGACGAACTTAGACAAACCTTAGAATGAGACTAACGTTTGTGTTTGTTCGTCCAAAGTTTGTCTCGTTAGTCTCATTCTATGGTTTGTCTAAGTTCGTCCTTAGAAAGAGACTATCTTGGGACGAACTTAGACAAACCTTAGAATGAGACTAACGTTTGTCTTTGTTCTTCCCAAGTTAATCTCGTTAGTCTCATTCTAAGGTTTGTCTAAGTTCGTCCTTAGAAAGAGACTAACTTGGGACGAACTTAGACAAACCTTAGAATGAGAGTAACGTTTGTCTATGTTCGTCCCAAGTTAGTCTCGTTTGTCTCATTCTATGGTTTGTCTAAGTTCATCCTTAGAAAGAGACTAACTTGAGACGAACTTAGACAAACCTAAGAATGAGACTAACGTTTGTCTTTGTTCGTCCCAAGTTAGTCTCGTTAGTCCATTCTAGTTTTTCTAAGTTCGTCCTTAGAAAGAGACTAACTTGGGACGACCTTAGACAAACCTTAGAATGAGACTAACATTTGTCTTTGTTCGTCCCAAGTTAGTCTCGTTAGTCTCAGTCTAAGGTTTGTCTATGTTCGTCCTTAGAATGAGATTAACTTGGGACGAACTTAGACAAACCTTCGAATGAGACAAACGTTTGTCTTTGTTCGTCCCTAGTTAGTCTCGTTAGTCTCATTCTATGGTTTGTCTAAGTTCGTCCTTAGAAAGAGAATAACTTGGGATGAACTTAGACAAACCATAGAATGAGACTAACATTTGTCTTTGTTCGTCCCAAGTTAGTCTCGATAGTCTCATGTTATAGTTTGTCTAAGTTTGTCCTTAGAAAGAGACTAACTTGGGACAAACTTACACAAACGTTACAATGAGACTAAAGTTTGTCTTTGTTCGTCCCAATTTAGTCTCGTTAGTCTTATTCTATGGGTTGTCTAAGTTCGTCCTTAGAAAGAGAGTAACTTGGGACGAACTTAGACAAACCTTAGAATGAGACTAACGTTTGTCAATGTTCGTCCCAAGTTAGTCTCGTTAGTCTCATTCTATGGTTTGTCTAAGTTCGTCATTAGAAAGAGACTAACTTGGGACGAACTTAGAAAAACCTTAGAATGAGACTAACGTTTGTCTTTGTTCGTCCCAACTAAGTCTCGTTAGTCTCATTCTATGGTTTGTCTAAGTTCGTCCTTAGACACAGACTAACTTGGGACGACCTTAGACAAACCTTACAATGAGACTAACGTTTGTCTTTGTTCGTCCCAAGTTAGTCTCTTTAGTCTCATTCTATGGTTTGTCTAAGTTCGTCCTTAGAAAGAGTCTAACTTGGGACGAACTTAGATAAACCTTAGAATGAGACTAACGTTTGTCTTTGTTCGTCCCAACTTAGTCTCTTTTGTCTCATTCTATGGTTTGTATAAGTTCGTCCTTAGAAAGAGACTAACTTGGGACGAACTTAGACAAACCTTAGAATGAGACTAACGTTTGTGTTTGTTCGTCCAAAGTTTGTCTCGTTAGTCTCATTCTATGGTTTGTCTAAGTTCGTCCTTAGAAAGAGACTATCTTGGGACGAACTTAGACAAACCTTAGAATGAGACTAACGTTTGTCTATGTTTGTCCCAAGTTAGTCTCGTTTGTCTCATTCTATGGTTTGTCTAAGTTCGTCCTTAGAAAGAGACTAACTTGGGACGAACTTAAACAAACCTTAGAATAAGACTAACGTTTGTCTTTGTTCGTCCCAACTTAGTCTCTTTAGTCTCATTCTATGGTTTGTCTAAGTTCGTCCTTAGAAAGAGACTAACTTGGGACGAACTTAGATAAACCTTAGAATGAGACTAACGTTTGTCTATGTTCGTTCCAAGTTAGTCTCGTTAGTCTCATTCTAATGTTTGTCTAAGTTCGTCGTTAGAAAGAGACAAACTTGGGACGAACTTAGACAAACCTTAGAATGAGACTAACGTTTGTCTTTGTTCTTCCCAAGTTAATCTCGTTAGTCTCATTCTATGGTTTGTCTAAGTTCGTCCTTAGAAAGAGACTAACTTGGGACGAACTTAGACAAACCTTAGAATGAGAGTAACGTTTGTCTATGTTTGTCCCAAGTTAGTCTCGTTTGACTCATTCTATGGTTAGTCTAAGTTCATCCTTAGAAAGAGACTAACTTGAGACGAACTTAGACAAACCTAAGAATGAGACTAACGTTTGTCTTTGTTCGTCCCAAGTTAGTCTCGTTAGTCCATTCTAGTTTTTCTAAGTTCGTCCTTAGAAAGAGACTAACTTGGGACGACCTTAGACAAACCTTAGAATGAGACTAACATTTGTCTTTGTTCGTCCCAAGTTAGTCTCGTTAGTCTCAGTCTAAGGTTTGTCTATGTTCGTCCTTAGAATGAGACTAACTTGGGACGAACTTAGACAAACCTTCGAATGAGACAAACGTTTGTCTTTGTTCGTCCCTAGTTAGTCTCGTTAGTCTCATTCTATGGTTTGTCTAAGTTCGTCCTTAGAAAGAGAATAACTTGGGATGAACTTAGACAAACCATAGAATGAGACTAACATTTGTCTTTGTTCGTCCCAAGTTAGTCTCGATAGTCTCATGTTATGGTTTGTCTAAGTTTGTCCTTAGAAAGAGACTAACTTGGGACAAACTTACACAAACGTTACAATGAGACTAAAGTTTGTCTTTGTTCGTCCCAATTTAGTCTCGTTAGTCTTATTCTATGGTTTGTCTAAGTTCGTCCTTAGAAAGAGACTAACTTGGGACGAACTTAGACAAACCTTAGAATGAGACTAACGTTTGTCAATGTTCGTCCCAAGTTAGTCTCGTTAGTCTCATTCTATGGTTTGTCTAAGTTCGTCATTAGAAAGAGACTAACTTGGGACGAACTTAGAAAAACCTTAGAATGAGACTAACGTTTGTCTTTGTTCGTCTCAACTAAGTCTCGTTAGTCTCATTCTATGGTTTGTCTAAGTTCGTCCTTAGAAAGAGACTAACTTGGGACGAACTTAGACAAACCTTAGAATGAGACTAAAGTTTGTCTTTGTTCGTCCCAACTTAGTCTCTTTAGTCTCATTCAATGGTTTGTCTAAGTTCGTCCTTAGAAAGAGACTAACTTGGGACGAACTTAGACAAACCTTAGAATGAGACTAACGTTTGTCTTTGTTCGTCCCAATTTAGTCTCGTTAGTCTCATTCTATGGTTTGTCTAAGTTCGTCCTTAGACACAGACTAACTTGGGACGACCTTAGACAAACCTTAGAATGAGACTAACGTTTGTCTTTGTTCGTCCCAAGTTAGTGTCTTTAGTCTCATTCTATGGTTTGTCTAAGTTCGTCCTTAGAAAGAGACTAACTTGGGACGAATTTAGACAAACCTAAGAATGAGACTAACGTTTGTCTTTGTTCGTCCCAAGTTAGTCTCGTTAGTCTCATTCTATGGTTTGTCTAAGTTCGTCCTTAGAAAGAGACTAACTTGGGACGAACTTAGACAAACCTTAGAATGAGACTAACGTTTGTCTTTGTTCGTCCCAACTTAGTCTCTTTTGTCTCATTCTATGGTTTGTATAAGTTCGTCCTTAGAAAGAGACTAACTTGGGACGAACTTAGACAAACCTTAGAATGAGACTAACGTTTGTGTTTGTTCGTCCAAAGTTTGTCTCGTTAGTCTCATTCTATGGTTTGTCTAAGTTCGTCCTTAGAAAGAGACTATCTTGGGACGAACTTAGACAAACGTTACAATGAGACTAACGTTTGTCTTTGTTCGTCCTAAGTTAGTCTCTTTAGTCTCATTCTATGGTTTGTCTAAGTTCGTCCTTAGAAAGAGACTAACTTGGGATGAACTTAGACAAACCTTAGAATGAGACTAACATTTGTCTTTGTTCGTCCCAAGTTTGTCTCGTTAGTCTCATTCTATGGTTTGTATAAGTTCGTCCTTAGAAAGAGACCAACTTGGGACGAACATAGACAAACCTTAGTATGAGACTAACGTTTGTCTATGTTCGTTCCAAGTTAGTCTCGTTAGTCTCATTCTAAGGTTTGTCTAAGTTCGTCGTTAGAAAGAGACTAACTTGGGACGAACTTAGACAAACCTTAGAATGAGACTAACGTTTGTCTTTGTTCGTCCCAAGTTAATCTCGTTAGTCTCATTCTAAGGTTTGTCTAAGTTCGTCCTTAGAAAGAGACTAACTTGGGCAAACTTAGACAAACCTTAGAATGAGACTAACGTTTGTCTTTGTTCGTCCCAAGTTAGTCTCGTTAGTCTCATTCTAAGGTTTGTCTAAGTTCGTCCTTAGAATGAGACTAACTTGGGATGAACTTAGACAAACCTTAGAATGAGACTAACGTTTGTCTTTGTTCCTCCCTAGTTAGTCTCGTTAGTCTCATTCTATGGTTTGTCTAAGTTCGTCCTTAGAAAGAGAATAACTTGGGATGAACTTAGACAAACCATAGAATGAGACTAACATTTGTCTTTGTTCGTCCCAAGTTAGTCTCGTTAGTCTCATTCTAAGGTTTATCTAAGTTCATCCTTAGAAAGAGACTAACTTGGGACGAACTTAGCCAAACCTTACATTGAGACTAACGTTTGTTTTTGTTCGGCCCAAGTTAGTCTCGTTAGTCTCATTCAATGGGTTGTCTAAGTTCGTCCTTAGAAAGAGACTAACTTGGGACGAACTTAGACAAACCTTAGAATGAGATTAACGTTTGTTTTTGTTCGTCCCAATTTAGTCTCGTTAGTCTCATTCTATGGTTTGTCTAAGTTCGTCCTTAGAAAGAGACCAACTTGGGAAGAACTTGGACAAACGTTACAATGAGACTAACGTTTGTCTTTGTTCGTCCCAATTTAGTATCGTTAGTCTCATTTTGTGGGTTGTCTAAATTCGTCCTTAAAAAGAGACTAACTTGGGACAAACTTAGACAAACCTTAGAATGAGACTAACATTTGTCTATGTTTGTCCCAAGTTAGTCTCGTTTGTCTCATTCTATGGTTTGTCTAAGTTCGTCCTTAGAAAGAGACTAACTTGGGACGAACTTAAACAAACCTTAGAATAAAACTAACGTTTGTCTTTGTTCGTCCCAACTTAGTCTCTTTAGTCTCATTCTATGGTTTGTCTAAGTTCGTCCTTAGAAAGAGACTAACTTGAGACGAACTTAGACAAACCTTAGAATGAGACTAACGTTTGTCTTTGTTCGTCCCAATTTAGTCTCGTTAGTCTCATTCTATGGTTTGTCTAAGTTCGTCCTTAGACAGAGACTAACTTGGGACGACCTTAGACAAACCTTAGAATGAGACTAACGTTTGTCTTTGTTCGTCCCAAGTTAGTCTCTTTAGTCTCATTCTATGGTTTGTCTAAGTTCGTCCTTAGAAAGAGACTAACTTGGGACGAATTTAGACAAACCTAAGAATGAGACTAACGTTTGTCTTTGTTCGTCCCAAGTTAGTCTCGTTAGTCTCATTCTATAGTTTGTCTAAGTTCGTCCTTAGAAAGAGACTAACTTGGGATGAACTTATAGAAACCTTAGAATGACCTAACGTTTGTCTTTGTTCGTCCCAACTAAGTCTCGTTAGTCTCATTCTATGGTTTTTCTAAATTCATCCTTAGAAAGAGACTAACTTGGGACGAACTTAGACAACCCTTAGAATGAGACTAACGTTTGTCTTTGTTCGTCCCAACTTAGTCTCTTTAGTCTCATTCTATGGTTTGTATAAGTTCGTCCTTAGAAAGAGACTAACTTGGGACGAACTTAGACAAACCTTAGAATGAGACTAACGTTTGTGTTTGTTCGTCCAAAGTTTGTCTCGTTAGTCTCATTCTATGGTTTGTCTAAGTTCGTCCTTAGAAAGAGACTATCTTGGGACGAACTTAGACAAACGTTACAATGAGACTAATGTTTGTCTTTGTTCGTCCTAAGTTAGTCTCTTTAGTCTCATTCTATGGTTTGTCTAAGTTCGTCCTTAGAAAGAGACTAACTTGGGATGAACTTAGACAAACCTTAGAATGAGACTAAGATTTGTCTTTGTTCGTCCCAAGTTTGTCTTGTTAGTCTCATTCTATGGTTTGTCTAAGTTCGTCCTTAGAAAGAGACTAACTTGGGACGAACTTAGACAAACCTTAGAATGAGACTAACGTTTGTCTATGTTCGTTCCAAGTTAGTCTCGTTAGTCTTATTCTAAGGTTTGTCTAAGTTCGTCGTTAGAAAGAGACTAACTTGGGACGAACTTAGACAAACCTTAGAATGAGACTAACGTTTGTCTTTGTTCGTCCCAAGTTAATCTCGTTAGTCTCATTCTATGGTTTGTCTAAGTTCGTCCTTAGACAGAGACTAACTTGGGACGACCTTAGACAAACCTTAGAATGAGACTAACGTTTGTCTTTGTTCGTCCCAAGTTAGTCTCTTTAGTCTCATTCTATGGTTTGTCTAAGTTCGTCCTTAGAAAGAGACTAACTTGGGACGAATTTAGACAAACCTAAGAATGAGACTAACGTTTGTCTTTGTTCGTCCCAAGTTAGTCTCGTTAGTCTCATGGTTTGTCTAAGTTCGTCCTTAGAAAGAGACTAACTTGGGACGAACTTAGACAAACCTCAGAATGAGACTAACGTTTGTCTTTGTTCGTCCCAACTAAGTCTCGTTAGTCTCATTCTATGGTTTGTCTAAATTCATCCTTAGAAAGAGACTAACTTGGGACGAACTTAGACAAACCTTAGAATGAGACTAACGTTTGTCTTTGTTCGTCCCAACTTAGTCTCTTTTGTCTCATTCTATGGTTTGTATAAGTTCGTCCTTAGAAAGAGACTAACTTGGGAGGAACTTAGACAAACCTTAGAATGAGACTAACGTTTGTGTTTGTTCGTCCAAAGTTTGTCTCGTTAGTCTCATTCTATGGTTTGTCTAAGTTCGTCCTTAGAAAGAGACTATCTTGGGACGAACTTAGACAAACGTTACAATGAGACTAACGTTTGTCTTTGTTCGTCCTAAGTTAGTCTCTTTAGTCTAATTCTATGGTTTGTCTAAGTTCGTCCTTAGAATGAGACTAACTTGGGATGAACTTAGACAAACCTTAGAATGAGACTAACGTTTGTCTTTGTTCCTCCCTAGTTAGTCTCGTTAGTCTCATTCTATGGTTTGTCTAAGTTCGTCCTTAGAAAGAGAATAACTTGGGATGAACTTAGACAAACCATAGAATGAGACTAACATTTGTCTTTGTTCGTCCCAAGTTAGTCTCGTTAGTCTCATTCTAAGGTTTATCTAAGTTCATCCTTAGAAAGAGACTAACTTGGGACGAAATTAGCGAAACCTTACATTGATACTAACGTTTGTTTTTGTTCGGCCCAAGTTAGTCTCGTTAGTCTCATTCAATGGGTTGTCTAAGTTCGTCCTTAGAAAGAGACTAACTTGGGACGAACATAGACAAACCTTAGAATGAGATTAACGTTTGTTTTTGTTCGTCCCAATTTAGTCTTGTTAGTCTCATTCTATGGTTTGTCTAAGTTCGTCCTTAGAAAGAGACTAACTTGGGAAGAACTTGGACAAACGTTACAATGAGACTAACGTTTGTCTTTGTTCGTCCCAATTTAGTATCGTTAGTCTCATTTTGTGGTTTGTCTAAGTTCGTCCTTAGAAAGAGACTAACTTGGGACAAACTTAGACAAACCTTAGAATGAGACTAACGTTTGTCTATGTTTGTCCCAAGTTAGTCTCGTTTGTCTCATTCTATGGTTTGTCTAAGTTCGTCCTTAGAAAGAGACTAACTTGGGACGAACTTAAACAAACCTTAGAATAAGACTAACGTTTGTCTTTGTTCGTCCCAACTTAGTCTCTTTAGTCTCATTCTATGGTTTGTCTAAGTTCGTCCTTAGAAAGAGACTAACTTGGGATGAACTTAGACAAACCTTAGAATGAGACTAACATTTGTCTTTGTTCGTCCCAAGTTTGTCTCGTTAGTCTCATTCTATGGTTTGTATAAGTTCGTCCTTAGAAAGAGACCAACTTGGGACGAACTTAGACAAACCTTAGTATGAGACTATCGTTTGTCTATGTTCGTTCCAAGTTAGTCTCGTTAGTCTCATTCTAAGGTTTGTCTAAGTTCGTCGTTAGAAAGAGACTAACTTGGGACGAACTTAGACAAACCTTAGAATGAGACTAACGTTTGTCTTTGTTCGTCCCAAGTTAATCTCGTTAGTCTCATTATAAGGTTAGTCTAAGTTCGTCCTTAGAAAGAGACTAACTTGGGCAAACTTAGACAAACCTTAGAATGAGACTAACGTTTGTCTTTGTTCGTCCCAAGTTAGTCTCGTTAGTCTCATTCTAAGGTTTGTCTAAGTTCGTCCTTAGAATGAGACTAACTTGGGATGAACTTAGACAAACCTTAGAATGAGACTAACGTTTGTCTTTGTTCCTCCCTAGTTAGTCTCGTTAGTCTCATTCTATGGTTTGTCTAAGTTCGTCCTTAGAAAGAGAATAACTTGGGATGAACTTAGACAAACCATAGAATGAGACTAACATTTGTCTTTGTTCGTCCCAAGTTAGTCTCGTTAGTCTCATTCTAAGGTTTATCTAAGTTCATCCTTAGAAAGAGACTAACTTGGGACGAAATTAGCGAAACCTTACATTGATACTAACGTTTGTTTTTGTTCGGCCCAAGTTAGTCTCGTTAGTCTCATTCAATGGGTTGTCTAAGTTCGTCCTTAGAAAGAGACTAACTTGGGACGAACATAGACAAACCTTAGAATGAGATTAACGTTTGTTTTTGTTCGTCCCAATTTAGTCTCGTTAGTCTCATTCTATGGTTTGTCTAAGTTCGTCCTTAGAAAGAGACTAACTTGGGAAGAACTTGGACAAACGTTACAATGAGACTAACGTTTGTCTTTGTTCGTCCCAATTTAGTATCGTTAGTCTCATTTTGTGGTTTGTCTAAGTTCGTCCTTAGAAAGAGACTAACTTGGGACAAACTTAGACAAACCTTAGAATGAGACTAACGTTTGTCTATGTTTGTCCCAAGTTAGTCTCGTTTGTCTCATTCTATGGTTTGTCGAAGTTCGTCCTTAGAAAGAGACTAACTTGGGACGAACTTAAACAAACCTTCGAAAAAGACTAACGTTTGTCTTTGTTCGTCCCAACTTAGTCTCTTTAGTCTCATTCTATGGTTTGTCTAAGTTTGTCCTTAGAAAGAGACTAACTTGGGATGAACTTAGACAAACCTTAGAATGAGACTAACATTTGTCTTTGTTCGTCCCAAGTTTGTCTCGTTAGTCTCATTCTGTGGTTTGTATAAGTTCGTCCTTATAAAGAGACCAACTTGGGACGAACTTAGACAAACCTTAGTATGAGACTAACGTTTGTCTATATTCGTTCCAAGTTAGTCTCGTTAGTCTCATTCTAAGGTTTGTCTAAGTTCGTCGTTAGAAAGAGACTAACTTGGGACGAACTTAGACAAACCTTAGAATGAGACTAACATTTGTCTTTGTTCGTCCCAAGTTAATCTCGTTGGTCTCATTCTAAGGTTTGTCTAAGTTCGTCCTTAGAAAGAGACTAACTTGGGCAAACTTAGACAAACCTTAGAATGAGACTAACGTTTGTCTTTGTTCGTCCCAAGTTAGTCTCGTTAGTCTCATTCTAAGGTTTGTCTAAGTTCGTCCTTAGAATGAGACTAACTTGGGATGAACTTAGACAAACCTTAGAATGAGACTAACGTTTGTCTTTGTTCCTCCCTAGTTAGTCTCGTTAGTCTCATTCTATGGTTTGTCTAAGTTCGTCCTTAGAAAGAGAATAACTTGGGATGAACTTAGACAAACCATAGAATGAGACTAACATTTGTCTTTGTTCGTCCCAAGTTAGTCTCGTTATTCTCATTCTAAGGTTTATCTAAGTTCATCCTTAGAAAGAGACTAACTTTGGACGAACTTAGCCAAACCTTACATTGAGACTAACGTTTGTTTTTGTTCGGCCCAAGTTAGTCTCGTTAGTCTCATTCAATGGGTTGTCTAAGTTCGTCCTTAGAAAGAGACTAACTTGGGACGAACTTAGACAAACCTTAGAATGAGATTAACGTTTGTTTTTGTTCGTCCCAATTTAGTCTCGTTAGTCTCATTCTATGGTTTGTCTAAGTTCGTCCTTAGAAAGAGACTAACTTGGGAAGAACTTGGACAAACGTTACAATGAGACTAACGTTTGTCTTTGTTCGTCCCAATTTAGTATCGTTAGTCTCATTTTGTGGTTTGTCTAAATTCGTCCTTAAAAAGAGACTAACTTGGGACAAACTTAGACAAACCTTAGAATGAGACTAACGTTTGTCTATGTTTGTCCCAAGTTAGTCTCGTTTGTCTCATTCTATGGTTTGTCTAAGTTCGTCCTTAGAAAGAGACTAACTTGGGACGAACTTAAACAAACCTTAGAATAAGACTAACGTTTGTCTTTGTTCGTCCCAACTTAGTCTCTTTAGTCTCATTCTATGGTTTGTCTAAGTTCGTCCTTAGAAAGAGACTAACTTGAGACGAACTTAGACAAACCTTAGAATGAGACTAACGTTTGTCTTTGTTCGTCCCAATTTAGTCTCGTTAGTCTCATTCTATGGTTTGTCTAAGTTCGTCGTTAGAAAGAGACTAACTTGGGACGAACTAAGACAAACCTTAGAATGAGACTAACGTTTGTCTTTGTTCTTCCCAAGTTAATCTCGTTAGTCTCATTCTAAGGTTTATCTGAGTCCGTCCTTAGAAAGAGACTAACTTGGGACGAACTTTGCCAAACCTTACATTGAGACTTACGTTTGTTTTTGTTCGACCCAAGTTAGTCTCGTTAGTCTCATTCTATGGTTTGTCTAAGTTCGTCGTTAGAAAGAGACTAACTTGGGATGAACTTAGATAAACCATAGAAAGAGACTAACATTTTTCTTTGTTCATCCCAACTTAGTCTTGTTAGTCTCATTCTATGGTTTGCTAAGTTTGTCCTTAGAAAGAGACTAACTTGGGACGAACTTAGACAAACCTTAGAATGAGACTAACGTTTGTCTTTGTTCGTCCCAACTTAGTCTCTTTAGTCTCATTCTAAGGTTTGTCTAAGTTCATCCTTAGAAAGAGACTAACTTGGGACGAACTTAGACAAACCTTAGAATGAGACTAACGTTTGTGTTTGTTCGTCCCAAGTTAGTCTCGTTAGTCTCATTCTATGGTTTGTCTAAGTTCGTCCTTAGAAAGAGACTAACTTGGGACGAACAAAGACAAACGTTAACGTTTGTCTTTGTTCGTCCCAAGTTAGTCTCTTTCGTCTCATTCTATGGTTTGTCTAAGTTCGTCATTAGAAAGAGACTTACTTGGGATGAACTTAGACAAACCTTAGAATGAGACTAACATTTGTCTTTGTTCGTCCCAAGTTAGTCTCGTTAGTCTCATTCTATGGTTTGTCTAAGTTCGTCCTTAGAAAGAGACTAACTTGGGACGAACTTAGATAAACCTTAGAATGAGACTAACGTTTGTCTATGTTCGTTCCAAGTTAGTCTCGTTAGTCTCATTCTAATGTTTGTCTAAGTTCGTCGTTAGAAAGAGACAAACTTGGGACGAACTTAGACAAACCTTAGAATGAGACTAACGTTTGTCTTTGTTCTTCCCAAGTTAATCTCGTTAGTCTCATTCTAAGGTTTGTCTAAGTTCGTCCTTAGAAAGAGACTAACTTGGGACGAACTTAGACAAACCTTAGAATGAGAGTAACGTTTGTCTATGTTCGTCCCAAGTTAGTCTCGTTTGTCTCATTCTATGGTTTGTCTAAGTTCATCCTTGGAAAGAGACTAACTTGAGACGAACTTAGACAAACCTAAGAATGAGACTAACGTTTGTCTTTGTTCGTCCCAAGTTAGTCTCGTTAGTCCATTCTAGTTTTTCTAAGTTCGTCCTTAGAAAGAGACTAACTTGGGACGACCTTAGACAAACCTTAGAATGAGACTAACATTTGTCTTTGTTCGTCCCAAGTTAGTCTCGTTAGTCTCAGTCTAAGGTTTGTCTATGTTCGTCCTTAGAATGAGACTAACTTGGGACGAACTTAGACAAACCTTCGAATGAGACAAACGTTTGTCTTTGTTCGTCCCTAGTTAGTCTCGTTAGTCTCATTCTATGGTTTGTCTAAGTTCGTCCTTAGAAAGAGAATAACTTGGGATGAACTTAGACAAACCATAGAATGAGACTAACATTTGTCTTTGTTCGTCCCAAGTTAGTCTCGATAGTCTCATGTTATGGTTTGTCTAAGTTTGTCCTTAGAAAGAGACTAACTTGGGACAAACTTACACAAACGTTACAATGAGACTAAAGTTTGTCTTTGTTCGTCCCAATTTAGTCTCGTTAGTCTTATTCTATGGTTTGTCTAAGTTCGTCCTTAGAAAGAGACTAACTTGGGACGAACTTAGACAAACCTTAGAATGAGACTAACGTTTGTCAATGTTCGTCCCAAGTTAGTCTCGTTAGTCTCATTCTATGGTTTGTCTAAGTTCGTCATTAGAAAGAGACTAACTTGGGACGAACTTAGAAAAACCTTAGAATGAGACTAACGTTTGTCTTTGTTCGTCCCAACTAAGTCTCGTTAGTCTCATTCTATGGTTTGTCTAAGTTCGTCCTTAGAAAGAGACTAACTTGGGACGAACTTAGACAAACCTTAGAATGAGACTAAAGTTTGTCTGTTCGTCCCAACTTAGTCTCTTTAGTCTCATTCAATGGTTTGTCTAAGTTCGTCCTTAGAAAGAGACTAACTTGGGACGAACATAGACAAACCTTAGAATGAGACTAACGTTTGTCTTTGTTCGTCCCAATTTAGTCTCGTTAGTCTCATTCTATGGTTTGTCTAAGTTCGTCCTTAGACACAGACTAACTTGGGACGACCTTAGACAAACCTTAGAATGAGACTAACGTTTGTCTTTGTTCGTCCCAAGTTAGTCTCTTTAGTCTCATTCTATGGTTTGTCTAAGTTCGTCCTTAGAAAGAGACTAACTTGGGATGAATTTAGACAAACCTAAGAATGAGACTAACGTTTGTCTTTGTTCGTCCCAAGTTAGTCTCGTTAGTCTCATTCTATGGTTTGTCTAAGTTCGTCCTTAGAAAGAGACTAACTTGGGACGAACTTAGACAAACCTTAGAATGAGACTAACGTTTGTCTATGTTTGTCCCAAGTTAGTCTCGTTTGTCTCATTCTATGGTTTGTCTAAGTTCGTCCTTAGAAAGAGACTAACTTGGGACGAACTTAAACAAACCTTCGAAAAAGACTAACGTTTGTCTTTGTTCGTCCCAACTTAGTCTCTTTAGTCTCATTCTATTGTTTGTCTAAGTTTGTCCTTAGAAAGAGACTAACTTGGGATGAACTTAGACAAACCTTAGAATGAGACTAACATTTGTCTTTGTTCGTCCCAAGTTTGTCTCGTTAGTCTCATTCTATGGTTTGTATAAGTTCGTCCTTATAAAGAGACCAACTTGGGACGAACTTAGACAAACCTTAGTATTAGACTAACGTTTGTCTATGTTCGTTCCAAGTTAGTCTCGTTAGTCTCATTCTAAGGTTTGTCTAAGTTCGTCGTTAGAAAGAGACTAACTTGGGACGAACTTAGACAAACCTTAGAATGTGACTAACATTTGTCTTTGTTCGTCCCAAGTTAATCTCGTTGGTCTCATTCTAAGGTTTGTCTAAGTTCGTCCTTAGAAAGAGACTAACTTGGGCAAACTTAGTCAAACCTTAGAATGAGACTAACGTTTGTCTTTGTTCGTCCCAAGTTAGTCTCGTTAGTCTCATTCTAAGGTTTGTCTAAGTTCGTCCTTAGAATGAGACTAACTTGGGATGAACTTAGACAAACCTTAGAATGAGACTAACGTTTGTCTTTGTTCCTCCCTAGTTAGTCTCGTTAGTCTCATTCTATGGTTTGTCTAAGTTCGTCCTTAGAAAGAGAATAACTTGGGATGAACTTAGACAAACCATAGAATGAGACTAACATTTGTCTTTGTTCGTCCCAAGTTAGTCTCGTTATTCTCATTCTAAGGTTTATCTAAGTTCATCCTTAGAAAGAGACTAACTTGGGACGAACTTAGCCAAACCTTACATTGAGACTAACGTTTGTTTTTGTTCGGCCCAAGTTAGTCTCGTTAGTCTCATTCAATGGGTTGTCTAAGTTCGTCCTTAGAAAGAGACTAACTTGGGACGAACTTAGACAAACCTTAGAATGAGATTAACGTTTGTTTTTGTTCGTCCCAATTTAGTCTCGTTAGTCTCATTCTATGGTTTGTCTAAGTTCGTCCTTAGAAAGAGACTAACTTGGGAAGAACTTGGACAAACGTTACAATGAGACTAACGTTTGTCTTTGTTCGTCCCAATTTAGTATCGTTAGTCTCATTTTGTGGTTTGTCTAAATTCGTCCTTAAAAAGAGACTAACTTGGGACAAACTTAGACAAACCTTAGAATGAGACTAACGTTTGTCTATGTTTGTCCCAAGTTAGTCTCGTTTGTCTCATTCTATGGTTTGTCTAAGTTCGTCCTTAGAAAGAGACTAACTTGGGACGAACTTAAACAAACCTTAGAATAAGACTAACGTTTGTCTTTGTTCGTCCCAACTTAGTCTCTTTAGTCTCATTCTATGGTTTGTCTAAGTTCGTCCTTAGAAAGAGACTAACTTGAGACGAACTTAGACAAACCTTAGAATGAGACTAACGTTTGTCTTTGTTCGTCCCAATTTAGTCTCGTTAGTCTCATTCTATGGTTTGTCTAAGTTCGTCGTTAGAAAGAGACTAACTTGGGACGAACTAAGACAAACCTTAGAATGAGACTAACGTTTGTCTTTGTTCTTCCCAAGTTAATCTCGTTAGTCTCATTCTAAGGTTTATCTGAGTCCGTCCTTAGAAAGAGACTAACTTGGGACGAACTTTGCCAAACCTTACATTGAGACTTACGTTTGTTTTTGTTCGACCCAAGTTAGTCTCGTTAGTCTCATTCTATGGTTTGTCTAAGTTCGTCGTTAGAAAGAGACTAACTTGGGATGAACTTAGATAAACCTTAGAAAGAGACTAACATTTTTCTTTGTTCATCCCAACTTAGTCTTGTTAGTCTCATTCTATGGTTTGCTAAGTTTGTCCTTAGAAAGAGACTAACTTGGGACGAACTTAGACAAACCTTAGAATGAGACTAACGTTTGTCTTTGTTCGTCCCAACTTAGTCTCTTTAGTCTCATTCTAAGGTTTGTCTAAGTTCATCCTTAGAAAGAGACTAACTTGGGACGAACTTAGACAAACCTTAGAATGAGACTAACGTTTGTGTTTGTTCGTCCCAAGTTAGTCTCGTTAGTCTCATTCTATGGTTTGTCTAAGTTCGTCCTCAGAAAGAGACTAACTTGGGACGAACTTAGACAAACGTTACAATGAGTCTAACGTTTGTCTTTGTTCGTCCCAAGTTAGTCTCTTTAGTCTCATTCTATGGTTTGTCTAAGTTCGTCATTAGAAAGAGACTTACTTGGGATGAACTTAGACAAACCTTAGAATGAGACTAACATTTGTCTTTGTTCGTCCCAAGTTAGTCTCGTTAGTCTCATTCTATGGTTTGTCTAAGTTCGTCCTTAGAAAGAGACTAACTTGGGACGAACTTAGATAAACCTTAGAATGAGACTAACGTTTGTCTATGTTCGTTCCAAGTTAGTCTCGTTAGTCTCATTCTAATGTTTGTCTAAGTTCGTCGTTAGAAAGAGACAAACTTGGGACGAACTTAGACAAACCTTAGAATGAGACTAACGTTTGTCTTTGTTCTTCCCAAGTTAATCTCGTTAGTCTCATTCTAAGGTTTGTCTAAGTTCGTCCTTAGAAAGAGACTAACTTGGGACGAACTTAGACAAACCTTAGAATGAGAGTAACGTTTGTCTATGTTCGTCCCAAGTTAGTCTCGTTTGTCTCATTCTATGGTTTGTCTAAGTTCATCCTTAGAAAGAGATTAACTTGAGACGAACTTTGAGAAACCTAAGAATGAGACTAACGTTTGTCTTTGTTCGTCCCAAGTTAGTCTCGTTAGTCCATTCTAGTTTTTCTAAGTTCGTCCTTAGAAAGAGACTAACTTGGGACGACCTTAGACAAACCTTAGAATGAGACTAACATTTGTCTTTGTTCGTCCCAAGTGAGCCTCGTTAGTCTCAGTCTAAGGTTTGTCTATGTTCGTCCTTAGAATGAGACTAACTTGGGACGAACTTAGACAAACCTTCGAATGAGACAAACGTTTGTCTTTGTTCGTCCCTAGTTAGTCTAGTTAGTCTCATTCTATGGTTTGTCTAAGTTCGTCCTTAGAAAGAGAATAACTTGGGATGAACTTAGACAAACCATAGAATGAGACTAACATTTGTCTTTGTTCGTCCCAAGTTAGTCTCGATAGTCTCATGTTATGGTTTGTCTAAGTTTGTCCTTAGAAAGAGACTAACTTGGGACAAACTTACACAAACGTTACAATGAGACTAAAGTTTGTCTTTGTTCGTCCCAAGTTAGTCTCGTTAGTCTCAGTCTAAGGTTTGTCTATGTTCGTCCTTAGAAAGAGACTAACTTGGGACGAACTTAGACAAACCTTAGAATGAGACTAACGTTTGTCAATGTTCGTCCCAAGTTAGTCTCGTTAGTCTCATTCTATGGTTTGTCTAAGTTCGTCATTAGAAAGAGACTAACTTGGGACGAACTTAGAAAAACCTTAGAATGAGACTAACGTTTGTCTTTGTTCGTCCCAACTAAGTCTCGTTAGTCTCATTCTATGGTTTGTCTAAGTTCGTCCTTAGAAAGAGACTAACTTGGGACGAACTTAGACAAACCTTAGAATGAGACTAAAGTTTGTCTTTGTTCGTCCCAACTTAGTCTCTTTAGTCTCATTCAATGGTTTGTCTAAGTTCGTCCTTAGAAAGAGACTAACTTGGGACGAACATAGACAAACCTTAGAATGAGACTAACGTTTGTCTTTGTTCGTCCCAATTTAGTCTCGTTAGTCTCATTCTATGGTTTGTCTAAGTTCGTCCTTAGACACAGACTAACTTGGGACGACCTTAGACAAACCTTAGAATGAGACTAACGTTTGTCTTTGTTCGTCCCAAGTTAGTCTCTTTAGTCTCATTCTATGGTTTGTCTAAGTTCGTCCTTAGAAAGAGACTAACTTGGGACGAATTTAGACAAACCTAAGAATGAGACTAACGTTTGTCTTTGTTCGTCCCAAGTTAGTCTCGTTAGTCTCATTCTATGGTTTGTCTAAGTTCGTCCTTAGAAAGAGACTAACTTGGGACGAACTTAGACAAACCTTAGAATGAGACTAACGTTTGTCTTTGTTCGTCCCAACTTAGTCTCTTTTGTCTCATTCTATGGTTTGTATAAGTTCGTCCTTAGAAAGAGACTAACTTGGGACGAACTTAGACAAACCTTAGAATGAGACTAACGTTTGTGTTTGTTCGTCCAAAGTTTGTCTCGTTAGTCTCATTCTATGGTTTGTCTAAGTTCGTCCTTAGAAAGAGACTATCTTGGGACGAACTTAGACAAACGTTACAATGAGACTAACGTTTGTCTTTGTTCGTCCTAAGTTAGTCTCTTTAGTCTCATTCTATGGTTTGTCTATGTTCGTCCTTAGAAAGAGACTAACTTGGGATGAACTTAGACAAACCTTAGAATGAGACTAACATTTGTCTTTGTTCGTCCCAAGTTTGTCTCGTTAGTCTCATTCTATGGTTTGTATAAGTTCGTCCTTAGAAAGAGACCAACTTGGGACGAACATACACAAACCTTAGTATGAGACTAACGTTTGTCTATGTTCGTTCCAAGTTAGTCTCGTTAGTCTCATTCTAAGGTTTGTCTAAGTTCGTCGTTAGAAAGAGACTAACTTGGGACGAACTTAGACAAACCTTAGAATGAGACTAACGTTTGTCTTTGTTCGTCCCAAGTTAATCTCGTTAGTCTCATTCTAAGGTTTGTCTAAGTTCGTCCTTAGAAAGAGACTAACTTGGGCAAACTTAGACAAACCTTAGAATGAGACTAACGTTTGTCTTTGTTCGTCCCAAGTTAGTCTCGTTAGTCTCATTCTAAGGTTTGTCTAAGTTCGTCCTTAGAATGAGACTAACTTGGGATGAACTTAGACAAACCTTAGAATGAGACTAACGTTTGTCTTTGTTCCTCCCTAGTTAGTCTCGTTAGTCTCATTCTATGGTTTGTCTAAGTTCGTCCTTAGAAAGAGAATAACTTGGGATGAACTTAGACAAACCATAGAATGAGACTAACATTTGTCTTTGTTCGTCCCAAGTTAGTCTCGTTAGTCTCATTCTAAGGTTTATCTAAGTTCATCCTTAGAAAGAGACTAACTTGGGACGAACTTAGCCAAACCTTACATTGAGACTAACGTTTGTTTTTGTTCGGCCCAAGTTAGTCTCGTTAGTCTCATTCAATGGGTTGTCTAAGTTCGTCCTTAGAAAGAGACTAACTTGGGACGAACTTAGACAAACCTTAGAATGAGATTAACGTTTGTTTTTGTTCGTCCCAATTTAGTCTCGTTAGTCTCATTCTATGGTTTGTCTAAGTTCGTCCTTAGAAAGAGACCAACTTGGGAAGAACTTGGACAAACGTTACAATGAGACTAACGTTTGTCTTTGTTCGTCCCAATTTAGTATCGTTAGTCTCATTTTGTGGTTTGTCTAAATTCGTCCTTAAAAAGAGACTAACTTGGGACAAACTTAGACAAACCTTAGAATGAGACTAACGTTTGTCTATGTTTGTCCCAAGTTAGTCTCGTTTGTCTCATTCTATGGTTTGTCTAAGTTCGTCCTTAGAAAGAGACTAACTTGGGATGAACTTAAACAAACCTTAGAATAAGACTAACGTTTGTCTTTGTTCGTCCCAACTTAGTCTCTTTAGTCTCATTCTATGGTTTGTCTAAGTTCGTCCTTAGAAAGAGACTAACTTGAGACGAACTTAGACAAACCTTAGAATGAGACTAACGTTTGTCTTTGTTCGTCCCAATTTAGTCTCGTTAGTCTCATTCTATGGTTTGTCTAAGTTCGTCCTTAGACAGAGACTAACTTGGGACGACCTTAGACAAACCTTAGAATGAGACTAACGTTTGTCTTTGTTCGTCCCAAGTTAGTCTCTTTAGTCTCATTCTATGGTTTGTCTAAGTTCGTCCTTAGAAAGAGACTAACTTGGGACGAATTTAGACAAACCTAAGAATGAGACTAACATTTGTCTTTGTTCGTCCCAAGTTAGTCTCGTTAGTCTCATTCTATGGTTTGTCTAAGTTCGTCCTTAGAAAGAGACTAACTTGGGATGAACTTATAGAAACCTTAGAATGACCTAACGTTTGTCTTTGTTCGTCCCAACTAAGTCTCGTTAGTCTCATTCTATGGTTTTTCTAAATTCATCCTTAGAAAGAGACTAACTTGGGACGAACTTAGACAAACCTTAGAATGAGACTAACGTTTCTCTTTGTTCGTCCCAACTTAGTCTCTTTAGTCTCATTCTATGGTTTGTATAAGTTCGTCCTTAGAAAGAGACTAACTTGGGACGAACTTAGACAAACCTTAGAATGAGACTAACGTTTGTGTTTGTTCGTCCAAAGTTTGTCTCGTTAGTCTCATTCTATGGTTTGTCTAAGTTCGTCCTTAGAAAGAGACTATCTTGGGACGAACTTAGACAAACGTTACAATGAGACTAATGTTTGTCTTTGTTCGTCCTAAGTTAGTCTCTTTAGTCTCATTCTATGGTTTGTCTAAGTTCGTCCTTAGAAAGAGACTAACTTGGGATGAACTTAGACAAACCTTAGAATGAGACTAAGATTTGTCTTTGTTCGTCCCAAGTTTGTCTTGTAAGTCTCATTCTATGGTTTGTCTAAGTTCGTCCTTAGAAAGAGACTAACTTGGGACGAACTTAGACAAACCTTAGAATGAGACTAACGTTTGTCTATGTTCGTTCCAAGTTAGTCTCGTTAGTCTCATTCTAAGGTTTGTCTAAGTTCGTCGTTAGAAAGAGACTAACTTGGGACGAACTTAGACAAACCTTAGAATGAGACTAACGTTTGTCTTTGTTCGTCCCAAGTTAATCTCGTTAGTCTCATTCTATGGTTTGTCTAAGTTCGTCCTTAGACAGAGACTAACTTGGGACGACCTTAGACAAACCTTAGAATGAGACTAACGTTTGTCTTTGTTCGTCCCAAGTTAGTCTCTTTAGTCTCATTCTATGGTTTGTCTAAGTTCGTCCTTAGAAAGAGACTAACTTGGGACGAATTTAGACAAACCTAAGAATGAGACTAACGTTTGTCTTTGTTCGTCCCAAGTTAGTCTCGTTAGTCTCATGGTTTGTCTAAGTTCGTCCTTAGAAAGAGACTAACTTGGGACGAACTTAGACAAACCTCAGAATGAGACTAACGTTTGTCTTTGTTCGTCCCAACTAAGTCTCGTTAGTCTCATTCTATGGTTTGTCTAAATTCATCCTTAGAAAGAGACTAACTTGGGACGAACTTAGACAAACCTTAGAATGAGACTAACGTTTGTCTTTGTTCGTCCCAACTTAGTCTCTTTAGTCTCATTCTATGGTTTGTATAAGTTCGTCCTTAGAAAGAGACTAACTTGGGACGAACTTAGACAAACCTTAGAATGAGACTAACGTTTGTGTTTGTTCGTCCAAAGTTTGTCTCGTTAGTCTCATTCTATGGTTTGTCTAAGTTCGTCCTTAGAAAGAGACTATCTTGGGACGAACTTAGACAAACGTTACAATGAGACTAACGTTTGTCTTTGTTCGTCCTAAGTTAGTCTCTTTAGTCTAATTCTATGGTTTGTCTAAGTTCGTCCTTAGAAAGAGACTAACTTGGGATGAACTTAGACAAACCTTAGAATGAGACTAACATTTGTCTTTGTTCGTCCCAAGTTTGTCTCGTTAGTCTCATTCTATGGTTTGTATAAGTTCGTCCTTAGAAAGAGACCAACTTGGGACGAACTTAGACAAACCTTAGTATGAGACTAACGTTTGTCTATGTTCCTTCCAAGTTAGTCTCGTTAGTCTCATTCTAAGGTTTGTCTAAGTTCGTCGTTAGAAAGAGACTAACTTGGGATGAACTTAGACAAACCTTAGAATGATACTAACGTTTGTCTTTGTTCGTCCCAAGTTAATCTCGTTAGTCTCATTCTAAGGTTTGTCTAAGTTCGTCCTTAGAAAGAGACTAACTTGGGCAAACTTAGACAAACCTTAGAATGAGACTAACGTTTGTCTTTGTTCGTCCCAAGTTAGTCTCGTTAGTCTCATTCTAAGGTTTGTCTAAGTTCGTCCTTAGAATGAGACTAACTTGGGATGAACTTAGACAAACCTTAGAATGAGACTAACGTTTGTCTTTGTTCCTCCCTAGTTAGTCTCGTTAGTCTCATTCTATGGTTTGTCTAAGTTCGTCCTTAGAAAGAGAATAACTTGGGATGAACTTAGACAAACCATAGAATGAGACTAACATTTGTCTTTGTTCGTCCCATGTTAGTCTCGTTAGTCTCATTCTAAGGTTTATCTAAGTTCATCCTTAGAAACAGACTAACTTGGGACGAAATTAGCGAAACCTTACATTGATACTAACGTTTGTTTTTGTTCGGCCCAAGTTAGTCTCGTTAGTCTCATTCAATGGGTTGTCTAAGTTCGTCCTTAGAAAGAGACTAACTTGGGACGAACATAGACAAACCTTAGAATGAGATTAACGTTTGTTTTTGTTCGTCCCAATTTATTCTCGTTAGTCTCATTCTATGGTTTGTCTAAGTTCGTCCTTAGAAAGAGACTAACTTGGGAAGAACTTGGACAAACGTTACAATGAGACTAACGTTTGTCTTTGTTCGTCCCAATTTAGTATCGTTAGTCTCATTTTGTGGTTTGTCTAAGTTCGTCCTTAGAAAGAGACTAACTTGGGACAAACTTAGACAAACCTTAGAATAAGACTAACGTTTGTCTATGTTTGTCCCAAGTTAGTCTCGTTTGTCTCATTCTATGGTTTGTCTAAGTTCGTCCTTAGAAAGAGACAAACTTGGGACGAACTTAAACAAACCTTAGAATAAGACTAACGTT
This sequence comes from Rhodiola kirilowii, assembly GCA_033675215.1. Lineage (NCBI taxonomy): Eukaryota > Viridiplantae > Streptophyta > Magnoliopsida > Saxifragales > Crassulaceae > Rhodiola > Rhodiola kirilowii. The sequence goes on from JAUCNB010000016.1 coordinate 1,786,733, forward strand.
TGTCTTTGTTCGTCCCAACTTAGTCTCTTTAGTCTCATTCTATGGTTTGTCTAAGTTCGTCCTTAGAAAGAGACTAACTTGAGACGAACTTAGACAAACCTTAGAATGAGACTAACGTTTGTCTTTGTTCGTCCCAATTTAGTCTAGTTAGTCTCATTCTATGGTTTGTCTAAGTTTGTCCTTAGACAGAGACTAACTTGGGACGACCTTAGACAAACCTTAGAATGAGACTAACGTTTGTCTTTGTTCGTCCCAAGTTAGTCTCTTTAGTCTCATTCTATGGTTTGTCTAAGTTCGTCCTTAGAAAGAGACTAACTTGGGACGAATTTAGACAAACCTAAGAATGAGACTAACGTTTGTCTTTGTTCGTCCCAAGTTAGTCTCGTTAGTGTCATTCTATGGTTTGTCTAAGTTCGTCCTTAGAAAGAGACTAATTTGGGACGAAATTAGACAAACCTAAGAATGAGACTAACGTTTGTCTTTGTTCGTCACAAGTTAGTCTCGTTAGTCTCATTCTATGGTTTGTCTAAGATCGTCCTTAGAAAGAGACTAACTTGGGACGAACTTAGACAAACCTTAGAATGAGACTAACGTTTGTTTTTGTTCGTCCCAACTAAGTCTCGTTAGTCTCATTCTATGGTTGTTCTAAATTCATCCTTAGAAAGAGACTAACTTGGGACGAACTTAGACAAACCTTAGAATGAGACTAACGTTTGTCTTTGTTCGTCCCAACTTAGTCTCTTTAGTCTCATTCTATGGTTTGTATAAGTTCGTCCTTAGAAAGAGACTAACTTGGGACGAACTTAGACAAACCTTAGAATGAGACTAACGTTTGTGTTTGTTCGTCCAAAGTTTGTCTCGTTAGTCTCATTCTATGGTTTGTCTAAGTTCGTCCTTAGAAAGAGACTATCTTGGGACGAACTTAGACAAACGTTACAATGAGACTAATGTTTGTCTTTGTTCGTCCTAAGTTAGTCTCTTTAGTCTCATTCTATGGTTTGTCTAAGTTCGTCCTTAGAAAGAGACTAACTTGGGATGAACTTAGACAAACCTTAGAATGAGACTAACATTTGTCTTTGTTCGTCCTAAGTTTGTCTCGTTAGTCTCATTCTATGGTTTGTCTAAGTTCGTCCTTAGAAAGAGACTAACTTGGGACGAACTTAGACAAACCTTAGAATGAGACTAACGTTTGTCTATGTTCGTTCCAAGTTAGTCTCGTTAGTCTCATTCTAAGGTTTGTCTAAGTTCGTCGTTATAAAGAGACTAACTTGGGACGAACTTAGACAAACCTTAGAATGAGACTAACGTTTGTCTTTGTTCGTCCCAAGTTAATCTCGTTAGTCTCATTCTATGGTTTGTCTAAGTTCGTCCTTAGACAGAGACTAACTTGGGACGACCTTAGACAAACCTTAGAATGAGACTAACGTTTGTCTTTGTTCGTCCCAAGTTAGTCTCTTTAGTCTCATTCTATGGTTTGTCTAAGTTCGTCCTTAGAAAGAGACTAACTTGGGACGAATTTAGACAAACCAAAGAATGAGACTAACGTTTGTCTTTGTTCGTCCCAAGTTAGTCTCGTTAGTCTCATTCTATGGTTTGTCTAAGTTCGTCCTTAGAAAGAGACTAACTTGGGACGAACTTAGACAAACCTCAGAATGAGACTAACGTTTGTCTTTGTTTGTCCCAACTAAGTCTCGTTAGTCTCATTCTATGGTTTGTCTAAATTCGTCCTTAGAAAGAGACTAACTTGGGACGAACTTAGACAAACCTTAGAATGAGACTAACGTTTGTCTTTGTTCGTCCCAACTTAGTCTCTTTAGTCTCATTCTATGGTTTGTATAAGTTCGTCCTTAGAAAGAGACTAACTTGGGACGAACTTAGACAAACCTTAGAATGAGACTAACGTTTGTGTTTGTTCGTCCAAAGTTTGTCTCGTTAGTCTCATTATATGGTTTGTCTAAGTTCGTCCTTAGAAAGAGACTATCTTGGGACGAACTTAGACAAACGTTACAATGAGACTAACGTTTGTCTTTGTTCGTCCTAAGTTAGTCTCTTTAGTCTCATTCTATGGTTTGTCTAAGTTCGTCCTTAGAAAGAGACTAACTTGGGATGAACTTAGACAAACCTTAGAATGAGACTAACATTTGTCTTAGTTCGTCCCAAGTTTGTCTCGTTAGTCTCATTCTATGGTTTGTATAAGTTCGTCCTTAGAAAGAGACCAACTTGGGACGAACTTAGACAAACCTTAGTATGAGACTAACGTTTGTCTATGTTCGTTCCAAGTTAGTCTCGTTAGTCTCATTCTAAGGTTTGTCTAAGTTCGTCGTTAGAAAGAGACTAACTTGGGACGAACTTAGACAAACCTTAGAATGAGACTAACGTTTGTCTTTGTTCGTCCCAAGTTAATCTCGTTAGTCTCATTCTAAGGTTTGTCTAAGTTCGTCCTTAGAAAGAGACTAACTTGGGCAAACTTAGACAAACCTTAGAATGAGACTAACGTTTGTCTTTGTTCGTCCCAAGTTAGTCTCGTTAGTCTCATTCTAAGGTTTGTCTAAGTTCGTCCTTAGAATGAGACTAACTTGGGATGAACTTAGACAAACCTTAGAATGAGACTAACGTTTGTCTTTGTTCCTCCCTAGTTAGTCTCGTTAGTCTCATTCTATGGTTTGTCTAAGTTCGTCCTTAGAAAGAGAATAACTTGGGATGAACTTAGACAAACCATAGAATGAGACTAACATTTGTCTTTGTTCGTCCCAAGTTAGTCTCGTTAGTCTCATTCTAAGGTTTATCTAAGTTCATCCTTAGAATGAGACTAACTTGGGACGAACTTAGCCAAACCTTACATTGAGACTAACGTTTGTTTTTGTTCGGCCCAAGTTAGTCTCGTTAGTCTCATTCAATGGGTTGTCTAAGTTCGTCCTTAGAAAGAGACTAACTTGGGATGAACTTAGACAAACCTTAGAATGAGACTAACGTTTGTCTTTGTTCCTCCCTAGTTAGTCTCGTTAGTCTCATTCTATGGTTTGTCTAAGTTCGTCCTTAGAAAGAGACTAACTTGGGCAAACTTAGACAAACCTTAGAATGAGATTAACGTTTGTTTTTGTTCGTCCCAATTTAGTCTCGTTAGTCTCATTCTATGGTTTGTCTAAGTTCGTCCTTAGAAAGAGACTAACTTGGGAAGAACTTGGACAAACGTTACAATGAGACTAACGTTTGTCTTTGTTCGTCCCAATTTAGTATCGTTAGTCTCATTTTGTGGTTTGTCTAAATTCGTCCTTAAAAAGAGACTAACTTGGGACAAACTTAGACAAACCTTAGAATGAGACTAACGTTTGTCTATGTTTGTCCCAAGTTAGTCTCGTTTGTCTCATTCTATGGTTTGTCTAAGTTCGTCCTTAGAAAGAGACTAACTTGGGACGAACTTAAACAAACCTTAGAATAAGACTAACGTTTGTCTTTGTTCGTCCCAACTTAGTCTCTTTAGTCTCATTCTATGGTTTGTCTAAGTTCGTCCTTAGAAAGAGACTAACTTGAGACGAACTTAGACAAACCTTAGAATGAGACTAACGTTTGTCTTTGTTCATCCCAATTTAGTTCTGTTAGTCTCATTCTATGGTTTGTCTAACTTCGTCCTTAGACAGAGACTAACTTGGGACAACCTTAGACAAACCTTAGAATGAGACTAACGTTTGTCTTTGTTCGTCACAAGTTAGTCTCTTTAGTCTCATTCTATGGTTTGTCTAAGTTCGTCCTTAGAAAGAGACTAACTTGGGACGAATTTAGACAAACCTAAGAATGAGACTAACGTTTGTCTTTGTTCGTCCCAAGTTAGTCTCGTTAGTGTCATTCTATGGTTTGTCTAAGTTCGTCCTTAGAAAGAGACTAACTTGGGACGAATTTAGACAAACCTAAGAATGAGACTAACGTTTGTCTTTGTTCGTCCCAAGTTAGTCTCTTTAGTCTCATTCTATGGTTTGTCTAAGTTCGTCCTTAGAAAGAGACTAACTTGGGACGAACTTAGACAAACCTTAGAATGAGACTAACGTTTGTCTTTGTTCGTCCCAACTAAGTCTCGTTAGTCTCATTCTATGGTTTTTCTAAATTCATCCTTAGAAAGAGACTAACTTGGGACGAACTTAGACAAACCTTAGAATGAGACTAACGTTTGTCTTTGTTCGTCCCAACTTAGTCTCTTTAGTCTCATTCTATGGTTTGTATAAGTTCGTCCTTAGAAAGAGACTAACTTGGGACGAACTTAGACAAACCTTAGAATGAGACTAACGTTTGTGTTTGTTCGTCCAAAGTTTGTCTCGTTAGTCTCATTCTACGGTTTGTCTAAGTTCGTCCTTAGAAAGAGACTATCTTGGGACGAACTTAGACAAACGTTACAATGAGACTAATGTTTGTCCTTGTTCGTCCTAAGTTAGTCTCTTTAGTCTCATTCTATGGTTTGTCTAAGTTCGTCCTTAGAAAGAGACTAACTTGGGATGAACTTAGACAAACCTTAGAATGAGACTAACATTTGTCTTTGTTCGTCCCAAGTTTGTCTCGTTAGTCTCATTCTATGGTTTGTCTAAGTTCGTCCTTAGAAAGAGACTAACTTGGGACGAACTTAGACAAACCTTAGAATGAGACTAACGTTTGTCTATGTTCGTTCCAAGTTAGTCTCGTTAGTCTCATTCTAAGGTTTGTCTAAGTTCGTCGTTAGAAAGAGACTAACTTGGGACGAACTTAGACAAACCTTAGAATGATACTAACGTTTGTCTTTGTTCGTCCCAAGTTAAACTCGTTAGTCTCATTCTATGGTTTGTCTAAGTTCGTCCTTAGACAGAGACTAACTTGGGACGACCTTAGACAAACCTTAGAATGAGACTAACGTTTGTCTTTGTTCGTCCCAAGTTAGTCTCTTTAGTCTCATTCTATGGTTTGTCTAAGTTCGTCCTTAGAAAGAGACTAACTTGGGACGAATTTAGACAAACCAAAGAATGAAACTAACGTTTGTCTTTGTTCGTCCCAAGTTAGTCTCGTTAGTCTCATTCTATGGTTTGTCTAAGTTCGTCCTTAGAAAGAGACTAACTTGGGACGAAATTAGACAAACCTCAGAATGAGACTAACGTTTGTCTTTGTTCGTCCCAACTAAGTCTCGTTAGTCTCATTCTATGGTTTGTCTAAATTCGTCCTTAGAAAGAGACTAACTTGGGACGAACTTAGACAAACCTTAGAATGAGACTAACGTTTGTCTTTGTTCGTCCCAACTTAGTCTCTTTAGTCTCATTCTATGGTTTGTATAAGTTTGTCCTTAGAAAGAGACTAACTTGGGACGAACTTAGACAAACCTTAGAATGAGACTAACGTTTGTGTTTGTTCGTCCAAAGTATGTCTCGTTGGTCTCATTCTATGGTTTGTCTAAGTTCATCCTTAGAAAGAGACTATCTTGGGACGAACTTAGACAAACGTTACAATGAGACTAACGTTTGTCTTTGTTCGTCCTAAGTTAGTCTCTTTAGTCTCATTCTATGGTTTGTCTAAGTTCGTCCTTAGAAAGAGACTAACTTGGGATGAACTTAGACAAACCTTAGAATGAGACTAACATTTGTCTTTGTTCGTCCCAAGTTTGTCCCGTTAGTCTCATTCTATGGTTTGTATAAGTTCGTCCTTAGAAAGAGACCAACTTGGGACGAACTTAGACAAACCTTAGTATGAGACTAACGTTTGTCTATGTTCGTTCCAAGTTAGTCTCGTTAGTCTCATTCTAAGGTTTGTCTAAGTTCGTCGTTAGAAAGAGACTAACTTGGGACGAACTTAGACAAACCTTAGAATGAGACTAACGTTTGTCTTTGTTCGTCCCAAGTTAATCTCGTTAGTCTCATTCTAAGGTTTGTCTAAGTTCGTCCTTAGAAAGAGACTAACTTGGGCAAACTTAGACAAACCTTAGAATGAGACTAACGTTTGTCTTTGTTCGTCCCAAGTTAGTCTCGTTAGTCTCATTCTAAGGTTTGTCTAAGTTCGTCCTTAGAATGAGACTAACTTGGGATGAACTTAGACAAACCTTAGAATGAGACTAACGTTTGTCTTTGTTCCTCCCTAGTTAGTCTCGTTATTCTCATTCTATGGTTTGTCTAAGTTCGTCCTTAGAAAGAGAATAACTTGGGATGAACTTAGACAAACCATAGAATGAGACTAACATTTGTCTTTGTTCGTCCCAAGTTAGTCTCGTTAGTCTCATTCTAAGGTTTATCTAAGTTCATCCTTAGAAAGAGACTAACTTGGGACGAACTTAGCCAAACCTTACATTGAGACTAACGTCTGTTTTTGTTCGGCCCAAGTTAGTCTCGTTAGTCTCATTCAATGGGTTGTCTAAGTTCGTCCTTAGAAAGAGACTAACTTGGGACGAACTTAGACAAACCTTAGAATGAGATTAACGTTTGTTTTTGTTCGTCCCAATTTAGTCTCGTTAGTCTCATTCTATGGTTTGTCTAAGTTCGTCCTTAGAAAGAGACTAACTTGGGAAGAACTTGGACAAACGTTACAATGAGACTAACGTTTGTCTTTGTTCGTCCCAATTTAGTATCGTTAGTCTCATTTTGTGGTTTGTCTAAATTCGTCCTTAAAAAGAGACTAACTTGGGACAAACTTAGACAAACCTTAGAATGAGACTAACGTTTGTCTATGTTTGTCCCAAGTTAGTCTCGTTTGTCTCATTCTATGGTTTGTCTAAGTTCGTCCTTAGAAAGAGACTAACTTGGGACGAACTTAAACAAACCTTAGAATAAGACTAACGTTTGTCTTTGTTCGTCCCAACTTAGTCTCTTTAGTCTCATTCTATGGTTTGTCTAAGTTCGTCCTTCGAAAGAGACTAACTTGAGACGAACTTAGACAAACCTTAGAATGAGACTAACGTTTGTCTTTGTTCGTCCCAATTTAGTCTCGTTAGTCTCATTCTATGGTTTGTCTAAGTTCGTCCTTAGACAGAGACTAACTTGGGACGACCTTAGACAAACCTTAGAATGAGACTAACGTTTGTCTTTGTTCGTCCCAAGTTAGTCTCTTTAGTCTCATTCTATGGTTTGTCTAAGTTCGTCCTTAGAAAGAGACTAACTTGGGATGAATTTAGACAAACCTAAGAATGAGACTAACGTTTGTCTTTGTTCGTCCCAAGTTAGTCTCGTTAGTCTCATTCTATGGTTTGTCTAAGTTCGTCCTTAGAAAGAGACTAACTTGGGACGAACTTAGACAAACCTTAGAATGAGACTAACGGTTGTCTTTGTTCGTCCCAACTAAGTCTCGTTAGTCTCATTCTATGGTTTTTCTAAATTCATCCTTAGAAAGAGACTAACTTGGGACGAACTTAGACAAACCTTAGAATGAGACTAACGTTTGTCTTTGTTCGTCCCAACTTAGTCTCTTTAGTCTCATTCTATGGTTTGTATAAGTTCGTCCTTAGAAAGAGACTAACTTGGGAAGAACTTAGACAAACCTTAGAATGAGACAAACGTTTGTGTTTGTTCGTCCAAAGTTTGTCTCGTTAGTCTCATTCTATGGTTTGTCTAAGTTCGTCCTTAGAAAGAGACTATCTTGGGACGAACTTAGACAAACGTTACAATGAGATTAATGTTTGTCTTTGTTCGTCCTAAGTTAGTCTCTTTAGTCTCATTCTATGGTTTGTCTAAGTTCGTCCTTAGAAAGAGACTAACTTGGGATGAACTTAGACAAACCTTAGAATGAGACTAACAGTTGTCTTTGTTCGTCTCAAGTTTGTCTCGTTAGTCTCATTCTATGGTTTGTCTAAGTTCATCCTTAGAAAGAGACTAACTTGGGAAGAACTTAGACAAACCTTAGAATGAGACTAACGTTTGTCTATGTTCGTTACAAGTTAGTCTCGTTAGTCTCATTCTAAGGTTTGTCTAAGTTCGTCGTTAGAAAGAGACTAACTTGGGACGAACTTAGACAAACCTTAGAATGAGACTAACGTTTGTCTTTGTTCGTCCCAAGTTAATCTCGTTAGTCTCATTCTAAGGTTTGTCTAAGTTCGTCCTTAGAAAGAGACTAACTTGGGCAAACTTAGACAATACTTAGAATGAGACTAACGTTTGTCTTTGTTCGTCCCAAGTTTGTCTCGTTAGTCTCATTCTAAGGTTTGTCTAAGTTCGTCCTTAGAATGAGACTAACTTGGGATGAACTTAGACAAACCTGAGAATGAGACTAACGTTTGTCTTTGTCCCTCCCTAGTTAGTCTCGTTAGTCTCATTCTATGGTTTGTCTAAGTTCGTCCTTAGAAAGAGAATAACTTGGGATGAACTTAGACAAACCATAGAAGGAGACTAACATTTGTCTTTGTTCGTCCCAAGTTAGTCTCGTTAGTCTCATTCTAAGGTTTATCTAAGTTCATCCTTAGAAAGAGACTAACTTGGGACGAACTTAGCCAAACCTTACATTGAGACTAACGTTTGTTTTTGTTCGGCCCAAGTTAGTCTCGTTAGTCTCATTCAATGGGTTGTCTAAGTTCGTCCTTAGAAAGAGACTAACTTGGGACGAACTTAGACAAACCTTAGAATGAGATTAACGTTTGTTTTTGTTCGTCCCAATTTAGTCTCGTTAGTCTCATTCTATGGTTTGTCTAAGTTCGTCCTTAGAAAGAGACTAACTTGGGAAGAACTTGGACAAACGTTACAATGAGACTAACGTTTGTCTTTGTTCGTCCCAATTTAGTCTCGTTAGTCTCATTTTGTTGTTTGTCTAAATTCGTCCTTAAAAAGAGACTAACTTGGGACAAACTTAGACAAACCTTAGAATGAGACTAACGTTTGTCTATGTTTGTCCCAAGTTAGTCTCGTTTGTCTCATTCTATGGTTTGTCTAAGTTCGTCCTTAAAAAGAGACTAACTTGGGACGAACTTAAACAAACCTTAGATTAAGACTAACGTTTGTCTTTGTTCGTCCCAACTAAGTCTCGTTAGTCTCATTCTATGGTTTGTCTAAGTTCGTCCTTAGAAAGAGACTAACTTGGGACGAACTTAGACAAACCTTAGAATGAGACTAACGTTTGTCTTTGTTCGTCCCAACTTAGTCTCGTTAGGCTCATTCTATGGTTTGTCTAAGTTCGTCCTTAGAAAGAGACTAACTTGGGACGAACTTAGACAGACCTTAGAATGAGACTAACGTTTGTGTTTGTTCGTCCCAAGTTAGTCTCGTTAGTCTCATTCTATGGTTTGTGTAAGTTTGTCCGTAGAAAGAGACTAACTTTGGACGAACTTAGACAAATGTTACAATGAGACTAACGTTTGTCTTTGTTCGTCCCAATTTAGTCTCGTTAGTCTCATTCTATGGTTTGTCTAAGTTCGTCCTTAGAAAGAGACTAACTTGGGACGAACTTAGACAAACCTTAGAATAAGACTAACGTTTGTCTATGTTCGTCCCATGTTAGTCACGTTTATCTCATTATATGGTTTGTCTAAGGTCGTCCTTAGAAAGAGACTAACTTGGGACGAACTTAGACAAACCTTAGAATGAGACTAACGTTTGTCTTTGTTCGTCTAAACTAAGTCTCGTTAGTCTCATTCTATGGTTTGTCTAAGTTCGTCCTTCGAAAGAGACTAACTTGGGACGAACTTAGACAAACCTTAGAATGAGACTAACGTTTGTCTTTGTTCGTCCCAACTTAGTCTCTTTAGTCTCATTCTATGGTTTGTCTATGTTCGTCCCAAGTTAGTCTCGTTTGTCTCATTCTATGGTTTGTCTAAGTTCATCCTTAGAAAGAGACTAACTTGGGACGAACTTAGACAAACCTAAGAATGAGACTAACGTTTGTCTTTGTTCGTCCCAAGTTAGTCTTGTTAGTCTCATTCTTTGGTTTGTCTAAGTTCGTCATTAAAAGAGACTAACTTGGGACGAACTTAGACAAACCTTAGAATGAGACTAACGTTTGTTTTTGTTCGTCCCAAGTTAGTCTCGTTAGTCTCATTCTATGGTTTTTCTAAGTTCGTCCTTAGAAAGAGACTAACTTGGGACGAACTTAAACAAACCTTAGAATGAGACTAACGTTTGTCTTTGTTCGTCCCAAGTTAGTCTCGTTAGTCTCATTCTAAGGTTTGTCTAAGTTCGTCCTTAGAAAGAGACTAACTTGGGCAAACTTAGACAAACCTTAGAATGAGACTAATGTTTGTCTTTGTTCGTCCCAAGTTAGTCTCGTTAGTCTCATTCTAAGGTTTGTCTAAGTTCGTCCTTAGAATGAGACTAAATTGGGATGAACTAAGACAAACCTTAGAATGAGACTAACGTTTGTCTTTGTCCCTCCCTAGTTAGTCTCGTTAGTCTCATTCTATGGTTTGTCTAAGTTCGTCCTTAGAAAGAGAATAACTTGGGATGAACTTAGACAAACCATAGAATGAGACTAACATTTGTCTTTGTTCGTCCCAAGTTAGTCTCGTTAGTCTCATTCTAAGGTTTATCTAAGTTCATCCTTAGAAAGGGACTAACTTGGGACAAACTTAGCCAAACCTTACATTGAGACTAACGTTTGTTTTTGTTCGGCCCAAATTAGTCTCGTTAGTCTCATTCAATGGGTTGTCTAAGTTCGTCCTTAGAAAGAGACTAACTTGTGACGAACTTAGACAAACCTTAGAATGAGATTAACGTTTGTTTTTGTTCGTCCCAATTTAGTCTCGTTAGTCTCATTCTATGGTTTGTCTAAGTTCGTCCTTAGAAAGAGACTAACTTGGGAAGAACTTGGACAAACGTTACAATGAGACTAACGTTTGTCTTTGTTCGTCCCAATTTAGTCTCGTTAGTCTCATTTTGTGGTTTGTCTAAATTCGTCCTTAAAAAGAGACTAACTTGTGACAAACTTAGACAAACCTTAGAATGAGACTAACGTTTGTCTATGTTTGTCCCAAGTTAGTCTCGTTTGTCTCATTCTATGGTTTGTCTAAGTTCGTCCTTAAAAAGAGACTAACTTGGGACGAACTTAAACAAACCTTAGAATAAGACTAACGTTTGTCTTTGTTCGTCCCAACTAAGTCTCGTTAGTCTCATTCTATGGTTTGTCTAAGTTCGTCCTTAGAAAGAGACTAACTTGGGACAAACTTAGACAAACCTTAGAATGAGACTAACGTTTGTCTATGTTTGTCCCAAGTTAGTCTCGTTTGTCTCATTCTATGGTTTGTCTAAGTTCGTCCTTAAAAAGAGACTAACTTGGGACGAACTTAAACAAACCTTAGATTAAGACTAACGTTTGTCTTTGTTCGTCCCAACTAAGTCTCGTTAGTCTCATTCTATGGTTTGTCTAAGTTCGTCCTTAGAAAGAGACTAACTTGGGACGAACTTAGACAAACCTTAGAATGAGACTAACGTTTGTCTTTGTTCGTCCCAACTTAGTCTCGTTAGGCTCATTCTATGGTTTGTCTAAGTTCGTCCTTAGAAAGAGACTAACTTGGGACGAACTTAGACAGACCTTAGAATGAGACTAACGTTTGTGTTTGTTCGTCCCAAGTTAGTCTCGTTAGTCTCATTCTATGGTTTGTGTAAGTTTGTCCGTAGAAAGAGACTAACTTTGGACGAACTTAGACAAATGTTACAATGAGACTAACGTTTGTCTTTGTTCGTCCCAATTTAGTCTCGTTAGTCTCATTCTATGGTTTGTCTAAGTTCGTCCTTAGAAAGAGACTAACTTGGGACGAACTTAGACAAACCTTAGAATAAGACTAACGTTTGTCTATGTTCGTCCCAAGTTAGTCACGTTTATCTCATTCTATGGTTTGTCTAAGGTCGTCCTTAGAAAGAGACTAACTTGGGACGAACTTAGACAAACCTTAGAATGAGACTAACGTTTGTCTTTGTTCGTCTAAACTAAGTCTCGTTAGTCTCATTCTATGGTTTGTCTAAGTTCGTCCTTCGAAAGAGACTAACTTGGGACGAACTTAGACAAACCTTAGAATGAGACTAACGTTTGTCTTTGTTCGTCCCAACTTAGTCTCTTTAGTCTCATTCTATGGTTTGTCTATGTTCGTCCCAAGTTAGTCTCGTTTGTCTCATTCTATGGTTTGTCTAAGTTCATCCTTAGAAAGAGACTAACTTGGGACGAACTTAGACAAACCTAAGAATGAGACTAACGTTTGTCTTTGTTCGTCCCAAGTTTGTCTTGTTAGTCTCATTCTATGGTTTGTCTAAGTTCGTCATTAAAAGAGACTAACTTGGGACGAACTTAGACAAACCTTAGAATGAGACTAACGTTTGTTTTTGTTCGTCCCAAGTTAGTCTCGTTAGTCTCATTCTATGGTTTTTCTAAGTTCGTCCTTAGAAAGAGACTAACTTGGGACGAACTTAAACAAACCTTAGAATGAGACTAACGTTTGTCTTTGTTCGTCCCAAGTTAGTCTCGTTAGTCTCATTCTAAGGTTTGTCTAAGTTCGTCCTTAGAAAGAGACTAACTTGGGCAAACTTAGACAAACCTTAGAATGAGACTAATGTTTGTCTTTGTTCGTCCCAAGTTAGTCTCGTTAGTCTCATTCTAAGGTTTGTCTAAGTTCGTCCTTAGAATGAGACTAACTTGGGATGAACTAAGACAAACCTTAGAATGAGACTAACGTTTGTCTTTGTCCCTCCCTAGTTAGTCTCGTTAGTCTCATTCTATGGTTTGTCTAAGTTCGTCCTTAGAAAGAGAATAACTTGGGATGAACTTAGACAAACCATAGAATGAGACTAACATTTGTCTTTGTTCGTCCCAAGTTAGTCTCGTTAGTCTCATTCTAAGGTTTATCTAAGTTCATCCTTAGAAAGAGACTAACTTGGGACGAACTTAGCCAAACCTTACATTGAGACTAACGTTTGTTTTTGTTCGGCCCAAGTTAGTCTCGTTAGTCTCATTCAATGGGTTGTCTAAGTTCGTCCTTAGAAAGAGACTAACTTGTGACGAACTTAGACAAACCTTAGAATGAGATTAACGTTTGTTTTTGTTCGTCCCAATTTAGTCTCGTTAGTCTCATTCTATGGTTTGTCTAAGTTCGTCCTTAGAAAGAGACTAACTTGGGAAGAACTTGGACAAACGTTACAATGAGACTAACGTTTGTCTTTGTTCGTCCCAATTTAGTCTCGTTAGTCTCATTTTGTGGTTTGTCTAAATTCGTCCTTAAAAAGAGACTAACTTGTGACAAACTTAGACAAACCTTAGAATGAGACTAACGTTTGTCTATGTTTGTCCCAAGTTAGTCTCGTTTGTCTCATTCTATGGTTTGTCTAAGTTCGTCCTTAAAAAGAGACTAACTTGGGACGAACTTAAACAAACCTTAGAATAAGACTAACGTTTGTCTTTGTTCGTCCCAACTAAGTCTCGTTAGTCTCATTCTATGGTTTGTCTAAGTTCGTCCTTAGAAAGAGCCTAACTTGGGACGAACTTAGACAAACCTTAGAATGAGACTAACGTTTGTCTTTGTTCGTCCCAACTTAGTCTCGTTAGTCTCATTCTATGGTTTGTCTAAGTTCGTCCTTAGAAAGAGACTAACTTGGGACGAACTTAGACAGACCTTAGAATGAGACTAACGTTTGTGTTTGTTCGTCCCAAGTTAGTCTCGTTAGTCTCATTCTATGGTTTGTGTAAGTTTGTCCGTAGAAAGAGACTAACTTTGGACGAACTTAGACAAACGTTACAATGAGACTAACGTTTGTCTTTGTTCGTCCCAATGTAGTCTTGTTAGTCTCATTCTATGGTTTGTCTAAGTTCGTCCTTAGAAAGAGACTAACTTGGGACAAACTTAGACAAACCTTAGAATAAGACTAACGTTTGTCTATGTTCGTCCCAAGTTAGTCACATTTATCTCATTCTATGGTTTGTCTAAGGTCGTCCTTAGAAAGAGACTAACTTGGGACGAACTTAGACAAACCTTAGAATGAGACTAACGTTTGTCTTTGTTCGTCTAAACTAAGTCTCGTTAGTCTCATTCTATGGTTTGTCTAAGTTCGTCCTTCGAAAGAGACTAACTTGGGACGAACTTAGACACACCTTAGAATGAGACTAACGTTTGTCTTTGTTCGTCCCAACTTAGTCTCTTTAGTCTCATTCTATGGTTTGTCTATGTTCGTCCCAAGTTAGTCTCGTTTGTCTCATTCTATGGTTTGTCTAAGTTCATCCTTAGAAAGAGACTAACTTGGGACGAACTTAGACAAACCTAAGAATGAGACTAACGATTGTCTTTGTTCGTCCCAAGTTAGTCTTGTTAGTCTCATTCTATGGTTTGTCTAAGTTCGTCATTAAAAGAGACTAACTTGGGACGAACTTAGACAAACCTTAGAATGAGACTAACGTTTGTTTTTGTTCGTCCCAAGTTAGTCTCGTTAGTCTCATTCTATGGTTTTTCTAAGTTCGTCCTTAGGAAGAGACTAACTTGGGACGAACTTAAACAAACCTTAGAATGAGACTAACGTTTGTCTTTGTTCGTTCCTTCTAACGAGACTAACTTGGGACGAACTTAGACAAACCTTAGAATGAGACTAACGTTTGTCTTTGTTCGTCCCTAGTTAGTCTCGTTAGTCTCATTCTATGGTTTGTCTAAGTTCGTCCTTAGAAAGAGAATAACTTGGGACGAACTTAGACAAACCTTAGAATGAGACTAACGTTTGTCTATGTTCGTTCCTTAGAATGAGACTAACTTGGGACGAACTTAGACAAACCTTAGAATGAGATTAACGTTTGTCTTTGTTCGTCTAAACTAAGTCTCGTTAGTCTCATTCTATGGTTTGTCTAAGTTCGTCCTTCGAAAGAGACTAACTTGGGACGAACTTAGACAAACCTTAGAATGAGACTAACGTATGTCTTTGTTCGTCCCAACTTAGTCTCTTTAGTCTCATTTTATGGTTTGTCTAAGTTCTTCCTTAGAAAGAGACTAACTTGGGACGGACTTAGACAAACCTTAGAATGAGACTAACGGTTGTCTATGTTCGTTCCTTAGAATGAGACTAACTTGGGACGAACTTAGACAAACCTTAGAATGAGACTAACGTTTGTCTTTGTTTGTCCCTAGTTAGTCTCGTTAGTCTCATTCTATGGTTTGTCTAAGTTCGTCCTTAGAAAAAGAATAACTTGGGATGAACTTAGACAAACCATAGAATGAGACTAACATTTGTCTTTGTTCGTCCCAAGTTAGTCTCGATAGTCTCATGTTATGGTTTGTCTAAGTTCGTCCTTAGAAAGAGACTAACTTGGGACAAATTTAGACAAACGTTACAATGAGACTAACGTTTGTCTTTGTTCGTCCCAATTTAGTCTCGTTAGTCTCATTCTATGGTTTGTCTAAGTTCGTCCTTAGAAAGATACTAACTTGGGACGAACTTAGACAAACCTTAGAATGAGAGTAACGTTTGTCAATGTTCATCCCAAGTTAGTCTCGTTAGCCTCATTCTATGGTTCGTCTAAGTTCGTCCTGAGAAAGAGACTAACTTGGGACGAACTTAGACAAATTTTAGAATGAGATTAACGTTTGTTTTTGTTCGTCCCAAGTTAGTCTCGTTAGTCTCATTCTATGGTTTGTCTAAGTTCGTCCTTAGAAAGAGACTAACTTGGGAAGAACTTGGACAAACGTTACAATGAGACTAACGTTTGTCTTTGTTCGTCCCAATTTAGTCTCGTTAGTCTCCTTTTGTGGTTTGTCTAAATTCATCCTTAAAAAGAGACTAACTTGGGACAAACTTAGACAAACCTTAGAAGGAGACTAACGTTTGTCTATGTTTGTCCCAAGTTAGTCTCGTTTGTCTCATTCTATAGTTTGTCTAAGTTCGTCCTTAAAAAGAGACTAACTTGGGACGAACTTAAACAAACCTTAGAATAAGACTAACGTTTGTCTTTGTTCGTCCCAACTAAGTCTCGTTAGTCTCATTCTATGGTTTGTCTAAGTTCGTCCTTAGAAAGAGACTAACTTGGGACGAACTTAGACAAAACTTAGAATGAGACTAACGTTTGTCTTTGTTCGTCCCAACTTAGTCTCGTTAGTCTCATTCTATGGTTTGTCTAAGTTCGTCCTTAGAAAGAGACTAACTTGGGACGAACTTAGACAAACCTTAGATTGAGACTAACGTTTGTGTTTGTTCGTCCCAAGTTAGTCTCGTTAGTCTCATTCTATGGTTTGTGTAAGTTTGTCCGTAGAAAGAGACTCACTTTGGACGAACTTAGACAAACGTTACAATGAGACTAACGTTTGTCTTTGTTCGTCCCAATTTAGTCTCGTTAGTCTCATTCTATGGTTTGTCTAAGTTCGTCCTTAGAAAGAGACCAACTTGGGACGAACTTAGACAAACCTTAGAATAAGACTAACGTTTGTCTATGTTCGTCCCAAGTTAGTCTCGTTTATCTCATTCTATGGTTTGTCTAAGGTCGTCCTTAGAAAGAGACTAACTTGGGACGAACTTAGACAAACCTTAGAATGAGACTAACGTTTGTCTTTGTTCGTCTAAACTAAGTCTCGTTAGTCTCATTCTATGGTTTGTCTAAGTTCGTCCTTTGAAAGAGACTAACTTGGGACGAACTTAGACAAACCTTAGAATGAGACTAACGTTTGTCTTTGTTCGTCCCAACTTAGTCCCTTTAGTCTCATTCTATGGTTTGTCTATGTTCGTCCCAAGTTAGTCTCGTTTGTCTCATTCTATGGTTTGTCTAAGTTCATCCTTAGAAGGAGACTAACTTGGGACGAACTTAGACAAACCTAAGAATGAGACTAACGTTTGTCTTTGTTCGTCCCAAGTTAGTCTTGTTAGTCTCATTCTATGGTTTGTCTAAGTTCGTCATTAAAAGAGACTAACTTGGGACGAACTTAGACAAACCTTAGAATGAGACTAACGTTTGTCTTTGTTCGTCCCAAGTTAGTCTCGTTAGTCTCATTCTATGGTTTTTCTAAGTTCGTCCTTAGAAAGAGACTAACTTGGGACGAACTTAAACAAACCTTAGAATGAGACTAACGTTTGTCTTTGTTCGTCCCAAGTTAGTCTCGTTAGTCTCATTCTAAGGTTTGTCTAAGTTTGTCGTTAGAAAGAGACTAACTTGGGACGAACTTAGACAAACCTTAGAATGAGACTAACGTTTGTCTTTGTTCGTCCCTAGTTAGTCTCGTTAGTCTCATTCTATGATTTGTCTAAGTTCGTCCTTAGAAAGAGAATAACTTGGGATGAACTTAGACAAACCATAGAATGAGACTAACATTTGTCTTTGTTCGTCCCAAGTTAGTCTCGATTGTCTCATGTTATGGTTTGTCTAAGTTCATCCTTAAAAAGAGACTAACTTGGGACAAACTTACACAAACGTTACAATGAGACTAACGTTTGTCTTTGTTCGTCCCAATTTAGTCTCGTTAGTCTCATTCTATGGTTTGTCTAAGTTCGTCCTTAGAAAGAGACTAACTTGGGACGAACTTAGACAAACCTTAGAATGAGACTAACGTTTGTCAATGTTCGTCCCAAGTTAGTCTCGTTAGTCTCATTCTATGGTTTGTCTAAGTTCGTCATTAGAAAGAGACTAACTTGGGACGAACTTAGAAAAACCTTAGAATGAGAACAACGTTTGTCTTTGTTCGTCCCAACTAAGTCTCGTTAGTCTCATTCTATGATTTGTCTAAGTTCGTCCTTAGAAAGAGACTAACTTGGGAAGAACTTAGACAAACCTTAGAATGAGACTAAAGTTTGTCTTTGTTCGTCCCAACTTAGTCTCTTTAGTCTCATTCTATGGTTTGTCTAAGTTCGTCCTTAGAAAGAGACTAACTTGGGACGAACTTAGACAAACCTTAGAATGAGACTAACGTTTGTCTTTGTTCGTCCCAACTTAGTCTCGTTAGTCTCATTCTATGGTTTGTCTAAGTTCGTCCTTAGAAAGAGACTAACTTGGGACGAACTTAGACAAACCTTAGATTGAGACTAACGTTTGTGTTTGTTCGTCCCAAGTTAGTCTCGTTAGTCTCATTCTATGGTTTGTGTAAGTTTGTCCGTAGAAAGAGACTAACTTTGGACGAACTTAGACAAACGTTACAATGAGACTAACGTTTGTCTTTGTTCATCCCAATTTAGTCTCGTTAGTCTCATTCTATGGTTTGTCTAAGTTCGTCCTTAGAAAGAGACTAACTTGGGACGAACTTAGACAAACCTTAGAATAAGACTAACGTTTGTCTATGTTCGTCCCAAGTTAGTCTCGTTTATCTCATTCTATGGTTTGTCTAAGGTCGTCCTTAGAAAGAGACTAACTTGGGACGAACTTAGACAAACCTTAGAATGAGACTAACGTTTGTCTTTGTTCGTCTAAACTAAGTCTCGTTAGTCTCATTCTATGGTTTGTCTAAGTTCGTCCTTCGAAAGAGACTAACTTGGGACGAACTTAGACAAACCTTAGAATGAGACTAACGTTTGTCTTTGTTCGTCCCAACTTAGTCCCTTTAGTCTCATTCTATGGTTTGTCTATGTTCGTCCCAAGTTAGTCTCGTTTGTCTCATTCTATGGTTTGTCTAAGTTCATCCTTAGAAGGAGACTAACTTGGGACGAACTTAGACAAACCTAAGAATGAGACTAACGTTTGTCTTTGTTCGTCCCAAGTTAGTCTTGTTAGTCTCATTCTATGGTTTGTCTAAGTTCGTCATTAAAAGAGACTAACTTGGGATGAACTTAGACAAACCTTAGAATGAGACTAACGTTTGTCTTTGTTCGTCCCAAGTTAGTCTCGTTAGTCTCATTCTATGGTTTTTCTAAGTTCGTCCTTAGAAAGAGACTAACTTGGGACGAACTTAAACGAACCTTAGAATGAGACTAACGTTTGTCTTTGTTCGTCCCAAGTTAGTCTCGTTAGTCTCATTCTAAGGTTTGTCTAAGTTCGTCGTTAGAAAGAGACTAACTTGGGACGAACTTAGACAAACCTTAGAATGAGACTAACGTTTGTCTTTGTTCGTCCCTAGTTAGTCTCGTTAGTCTCATTCTATGGTTTGTCTAAGTTCGTCCTTAGAAAGAGAATAACTTGGGATGAACTTAGACAAACCATAGAATGAGACTAACATTTGTCTTTGTTCGTCCCAAGTTAGTCTCGATAGTCTCATGTTATGGTTTGTCTAAGTTCATCCTTAGAAAGAGACTAACTTGGGACAAACTTACACAAACGTTACAATGAGACTAACGTTTGTCTTTGTTCGTCCCAATTTAGTCTCGTTAGTCTCATTCTATGGTTTGTCTAAGTTCGTCCTTAGAAAGAGACTAACTTGGGACGAACTTAGACAAACCTTAGAATGAGACTAACGTTTGTCTTTGTTCGTCCCAACTAAGTCTCGTTAGTCTCATTCTATGGTTTGTCTAAGTTCGTCCTTAGAAAGAGACTAACTTGGGAAGAACTTAGACAAACCTTAAAATGAGACTAAAGTTTGTCTTTGTTCGTCCCAACATAGTCTCTTTAGTCTCATTCTATGGTTTGTCTAAGTTCGTCCTTAGAAAGAGACTAACTTGGGACGAACTTAGACAAACCTTAGAATGAGACTAACGTTTGTCTTTGTTCGTCCCAATTTAGTCTCGTTAGTCTCATTCTATGGTTTGTCTAAGTTTGTCCTTAGACAGAGACTAACTTGGGACGACCTTAGACAAACCTTAGAATGAGACTAACGTTTGTCTTTGTTCGTCCCAAGTTAGTCTCTTTAGTCTCATTCTATGGTTCGTCTAAGTTCATCCTTAGAAAGAGACTAACTTGGGACGAATTTAGACAAACCTAAGAATGAGACTAACGTTTGTCTTTGTTCGTCCCAAATTAGTCTCGTTAGTCTCATTCTATGGTTTGTCTAAGTTCTTCCATAGAAAGAGACTAACTTGGGACGAACTTAGACAAACCTTAGAATGAGACTAACTTTTGTCTTTGTTCGTCCCAACTAAATCTCGTTAGTCTCATTCTATGGTTTGTCTAAGTTCGTCCTTAGAAAGAGACTAACTTGGGACGAACTTAGACAAACCTTAGAATGAGACTAACGTTTGTCTTTGTTCGTCCCAACTTAGTCTCTTTAGTCTCATTCTATGGTTTGTATAAGTTCGTCCTTAGAAAGAGACTAACTTGGGACGAACTTAGACATACCTTAGAATGAGACTAACGTTTGTGTTTGTTCGTCCATAGTTTGTCTCGTTAGTCTCGTTCTATGGTTTGTCTAAGTTCGTCGTTAGAAAGAGACTAACTTGGGACGAACTTAGACAAACCTTAGAATGAGACTAACGTTTGTCTTTGTTCGTCCCAACTTAGTCTCTTTAGTCTCATTCTATGGTTTGTATAAGTTCGTCCTTAGAAAGAGACTAACTTGGGACGAACTTAGACAAACCTTAGAATGAGACTAACGTTTGTGTTTGTTCGTCCATAGTTTGTCTCTTTAGTCTCATTCTATGGTTTGTATAAGTTCGTCCTTAGAAAGAGACTAACTTGGGACGAACTTAGACAAACCTTAGAATGAGACTAACGTTTGTGTTTGTTCGTCCAAAGTTTGTCTCGTTAGTCTCATTCTATGGTTTGTCTAAGTTCATCCTTAGAAAGAGACTATCTTGGGACGAACTTAGACAAACGTTACAATGAGACTAACGTTTGTCTTTGTTCGTCCTAAGTTAGTCTCTTTAGTCTCATTCTATGGTTTGTCTAAGTTCGTCCTTAGAAAGAGACTAACTTGGGATGAACTTAGACAAACCTTAGAATGAGACTAACATTTGTCTTTGTTCGTCCCAAGTTTGTCTCGTTAGTCTCATTCTATGGTTTGTATAAGTTCGTCCTTAGAAAGAGACCAACTTGGGACGAACTTAGACAAACCTTAGTATGAGACTAACGTTTGTCTATGTTCGTTCCAAGTTAGTCTCGTTAGTCTCATTCTAAGGTTTGTCTAAGTTCGTCGTTAGAAAGAGACTAACTTGGGACGAACTTAGACAAACCTTAGAATGAGACTAACGTTTGTCTTTGTTCGTCCCAAGTTAATCTCGTTAGTCTCATTCTAAGGTTTGTCTAAGTTCGTCCTTAGAAAGAGACTAACTTGGGCAAACTTAGACAAACCTTAGAATGAGACTAACGTTTGTCTTTGTTCGTCCCAAGTTAGTCTCGTTAGTCTCATTCTAAGGTTTGTCTAAGTTCGTCCTTAGAATGAGACTAACTTGGGATGAACTTAGACAAACCTTAGAATGAGACTAACGTTTGTCTTTGTTCCTCCCTAGTTAGTCTCGTTATTCTCATTCTATGGTTTGTCTAAGTTCGTCCTTAGAAAGAGAATAACTTGGGATGAACTTAGACAAACCATAGAATGAGACTAACATTTGTCTTTGTTCGTCCCAAGTTAGTCTCGTTAGTCTCATTCTAAGGTTTATCTAAGTTCATCCTTAGAAAGAGACTAACTTGGGACGAACTTAGCCAAACCTTACATTGAGACTAACGTTTGTTTTTGTTCGGCCCAAGTTAGTCTCGTTAGTCTCATTCAATAGGTTGTCTAAGTTCGTCCTTAGAAAGAGACTAACTTGGGACGAACTTAGACAAACCTTAGAATGAGATTAACGTTTGTTTTTGTTCGTCCCAATTTAGTCTCGTTAGTCTCATTCTATGGTTTGTCTAAGTTCGTCCTTAGAAAGAGACTAACTTGGGAAGAACTTGGACAAACGTTACAATGAGACTAACGTTTGTCTTTGTTCGTCCCAATTTAGTATCGTTAGTCTCATTTTGTGGTTTGTCTTAATTCGTCCTTAAAAAGAGACTAACTTGGGACAAACTTAGACAAACCTTAGAATGAGACTAACGTTTGTCTATGTTTGTCCCAAGTTAGTCTCGTTTGTCTCATTCTATGGTTTGTCTAAGTTCGTCCTTAGAAAGAGACTAACTTGGGACGAACTTAAACAAACCTTAGAATAACACTAACGTTTGTCTTTGTTCGTCCCAACTTAGTCTCTTTAGTCTCATTCTATGGTTTGTCTAAGTTCGTCCTTCGAAAGAGACTAACTTGAGACGAACTTAGACAAACCTTAGAATGAGACTAACGTTTGTCTTTGTTCGTCCCAATTTAGTCTCGTTAGTCTCATTCTATGGTTTGTCTAAGTTCGTCCTTAGACAGAGACTAACTTGGGACGACCTTAGACAAACCTTAGAATGAGACTAACGTTTGTCTTTGTTCGTCCCAAGTTAGTCTCTTTAGTCTCATTCTATGGTTTGTCTAAGTTCGTCCTTAGAAAGAGACTAACTTGGGATGAATTTAGACAAACCTAAGAATGAGACTAACGTTTGTCTTTGTTCGTCCCAAGTTAGTCTCGTTAGTCTCATTCTATGGTTTGTCTAAGTTCGTCCTTAGAAAGAGACTAACTTGGGACGAACTTAGACAAACCTTAGAATGAGACTAACGGTTGTCTTTGTTCGTCCCAACTAAGTCTCGTTAGTCTCATTCTATGGTTTTTCTAAATTCATCCTTAGAAAGAGACTAACTTGGGACGAACTTAGACAAACCTTAGAATGAGACTAACGTTTGTCTTTGTTCGTCCCAACTTAGTCTCTTTAGTCTCATTCTATGGTTTGTATAAGTTCGTCCTTAGAAAGAGACTAACTTGGGAAGAACTTAGACAAACCTTAGAATGAGACAAACGTTTGTGTTTGTTCGTCCAAAGTTTGTCTCGTTAGTCTCATTCTATGGTTTGTCTAAGTTTGTCCTTAGAAAGAGACTATCTTGGGACGAACTTAGACAAACGTTACAATGAGACTAATGTTTGTCTTTGTTCGTCCTAAGTTAGTCTCTTTAGTCTCATTCTATGGTTTGTCTAAGTTCGTCCTTAGAAAGAGACTAACTTGGGATGAACTTAGACAAACCTTAGAATGAGACTAACAGTTGTCTTTGTTCGTCCCAAGTTTGTCTCGTTAGTCTCATTCTATGGTTTGTCTAAGTTCATCCTTAGAAAGAGACTAACTTGGGACGAACTTAGACAAACCTTAGAATGAGACTAACGTTTGTCTATGTTCGTTCCAAGTTAGTCTCGTTAGTCTCATTCTAAGGTTTGTCTAAGTTCGTCGTTAGAAAGAGACTAACTTGGGACGAACTTAGACAAACCTTAGAATGAGACTAACGTTTGTCTTTGTTCGTCCCAAGTTAATCTCGTTAGTCTCATTCTAAGGTTTGTCTAAGTTCGTCCTTAGAAAGAGACTAACTTGGGCAAACTTAGACAAACCTTAGAATGAGACTAACGTTTGTCTTTGTTCGTCCCAAGTTAGTCTCGTTAGTCTCATTCTAAGGTTTGTCTAAGTTCGTCCTTAGAATGAGACTAACTTGGGATGAACTTAGACAAACCTGAGAATGAGACTAACGTTTGTCTTTGTCCCTCCCTAGTTAGTCTCGTTAGTCTCATTCTATGGTTTGTCTAAGTTCGTCCTTAGAAAGAGAATAACTTGGGATGAACTTAGACAAACCATAGAAGGAGACTAACATTTGTCTTTGTTCGTCCCAAGTTAGTCTCGTTAGTTTCATTCTAAGGTTTATCTAAGTTCATCCTTAGAAAGAGACTAACTTGGGACGAACTTAGCCAAACCTTACATTGAGACTAACGTTTGTTTTTGTTCGGCCCAAGTTAGTCTCGTTAGTCTCATTCAATGGGTTGTCTAAGTTCGTCCTTAGAAAGAGACTAACTTGGGACGAACTTAGACAAACCTTAGAATGAGATTAACGTTTGTTTTTGTTCGTCCCAATTTAGTCTCGTTAGTCTCATTCTATGGTTTGTCTAAGTTCGTCCTTAGAAAGAGACTAACTTGGGAAGAACTTGGACAAACGTTACAATGAGACTAACGTTTGTCTTTGTTCGTCCCAATTTAGTCGCGTTAGTCTCATTTTGTGGTTTGTCTAAATTCGTCCTTAAAAAGAGACTAACTTGGGACAAACTTAGACAAACCTTAGAATGAGACTAACGTTTGTCTATGTTTGTCCCAAGTTAGTCTCGTTTGTCTCATTCTATGGTTTGTCTAAGTTCGTCCTTTAAAAGAGACTAACTTGGGACGAACTTAAACAAACCTTAGATTAAGACTAACGTTTGTCTTTGTTCGTCCCAACTAAGTCTCGTTAGTCTCATTCTATGGTTTGTCTAAGTTCGTCCTTAGAAAGAGACTAACTTGGGACGAACTTAGACAAACCTTAGAATGAGACTAACGTTTGTCTTTGTTCGTCCCAAGTTAGTCTCGTTAGGCTCATTCTATGGTTTGTCTAAGTTCGTCCTTAGAAAGAGACTAACTTGGGACGAACTTAGACAGACCTTAGAATGAGACTAACGTTTGTGTTTGTTCGTCCCAAGTTAGTCTCGTTAGTCTCATTCTATGGTTTGTGTAAGTTTGTCCGTAGAAAGAGACTAACTTTGGACGAACTTAGACAAATGTTACAATGAGACTAACGTTTGTCTTTGTTCGTCCCAATTTAGTCTCGTTAGTCTCATTCTATGGTTTGTCTAAGTTCGTCCTTAGAAAGAGACTAACTTGGGACGAACTTAGACAAACCTTAGAATAAGACTAACGTTTGTCTATGTTCGTCCCAAGTTAGTCACGTTTATCTCATTCTATGGTTTGTCTAAGGTCGTCCTTAGAAAGAGACTAACTTGGGACGAACTTAGACAAACCTTAGAATGAGACTAACGTTTGTCTTTGTTCGTCTAAACTAAGTCTCGTTAGTCTCATTCTATGGTTTGTCTAAGTTCGTCCTTCGAAAGAGACTAACTTGGGACGAACTTAGACAAACCTTAGAATGAGACTAACGTTTGTCTTTGTTCGTCCCAACTTAGTCTCTTTAGTCTCATTCTATGGTTTGTCTATGTTCGTCCCAAGTTAGTCTCGTTTGTCTCATTCTATGGTTTGTCTAAGTTCATCCTTAGAAAGAGACTAACTTGGGACGAACTTAGACAAACCTAAGAATGAGACTAACGTTTGTCTTTGTTCGTCCCAAGTTAGTCTTGTTAGTCTCATTCTATGGTTTGTCTAAGTTCGTCATTAAAAGAGACTAACTTGGGACGAACTTAGACAAACCTTAGAATGAGACTAACGTTTGTTTTTGTTCGTCCCAAGTTAGTCTCGTTAGTCTCATTCTATGGTTTTTCTAAGTTCGTCCTTAGAAAGAGACTAACTTGGGACGAACTTAAACAAACCTTAGAATGAGACTAACGTTCGTCTTTGTTCGTCCCAAGTTAGTCTCGTTAGTCTCATTCTAAGGTTTGTCTAAGTTCGTCCTTAGAAAGAGACTAACTTGGGCAAACTTAGACAAACCTTAGAATGAGACTAATGTTTGTCTTTGTTCGTTCCAAGTTAGTCTCGTTAGTCTCATTCTAAGGTTTGTCTAAGTTCGTCCTTAGAATGAGACTAACTTGGGATGAACTAAGACAAACCTTAGAATGA
Source organism: Rhodiola kirilowii (assembly GCA_033675215.1). Classification (NCBI taxonomy): domain Eukaryota; kingdom Viridiplantae; phylum Streptophyta; class Magnoliopsida; order Saxifragales; family Crassulaceae; genus Rhodiola; species Rhodiola kirilowii. Next base: position 1,812,080 of record JAUCNB010000016.1, read on the forward strand.
GACTAACGTTTGTCTTTGTCCCTCCCTAGTTAGTCTCGTTAGTCTCATTCTATGGTTTGTCTAAGTTCGTCCTTAGAAAGAGAATAACTTGGGATGAACTTAGACAAACCATAGAATGAGACTAACATTTGTCTTTGTTCGTCCCAAGTTAGTCTCGTTAGTCTCATTCTAAGGTTTATCTAAGTTCATCCTTAGAAAGAGACTAACTTGGGACGAACTTAGCCAAACCTTACATTGAGACTAACGTTTGTTTTTGTTCGGCCCAAGTTAGTCTCGTTAGTCTCATTCAATGGGTTGTCTAAGTTCGTCCTTAGAAAGAGACTAACTTGGGACGAACTTAGACAAACCTTAGAATGAGATTAACGTTTGTTTTTGTTCGTCCCAATTTAGTCTCGTTAGTCTCATTCTATGGTTTGTCTAAGTTCGTCCTTAGAAAGAGACTAACTTGGGAAGAACTTGGACAAACGTTACAATGAGACTAACGTTTGTCTTTGTTCGTCCCAATTTAGTCTCGTTAGTCTCATTTTGTGGTTTGTCTAAATTCGTCCTTAAAAAGAGACTAACTTGGGACAAACTTAGACAAACCTTAGAATGAGACTAACGTTTGTCTATGTTTGTCCCAAGTTAGTCTCGTTTGTCTCATTCTATGGTTTGTCTAAGTTCGTCCTTAAAAAGAGACTAACTTGGGACGAACTTAAACAAACCTTAGAATAAGACTAACGTTTGTCTTTGTTCGTCCCAACTAAGTCTCGTTAGTCTCATTCTATGGTTTGTCTAAGTTCGTCCTTAGAAAGAGACTAACTTGGGACGAACTTAGACAAACCTTAGAATGAGACTAACGTTTGTCTTTGTTCGTCCCAACTTAGTCTCGTTAGTCTCATTCTATGGTTTGTCTAAGTTCGTCCTTAGAAAGAGACTAACTTGGGACGAACTTAGACAGACCTTAGAATGAGACTAACGTTTGTGTTTGTTCATCCCAAGTTAGTCTCGTTAGTCTCATTCTATGGTTTGTGTAAGTTTGTCCGTAGAAAGAGACTAACTTTGGACGAACTTAGACAAACGTTACAATGAGACTAACGTTTGTCTTTGTTCGTCCCAATTTAGTCTCGTTAGTCTCATTCTATGGTTTGTCTAAGTTCGTCCTTAGAAAGAGACTAACTTGGGACAAACTTAGACAAACCTTAGAATAAGACTAACGTTTGTCTATGTTCGTCCCAAGTTAGTCACGTTTATCTCATTCTATGGTTTGTCTAAGGTCGTCCTTAGAAAGAGACTAACTTGGGACGAACTTAGACAAACCTTAGAATGAGACTAACGTTTGTCTTTGTTCGTCTAAACTAAGTCTCGTTAGTCTCATTCTATGGTTTGTCTAAGTTCGTCCTTCGAAAGAGACTAACTTGGGACGAACTTAGACACACCTTAGAATGAGACTAACGTTTGTCTTTGTTCGTCCCAACTTAGTCTCTTTAGTCTCATTCTATGGTTTGTCTATGTTCGTCCCAAGTTAGTCTCGTTTGTCTCATTCTATGGTTTGTCTAAGTTCATCCTTAGAAAGAGACTAACTTGGGACGAACTTAGACAAACCTAAGAATGAGACTAACGTTTGTCTTTGTTCGTCCCAAGTTAGTCTTGTTAGTCTCATTCTATGGTTTGTCTAAGTTCGTCATTAAAAGAGACTAACTTGGGACGAACTTAGACAAACCTTAGAATGAGACTAACGTTTGTTTTTGTTCGTCCCAAGTTAGTCTCGTTAGTCTCATTCTATGGTTTTTCTAAGTTCGTCCTTAGGAAGAGACTAACTTGGGACGAACTTAAACAAACCTTAGAATGAGACTAACGTTTGTCTTTGTTCGTTCCTTCTAACGAGACTAACTTGGGACGAACTTAGACAAACCTTAGAATGAGACTAACGTTTGTCTTTGTTCGTCCCTAGTTAGTCTCGTTAGTCTCATTCTATGGTTTGTCTAAGTTCGTCCTTAGAAAGAGAATAACTTGGGACGAACTTAGACAAACCTTAGAATGAGACTAACGTTTGTCTATGTTCGTTCCTTAGAATGAGACTAACTTGGGACGAACATAGACAAACCTTAGAATGAGACTAACGTTTGTCTTTGTTCGTCTAAACTAAGTCTCGTTAGTCTCATTCTATGGTTTGTCTAAGTTCGTCCTTCGAAAGAGACTAACTTGGGACGAACTTAGACAAACCTTAGAATGAGACTAACGTATGTCTTTGTTCGTCCCAACTTAGTCTCTTTAGTCTCATTTTATGGTTTGTCTAAGTTCTTCCTTAGAAAGATACTAACTTGGGACGAACTTAGACAAACCTTAGAATGAGACTAACGGTTGTCTATGTTCGTTCCTTAGAATGAGACTAACTTGGGACGAACTTAGACAAACCTTAGAATGAGACTAACGTTTGTCTTTGTTTGTCCCTAGTTAGTCTCGTTAGTCTCATTCTATGGTTTGTCTAAGTTCGTCCTTGGAAGAAGAATAACTTGGGATGAACTTAGACAAACCATAGAATGAGACTAACATTTTTCTTTGTTCGTCCCAAGTTAGTCTCGATAGTCTCATGTTATGGTTTGTCTAAGTTCGTCCTTAGAAAGAGACTAACTTGGGACAAATTTAGACAAACGTTACAATGAGACTAACGTTTGTCTTTGTTCGTCCCAATTTAGTCTCGTTAGTCTCATTCTATGGTTTGTCTAAGTTCGTCCTTAGAAAGATACTAACTTGGGACGAACTTAGACAAACCTTAGAATTAGAGTAACGTTTGTCAATGTTCATCCCAAGTTAGTCTCGTTAGCCTCATTCTATGGTTCGTCTAAGTTCGTCCTGAGAAAGAGACTAACTTGGGACGAACTTAGACAAATTTTAGAATGAGATTAACGTTTGTTTTTGTTCGTCCCAAGTTAGTCTCGTTAGTCTCATTCTATGGTTTGTCTAAGTTCGTCCTTAGAAAGAGACTAACTTGGGAAGAACTTGGACAAACGTTACAATGAGACTAACGTTTGTCTTTGTTCGTCCCAATTTAGTCTCGTTAGTCTCATTTTGTGGTTTGTCTAAATTCGTCCTTAAAAAGAGACTAACTTGGGACAAACTTAGACAAACCTTAGAATGAGACTAACGTTTGTCTATGTTTGTCCCAAGTTAGTCTCGTTTGTCTCATTCTATAGTTTGTCTAAGTTCGTCCTTAAAAAGAGACTAACTTGGGACGAACTTAAACAAACCTTAGAATAAGACTAACGTTTGTCTTTGTTCGTCCCAACTAAGTCTCGTTAGTCTCATTCTATGGTTTGTCTAAGTTCGTCCTTAGAAAGAGACTAACTTGGGACGAACTTAGACAAAACTTAGAATGAGACTAACGTTTGTCTTTGTTCGTCCCAACTTAGTCTCGTTAGTCTCATTCTATGGTTTGTCTAAGTTCGTCCTTAGAAAGAGACTAACTTGGGACGAACTTAGACAAACCTTAGATTGAGACTAACGTTTGTGTTTGTTCGTCCCAAGTTAGTCTCGTTAGTCTCATTCTATGGTTTGTGTAAGTTTGTCCGTAGAAAGAGACTAACTTTGGACGAACTTAGACAAACGTTACAATGAGACTAACGTTTGTCTTTGTTCGTCCCAATTTAGTCTCGTTAGTCTCATTCTATGGTTTGTCTAAGTTCGTCCTTAGAAAGAGACCAACTTGGGACGAACTTAGACAAACCTTAGAATAAGACTAACGTTTGTCTATGTTCGTCCCAAGTTAGTCTCGTTTATCTCATTCTATGGTTTGTCTAAGGTCGTCCTTAGAAAGAGACTAACTTGGGACGAACTTAGACAAACCTTAGAATGAGACTAACGTTTGTCTTTGTTCGTCTAAACTAAGTCTCGTTAGTCTCATTCTATGGTTTGTCTAAGTTCGTCCTTCGAAAGAGACTAACTTGGGACGAACTTAGACAAACCTTAGAATGAGACTAACGTTTGTCTTTGTTCGTCCCAACTTAGTCCCTTTAGTCTCATTCTATGGTTTGTCTATGTTCGTCCCAAGTTAGTCTCGTTTGTCTCATTCTATGGTTTGTCTAAGTTCATCCTTAGAAGGAGACTAACTTGGGACGAACTTAGACAAACCTAAGAATGAGACTAACGTTTGTCTTTGTTCGTCCCAAGTTAGTCTTGTTAGTCTCATTCTATGGTTTGTCTAAGTTCGTCATTAAAAGAGACTAACTTGGGACGAACTTAGACAAACCTTAGAATGAGACTAACGTTTGTCTTTGTTCGTCCCAAGTTAGTCTCGTTAGTCTCATTCTATGGTTTTTCTAAGTTCGTCCTTAGAAAGAGACTAACTTGGGACGAACTTAAACAAACCTTAGAATGAGACTAACGTTTGTCTTTGTTCGTCCCAAGTTAGTCTCGTTAGTCTCATTCTAAGGTTTGTCTAAGTTTGTCGTTAGAAAGAGACTAACTTGGGACGAACTTAGACAAACCTTAGAATGAGACTAACGTTTGTCTTTGTTCGTCCCTAGTTAGTCTCGTTAGTCTCATTCTATGATTTGTCTAAGTTCGTCCTTAGAAAGAGAATAACTTGGGATGAACTTAGACAAACCATAGAATGAGACTAACATTTGTCTTTGTTCGTCCCAAGTTAGTCTCGATAGTCTCATGTTATGGTTTGTCTAAGTTCATCCTTAAAAAGAGACTAACTTGGGACAAACTTACACAAACGTTACAATGAGACTAACGTTTGTCTTTGTTCGTCCCAATTTAGTCTCGTTAGTCTCATTCTATGGTTTGTCTAAGTTCGTCCTTAGAAAGAGACTAACTTGGGACGAACTTAGACAAACCTTAGAATGAGACTAACGTTTGTCAATGTTCGTCCCAAGTTAGTCTCGTTAGTCTCATTCTATGGTTTGTCTAAGTTCGTCATTAGAAAGAGACTAACTTGGGACGAACTTAGAAAAACCTTAGAATGAGAACAACGTTTGTCTTTGTTCGTCCCAACTAAGTCTCGTTAGTCTCATTCTATGGTTTGTCTAAGTTCGTCCTTAGAAAGAGACTAACTTGGGAAGAACTTAGACAAACCTTAGAATGAGACTAAAGTTTGTCTTTGTTCGTCCCAACTTAGTCTCTTTAGTCTCATTCTATGGTTTGTCTAAGTTCGTCCTTAGAAAGAGACTAACTTGGGACGAACTTAGACAAACCTTAGAATGAGACTAACGTTTGTCTTTGTTCGTCCCAACTTAGTCTCGTTAGTCTCATTCTATGGTTTGTCTAAGTTCGTCCTTAGAAAGAGACTAACTTGGGACGAACTTAGACAAACCTTAGATTGAGACTAACGTTTGTGTTTGTTCGTCCCAAGTTAGTCTCGTTAGTCTCATTCTATGGTTTGTGTAAGTTTGTCTGTAGAAAGAGACTAACTTTGGACGAACTTAGACAAACGTTAGAATGAGACTAACGTTTGTCTTTGTTCGTCCCAATTTAGTCTCGTTAGTCTCATTCTATGGTTTGTCTAAGTTCGTCCTTAGAAAGAGACTAACTTGGGACGAACTTAGACAAACCTTAGAATAAGACTAACGTTTGTCTATGTTCGTCCCAAGTTAGTCTCGTTTATCTCATTCTATGGTTTGTCTAAGGTCGTCCTTAGAAAGAGACTAACTTGGGACGAACTTAGACAAACCTTAGAATGAGACTAACGTTTGTCTTTGTTCGTCTAAACTAAGTCTCGTTAGTCTCATTCTATGGTTTGTCTAAGTTCGTCCTTCGAAAGAGACTAACTTGGGACGAACTTAGACAAACCTTAGAATGAGACTAACGTTTGTCTTTGTTCGTCCCAACTTAGTCCCTTTAGTCTCATTCTATGGTTTGTCTATGTTCGTCCCAAGTTAGTCTCGTTTGTCTCATTCTATGGTTTGTCTAAGTTCATCCTTAGAAGGAGACTAACTTGGGACGAACTTAGACAAACCTAAGAATGAGACTAACGTTTGTCTTTGTTCGTCCCAAGTTAGTCTTGTTAGTCTCATTCTATGGTTTGTCTAAGTTCGTCATTAAAAGAGACTAACTTGGGATGAACTTAGACAAACCTTAGAATGAGACTAACGTTTGTCTTTGTTCGTCCCAAGTTAGTCTCGTTAGTCTCATTCTATGGTTTTTCTAAGTTCGTCCTTAGAAAGAGACTAACTTGGGACGAACTTAAACGAACCTTAGAATGAGACTAACGTTTGTCTATGTTCGTCCCAAGTTAGTCTCGTTAGTCTCATTCTAAGGTTTGTCTAAGTTCGTCGTTAGAAAGAGACTAACTTGGGACGAACTTAGACAAACCTTAGAATGAGACTAACGTTTGTCTTTGTTCGTCCCTAGTTAGTCTCGTTAGTCTCATTCTATGGTTTGTCTAAGTTCGTCCTTAGAAAGAGAATAACTTGGGATGAACTTAGACAAACCATAGAATGAGACTAACATTTGTCTTTGTTCGTCCCAAGTTAGTCTCGATAGTCTCATGTTATGGTTTGTCTAAGTTCATCCTTAGAAAGAGACTAACTTGGGACAAACTTACACAAACGTTACAATGAGACTAACGTTTGTCTTTGTTCGTCCCAATTTAGTCTCGTTAGTCTCATTCTATGGTTTGTCTAAGTTCGTCCTTAGAAAGAGACTAACTTGGGACGAACTTAGACAAACCTTAGAATGAGACTAACGTTTGTCAATGTTCGTCCCAATTTAGTCTCGTTAGTCTCATTCTATGGTTTGTCTAAGTTCGTCATTAGAAAGAGACTAACTTGGGACGAACTTAGAAAAACCTTAGAATGAGACTAACGTTTGTCTTTGTTCGTCCCAACTAAGTCTCGTTAGTCTCATTCTATGGTTTGTCTAAGTTCGTCCTTAGAAAGAGACTAACTTGGGAAGAACTTAGACAAACCTTAAAATGAGACTAAAGTTTGTCTTTGTTCGTCCCAACATAGTCTCTTTAGTCTCATTCTATGGTTTGTCTAAGTTCGTCCTTAGAAAGAAACTAACTTGGGACGAACTTAGACAAACCTTAGAATGAGACTAACGTTTGTCTTTGTTCGTCCCAATTTAGTCTCGTTAGTCTCATTCTATGGTTTGTCTAAGTTCGTCCTTAGACAGAGACTAACTTGGGACGACCTTAGACAAACCTTAGAATGAGACTAACGTTTGTCTTTGTTCGTGCCAAGTTAGTCTCTTTAGTCTCATTCTATGGTTCGTCTAAGTTCATCCTTAGAAAGAGACTAACTTGGGACCAATTTAGACAAACCTAAGAATGAGACTAACGTTTGTCTTTGTTCGTCCCAAATTAGTCTCGTTAGTCTCATTCTATGGTTTGTCTAAGTTCTTCCATAGAAAGAGACTAACTAGGGACGAACTTAGACAAACCTTAGAATGAGACTAACTTTTGTCTTTGTTCGTCCCAACTTAGTCTCTTTAGTCTCATTCTATGGTTTGTATAAGTTCGTCCTTAGAAAGAGACTAACTTGGGACGAACTTAGACAAACCTTAGAATGAGACTAACGTTTGTGTTTGTTCATCCATAGTTTGTCTCGTTAGTCTCATTCTATGGTTTGTCTAAGTTCGTCCTTAGAAAGAGACTAACTTGGGACGAACTTAGACAAACCTTAGAATGGGACTAACGTTTGTCTAGGTTCGTTCCAAGTTAGTCTCGTTAGTCTCATTCTAAGGTTTGTCTAAGTTCGTCGTTAGAAAGAGACTAACTTGGGACGAACTTAGACAAACCTTAGAATGGGACTAACGTTTGTCTAGGTTCGTTCCAAGTTAGTCTCGTTAGTCTCATTCTAAGGTTTGTCTAAGTTCGTCGTTAGAAAGAGACTAACTTGGGACGAACTTAGACAAACCTTAGAATGAGACTAACGTTTGTCTTTGTTCGTCCCAAGTTAATCTCGTTAGTCTCATTCTAAGGTTTGTCTAAGTTCGTCCTTAGAAAGAGACTAACTTGGGCAAACTTAGACAAACCTTAGAATGAGACTAACGTTTGTCTTTGTTCGTCCCAAGTTAGTCTCGTTAGTCTCATTCTAAGGTTTGTCTAAGTTCGTCCTTAGAATGAGACTAACTTGGGATGAACTTAGACAAACCTTAGAATGAGACTAACGTTTGTCTTTGTTCCTCCCTAGTTAGTCTCGTTAGTCTCATTCTATGGTTTGTCTAAGTTCGTCCTTAGAAAGAGAATAACTTGGGATGAACTTAGACAAACCCTAAATGAGACTAACATTTGTCTTTGTTCGTCCCAAGTTAGTCTCGTTAGTCTCATTCTAAGGTTTATCTAAGTTCATCCTTAGAAAGAGACTAACTTGGGACGAACTTAGCCAAACCTTACATTGAGACTAACGTTTGTTTTTGTTCGGCCCAAGTTAGTCTCGTTAGTCTCATTCAATGGGTTGTCTAAGTTCGTCCTTAGAAAGAGACTAACTTGGGACGAACTTAGACAAACCTTAGAATGAGATTAACCTTTGTTTTTGTTCGTCCCAATTTAGTCTCGTTAGTCTCATTCTATGGTTTGTCTAAGTTCGTCCTTAGAAAGAGACTAACTTGGGAAGAACTTGGACAAACGTTACAATGAGACTAACGTTTGTCTTTGTTCGTCCCAATTTAGTCTCGTTAGTCTCATTTTATGGTTTGTCTAAATTCGTCCTTAGAAAGAGACTAACTTGGGACAAACTTAGACAAACCTTAGAATGAGACTAACGTTTGTCTATGTTCGTCCCAAGTTAGTCTCGTTTGTCTCATTCTATGGTTTGTCTAAGTTCGTCCTTAGAAAGAGACTAACTTGGGACGAACTTGAACAAACCTTAGAATAAGACTAACGTTTGTCTTTGTTCGTCCCAACTAAGTCTCGTTAGTCTCATTCTATGGTTTGTCTAGGTTCGTCCTTAGAAAGAGACTGATGGACCACAATTGTATGAATCATAAACACAGTTAAACCCACCAAATTAGACTGTTTGTCTATCTAACTTCGATGTTTTAGTCCCGATACATTTCTACAGGGTATTTCAGAGCTTAGAGAGAATACACGCTAAGGAAGAGCTTTTAGCACAGAAAAGATATCAGGAGACAATCCAAGGTCAAGATCAGACGCTGAATGAAGAAATCTAAAGATCCTGACTTGGAATCATTCAAAACAAATCAAACCGAAAAGAAACCGAAGACAATCCGGAGCTGGAATACACCGATAGTTTTGTGCAAACTGCACAAAATTCACAACCACTCTCCTCATGCCACATGGACCGGCGGCTTTCTCCTCACATCCACCCTTCCTCCTCTCCCCTTCCTCCACATGTCACCCTCTCCTCCATCCATGCCCAAAGCCGCCGGCGGCTTTGCCTTCTCCTCTCCCCTTGTGACACTTGTCTTCCTCTCCTCTTCCCCCCATCTCCACCCTTGGATGCCAAACCACATGCCCTCATCTTGGCCCTCCATTCCCCTCCCCTTAGCCTATAAATACCAAGCTCTCCTCCTCATTTCAAATCATCCCAAAATTGTGTAAAACACTTCTCTCTCTAAGTTTGTTACTATGTAAAGTTTGGTTTGATATCAATAAAAGTTCAGTTTGTTCTCAAATACTTTAGTTCGATCTTGAGTACTCCTGTTGGTTCTTGAGTACTCAAGTTTTCAGTTACAGTTCAAGAGTTACTCCTGTTTGTTCTTGAGTAATCTCTTTCTCTTCTCTCTTTACTCCTGTTTGTTCTTGAGTATTCTTTTCCAAATCCCCAAGTATTTAGTTATGATGTCTAACTCTATGGATATTCGTAACTAAACTCTTCATTCGGTTGAAGGGGAGTTCTTGTTTTATAAAATGTTTTACTTCGTTTAGTTTCTTTTCTCTGTATTCAAAACTTGTTCTATGTGCCATTTATAAGGTCAGACTTTCCAAGTTTGAGTGGAAGCTACGAAAGGGCAAAACTCTTCTGTGGGAAGTCGTGAACATACTCGGGTAAGTGGATGCTACGAAAGGGCAAAGCTTATCTGAGGAGTTCGATCTATCTTTAAAACCATTTGGAAACTGGACCAAAGGGACCAAATGGATGCACAAAAGGCTAAGATACTTCGAAAGGAGGAATTAGTCTGAAGTAGAACAAGGGTTTACAAACAGTGTGGCAAATTGAGCGCTACGAAAGGGCCTCGATACACATTTGAATACTTAGAAGGGTTACTAAAAGAATGAACAGGATATAATACAAGGCCCCCCAAGACCGAATACTTCTCTCGCAATTACAAAACCCCTTTGTCTTTACTTTTATTGTTCAATCAACTGCAACCATCAACCGCTCACAATCCAGAGGACTTGCAATTCACGCATCACCCACTGTAAGTCTTCGCTTTTAATTTCAGTATTTACTTTTCTGTAATTTACTTTTCAGCACTCAAAACCAAAACCAACTAAAAAGTCACGTAGTTGTTAGCACTAAAACCTCAACCAACCTAAAACACGCTCCTTCGCTGAACAAATCCCTTAAAGAATAACCTATCCCCCTAATTCCTCTGGGTTCGACCCCTACTTACCAAGTACTACCCAGTAGTATAGTTGCGAGTAGCGGACTATTATAAATTTATTTGCACAAATCGCTCTGACGACAAGCGGTTCTGTCAAATTGGCACCGTTGCCGGGGAATTAGCCATCAGATAAGTTGTTCGAATCAATACGCACTTCAAAACAACCATGTCTCGCGAAGAAAGCCACCATGACTACCAGGATGACGAAGAAATAAACCTGTACGATCGAAATGATGAGGTTCCATTCGTCGATGATCCGGAACAACTCATCAGAAACAGAAGAGCTCGTGATAGAGAGGCTGCCCGAAGAAACCAAGAACCACCCGAGGACCGAAATCCAGCTGGTCCAGTACAGCCCCCTAGATACCCACCATACCCTCAACCCCGACAAATGCCTAGGCAAGAACCTGTCTTCGACAACTACTATGGGGACAACAACTACCGTGAACCTACTATGGGAGAATTAAATGCCCCTAATTTCGAAACACAGCCGTGGTGCATCTACGAGAACCCTGAATTAGACAACATAACCATCAACGCGACAGTGGCCCACAGCTTGCCAAAATTCTCAGGAACTCAAGGAGAATCCGCCACAACTCACCTCCAACGCCTGCATGGAATTTGCCAAAACCTAAAACCCAATCGAGTGAATATGGACGACTTTAAGTTAAAGGCGTTCTATTTTTCCCTCACAGACTCGGCAAACGACTGGTTCCTTTCATTGCCTTCCGGAAGCATCAGAACATGGGCTCAAATGCAGAAGAAATTCTTAGACAAATACTATCCGGCGGGAAGAGCAATGCAAGTAAGGAGGCAACTACAGGAAATCACACAGGGTCCCAATGAAACCTTGTACGATTACCTGGAAAAATTCAATTACCTAGAAAGGAGCTGCTGTACCCTTGGACTGCCCGAGAAACTCGTCATCGAATACCTCATTGATGGATTAAGACCCTTAGACAAAATGCTCTTGGATGCCTCAGCAGGGGGATCCATGATGAATCTATCATTGAGTGGCATAAGGAATCTCATTCCCAACGTTGCTGAAAATGCCCGATTTAGAGAAGAGACTGCTCGTCAAGATGAATTCTCTCGATCAAAAAAAGTAGCACAAGCCGAAACATCAGTAAACTCCATAACTGAAGAGATGAAACAATTAAAGGAGATGATGATTCAGATCATACGAAGACAACCAGTTCCTGTAAAACCTTGTGAATTTTGCGGTTCTACGGAGCACCAGACTGACACATGCCCGACATTAATAGAAGAGGAACCTGCAGAAGTAAATGTAGTGGGAGGATACCAAGGATACAACAACAGCAACAATAATGACAGAGCCGGACAAAACAGACAGAACGGTCAAGCAACCAACCCAAACTGGCGTAACAACAACTATCCTCAGAAAGAAACACAACCAGCTATCCCTCAACTAGCCCAGTCATTCTACCAACCCCCCCACCGGCAGTATAACCAGAACGCTCAACCAGCAGGCCAATATCAACAAAAAAGACCAAATCAGTACCAAGCCGGCCCGAGCATTCAGCAAGAACCAAGCAAGTCGCTCAATGATACGATGAAGGAGCTCGCAGGAAACGTTAATCAGTTGGGAACTTCACTACACCAGTACCAAGCAAAAACTGACGGGGCAATTTCTGAATTAACTAAACAAATGTCCCAGCTCGCCACCGCAATGTCAACACTTACTCCTGAACCAGGCAGACTTCCTTCACAGACTATCCAAAACCCGAAAGCAAATATCAGCATGATAAGAAGGTCAAACATGAAGGATCCTCTGGGAAAAGTAGCACGGTCCCCAACCTACAAACTTACGAACAATCACTTTTTCCGTAGGCGTCGTCCTGATTGGAATCAAGAAGAAGATCGACCCAATAATGGCAAAACATGGGTCACGCATGCTGACAATGGACGGTACGCATTCACTGTTTGCATAACACCTCCGCCAATCATACACTCTGACATACCAGCATCTGGATGGGATGACGCACCAACTAATATTTATACTTCGGCGCAAAATATTAAGGGGACCGATTATACAAACTCTAAGCCGTGGAATGGGCAGAATGACCAGACAATAGAAAAAGCCCTCACTACAAATCTTGAGTCACAACCGGAAAGAAACAAAGACCCAGGAGCCTTTACAGTCACTTGTGTTATCAATGAAACACAGATTCATAAATGCTTAATCGATCTTGGGGCTGCTGTCAACGCCATGCCTTCCTCCTTGTACTACTTACTAGGACTAGGTCCATTGAAACCACCCCGATCGAATATCGAGCTAGGAGATAAGTCGTGCATCCGTCCAATTGGAGAGTTGGAGGATGTAATACTCCATGTGGGAGAGCTCGCCGTCGCTTCAGATTTTTATATAATACCTACAGGAGAGACCAACGAAGACGACCCTCCAACAATAATATTGGGACGACCATTCCTCTACGCTACAAAAGCAAGAATCGATGTGGGCAAGGGCTCACTATCGCTTAAGTTCGGCGGCAAAATTGCACACTTCTACATTGATAAGAGCCGCATGGATACAAAAAAACCGCCAGACATTATACCTATCTCAGAACAGGATAAACAGATTTCCGACCTTCCAAAAGAGATCAAAAAAGCAACAAGACCAGCAGCTATGGTCAAAGTCCCCTCACCTTCTCAAAAGCAATGGAAAATGAAATCACTAAAACAATGGGAGCAAAACCCAAGCACAACATCCCCCAAGAACTCAGGAAAAGAGAAGGCTGAAACCAATGCAGGAACCGCGGCAAAATTCGACCTGAGCCGCCCATGGGATCCCAACTAGTGATCCCCTTTGCGTCGAGCCAACGACGTTAAACAAGTGCACTGGTCGGGAGGTAACCCGACACTATCTTACTTTTTTGCACTTTTAATTTCTGTCATTTAAATTTCCAATAAGCGCTCTCACCCACTTTTTGTATAGAAGGAATATCTTTCATGTAGGAATTAAGTTTGGAGCAAGACCGGATCAGCCAGGCAGCTTCCGTGAATTTACCGGGCCTGCGCTGAGAGTTCGAGGCCCCAGCCAGACTCCCTCGATTATCTAGCCTCATGCCATGTCGTTTGCACGACACAGTAAAAGGGAGTTCTGTTCTTCTTTTTCCTTAATGTCATTTCCTTCTCTTGTATATATTTGCATGACTTTTGAACTAAGGCACGCCTTCGTTCAAAAGTGTGGGGTGAGAACCATTTGCATGTTTTTCTTTTCTTTTTTAATAATATCTTTTTGAAAATATGAACTTGAGAATGTGAAAAAGATAGATCATAATTCATGCATCAACCTTGTGAAAATTCAACTGTTTAAAAACTTAGAATGTAACTTCTCATTTGTCCTTTGTGCCGAGATAACCTAGGGATGTGGAGTTGATAGAAATTGCCCTAGAGAGGCTTGGCAAGCACTTGAAGGATCAGATCAAACTATATGGTTTTCGAAGTCAGTGGAGGCTGCACTTCAGGTTTCGGTGAATAATTGAAGTCAACTCTGCCTTGAAGCATCTATGTAAAAGGCAAGGACGGGAATCAAACCGTCCTCTCTCTAGTCAAAGTAGCAGAGAAAATAGATGAGCGACCCTCATCTTGACCCGCGCGAAACAACAAAGATGAGAGGAGCGGGGAGGTATTTCCATATGCTTGCGGGCGATGATTGGACCTCCCAAGAAGGCAAAAAACAAGATGGACTAGCAAGTCACAAAGAAGCAAAAAACTCAAAGAAGAAAATCAAAAGAGGCCTAAGGCCCAAAAATGTGAAGGTTTTAACCGAGCAAAAGTGAAGCACTCAACAACGTCAAATCAAAAGCTAAAGGCAAATCACTACAAAAAGCAGTCCATCGCCAAAGAAGAAGAAAGAAAAAAAAGAAAAAAAATCAAGAAAAGGCTCAACTCACTGAAACCCGAATCGAATCACGTGCTAGAGAAAGCTACAAGAAAACCATATAGTGCGAGACGGTCCCGAAGGTGTAGTCCAGGAGCCTGAAAAGGGCTATCTCCCGAAACATCCGAAATAATTTGCATCTCAGCACGAAGGTACACGTATCAAGTTTCTTCTACTTATTTACGCAGTTTAATTTAGTAACAAGTAGTAATGCATGAATTAGGAAAAATCGAGTACCACAATCTTATTTTCATATTTTAACCAACTTACTTAGTAACGCCCTTATAAAGCATTGTTCGGGACGAACAACTAAAAGTGTGGGGTTATCTGATGGACCACAATTGTATGAATCATAAACACAGTTAAACCCACCAAATTAGACTGTTTGTCTATCTAACTTCGATGTTTTAGTCCCGATACATTTCTACAGGGTATTTCAGAGCTTAGAGAGAATACACGCTAAGGAAGAGCTTTTAGCACAGAAAAGATATCAGGAGACAATCCAAGGTCAAGATCAGACGCTGAATGAAGAAATCTAAAGATCCTGACTTGGAATCATTCAAAACAAATCAAACCGAAGAGAAACCGAAGACAATCCGGAGCTGGAATACACCGATAGTTTTGTGCAAACTGCACAAAACTCACAACCACTCTCCTCATGCCACATGGACCGGCGGCTTTCTCCTCACATCCACCCCTCCTCCTCTCCCCTTCCTCCACATGTCACCCTCTCCTCCATCCATGCCCAAAGCCGCCGGCGGCTTTGCCTTCTCCTCTCCCCTTGTGACACTTGTCTTCCTCTCCTCTTCCCCCCATCTCCACCCTTGGATGCCAAACCACATGCCCTCATCTTGGCCCTCCATTCCCCTCCCCTTAGCCTATAAATACCAAGCTCTCCTCCTCATTTCAAATCATCCCAAAATTGTGTAAAACACTTCTCTCTCTAAGTTTGTTACTATGTAAAGTTTGGTTTGATATCAATAAAAGTTCAGTTTGTTCTCAAATACTTTAGTTCGATCTTGAGTACTCCTGTTGGTTCTTGAGTACTCAAGTTTTCAGTTACAGTTCAAGAGTTACTCCTGTTTGTTCTTGAGTAATCTCTTTCTCTTCTCTCTTTACTCCTGTTTGTTCTTGAGTATTCTTTTCCAAATCCCCAAGTATTTAGTTATGATGTCCAACTCTATGGATATTCGTAACTAAACTCTTCATTCGGTTGAAGGGGAGTTCTTGTTTTATAAAATGTTTTACTTCGTTTAGTTTCTTTTCTCTGTATTCAAAACTTGTTCTATGTGCCATTTATAAGGTCAGACTTTCCAAGGTTGAGTGGAAGCTACGAAAGGGCAAAACTCTTCTGTGGGAAGTCATGAACATACTCGGGTAAGTGGATGCTACGAAAGGGCAAAGCTTATCTGAGGAGTTCGATCTATCTTTAAAACCATTTGGAAACTGGACCAAAGGGACCAAATGGATGCACAAAAGGCTAAGATACTTCGAAAGGAGGAATTAGTTTGAAGTAGAACAAGGGTTTACAAACAGTGTGGCAAATTGAGCGCTACGAAAGGGCCTCGATACACGTTTGAATACTTGGAAGGGTTACTAAAAGAATGAACAGGATATAATACAAGGCCCCCCAAGACCGAATACTTCTCTCGCAATTACAAAACCCCTTTGTCTTTACTTTTATTGTTCAATCAACTGCAACCATCAACCGCTCACAATCCGGAGGACTTGCAATTCACGCATCACCCACTGTAAGTCTTCGCTTTTAATTTCAGTATTTACTTTTCTGTAATTTACTTTTCAGCACTCAAAACCAAAACCAACTAAAAAGTCACGTAGTTGTTAGCACTAAAACCTCAACCAACCTAAAACACGCTCCTTCGCTGAACAAATCCCTTAAAGAATAACCTATCCCCCTAATTCCTCTGGGTTCGACCCCTACTTACCAAGTACTACCCAGTAGTATAGTTGCGAGTAGCGGACCATTATAAATTTATTTGCACAAATCGCTCTGACGACAAGCGGTTCTGTCAGAGACTAACTTGGGACGAACTTAGACAAACCTTAGAATGAGACTAACGTTTGTCTTTGTTCGTCCCAACTTAGTCTCGTTAGTCTCATTCTATGGTTTGTCTAAGTTCGTCCTTAGAAAGGGACTAACTTGGGACGAACTTAGACAAACCTTAGAATGAGACTAACGTTTGTGTTTGTTCGTCCCAAGTTAGTCTCGTTAGTCTCATTCTATGGTTTGTGTAAGTTTGTCCTTAGAAAGAGACTAACTTGGGACGAACTTAGACAAACGTTACAATGAGACTAACGTTTGTCTTTGTTCGTCCTAATTTAGTCTCGTTAGTCTCATTCTATGGTTTGTCTAAGTTCGTCCTTAGAAAGAGACTAACTTGGGACGAACTTAGACAAACCTTAGAATGTGACTAACGTTTGTCTATGTTCGTCCTAAGTTAGTCTCGTTTATCTCATTCTATGGTTTGTCTAAGGTCGTCCTTAGAAAGAGACTAACTTGGGACAAACTTAGACAAACCTTAGAATGAGACTAATGTTTGTCTTTGTTCGTCTAAACTAAGTCTCGTTAGTCTCATTCTATGGTTTGTCTAAGTTCGTCCTTCGAAAGAGACTAAGTTGGGACGAACTTAGACAAACCTTAGAATGAGACTAACGTTTGTCTTTGTTCGTCCCAACTTAGTCTCTTTAGTCTCATTTTATGGTTTGTCTAAGTTCGTCCTTAGAAAGAGACTAACTTGGGATGAACTTAGACAAACCTTAGAATGAGACTAACGTTTGTCTATGTTCGTTCCTTAGAATGAGACTAACTTGGGACGAACTTAGACAAACCTTAGAATGAGACTAACGTTTGTCTTTGTTTGTCCCTAGTTAGTCTCGTTAGTCTCATTCTATGGTTTGTCTAAGTTCGTCCTTAGAAAGAGAATAACTTGGGATGAACTTAGACAAACCATAGAATGAGACTAACATTTGTCTTTGTTTGTCCCAAGTTAGTCTCGATAGTCTCATGTTATGGTTTGTCTAAGTTCGTCCTTAGAAAGAGACTAACTTGGGACAAATTTAGACAAACGTTACAATGAGACTAACGTTTGTCTTTGTTCGTCCCAATTTAGTCTCGTTAGTCTCATTCTATGGTTTGTCTAAGTTCGTCCTTAGAAAGAGACTAACTTGGGACGAACTTAGACAAACCTTAGAATGAGACTAACGTTTGTGTTTGTTCGTCCCAAGTTAGTCTCGTTAGTCTCAATCTATGGTTTGTCTAAGTTCGTCCTTAGAAAGAGACTAACTTGGGACGAACTTAGACAAACCTTAGAATGAGACTAACGTTTGTGTTTGTTCGTCCCAAGTTAGTCTCGTTAGTCTCAATCTATGGTTTGTCTAAGTTCGTCCTTAGAAAGAGACTAACTTGGGACGAACTTAGACAAACCTTAGAATGAGACTAACGTTTGTCAATGTTCGTCCCAAGTTAGTCTCGTTAGTCTCATTCTATGGTTTGTCTAAGTTCGTCCTTAGAAAGAGACTAACTTGGGACGAACTTAGACAAACCTTAGAATGAGACTAACGTTTGTGTTTGTTCGTCCCAAGTTAGTCTCGTTAGTCTCAATCTATGGTTTGTCTAAGTTCGTCCTTAGAAAGAGACTAACTTGGGACGAACTTAGACAAACATTACAATGAGACTAACGTTTGTCTTTGTTCGTCCCAAGTTAGTCTCGTTAGTCTCATTCTATGGTTTGTCTAAGTTCTTCCTTAGAAAGAGACTAACTTGGGACGCACTTAGACAAACCTTAGAAAGAGACTAACATTTGTCTTTGTTCGTCCCAAGTTAGTCTCGTTAGTCTCATTCTATGGTTTGTCTAAGTTCGTCCTTAGAAAGAGACTAACTTGGGACGAACTTAGACAAACGTTACAATGAGACTAACGTTTGTCTTTGTTCGTCCCAATTTAGTCTCGATAGTCTCATTCTATGGTTTGTCTAAGTTCGTCCTTAGAAAGAGACTAACTTGGGATGATCTTAGAGAAACCTTAGAATGAAACTAATGTTTGTCAATGTTCGTCCCAAGTTAGTCTCGTTAGTCTCATTCTACGGTTTGTCTAAGTTCGTCCTTAGAAAGAGACTAACTTGGGATGAACTTAGACAAACCTTAGAATGAGACTAACGTTTGTCTCTGTTCCTCCCAATTTAGTCTCGTTAGTCTCATTGTATGGTTTATCTAAGTTCATCCTTAGAAAGAGACTAACTTGGGACGAACTTAGACAAACCTAATAATGAGATTAACGTTTGTCTTTGTTCGTCCCAAGTTAGTCTCGTTTGTCTCATTCTATGGTTTGTCTAAGTTCGTCCTTGGAAAGAGACTAACTTGGGACGAAGTTAGACAAACCTTAGAATGAGACTAACGTTTGTCTTTGTTCGTCCCAACTAAGTCTCGTTAGTCTCATTCTATGGCTTGTCAAAGTTCGTCCTTACAAAGAGACTAACTTGGGACGAACTTAGACAAACCTTAGAATAAGACTTACGTTTGTCTTTGTTCGTCCTAACTAAGGTCTCGTTAGTCTCATTCTATGGTTTGTCTAAGTTCGTCCATAGAAAGAGACTAACTTGGGACGAACTTAGAAAAACCTTAGAATGAGACTACCGTTTGTGTTTGTTCGTCCCAAGTTAGTCTCGTTAGTCTCATTCTATGGTTTGTCTAAGTTTGTCCTTAGAAAGAGACTAATATGGGACGAACTTAGACAAACGTTACAATGAGACTAACGTTTGTCTTTGTTCGTCCCAAGTTAGTCTCGTTAGTCTCATGTTATGGTTTGTCTAAGTTCGTCCTTAGAAAGTGACTAACTTGGGATGAACTTAGACAAACGATACAATGAGCCTAACGTTTGTCTTTGTTCGTCCCAATTTAGTCTCGTTAGTCTCATTCTATGGTTTGTCTAAGTTCGTCCTTAGAAAGAGACTAACTTGGGACGAACTTATTCAAACCTTAGAATGAGGCTAAAGTTTGTCAATGTTCGTCCCAAGTTAGTCTCGTTAGTCTCATTCTATGGTTTGTCTAAGTTCGTCATTAGAAAGAGACTAACATGGGACGAACTTAGACAAACCTTAGAATGAGACTAACGTTTGTCTTTGTTGGCACCAACTTAGTCTCTTTAGTCTCATTTTAAGGTTTGTCTAAGTTCGTCCTTAGAAAGAGACAAACTTGGGATGAACTAAGACAAACCTTAGAATGAGACTAACGTTTGTGTTTGTTCGTCCCAAGTTAGTCTCGTTAGTCTCAATCTATGGTTTGTCTAAGTTCGTCCTTAGAAAGAGACTAACTTGGGACGAACTTAGACAAACGTTACAATGAGACTAACGTTTGTCTTTGTTCGTCCCAAGTTAGTCACGTTAGTCTCATTCTATGGTTTGTCTAAGTTCTTCCTTAGAAAGAGACTAACTTGGGACGCACTTAGACAAATCTTAGAAAGAGACTAACATTTGTCTTTGTTCGTCCCAAGTTAGTCTCGTTAGTCTCATTCTATGGTTTGTCTAAGTTCGTCCTTAGAAAGAGACTAACTTGGGATGATCTTAGAGAAACCTTAGAATGAAACTAATGTTTGTCAATGTTCGTCCCAAGTTAGTCTCGTTAGTCTCATTCTATGGTTTGTCTAAGTTCGTCCTTAGAAAGAGACTAACTTGGGATGAACTTAGACAAACCTTAGAATGAGACTAACGTTTGTCTCTGTTCCTCCCAATTTAGTCTCGTTAGTCTCATTGTATGGTATGTCGAAGTTCATCCTTAGAAAGAGACTAACTTGGGACGAACTTAGACAAACCTTAGAATGAGACTAACGTTTGTCTTTGTTCGTCCCAAGTTAGTCTCGTTAGTCTCATTCTATGGTTTGTCTAAGTTCGTCCTTAGAAAGAGACTAACTTGGGACGCACTTAGACAAACCTAATAATGAGATTAACGTTTGTCTTTGTTCGTCCCAAGTTAGTCTCGTTAGTCTCATTCTATGGTTTGTCTAAGTTCGTCCTTAAAAAGAGACTAACTTGGGAAGAACTTAGACAAACCTTAGAATGAGACTAACGTTTGTCTTTGTTCGTCCCAACTAAGTCTCGTTAGTCTCATTCTATGGCTTGTCAAAGTTCGTCCTTACAAAGAGACTAACTTGGGACGAACTTAGACAAACCTTAGAATGAGACTTACGTTTGTCTTTGTTCGTCCCAACTAAGGTCTCGTTAGTCTCATTCTATGGTTTGTCTAAGTTCGTCCTTAGAAAGAGACTAACTTGGGACGAACTTAGAAAAACCTTAGAATTAGACATCCGTTTGTGTTTGTTCGTCCCAAGTTAGTCTCGTTAGTCTCATTCTATGGTTTGTCTAAGTTTGTCCTTAGAAAGAGACTAATATGGGACGAGCTTAGACAAACGTTACAATGAGACTAACGTTTGTCTTTGTTCGTCCCAAGTTAGTCTCGTTAGTCTCATGTTATGGTTTGTCTAAGTTCGTCCTTAGAAAGAGACTAACTTGGGATGAACTTAGACAAACGATACAATGAGCCTAACGTTTGTCTTTGTTCATCCCAATTTAGTCTCGTTAGTCTCATTCTATGGTTTGTCTAAGTTCGTCCTTAGAAAGAGACTAACTTGGGACGAACTTATTCAAACCTTAGAATGAGGCTAAAGTTTGTCAATGTTCGTCCCAAGTTAGTCTCGTTAGTCTCATTCTGTGGTTTGTCTAAGTTCGTCATTAGAAAGAGACTAACTTGGGACGAACTTAGACAAACCTTAGAATGAGACTAACGTTTGTCTTTGTTCGTCCCAACTTAGTCTCATTCTATGGTTTGTCTAAGTTCTTCCTTAGAAAGAGACTAACTTGGGATGAACTAAGACAAACCTTAGAATGAGACTAACGTTTGAGTTTGTTCGTCCCAAGTTAGTCTCGTTAGTCTCAATCTATGGGTTGTCTAAGTTCGTCCTTAGAAAGAGACTAACCTGGGACGAACTTAGACAAACGTTACAATGAGACTAACGTTTGTCTTTGTTCGTCCCAAGTTAGTCTCGTTAGTCTCATTCTATGGTTTGTCAAAGTTCTTCCTTAGAAAGAGACTAACTTGGGACGCACTTAGACAAACCTTAGAAAGAGACTAACATTTGTCTTTGTTCGTCCCAAGTTAGTCTCGTTAGTCTCATTCTATGGTTTGTCTAAGTTCGTCCTTAGAAAGAGACTAACTTGGGACGAACTTAGACAAACGTTACAATGAGACTAACGTTTGTCTTTGTTCGTCCCAATTTAGTCTCGTTAGTCTCATTCTATGGTTTGTCAAAGTTCGCCCTTAGAAAGAGACTAACTTCGGATGATCTTAGAGAAACCTTAGAATGAAACTAATGTTTGTCAATGTTCGTCCCAAGTTAGTCTCGTTAGTCTCATTCTATGGTTTGTCTAAGTTCGTCCTTAGAAAGAGACTAACTTGGGATGAACTTAGACAAACCTTAGAATGAGACTAACGTTTGTCTCTGTTCGTCCCAATTTAGTCTCGTTAGTCTCATTGTATAGTTTGTCTAAGTTCATCCTTAGAAAGAGACTAACTTGGGACGAACTTAGACAAACCTTAGAATGAGACTAACGTTTGTCTTTGTTCGTCCCAAGTTAGTCTCGTTAGTCTCATTCTATGGTTTGTCTAAGTTCGTCCTTAGAAAGAGACTAACTTGGGACGCACTTAGACAAACCTAATAATAAGATTAACGTTTGTCTTTGTTCGTCCCAAGTTAGTCTCGTTAGTCTCATTCTATGGTTTGTCTAAGTTCGTCCTTAGAAAGAGACTAACTTGGGACGAACTTAGACAAACCTTAGAATGAGACTAACATTTGTCTTTGTTCGTCCCAACTAAGTCTCGTTAGTCTCATTCTATGGCTTGTCAAAGTTCGTCCTTAAAAAGAGACTAACTTGGGACGAACTTAGACAAACCTTAGAATGAGACTTACGTTTGTCTTTGTTCGTCCCAACTTAGTCTCGTTAGTCTCATTCTATGGTTTGTCTAAGTTCGTCCTTAGAAAGAGACTAACTTGGGACGAACTTAGAAAAACCTTAGAATGAGACTACCGTTTGTGTTTGTTCGTCCCAAGTTAGTCTCGTTAGTCTCATACTATGGTTTGTCTAAGTTTGTCCTTAGAAAGAGACTAACTTGGGACGAACTTAGACAAACCTTAGAATCAGACTAACGTTTGTCTTTGTTTGTCCCAAGTTAGTCTCGTTACTCTCATTCTATGGTTTGTCTATGTTCGTCCTTAGAAAGAGACTAACTTGGGATGAACTTAGACAAACGATACAATGAGCCTAACGTTTGTCTTTGTTCGTCCCAATTTAGTCTCGTTAGTCTCATTCTATGGTTTGTCTAAGTTCGTCCTTAGAAAGAGACTAACTTGGGACGAACTTATTCAAACCTTAGAATGAGTCTAACGTTTGTCAATGTTCGTCCCAACTAAGTCTCGTTAGTCTCATTCTATGGTTTGTCTAAGTTCGTCCTTAGAAAGAGACTAACTTGGGACAAACATAGACAAACCTTAGAATGAGACTAACGTTTGTCTTTGTTCATCCCAACTTAGTCTTTTTAGTCTCATTATATGGTTTGTCTCAGTTCATCCTTAGAAAGAGACTAACTTGGGACGAACTTAGACAAACCTTAGAATGAGACTAACGTTTGTCTTTGTTCGTCCCAAGCTAGTCTCGTTAGTCTCATTCTATGGTTTGTCTAAGTTCGTCCTTAGAAATAGACTAACTTGGGACGAACTTAAACAAACCTTAGAATGAGACTAACGTTTGTCTTTGTTCGTCCCAAGTTAGTCTCGTTAGTCTCATTCTAAGGTTTATCTAAGTTCGTCCTTAGAAAGAGACTAACTTGGGACGAACTTAGCCAAACTTAGAATGAGACTAACGTTTGTCAATGTTCGTCCCAAGTTAGTCTCGTTAGTCTCATTCTATGGTTTTTCTAAGTTCGTCATTAGAAAGAGACTAACTTGGGACGAACTTAGACAAACCTTAGAATGAGACTAACGTTTGTCTTTGTTGGTCCCAACTAAGTCTCGTTAGTCTCATTCTATGGTTTGTCTAAGTTCGTCCTTAGAAAGAGACTAACTTGGGACAAACATAGACAAACCTTTAAATGAGACTAACGTTTGTCTTTGTTCATCTTAACTTAGTCTCTTTAGTCTCATTCTATGGTTTGTCTCAGTTCGTCTTTAGAAAGAGACTAACTTGGGACGAACTTAGACAAACCTTAGAAAGAGACTAACATTTGTCTTTCTTCGTCCCAAGTTAGTCTCGTTAGTCTCATTCTATGGTTTGTCTAAGTTCGTCCTTAGAAAGAGACTAACTTGGGATGCACTTAGACAAACATTAGAAAGAGACTAACATTTGTCTTTGTTCGTCCCAAGTTAGTCTCGTTAGTCTCATTCTATGGTTTGTCTAAGTTCGTCCTTAGAAAGAGACTAACTTGGGATGATCTTAGAGAAACCTTAGAATGAAACTAATGTTTGTCAATGTTCGTCCCAAGTTAGTCTCGTTAGTCTCATTCTATGGTTTGTCTAAGTTCGTCCTTAGAAACAGACTAACTTGGGATGAACTTAGACAAACCTTAGAACGAGACTAACGTTTGTCTCTGTTCGTCCCAATTTAGTCTCGTTAGTCTCATTGTATGGTTTGTCTAAGTTCATCCTTAGAAAGAGACTAACTTGGGACGAACTTATTCAAACCTTAGAATGAGTCTAACGTTTGTCAATGTTCGTCCCAACTAAGTCTCGTTAGTCTCATTCTATGGTTTGTCTAAGTTCGTCCTTAGAAAGAGACTAACTTGGGACAAACATAGACAAACCTTAGAATGAGACTAACGTTTGTCTTTGTTCATCCCAACTTAGTCTCTTTAGTCTCATTCTATGGTTTGTCTCAGTTCGTCCTTAGAAAGAGACTAACTTGGGACGAACTTAGACAAACCTTAGAATGAGACTAACGTTTGTCTTTTTTCGTCCCAAGCTAGTCTCGTTAGTCTCATTCTATGGTTTGTCTAAGTTCGTCCTTAGAAAGAGACTAACTTGGGACGAACTTAAACAAACCTTAGAATGAGACTAACGTTTGTCTTTGTTCGTCCCAAGTTAGTCTCGTTAGTCTCATTCTAAGGTTTATCTAAGTTCGTCCTTAGAAAGAGACTAACTTGGGACGAACTTAGCCAAACTTAGAATGAGACTAACGTTTGTCAATGTTCGTCCCAAGTTAGTCTCGTTAGTCTCATTCTATGGTTTTTCTAAGTTCGTCATTAGAAAGAGACTAACTTGGGACGAACTTAGACAAACCTTAGAATGAGACTAACGTTTGTCTTTGTTCGTCCCAACTAAGTCTCGTTAGTCTCTGATACGGGGCGGAAGCGGGACTTCACGATGTAGGATTTGATGGAGGAGGATAGGTAGTGCAACCCGACGACTCTTGAAGCCAACCACTGCTTGTGCAATGACCTGCAACAAGTAATTGCCTAACCACACTCTAAGTTTCCAAACCACACAACCACGCACGAAGTTGGAAGCACAATTTGGTTGCCGTCGAACGACCGCTTATGCAATCTCACAAGGAAACTACAAGAGCAAGGGGGTAGAGAACTCTCTCTTGAAAAAAGATGTAGCAATAGCTAAATCTGAAATGTTGATGAATAATATTTCCAAAATCTGAATGTGTTTTCAAAATACATGTAGATGAGGATTAATACTAAGAAATGAAAGTAAATGCATGTGTTGTGGACTTGTGCAGCCACCATGGGATCTTGAGTAGCCTCTTTTGAGCAATGAGCAGCTACCATGGAGTCTTGTGCATTCTCCTTTGATCCTTGTTCAGCCATAAGTGCCCATGATTGATCTTTGTGCAATACTATTAATAGCCATGCTTTCAATTTGTGCTTTGTTTGATGTGCTAAGGGAAAAGCATCAATTCTGGTCCTTTATTGCTTTCTTTCTTGCACTAAATGATGTTAGACTTCTCCCTTTGTTCTTCGTGCATGAGTCCTCCATAAGTGTCCCTTCTTTATGTCCATCCACTTTTGAGAATCTGAGTAATAAAAGCACACTAGATTTAGGCAGCATAAAGTTCTCATCAATTGTAGTATAACAATCAACTAGGAGTGAATTCACCTCATGTTGAATTTGTTTTGCTCGGTTCCTAGTCATTGGACCTTTGAAAGCTTCTTTCGTCGATGCATCAGCTTGTAGTTGTATAGGATTACTTGTAATAGTAGATGACCGACGAGGTGAGGCTAGTGTGTCCTCATCATCCTCCCCCTCTTCAAAAAGAGTCGTCCTCGACTCTGATTCTTCTTCACCCAAGTAAGGCGACAAGTCAGCCACGTTGAAAGTGGGACTCACCGCATAGTCTTCTGGAAGTTCAATCTTGTAGGCATTGTCATTTATTTTTGCTAACACTTTGAATGGTCCATCCCCACGAGGCATGAGTTTGGACTTGCGTTTCTCCGGAAAACGTTCTTTACGTAGATGTATCCAAACTAGATCTCCGGGTTCAAACGTTACCTTCTTTCGGTTCTTGTTAGCCTTGTGTGCGTAATACTTTACCTTTTTCTCAATCTGCTCCTTAGTCTTCTCGTGAATCCTTCTCACATATGCAGCACGCTTTGAGGCCTCCATATTACTTCGTTCTTGCAATGGAAGTGGCAGCAAGTCGAGTGGTGAAATGGGTTTGAATCCATAAACCACCTCAAATGGGCACATGCTTGTGGTAGAGTGAACTGCCCTATTGTAAGCGAACTCGATGTGCGGCAAGCACTCTTCCCATTCCCTTAGGTTCTTCTTGATCATAGTCCTTAGTAACGTTGAAAGGGTACGGTTTACCACCTCCGTTTGGCCGTCAGTTTGTGGGTGACAAGTTGTTGAAAACAATAGCTTGGTCCCAAGCTTTCCCCATAATGTCTTCCAAAAGTAGCTCATAAACTTCACATCACGATCAGATACGATCGTCCTTGGTACTCCATGCAGACGCACAACCTCCCTGAAAAATAAATCAGCCACATGTGAAGCATCATCGCTCTTATGACATGGAATGAAATGTGCCATCTTCGAGAATCTATCAACAACAACAAAAACTGAATCCCTTCCTCTCTTAGTTTTAGGTAGTCCTAACACAAAATCCATACTAATATCTTTCCAAGGAACACTAGGAACTGGTAGAGGAGTATATAAACCGTGAGGGTTAAGTTTTGACTTAGCTTTGTGACATGTAATGCATCGCTGCACGAATCTTTCAACATCCTTCCTCATCTTTGGCCAATAAAAATGATCAGCAAGCATCTCATAAGTCTTCTCCCGGCCAAAAGGACCCATTAAACCACCTGCATGTGATTCTTGCAATAACAAAAGCCTAACCGAACAATCAGGAACACAAAGTTTGTTAGCTCTAAAAAGAAATCCATCATGCATATGATACTTATCCCATCCTTTTCCATCTTGACATCTTTCATATGGTTCTGAAAAGTAAGGATCAGCAACATACAAAGCTTTCAAACTTTCAAGTCCAAGCACTTTTACCTCTAATTGGTTCAACAAAACATGTCTACGAGATAGAGCATCAGCAACCATGTTTTCTTTACCCTTCTTATATCTCACAACATATGGGAAAGTCTCAATGAATTCTACCCATTTAGCATGCCTCCTATTGAGCTTAGCTTGACCCTTAAGATGTTTCAATGCTTCATGATCAGAATGAATGACAAACTCCTTAGTCCATAAGTAATGTTGCCAAGTTTCAAGCACACGAACTAAAGCATACAATTCCTTATCATAAACTGAATAGTTCAACTTTGCACCGCCCAATTTCTCACTAAAATATGCTATCGGTTTGCTTTCTTGCATTAAGACACCACCAATACCTATTCCACTAGCATCACACTCTATTTCAAAAGTTTTGTTAAAATCAGGAAGAACAAGCACCGGTGACTCCGTTAATCGTTTCTTAAGCTCTTTGAAAGCATTTTCTTGAGGCACATCCCATTTGAAAACAACACCCTTCTTTGTTAACTCATTCAATGGGGCAGCAATGGTACTAAAATCCTTAACAAACCTTCTATAGAAACCAGCAAGACCATGAAAACTTCTTACTTGACTCATATTGAGAGGAGTAGGCCAATTCTTGATTGCCTCAACTTTTGATTCGTCAACCTCAATTCCTTGCCCTGAAACGACATAGCCAAGAAAAACAACCTTCTTCGTGCAAAATGAGCACTTGTCCATGTTAGCATATAACTGTTCCCTCCTAAGAACATCTAACACAAGTTTGATATGATCAATATGCTCATCTATAGACTTGATGTATATCAAGATGTCATCAAAGTAAACAACAACAAATCTCCCAATGTAAGCTCTCAAGACATGATTCATTAACCTCATGAAAGTACTAGGTGCATTAGTTAATCCAAACGGCATGACTAACCACTCATACAATCCAAATTTTGTTTTGAATGCCGTTTTCCATTCATCTCCCTCTTTCATCCGAATTTGATGATATCCACTACGCAAATCAACCTTAGAGAATATCATAGAGCCACTAAGTTCATCAAGCATATCATCTAACCTAGGAATAGGATGACGATATCGAACAGTAATATTGTTTATGGCCCTACAATCAACACACATACGCCAAGAACCATCCTTCTTAGGAACTAAAATAACAGGGACAGCACAAGGACTTAAACTTTCACGTACATAACCTTTATTTAAAAGTTCTTGTACCTGCCTTTGTATCTCCTTTGTCTCTTTGGGATTTGTGCGGTATGGTGGTCGGTTTGGAAGTGAAGCTCCTGGAATGAGATCAATTTGATGTTCAATGCCACGCAATGGAGGTAAACCCGCTGGAACCTCCTCTGGAAAGACATCCTTGTAATCCTGCAAAACACGAGAAAAGGCACTAGGAAGAGATGTCAAGTCGTTAGTCGATACCAATGTGTCTTTGTACATCAGCACAAAGATCACTTGACTGGTGTTATTCCTCACATCTCTCAACTCAGATTTGGTGGCTAGCATGACGAAATTCTCTCCCTCACTTTTCTGTTTCTCTCTCGTGTTTGTTTTGGGACACTCACTCACTGTTTTGTGGTTTCCGCTCGTATGTTTTTTCTCTCCAACTCTCACACTCACTTTGTTTCCCTCGCTGGCTTTTTGCATATGATCAGTCATAATTTGTTGAGGTGTCATAGGTCGGAGCACCAAATCCTTGCCTTTCCACTTGATTGTGTAATGGTTTGTGCGTCCACAATGTTGCGCTGAAACATCATATTGCCACGGCCTTCCCAATAGTAAATGACACACCTTCATGGGTAGAACATCACACTCAACCGTGTCAATATAATCGCCAATCTTAAACTGAACTTTTACCTTGTGTGTAATCTTCATTTCTCCGCAATCACTTAACCATTGCACATGGTATGGGTGAGGATGTGGCAGCAACTTCAGCTCAAGCTTTTCACACATCTCTTTACTTGCAAGGTTTTGGCAACTTCCTCCATCAATTATTACCTTCGCAACTTTGTCTTGAACTTTTGCTCTTGTTTGGAAAAGGTTGTGCCGTTGACAATTCTCTGAATCTTTCACTTGCACGCTGAGCACCTTGGTAACAACAAGTGAGGCACCTTGCTCATAATCACAATAATTGTGTTCTTCATCATCAAGAGTATCATTAGCAACTTCGTCTTCCAAATCACTTGCTGATTCATACTCTCCTTCCTCAGTGACGAGCATAGTACGGTTGTTTGGGCAGTCTTTAATCATATGACCACGTCCCTTACACTTGAAACACTCAATGTCTCTACTCTTGGATGTGGATCCAATGGAAGATGAACTAGATGACGCTGATTTGCCTTTCTCCCTTGAAGTTTCAGTTCCACCACTACGAGTGTTGGAACGATTGCCACCTACAGAGTTAGTGGTGATGCCTCGACCAACATTAAATTGCGGTACAAACTTACTTCCACTTGTTGTAGTCCGAGTAGTGAATGAGGTTGATTTGTTCAGCTTTGAGTCATCTTGCAATTGTCGTTCAGCCTTTGAAGCAAGATGCACCAACTCTATGACATTTCGGTAAGGTTGTAGCTCAACAATCCGTTTCACACTTGTGTTCAACCCATACAAGAATCGAGCCATGGACTGCTCCTCATCTTCTTGTATATCGGCACGTATAATAGCCTTCTCCATCTCCTTGTGGTACTCCTCAACAGATTGTTTACCTTGCCTCAAGTTTTGAAGCTTGTCAAAGATGTCTCTTCTATAGTGTCTTGGAATGAATCTCGCCCTCATCTCACGCTTCATTTCTGCCCAAGTAGCAATAGGGAATCCTTCTCCTTCTTCTCGTTGTCGCTGGACTTGTTCCCACCATATAAGCGCATAGTCTTCAAACTCCAATGAAGCCATGGCAAGCTTCTTCTCTTCGGAATAGTTATGCATGCGGAAAATCTTATCAACCTTCAACTCCCATGTAAGATAAGCTTCTGGATTAGATCCTCCTTCAAACTTTGGCATAGTAAATTTCAGCTTACCAAACCTTTCCTCATCACGAACAAAGTTTCCACGTTGACGGAATCCAGCATTTCTAAACATGTCACGATCCTCATTGTCAAATTCATCATCAATGTAACCATGGTTCATATTACCTCTTCCACGACCTCGTCCTCGTCCATTGAATGGAGCATCTCTAAAATTATTCCCACGACCAGCAACTACGTTGTTTGTGTTGTTGGCGACATGGTTTCGCCCTCCTTGAGCAATTGGTGCAGCAACCTCTCCATTAGTCCTCTCAGTCTCATCGCCATGCACACTTGCATCTCCCGTGGCTTGTCGTAGTTCTCGAACAACTTGAGCAACTATATAACTTGCATAGCAGCAAGATTTTGGGTTAGTTGTTGATTAACATTACCCATAAGTTGTTGAAGATCCTCAGATATTCTATCTTGCTTTTCCTCCAATGACTCAATGCTTGCCCGAAACTCTTGACGAAGATGATCACGTAAAGCATTGAAATGGAGACGTGTGATGGGCAGATTGAGTTGTTCAGCGCCATCAATTTCATATTCATCTCCATCACCTGCCATGATTAGCTGTGGAAAACTCTATACTAAAGATAAATGTGTATGAAAGAAAAAAAAGAACCTCAAACCTCACTTTCTCTTACCAACCGAAGCTCGTGAAGATTCCAAGTGAGTGCAGATTTGTGTTTTACTTCGGTGATGATGGTTGGTCCAAAAGAGTGAACAATCAAGCGCATACAAGTCGAGAATCACACAAACAATGGCTGATTTTGGATGCACTACTCAATAGACTAGATGAAATCCCTACAAATTCAGCAACTTTTTTTATTGCTTTTTTTTGTTGCTTTTTTTTTGCTTTTTTTTTGCTTTTTTTTTTTGCTTTTTTTTTGCTTTTTTTTTTGCTTTTTTTTTTGCTTTTTTTTTTTGCTTTTTTTTTTGCTTTTTTTTTTGCTTTTTTTTTGCTTTTTTTTTTTGCTTTTTTTTTTCTTTTTTTTTTGCTTTTTTTTGCTTTTTTTTTGCTGTTTTTTTTACAGAATTGAAATCAACAAAACTACAAAGGGATAGATGGTACCAATGTAACAATGGCTCTGATTACCAAATGATACGGGGCGGAAGCGGGACTTCACGATGTAGGATTTGATGGAGGAGGATAGGTAGTGCAACCCGACGACTCTTGAAGCCAACCACTGCTTGTGCAATGACCTGCAACAAGTAATTGCCTAACCACACTCTAAGTTTCCAAACCACACAACCACGCACGAAGTTGGAAGCACAATTTGGTTGCCGTCGAACGACCGCTTATGCAATCTCACAAGGAAACTACAAGAGCAAGGGGGTAGAGAACTCTCTCTTGAAAAAAGATGTAGCAATAGCTAAATCTGAAATGTTGATGAATAAAATTTCCAAAATCTGAATGTGTTTTCAAAATACATGTAGATGAGGATTAATACTAAGAAATGAAAGTAAATGCATGTGTTGTGGACTTGTGCAGCCACCATGGGATCTTGAGTAGCCTCTTTTGAGCAATGAGCAGCTACCATGGAGTCTTGTGCATTCTCCTTTGATCCTTGTTCAGCCATAAGTGCCCATGATTGATCTTTGTGCAATACTATTAATAGCCATGCTTTCAATTTGTGCTTTGTTTGATGTGCTAAGGGAAAAGCATCAATTCTGGTCCTTTATTGCTTTCTTTCTTGCACTAAATGATGTTAGACTTCTCCCTTTGTTCTTCGTGCATGAGTCCTCCATAAGTGTCCCTTCTTTATGTCCATCCACTTTTGAGAATCTGAGTAATAAAAGCACACTAGATTTAGGCAGCATAAAGTTCTCATCAATTGTAGTATAACAATCAACTAGGAGTGAATTCACCTCATGTTGAATTTGTTTTGCTCGGTTCCTAGTCATTGGACCTTTGAAAGATTCTTTCGTCGATGCATCAGCTTGTAGTTGTATAGGATTACTTGTAATAGTAGATGACCGACGAGGTGAGGCTAGTGTGTCCTCATCAGTCTCATTCTATGGTTTGTCTAAGTTCGTCCTTAGAAAGAGACTAACTTGGGACAAACATAGACAAACCTTTGAATGAGACTAAGGTTTGTCTTTGTTCATCCCAACTTAGTCTCTTTAGTCTCATTCTATGGTTTGTCTCAGTTCGTCTTTAGAAAGAGACTAACTTGGGACGAACTTAGACAAACCTTAGAAAGAGACTAACATATGTCTTTCTTCGTCCCAAGTTAGTCTCGTTAGTCTCATTATATGGTTTGTCTAAGTTCGTCCTTAGAAAGAGACTAACTTGGGACGCACTTAGACAAACATTAGAAAGAGACTAACATTTGTCTTTGTTCGTCCCAAGTTAGTCTCGTTAGTCTCATTCTATGGTTTGTCTAAGTTCGTCCTTAGAAAGAGACTAACTTGGGACGAACTTAGAAAAACCTTAGAATGAGACTACCGTTTGTGTTTGTTCGTCCCAAGTTAGTCTCGTTAGTCTCATACTATGGTTTGTCTAAGTTTGTCCTTAGAAAGAGACTAATATGGGACGAACTTAGACAAACGTTACAATGAGACTAACGTTTGTCTTTGTTGGTCCCAAGTTAGTCTCGTTAGTCTCATGTTATGGTTTGTCTATGTTCGTCCTTAGAAAGAGACTAACTTGGGACGAACTTAGACAAACGATACAATGAGCCTAACGTTTGTCTTTGTTCGTCCCAATTTAGTCTCGTTAGTCTCATTCTATGGTTTGTCTAAGTTCGTCCTTAGAAAGAGACTAACTTGGGACGAACTTATTCAAACCTTAGAATGAGGCTAACGTTTGTCAATGTTCGTCCCAACTAAGTCTCGTTAGTCTCATTCTATGGTTTGTCTAAGTTCATCCTTAGAAAGAGACTAACTTGGGACAAACATAGACAAACCATAGAATGAGACTAACGTTTGTCTTTGTTCATCCCAACTTAGTCTCTTTAGTCTCATTCTATGGTTTGTCTCAGTTCGTCCTTAGAAAGAGACTAACTTGGGACAAACTTAGACAAACCTTAGAATGAGACTAACGTTTGTCTTTGTTCGTCCCAAGTTAGTCTCGTTAGTCTTATTCTATGGTTTGTC
Organism: Rhodiola kirilowii; assembly: GCA_033675215.1. Taxonomy (NCBI): domain Eukaryota; kingdom Viridiplantae; phylum Streptophyta; class Magnoliopsida; order Saxifragales; family Crassulaceae; genus Rhodiola; species Rhodiola kirilowii. Next base: position 1,845,134 of record JAUCNB010000016.1, read on the forward strand.
TAAGTTCGTCCTTAGAAAGAGACTAACTTGGGACGAACTTAAACAAACCTTAAATGAGACTAACGTTTGTCTTTGTTCGTCCCAAGTTAGTCTAGTTAGTCTCATTCTAAGGTTTATCTAAGTTCGTCCTTAGAAAGAGACTAACTTGGGACGAACTTAGCCAAACTTAGAATGAGACTAACGTTTGTCAATGTTCGTCCCAAGTTAGTCTCGTTAGTCTCATTCTATGGTTTTTCTAAGTTCGTCATTAGAAAGAGACTAACTTGGGACGAACTTAGACAAACCTTAGAATGAGACTAACGTTTGTCTTTGTTCGTCCCAACTAAGTCTCGTTAGTCTCATTCTATGGTTTGTCTAAGTTCGTCCTTAGAAAGAGACTAACTTGGGACAAACATAGACAAACCTTAGAATGAGACTAACGTTTGTCTTTGTTCATCCCAACTTAGTCTCTTTAGTCTCATTCTATGGTTTGTCTCAGTTCGTCTTTAGAAAGAGACTAACTTGGGACGAACTTAGACAAACCTTAGAAAGAGACTAACATTTGTATTTGTTCGTCCCAAGTTAATCTCGTTAGTCTCATTCTATGGTTTGTCTAAGTTCGTCCTTAGAAAGAGACTAACTTGGGACGCACTTAGACAAACCTTAGAAAGAGACTAACATTTGTCTTTGTTCGTCCCAAGTTAGTCTCGTTAGTCTCATTCTATGGTTTGTCTAAGTTCGTCCTTAGAAAGAGACTAACTTGGGACGAACTTAGACAAACGTTACAATGAGACTAACGTTTGTCTTTGTTCGTCCCAATTTAGTCTCGTTAGTCTCATTCTATGGTTTGTCTAATTTCGTCCTTAGAAAGAGACTAACTTGGGATTATCTTAGAGAAACCTTAGAATGAAACTAATGTTTGTCAATGTTCGTCCCAAGTTAGTCTCGTTAGTCTCATTCTATGGTTTGTCTAAGTTCGTCCTTAGAAACAGACTAACTTGGGATGAACTTAGACAAACCTTAGAACGAGACTAACGTTTGTCTCTGTTCGTCCCAATTTAGTCTCGTTAGTCTCATTGTATGGTTTGTCTAAGTTCATCCTTAGAAATAGACTAACTTGGGACGAACTTAGACAAACCTTAGCATGAGACTAACGTTTGTCTTTGTTCGTCCCAAGTTAGTCTCGTTAGTCTCATTCTATGGTTTGTCTAAGTTCGTCCTTAGAAAGAGACTAACTTGGGACGCACTTAGACAAACCTAATAATGAGATTAACGTTTGTCTTTGTTCGTCCCAAGTTAGTCTCGTTAGTCTCATTCTATAGTTTGTCTAAGTTCGTCCTTAGAAAGAGACTAACTTGGGACGAATTTAGACAAACCTTAGAATGAGACTAACGTTTGTCTTTGTTCGTCCCAACTAAGTCTCGTTAGTCTCATTCTATGGCTTGTCAAAGTTTTGTTCGTCCCAAGTTAGTCTAAGTTTGTCTCATTCTATGGTTTGTCTAAGTTTGTCCTTAGAAAGAGACTAATATGGGACGAACTTAGACAAACGTAACAATGAGACTAACGTTTGTCTTTGTTCGTCCCAAGTTAGTCTCGTTAGTCTCATGTTATGGTTTGTCTAAGTTCGTCCTTAGAAAGAGACTAACTTGGGACGAACTTAGACAAACGATACAATGAGCCTAACGTTTGTCTTTGTTCGTCCCAATTTAGTCTCGTTAGTCTCATTCTATGGTTTGTCTAAGTTCGTCCTTAGAAAGAGACTAACTTGGGACGAACTTATTCAAACCTTAGAATGAGGCTAACGTTTGTCAATGTTCGTCCCAAGTTAGTCTCGTTAGTCTCATTCTATGGTTTGTCTAAGTTCGTCATTAGAAAGAGACTAACTTGGGACGAACTTAGACAAACATTAGAATGAGACTAACGTTTGTCTTTGTTCATCCCAACTAAGACTCGTTAGTCTCATTCTATGGTTTGTCTAAGTTCGTCCTTAGAAAGAGACTAACTTGGGACGAACTTAGACAAACCTTAGAATGAGACTAACGTTTGTCTTTGTTCGTCCCAAAAGTTAGTCTCGTTAGTCTCATTCTATGGTTTGTCTAAGTTCGTCCTTAGAAAGAGACTAACTTGGGACGAACTTAGACAAACCTTAGAATGAGACTAACGAGACTAACTTGGGACGAACAAAGACAAACGTTAGTCTCATTCTAAGGTTTGTTTAAGTTCGTCCCAAGTTAGTCTCTTTCTAAGGACGAACATAGACAAACCATAGAATGAGACTAACGAGACTAACTTGGGACGAACAAAGACAAATGGTAGTCTCATTCTAAGGTTTGTCTAAGTTCGTCCCAAGTTAGTCTCTTTCTAAGGATGAACTTAGACAAACCATAGAATGAGACTAACAAGACTAACTTGGGACGAACAAAGACAAACGTTAGTCTCATTCTTAGGTTTGTCTAAGTTCGTACTAAGTTAGTCTCTTTCTAAGGACGAACTTAGACAAACCATAGAATGAGACTAACGAGACTAACTTGGGACGAACAATGACAAACGTTAGTCTCATTGTAACGTTTGTCTAAGTTCGTCCCAAGTTAGTCTCTTTCTAAGGACGAACTTAGACAAACCATAGAATTAGACTAACGAGACTTAGTTGGGACGAACAAAGACAAACGTTAGTCTCATTCTAAGGTTTGTCTAAGTTCGTCCCAAGTTAGTCTCTTTCTAATGACGAACTTAGAAAAACCATAGAATGAGACTAACGAGACTAACTTGGGATGAACATTGAAAAACGTTAGTCTCATTCTAAGTTTGGCTAAGTTCGTCCCAAGTTAGTCTCTTTCTAAGGACGAACTTAGATAAACCTTAGAATGAGACTAACGAGACTAACTTGGGACGAACAAAGACAAACGTTAGTCTCATTCTAAGGTTTGTTTAAGTTCGTCCCAAGTTAGTCTCTTTCTAAGGACGAACTTAGACAAACCATAGAATGAGACAAACGAGACTAACTTGGGACGAACAAAGACAAATGGTAGTCTCACTCTAAGGTTTGTCTAAGTTCGTCCCAAGTTAGTCTCTTTCTGAGGACGAACTTAGACAAACCATAGAATGAGACTAACAAGACTAACTTGGGACGAACAAAGACAAACGTTAGTCTCATTCTTAGGTTTGTCTAAGTTCGTCCTAAGTTAGTCTCTTTCTAAGGACGAACTTAGACAAACCATAGAATGAGACTAACGAGACTAACTTGGGACGAACAATGACAAACATTAGTCTCATTGTAACGTTTGTCTAAGTTCGTCCCAAGTTAGTCTCTTTCTAAGGACGAACTTAGACAAACCATAGAATGAGACTAACGAGACTAACTTAGGACGAACAAAGACAAACGTTAGTCTCATTCTAAGGTTTGGCTAAGTTCATCCCAAGTTAGTCTCTTTCTAAGGACGAACTTAGAGAAACCATAGAATGAGACTAACGATACTAACTTGGGACGAACAAAGACAAACGTTAGTCTCATTGTAACGTTTGTCTAAGTTCATCCCAAGTTAGTCTCTTTCTAAGGATGAACTTAGACAAACCATAAAATGAGACAAACGAGACTAACTTGGGACGAACAAAGACAAACGTTAGTCTCGTTGTAACGTTTGTCTAAGTTCGTCCCAAGTTTGTCTCTTTCTAAGGACGAACTTAGACAAACTATAGAATGAGACTAACGAGAATAACTTGGGACGAACAAAGACAAATGTTAGTCTCATTCTATGGTTTGTCTAAGTTCATCCCAAGTGATTCTCTTTCTAAGGACGAACTTAGACAAACCATAGAATGAGACTAACTAGACTAACTTGGGACGAACAAAGACAAACGTTAGTCTTATTCTAAGGTTTGTCTAAGTTCGTCCCAGGTTAGTCTCATTCTAAGGACGAACATAGACAAACGTTTGTCAATGTTCGTCCCAAGTTAGTCTCGTTAGTCTCATTCTAAGGTTTTTCTAAGTTCGTCATTAGAATGAGACTAACGTTTGTCTTTGTTCATCCCAACTTAGTCTCTTTAGTCTCATTCTATGGTTTGTCTCAGTTCGTCCTTAGAAAGAGACTAACTTGGGACGAACTTAGACAAACCTTAGAATGAGACTAATGTTTGTCTTTGTTCGTCCCAAGTTAGTCTCGTTAGTCTCATTCTATGGTTTGTCTAAGTTCGTCCTTAGAAAGAGACTAACTTGGGACGAACTTAAACAAACCTTAGAATGAGACTAACGTTTGTCTTTGTTCGTCCCAAGTTAGTCTCGTTTGTCTCATTCTAAGGTTTGTCTAAGTTTGTCGTTAGAAAGAGACTAACTTGGGACGAACTTAGACAAACCTTAGAATGAGACTAACGTTTGTCTTTGTTCGTCCCAAGTTAGTCTCGTTAGTCTCATTCTATGGTTTGTCTAAGTTCGTCCTTAGAAAGACACTAACTTAGGACGAACTTAGACAAACCTAAGAATGAGACTAACGTTTGTCTTTGTTCGTCCCAAGTTAGTCTTGTTAGTCTCATTCTATGGTTTGTCTAAGTTCGTCCTTAGAAAGAGACTAACTTGGGACGAACTTAGACAAACCTTAGAATGAGACTACCATTTGTCTTTGTTCGTCCCAAGTTAGTCTTGTTAGTCTCATTCTATGGTTTGTCTAAGTTCGTCCTTAGAAAGAGACTAACTTGGGACGAACTTAAACAAACCTTAGAATGAGACTAACGTTTGTCTTTGTTCGTCCCAAGTTAGTCTCGTTAGTCTCATTCTAAGGTTTATCTAAGTTCGTCCTTAGAAAGAGACTAACTTGGGACGAACTTAGCCAAACTTAGAATGAGACTAACGTTTGTCAATGTTCGTCCCAAGTTAGTCTCGTTAGTCTCATTCTATGGGTTTTCTAAGTTCGTCATTAGAAAGAGACTTACTTGGGACGAACTTAGACAAACCTTAGAATGAGACTAACGTTTTCCTTTGTTCGTCCCATGTTAGTCTCGTTAGTCTCATTCTATGGTTTGTCTAAGTTCGTCCTTAGAAAGAGAATAACTTGGGACGAACTTAAACAAACCTTAGAATGAGACTAACGTTTGTCTTTGTTCTTCCCAACTTAGTCTTGTTTGTCTCATTCTAAGGTTTGTCTAAGTTCGTCGTTAGAAAGAGACTAACTTGGGACGAACTTAGACAAACCTTAGAATGAGACTAACGTTTGTCTTTGTTCGTCCCAAGTTAGTCTCGTTAGTCTCATTCTAAGGTTTTTCTAAGTTCTTCCTTAGAAAGAGACTAACTTGGGACGAACTTAGATAAACCTTTGAATGAGACTAACGTTTGTCTTTGTTCGTCCCAAGTTAGTCTCGTTAGTCTCATTCTAAGGTTTGTCTAAGTTCGTCCTTAGAATGAGACTAACTTGGGACGAACTTAGACAAACCTTAGAATGAGACTAACGTTTGTCTTTGTTCGTCCCAAGTTAGTCTAGTTAGTCTCATTCTATGGTTTGTCTAAGTTCGTCCTTATCAAGAGACTAACTTGGGACGAACTTAAACAAACCTTAGAATGAGACTAACGTTTGTCTTTGTTCTTCCTAAGTTAGTCTCGTTAGTCTAATTCTATGGTTTGTCTAAGTTCGTCATTAGAATGAGACTAACATTTGTCTTTGTTCATCCCAACTTAGTCTCTTTAGTCTCATTCTATGGTTTGTCTCAGTTCGTCCTTAGAAAGAGACTAACTTGGGACGAACTTAGACAAACCTTAGAATGAGACTAATGTTTGTCTTTGTTCGTCCCAAGTTAGTCTCGATAGTCTCATTCTATGGTTTGTCTAAGTTCGTCCATAGAAAGAGACTAACTTGGGACGAACTTAAACAAACCTTAGAATGAGACTAACGTTTGTCTTTGTTCGTCCCAAGTTAGTCTCGTTTGTCTCATTCTAAGGTTTGTCTAAGTTTGTCGTTAGAAAGAGACTAACTTGGGACGAACTTAGACAAACCTTAGAATGAGACTAACGTTTGTCTTTGTTCGTCCCAAGTTAGTCTCGTTAGTCTCATTCTATGGTTTGTCTAAGTTCGTCCTTAGAAAGAGACTAACTTAGGACGAACTTAGACAAACCTAAGAATGAGACTAACGTTTGTCTTTGTTCGTCCCAAGTTAGTCTTGTTAGTCTCATTCTATGGTTTGCCTAAGTTCGTCCTTAGAAAGAGACTAACTTGGGACGAACTTAGACAAACCTTAGAATGAGACTACCATTTGTCTTTGTTCGTCCCAAGTTAGTCTTGTTAGTCTCATTCTATGGTTTGTCTAAGTTCGTCCTTAGAAAGAGTCTAACTTGGGACGAACTTAAACAAACCTTAGAATGAGACTAACGTTTGTCTTTGTTCGTCCCAAGTTAGTCTCGTTAGTCTCATTCTAAGGTTTATCTAAGTTCGTCCTTAGAAAGAGACTAACTTGGGACGAACTTAGCCAAACTTAGAATGAGACTAACGTTTGTCAATGTTCGTCCCAAGTTAGTCTCGTTAGTCTCATTCTATGGGTTTTCTAAGTTCGTCATTAGAAAGAGACTTACTTGGGACGAACTTAGACAAACCTTAGAATGAGACTAACGTTTTCCTTTGTTCGTCCCATGTTAGTCTCGTTAGTCTCATTCTATGGTTTGTCTAAGTTCATCCTTAGAAAGAGACTAACTTGGGACAAACTTTGACAAACCATAGAATGAGACTAACGTTTGTCTTGGTTCGTCCCAAGTTAGTTTCGTTAGTCTCATTCTATGGTTTGTCTAAGTTCGTCCTTAGAAAGAGTCTAACTTGGGGCGAACTTAAACAAACCTTAGAATGAGACTAACGTTTGTCTTTGTTCGTCCCAAGTTAGTCTCGTTAGTCTCATTCTAAGGTTAATCTAAGTTCGTCCTTAGAAAGAGACTAACTTGGGACGAACTTAGCCAAACTTAGAATGAGACTAACGTTTGTCAATGTTCGTCCCAAGTTAGTCTCGTTAGTCTCATTCTATGGGTTTTCTAAGTTCGTCATTAGAAAGAGACTAACTTGGGACGAACTTAGACAAACCTTAGAATGAGACTAACGTTTGCCTTTGTTCGTCCCATGTTAGTCTCGTTAGTCTCATTCTATGGTTTGTCTAAGTTCGTCCTTAGAAAGAGACTAACTTGGGACGAACTTAAACAAACCTTAGAATGAGACTAACGTTTGTCTTTGTTCTTCCCAACTTAGTCTCGTTTGTCTCATTATAAGGTTTGTCTAAGTTCGTCGTTAGAAAGAGACTAACTTGGGACGAACTTAGACAAACCATAGAATGAGACTAACGTTTGTCTTTGTTCGTCCCAAGTTAGTCTCGTTAGTCTCATTCTAAGGTTTTTCTAAGTTCTTCCTTAGAAAGAGACTAACTTGGGACGAACTTAGATAAACCTTTGAATGAGACTAACGTTTGTCTTTGTTCGTCACAAGTTAGTCTCGTTAGTCTCATTCTAAGGTTTGTCTAAGTTCGTCCTTAGAATGAGACTAACTTGGGACGAACTTAGACAAACCTTAGAATGAGACTAACGTTTGTCTTTGTTCGTCCCAAGTTAGTCTAGTTAGTCTCATTCTATGGTTTGTCTAAGTTCGTCCTTATCAAGAGACTAACTTGGGACGAACTTAAACAAACCTTAGAATGAGACTAACGTTTGTCTTTGTTCTTCCTAAGTTAGTCAATGTTCGTCCCAAGTTAGTCTCGTTAGTCTCATTCTAAGGTTTTTCTAAGTTCGTCATTAGAATGAGACTATCGTTTGTCTTTGTTCATCCCAACTTAGTCTCTTTAGTCTCATTCTATGGTTTGTCTCAGTTCGTCCTTAGAAAGAGACTAACTTGGGACGAACTTAGACAAACCTTAGAATGAGACTAATGTTTGTCTTTGTTCGTCCCAAGTTAGTCTCGTTAGTCTCATTCTATGGTTTGTCTAAGTTCGTCCTTAGAAAGAGACTAACTTGGGATGAACTTAAACAAACCTTAGAATGAGACTAACGTTTGTCTTTGTTCGTCCCAAGTTAGTCTCGTTTGTCTCATTCTAAGGTTTGTCTAAGTTTGTCGTTAGAAAGAGACTAACTTGGGACGAACTTAGACAAACCTTAGAATGAGACTAACGTTTGTCTTTGTTCGTCCCAAGTTAGTCTCGTTAGTCTCATTCTATGGTTTGTCTAAGTTCGTCTTTAGAAAGAGACTAACTTAGGACGAACTTAGACAAACCTAAGAATGAGACTAACGTTTGTCTTTGTTCGTCCCAAGTTAGTCTTGTTAGTCTCATTCTATGGTTTGTCTAAGTTTGTCCTTAGAAAGAGACTAACTTGGGACGAACTTAGACAAACCTTAGAATGAGACTACCATTTGTCTTTGTTCGTCCCAAGTTAGTCTTGTTAGTCTCATTCTATGGTTTGTCTAAGTTCGTCCTTAGAAAGAGACTAACTTGGGACGAACTTAAACAAACCTTAGAATGAGACTAACGTTTGTCTTTGTTCGTCCCAAGTTAGTCTCGTTAGTCTCATTCTAAGGTTTATCTAAGTTCGTCCTTAGAAAGAGACTAACTTGGGACGAACTTAGCCAAACTTAGAATGAGACTAACGTTTGTCAATGTTCGTCCCAAGTTAGTGTCGTTAGTCTCATTCTATGGGTTTTCTAAGTTCGTCATTAGAAAGAGACTAACTTGGGACGAACTTAGACAAACCTTAGAATGAGACTAACGTTTGTCTTTGTTCTTCCCAACTTAGTCTCGTTTGTCTCATTCTAAGGTTTGTCTAAGTTCGTCGTTAGAAAGAGACTAACTTGGGACGAACTTAGACAAACCTTAGAATGAGACTAACGTTTGTCTTTGTTCGTCCCAAGTTAGTCTCGTTAGTCTCATTCTAAGGTTTTTCTAAGTTCTTCCTTAGAAAGAGACTAACTTGGGACGAACTTAGATAAACCTTTGAATGAGACTAACGTTTGTCTTTGTTCGTCCCAAGTTAGTCTCGTTAGTCTCATTCTAAGGTTTGTCTAAGTTCGTCCTTAGAATGAGACTAACTTGGGACGAACTTAGACAAACCTTAGAATGAGACTAACGTTTGTCTTTGTTCGTCCCAAGTTAGTCTAGTTAGTCTCATTCCATGGTTTGTCTAAGTTCGTCCTTATCAAGAGACTAACTTGGGACGAACTTAAACAAACCATAGAATGAGACTAACGTTTGTCTTTGTTCTTCCTAAGTTAGTCTCGTTAGTCTAATTCTATGGTTTGTCTAAGTTCGTCCTTAGAAAGAGACTAACTTGGGGCGAACTTAGACAAACCTTAGAATGAGACTACCATTTGTCTTTGTTCGTCCCAAGTTAGTCTCGTTAGTCTCATTCTATGGTTTGTCTAAGTTCGTCCTTAGAAAGAGACTAACTTGGGACGAACTTAAACAAACCTTAGAATGGGACTAACGTTTGTCTTTGTTCGTCCCAAGTTAGTCTCATTAGTCTCATTCTAAGGTTTATCTAAGTTCGTTCTTAGAAAGAGACTAACTTGGGACGAACTTAGCCAAACTTAGAATGAGACTAACGTTTGTCAATGTTCGTCCCAAGTTAGTCTCGTTAGTCTCATTCTATGGTTTTTCTAAGTTCGTCATTAGAAAGAGACTAACTTGGGACGAACTTAGACAAACCTTAGAATGAGACTAACGTTTGTCTTTGTTCGTCCCAACTAAGTCTCGTTAGTCTCATTCTATGGTTTGTCTAAGTTCGTCCTTAGAAAGAGACTATCTTGGGACAAACATAGACAAACCTTAGAATGAGACTAACGTTTGTCTTTGTTCATCCCAACTTAGTCTCTTTAGTCTCATTCTATGGTTTGTCTCAGTTCGTCCTTAGAAAGAGACTAACTTGGGACGAACTTAGACAAACCTTAGAATGAGACTAACGTTTGTCTTTGTTCGTCCCAAGTTAGTCTCGTTAGTCTCATTCTATGGTTTGTCTAAGTTCGTCCTTAGAAAGAGACTAACTTGGGACGAACTTAAACAAACCTTAGAATGAGACTAACGTTTGTCTTTGTTCGTCCCAAGTTAGTCTCGTTTGTCTCATTCTAAGGTTTGTCTAAGTTCGTCGTTAGAAAGAGACTAACTTGGGACGAACTTAGACAAACCTTAGAATGAGACTAACGTTTGTCTTTGTTCGTCCCAAGTTAGTCTCGTTAGTCTCATTTTAAGGTTTTTCTAAGTTCGTCCTTAGAAAAAGACTAACTTGGGACGAACTTAGATAACCCTTTGAATGAGACTAACGTTTGTCTTTGTTCGTCCCAAGTTAGTCTAGTTAGTCTTATTCTATGGTTTGTCTAAGTTCGTCCTTATCAAGACACTAACTTGGGACGAACTTAAACAAACCTTAGAATGAGACTAACGTTTGTCTTTGTTCGTCCTAAGTTAGTCTCGTTAGTCTAATTCTATGGTTTGTCTAAGTTCGTCCTTAGAAAGAGACTAACTTGGGACGAACTTAGACAAACGTTACAATGAGACTAACGTTTGTCATTGTTCGTCCCAAGTTAGTCTCGTTAGTCTCATTCTATGGTTTGTCTAAGTTCGTCCTTAGAAAGAGACTAACTTAGGACGAACTTAGACAAACCTAAGAATGAGACTAACGTTTGTCTTTGTTTGTCCCAAGTTAGTCTTGTTAGTCTCATTCTATGGTTTGTCTAAGTTCGTCCTTAGAAAGAGACTAACTTGGGACGAACTTAGACAAACCTTAGAATGAGACTACCATTTGTCTTTGTTCGTCCCAAGTTAGTCTCGTTAGTCTCATTCTATGGTTTGTCTAAGTTCGTCCTTTGAAAGAGACTAACTTGGGACGAACTTAAACAAACCTTAGAATGAGACTAACGTTTGTCTTTGTTCGTCCCAAGTTAGTCTCGTTAGTCTCATTCTAAGGTTTATCTAAGTTTGTCCTTAGAAAGAGACTAACTTGGGACGAACTTAGCCAAACTTAGAATGAGACTAACGTTTGTCAATGTTCGTCCCAAGCTAGTCTCGTTAGTCTCATTCTATGGTTTTTCTAAGTTCGTCATTAGAAAGAGACTAACTTGGGACGAACTTAGACAAACCATAGAATGAGACTAAAGAGACTAAGTTGGGATGAACAAAGACAAACGTTAGTCTCATTCTAAGGTTTGTCTAAGTTCGTCTTTAGAAAGAGACTAACTTGGGACAAACATAGACAAACCTTAGAATGAGACTAACGTTTGTCTTTGTTCATCCCAACTTAGTCTCTTTAGTCTCATTCTATGGTTTGTCTCAGTTCGTCCTTAGAAAGAGACAAACTTGGGACGAACTTAGACAAACCTTAGAATGAGACTAACGTTTGTCTTTGTTCGTCCCAAGTTAGTCTCGTTAGTCTCATTCTATGGTTTGTCTAAGTTCGTCCTTAGAAAGAGACTAACTTGGGACGAACTTAGACAAACCTTAGAATGAGACTACCGTTTGTCTTTGTTCGTCCCAAGTTAGTCTCGTTAGTCTCATTCTATGGTTTGTCTAAGTTCATCCTTAGAAAGAGACTAACTTGGGATGAACTTAAACAAACCTTAGAATGAGACTAACGTTTGTCTTTGTTCGTCCCAAGTTAGTCTCGTTAGTCTCATTCTAAGGTTTATCTAAGTTCGTCCTTATAAAGAGACTAACTTGGGACGAACTTAGACAAACCTTAGAATGAGACTAACGTTTGTCTTTGTTCGTCCCAAGTTAGTCTCATTCTATGGTTTGTCTAAGTTCATCCTTAGAAAGAGACTAACTTGGGACGAACTTAAACAAACCTTAGAATGAGACTAACGTTTGTCTTTGTTCGTCCCAACTTAGTCTCGTTTGTCTCATTCTAAGGTTTGTCTAAGTTCGTCGTTAGAAAGAGACTAACTTGGGACGAACTTAGACAAACCTTAGAATGAGACTAACGTTTGTCTTTGTTCGTCCCAAGTTTGTCTCGTTAGTCTCATTCTAAGGTTTTTCTAAGTTCTTCCTTAGAAAGAGACTAACTTGGGACGAACTTAGATAAACCTTTGAATGAGACTAACGTTTGTCTTTGTTCGTCCCAAGTTAGTCTCGTTAGTCTCATTCTAAGGTTTGTCTAAGTTTGTCCTTAGAATGAGACTAACTTGGGACGAACTTAGACAAACCTTAGAATGAGACTAACGTTTGTCTTTGTTCGTCCCAAGTTAGTCTAGTTAGTCTCATTCTATGGTTTGTCTAAGTTCGTCCTTATCAAGAGACTAACTTGGGACAAACTTAGACAAACCTTAGAATGAGACTAACGTTTGTCAATGTTCGTCCCAAGTTAGTCTCGTTAGTCTCATTCTATGGTTTGTCTAAGTTCGTCCTTAGAAAGAGACTAACTTGGGACGAACTTAGAAAAACCTTAGAATGAGACTACCGTTTGTGTTTGTTCGTCCCAAGTTAGTCTCGTTAGTCTCATACTATGGTTTGTCTAAGTTTGTCCTTAGAAAGAGACTAATATGGGACGAACTTAGACAAACGTTACAATGAGACTAACGTTTGTCTTTGTTGGTCCCAAGTTAGTCTCGTTAGTCTCATGTTATGGTTTGTCTATGTTCGTCCTTAGAAAGAGACTAACTTGGGACGAACTTAGACAAACGATACAATGAGCCTAACGTTTGTCTTTGTTCGTCCCAATTTAGTCTCGTTAGTCTCATTCTATGGTTTGTCTAAGTTCGTCCTTAGAAAGAGACTAACTTGGGACGAACTTATTCAAACCTTAGAATGAGGCTAACGTTTGTCAATGTTCGTCCCAACTAAGTCTCGTTAGTCTCATTCTATGGTTTGTCTAAGTTCGTCCTTAGAAAGAGACTAACTTGGGACAAACATAGACAAACCATAGAATGAGACTAACGTTTGTCTTTGTTCATCCCAACTTAGTCTCTTTAGTCTCATTCTATGGTTTGTCTCAGTTCGTCCTTAGAAAGAGACTAACTTGGGACGAACTTAGACAAACCTTAGAATGAGACTAACATTTGTCTTTGTTCGTCCCAAGTTAGTCTCGTTAGTCTCATTCTATGGTTTGTCTAAGTTCGTCCTTAGAAAGAGACTAACTTGGGACGAACTTAAACAAACCTTAAATGAGACTAACGTTTGTCTTTGTTCGTCCCAAGTTAGTCTCGTTAGTCTCATTCTAAGGTTTATCTAAGTTCGTCCTTAGAAAGAGACTAACTTGGGACGAACTTAGCCAAACTTAGAATGAGACTAACGTTTGTCAATGTTCGTCCCAAGTTAGTCTCGTTAGTCTCATTCTATGGTTTTTCTAAGTTCGTCATTAGAAAGAGACTAACTTGGGACGAACTCAGACAAACCTTAGAATGAGACTAACGTTTGTCTTTGTTCGTCCCAACTAACTCTCGTTAGTCTCGTTCTATGGTTTGTCTAAGTTCGTCCTTAGAAAGAGACTAACTTGGGACAAACATAGACAAACCTTAGAATGAGACTAACGTTTGTCTTTGTTCATCCCAACTTAGTCTCTTTAGTCTCATTCTATGGTTTGTCTCAGTTCGTCTTTAGAAAGAGACTAACTTGGGACGAACTTAGACAAACCTTAGAAAGAGACTAACATTTGTCTTTGTTCGTCCAAAGTTAGTCTCGTTAGTCTCATTCTATGGTTTGTCTAAGTTCGTCCTTAGAAAGAGACTAACTTGGGACGCACTTAGACAAACCTTAGAAAGAGACTAACATTTGTCTTTGTTCGTCCCAAGTTAGTCTCGTTAGTCTCATTCTATGGTTTGTCTAAGTTCGTCCTTAGAAAGAGACTAACTTGGGACGAACTTAGACAAATGTTACAATGAGACTAACGTTTGTCTTTGTTCGTCCCAATTTAGTCTCGTTAGTCTCATTCTATGGTTTGTCTAAGTTCGTCCTTAGAAAGAGACTAACTTGGGATGATCTTAGAGAAACCTTAGAATGAAACTAATGTTTGTCAATGTTCGTCCCAAGTTAGTCTCGTTAGTCTCATTCTATGGTTTGTCTAAGTTCGTCCTTAGAAACAGACTAACTTGGGATGAACTTAGACAAACCTTAGAACGAGACTAACGTTTGTCTCTGTTCGTCCCAATTTAGTCTCGTTAGTCTCATTGTATGGTTTGTCTAAGTTCATCCTTAGAAAGAGACTAACTTGGGACGAACTTAGACAAACCTTAGAATGAGACTAACGTATGTCTTTGTTCGTCCCAAGTTAGTCTCGTTAGTCTCATTCTATGGTTTGTCTAAGTTCATCCTTAGAAAGAGACTAACTTGGGACGCACTTAGACAAACCTAATAATGAGATTAACGTTTGTCTTTGTTCGTCCCAAGTTAGTCTCGTTAGTCTCATTCTATGGTTTGTCTAAGTTCGTCCTTAGAAAGAGACTAACTTGGGACGAACTTAGACAAACCTTAGAATGAGACTAACGATTGTCTTTGTTCATCCCAACTAAGTCTCGTTAGTCTCATTCTATGGCTTGTCAAATTTCATCCTTAAAAAGAGACTAACTTGGGACGAACTTAGACAAACCTTAGAATGAGACTTACGTTTGTCTTGGTTCGTCCCAACTTAGTCTCGTTAGTCTCATTCTATGGTTTGTCTAAGTTCGTCCTTAGAAAGTGACTAACTTGGGACGAACTTAGAAAAACCTTAGAATGAGACTACCGTTTGTGTTTGTTCGTCCCAAGTTAGTCTCGTTAGTCTCATACTATGGTTTGTCTAAGTTTGTCCTTAGAAAGAGACTAATATGGGACGAACTTAGACAAACGTTACAATGAGACTAACGTTTGTCTTTGTTGGTCCCAAGTTAGTCTCGTTAGTCTCATGTTATGGTTTGTCTATGTTCGTCCTTAGAAAGAGACTAACTTGGGACGAACTTAGACAAACGATACAATGAGCCTAACGTTTGTCTTTGTTCGTCCCAATTTAGTCTCGTTAGTCTCATTCTATGGTTTGTCTAAGTTCGTCCTTAGAAAGAGACTAACTTGGGACGAACTTATTCAAACCTTAGAATGAGGCTAACGTTTGTCAATGTTCGTCCCAACTAAGTCTCGTTAGTCTCATTCTATGGTTTGTCTAAGTTCGTCCTTAGAAAGAGACTAACTTGGGACAAACATAGACAAACCATAGAATGAGACTAACGTTTGTCTTTGTTCATCCCAACTTAGTCTCTTTAGTCTCATTCTATGGTTTGTCTCAGTTCGTCCTTAGAAAGAGACTAACTTAGGACGAACTTAGACAAACCTTAGAATGAGACTAACGTTTGTCTTTGTTCGTCCCAAGTTAGTCTCGTTAGTCTCATTCTATGGTTTGTCTAAGTTCGTCCTTAGAAAGAGACTAACTTGGGACGAACTTAAACAAACGTTAAATGAGACTAACGTTTGTCTTTGTTCGTCCCAAGTTAGTCTCGTTAGTCTCATTCTAAGGTTTATCTAAGTTCGTCCTTAGAAAGAGACTAACTTGGGACGAACTTAGCCAAACTTAGAATGAGACTAACGTTTGTCAATGTTCGTCCCAAGTTAGTCTCGTTAGTCTCATTCTATGGTTTTTCTAAGTTCGTCATTAGAAAGAGACTAACTTGGGACGAACTTAGACAAACCTTAGAATGAGACTAACGTTTGTCTTTGTTCGTCCCAACTAAGTCTCGTTAGTCTCATTCTATGGTTTGTCTAAGTTCGTCCTTAGAAAGAGACTAACTTGGGACAAACATAGACAAACCTTAGAATGAGACTAACGTTTGTCTTTGTTCATCCCAACTTAGTCTCTTTAGTCTCATTCTATGGTTTGTCTCAGTTCGTCTTTAGAAAGAGACTAACTTGGGACGAACTTAGACAAACCTTAGAAAGAGACTAACATTTGTCTTTGTTCGTCCCAAGTTAGTCTCGTTAGTCTCATTCTATGGTTTGTCTAAGTTCGTCCTTAGAAAGAGACTAACTTGGGACGCACTTAGACAAACCTTAGAAAGATACTAACATTTGTCTTTGTTCGTCCCAAGTTAGTCTCGTTAGTCTCATTCTATGGTTTGTCTAAGTTCGTCCTTAGAAAGAGACTAACTTGGGACGAACTTAGACAAACGTTACAATGAGACTAACGTTTGTATTTGTTCGTCCCAATTTAGTCTCGTTAGTCTCATTCTATGGTTTGTCTAAGTTCGTCCTTAGAAAGAGACTAACTTGGGATGATCTTAGAGAAACCTTAGAATGAAACTAATGTTTGTCAATGTTCGTCCCAAGTTAGTCTCGTTAGTCTCATTCTATGGTTTGTCTAAGTTCGTCCTTAGAAACAGACTAACTTGGGATGAACTTAGACAAACCTTAGAACGAGACTAACGTTTGTCTCTGTTCGTCCCAATTTAGTCTCGTTAGTCTCATTGTATGGTTTGTCTAATTTCATCCTTAGAAAGAGACTAACTTGGGACGAACTTAGACAAACCTTAGAATGAGACTAACGTTTGTCTTTGTTCGTCCCAAGTTAGTCTCGTTAGTCTCATTCTATGGTTTGTCTAAGTTCATCCTTAGAAAGAGACTAACTTGGGACGCACTTAGACAAACCTAATAATGAGATTAACGTTTGTCTTTGTTCGTCCCAAGTTAGTCTCGTTAGTCTCATTCTATGGTTTGTCTAAGTTCGTCCTTAGAAAGAGACTAACTTGGGACGAACTTAGACAAACCTTAGAATGAGACTAACGATTGTCTTTGTTCATCCCAACTAAGTCTCGTTAGTCTCATTCTATGGCTTGTCAAAGTTTTGTTCGTCCCAAGTTAGTCTAAGTTTGTCTCATTCTATGGTTTGTCTAAGTTTGTCCTTAGAAAGAGACTAATATGGGACGAACTTAGACAAACGTTACAATGAGACTAACGTTTGTCTTTGTTCGTCTCAAGTTAGTCTCGTTAGTCTCATGTTATGGTTTGTCTAAGTTCGTCCTTAGAAAGAGACTAACTTGGGACGAACTTAGACAAACGATACAATGAGACTAACGTTTGTCTTTGTTCGTCCCAAGTTAGTCTTGTTAGTCTCATTCTATGGTTTGTCTAAGTTCGTCCTTAGAAAGAGACTAACTTGGGACGAACTTAGACAAACCTTAGAATGAGACTACCATTTGTCTTTGTTCGTCCCAAGTTAGTCTCGTTAGTCTCATTCTATGGTTTGTCTAAGTTCGTCCTTAGAAAGAGACTAACTTGGGACGAACTTAGACAAACGTTACAATGAGACTAACGTTTGTCATTGTTCGTCCCAAGTTAGTTTCGTTAGTCTCATTCTATGGTTTGTCTAAGTTCGTCCTTAGAAAGAGACTAACTTAGTACGAACTTAGACAAACCTAAGAATGAGACTAACGTTTGTCTTTGTTCGTCCCAAGTTAGTCTTGTTAGTCTCATTCTATGGTTTGTCTAAGTTCGTCCTTAGAAAGAGACTAACTTGGGACGAACTTAGACAAACCTTAGAATGAGACTACCATTTGTCTTTGTTCGTCCCAAGTTAGTCTCGTTAGTCTCATTCTATGGTTTGTCTATGTTCGTCCTTAGAAAGAGACTAACTTGGGACGAACTTAAACAAACCTTAGAATGAGACTAACGTTTGTCTTTGTTCGTCCCAAGTTAGTCTCGTTAGTCTCATGTTATGGTTTGTCTAAGTTCGTCCTTAGAAAGAGACTAACTTGGGACGAACTTAGACAAACGATACAATGAGCCTAACGTTTGTCTTTGTTCGTCCCAATTTAGTCTCGTTAGTCTCATTCTATGGTTTGTCTAAGTTCGTCCTTAGAAAGAGACTAACTTGGGACGAACTTATTCAAACCTTAGAATGAGGCTAACGTTTTTCAATGTTCGTCCCAAGTTAGTCTCGTTAGTCTCATTCTATGGTTTTTCTAAGTTCGTCATTAGAAAGAGACTAACTTGGGACGAACTTAGACAAACCTTAGAATGAGACTAACGTTTGTCTTTGTTCGTCCCAAGTTAGTCTCGTTAGTCTCATTCTATGGTTTGTCTAAGTTCGTCCTTAGAAAGAGACTAACTTAGGACGAACTTAGACAAACCTAAGAATGAGACTAACGTTAGTCTTTGTTCGTCCCAAGTTAGTCTTGTTAGTCTCATTCTATGGTTTGTCTAAGTTCGTCCTTAGAAAGAGACTAACTTGGGACGAGATTAGACAAACCTTAGAATGAGACTACCATTTGTCTTTGTTCGTCCCAAGTTAGTCTCGTTAGTCTCATTCTATTGTTTGTCTAAGTTCGTCCTTAGAAAGAGACTAACTTGGGACGAACTTAAACAAACCTTAGAATGAGAGTAACGTTTGTCTTTGTTCGTCCCAAGTTAGTCTCGTTAGTCTCATTCTAAGGTTTATCTAAGTTCGTCCTTAGAAAGAGACTTACTTGGGACGAACTTAAACAAACCTTAGAATGAGACTAACGTTTGTCTTTGTTCGTCCCAAGTTAGTCTAGTTAGTCTCATTCTATGGTTTTTCTAAGTTCGTCCTTATCAAGAGACTAACTTGGGACGAACTTAAACAAACCTTAGAATGAGACTAACGTTTGTCTTTGTTCGTCCCAAGTTAGTCTAGTTAGTCTCATTCTATGGTTTGTCTAAGTTCGTCCTTATCAAGAGACTAACTTGGGACGAACTTGAACAAACCTTAGAATGAGACTAACGTTTGTCTTTGTTCGTCCTAAGTTAGTCTCGTTAGTCTAATTCTATGGTTTGTCTAAGTTCGTCCTTAGAAAGAGACTAACTTGGGACGAACTTAGACAAACGTTACAATGAGACTAACGTTTGTCATTGTTCGTCCCAAGTTAGTCTCGTTAGTCTCATTCTATGGTTTGTCTAAGTTCGTCCTTAGAAAGAGACTAACTTAGGACGAACTTAGACAAACCTAAGAATGAGACTAACGTTTGTCTTTGTTCGTCCCAAGTTAGTCTTGTTAGTCTCATTCTATGGTTTGTCTAAGTTCGTCCTTAGAAAGAGACTAACTTGGGACGAACTTAGACAAACCTTAGAATGAGACTACCATTTGTCTTTGTTCGTCCCAAGTTAGTCTCGTTAGTCTCATTCTATGGTTTGTCTAAGTTCGTCCTTAGAAAGAGACTAACTTGGGACGAACTTAAACAAACCTTAGAATGAGACTCACGTTTGTCTTTGTACGTCCCAACTTAGTCTCGTTTGTCTCATTCTAAGGTTTGTCTAAGTTTGTCGTTAGAAAGAGACTAACTTGGGACGAACTTAGACAAACCTTAGAATGAGACTAACGTTTGTCTTTGTTCGTCCCAAGTTAGTCTCGTTAGTCTCATTCTAAGGTTTTTCTAAGTTCTTCCTTAGAAAGAGACTAACTTGGGACGAACTTATATAAACCTTTGAATGAGACTAACGTTTGTCTTTGTTCGTCCCAAGTTAGTCTCGTTAGTCTCATTCTATGGTTTGTCTAAGTTCATCCTTAGAATGAGACTAACTTGGGACGAACTTAGACAAACCTTAGAATGAGACTAACGTTTGTCTTTGTTCGTCCCAAGTTAGTCAAGTTAGTCTCATTCTATGGTTTGTCTAAGTTCGTCCTTATCAAGAGACTAACTTGGGACGAACTTAAACAAACCTTAGAATGAGACTAACGTTTGTCTTTGTTCTTCCTAAGTTAATCTCGTTAGTCTAATTCTATGGTTTGTCTAAGTTCGTCCTTAGAAAGAGACTAACTTGGGACGAACTTAGACAAACCTTAGAATGAGACTACCATTTGTCTTTGTTCGTCCCAAGTTAGTCTCGTTAGTCTCATTCTATGGTTTGTCTAAGTTTGTCCTTATCAAGAGACTAACTTGGGACGAACTTAAACAAACCTTAGAATGAGACTAACGTTTGTCTTTGTTCTTCCTAAGTTAGTCTCGTTAGTCTAATTCTATGGTTTGTCTAAGTTCGTCCTTAGAAAGAGACTAACTTGGGACGAACTTAGACAAACCTTAGAATGAGACTACCATTTGTCTTTGTTCGTCCCTAGTTAGTCTCGTTAGTCTCATTCTATGGTTTGTCTAAGTTCGTCCTTAGAAAGAGACTAACTTGGGACGAACTTAAACAAACCTTAGAATGGGACTAACGTTTGTCTTTGTTCGTCCCAAGTTAGTCTCGTTAGTCTCATTGTAAGATTTATCTAAGTTCGTCCTTAGAAAGAGACTAACTTCGGACGAACTTAGCCAAACTTAGAATGAGACTAACGTTTGTCAATGTTCGTCCCAAGTTAGTCTCGTTAGTCTCATTCTATGGTTTTTCTAAGTTCGTCATTAGAAAGAGACTAACTTGGGACGAACTTAGACAAACCTTAGAATGAGACTAACGTTTGTCTTTGTTCGTCCCAACTAAGTCTCGTTAGTCTCATTCTATGGTTTGTCTAAGTTCGTCCTTAGAAAGAGACTAACTTGGGTCAAACATAGACAAACCTTAGAATGAGATTAACGTTTGTCTTTGTTCGTCCCAACTTTGTCTCTTTAGTCTCATTCTATGGTTTGTCTCAGTTCGTCCTTAGAAAGAGACTAACTTGGGACGAACTTAGACAAACCTTAGAATGAGACTAACATTTGTCTTTGTTCGTCCCAAGTTAGTCTCGTTAGTCTCATTCTATGGTTTGTCTAAGTTCATCCTTAGAAAGAGACTAACTTGGGACGAACTTAAACAAACCTTAGAATGAGACTAACGTTTGTCTTTGTTCGTCCCAAGTTAGTCTCGTTTGTCTCATTCTAAGGTTTGTCTAAGTTCGTCGTTAGAAAGAGACTAACTTGGGACGAACTTAGCCAAACTTAGAATGAGACTAACGTTTGTCAATGTTCGTCCCAAGTTAGTCTCGGTAGTCTCATTCTATGGTTTTTCTAAGTTCGTCATTAGAAAGAGACTAACTTGGGACGAACTTAGACAAACCTTAGAATGAGACTAACGTTTGTCTTTGTTCGTCCCAAGTTAGTCTCGTTAGTCTCATTCTATGGTTTGTCTAAGTTCGTCCTTAGAAAGAGACTAACTTGGGACGAACTTAAACAAACCTTAGAATGAGACTAACGTTTGTCTTTGTTCGTCCCAACTTAGTCTCGTTTGTCTCATTCTAAGGTTTGTCTAAGTTTGTCGTTAGAAAGAGACTAACTTGGGACGAACTTAGACAAACCTTAGAATGAGACTAACGTTTGTCTTTGTTCGTCCCAAGTTAGTCTCGTTAGTCTCATTCTAAGGTTTTTCTAAGTTCTTCCTTAGAAAGAGACTAACTTGGGACGAACTTATATAAACCTTTGAATGAGACTAACGTTTGTCTTTGTTCGTCCCAAGTTAGTCTCGTTAGTCTCATTCTATGGTTTGTCTAAGTTCATCCTTAGAATGAGACTAACTTGGGACGAACTTAGACAAACCTTAGAATGAGACTAACGTTTGTCTTTGTTCGTCCCAAGTTAGTCTAGTTAGTCTCATTCTATGGTTTGTCTAAGTTTGTCCTTATCAAGAGACTAACTTGGGACGAACTTAGACAAACCTTAGAATGAGACTACCATTTGTCTTTGTTCGTCCCAAGTTAGTCTCGTTAGTCTCATTCTATGGTTTGTCTAAGTTCATCCTTAGAAAGAGACTAACTTGGGACGCACTTAGACAAACCTAATAATGAGATTAACGTTTGTCTTTGTTCGTCCCAAGTTAGTCTCGTTAGTCTCATTCTATGGTTTGTCTAAGTTCGTCCTTAGAAAGAGACTAACTTGGGACGAACTTAGACAAACCTTAGAATGAGACTAACGATTGTCTTTGTTCATCCCAACTAAGTCTCGTTAGTCTCATTCTATGGCTTGTCAAAGTTCATCCTTAAAAAGAGACTAACTTGGGACGAACTTAGACAAACCTTAGAATGAGACTTACGTTTGTCTTGGTTCGTCCCAACTTAGTCTCGTTAGTCTCATTCTATGGTTTGTCTAAGTTCGTCCTTAGAAAGTGACTAACTTGGGACGAACTTAGAAAAACCTTAGAATGAGACTACCGTTTGTGTTTGTTCGTCCCAAGTTAGTCTCGTTAGTCTCATACTATGGTTTGTCTAAGTTTGTCCTTAGAAAGAGACTAATATGGGACGAACTTAGACAAACGTTACAATGAGACTAACGTTTGTCTTTGTTGGTCCCAAGTTAGTCTCGTTAGTCTCATGTTATGGTTTGTCTATGTTCGTCCTTAGAAAGAGACTAACTTGGGACGAACTTAGACAAACGATACAATGAGCCTAACGTTTGTCTTTGTTCGTCCCAATTTAGTCTCGTTAGTCTCATTCTATGGTTTGTCTAAGTTCGTCCTTAGAAAGAGACTAACTTGTGACGAACTTATTCAAACCTTAGAATGAGGCTAACGTTTGTCAATGTTCGTCCCAACTAAGTGTCGTTAGTCTCATTCTATGGTTTGTCTAAGTTCGTCCTTAGAAAGAGACTAACTTGGGACAAACATAGACAAACCATAGAATGAGACTAACGTTTGTCTTTGTTCATCCCAACTTAGTCTCTTTAGTCTCATTCTATGGTTTGTCTCAGTTCGTCCTTAGAAAGAGACTAACTTGGGACGAACTTAGACAAACCTTAGAATGAGACTAACGTTTGTCTTTGTTCGTCCCAAGTTAGTCTCGTTAGTCTCATTCTATGGTTTGTCTAAGTTCGTCCTTAGAAAGAGACTAACTTGGGACGAACTTAAACAAACCTTAAATGAGACTAACGTTTGTCTTTGTTCGTCCCAAGTTAGTCTCGTTAGTCTCATTCAATGGTTTGTCTCAGTTCGTCTTTAGAAAGAGACTAACTTGGGACGAACTTAGACAAACCTTAGAAAGAGACTAACATTTGTCTTTGTTCGTCCCAAGTTAGTCTCGTTAGTCTCATTCTATGGTTTGTCTAAGTTCGTCCTTAGAAAGAGACTAACTTGGGACGCACTTAGACAAACCTTAGAAAGAGACTAACATTTGTCTTTGTTCGTCCCAAGTTAGTCTCGTTAGTCTCATTCTATGGTTTGTCTAAGTTCGTCCTTAGAAAGAGACTAACTTGGGACGAACTTAGACAAACGTTACAATGAGACTAACGTTTGTATTTGTTCGTCCCAATTTAGTCTCGTTAGTCTCATTCTATGGTTTGTCTAAGTTCGTCCTTAGAAAGAGACTAACTTGGGATGATCTTAGAGAAACCTTAGAATGAAACTAATGTTTGTCAATGTTCGTCCCAAGTTAGTCTCGTTAGTCTCATTCTATGGTTTGTCTAAGTTCGTCCTTAGAAACAGACTAACTTGGGATGAACTTAGACAAACCTTAGAACGAGACTAACGTTTGTCTCTGTTCGTCCCAATTTAGTCTCGTTAGTCTCATTGTATGGTTTGTCTAATTTCATCCTTAGAAAGAGACTAACTTGGGACGAACTTAGACAAACCTTAGAATGAGACTAACGTTTGTCTTTGTTCGTCCCAAGTTAGTCTCGTTAGTCTCATTCTATGGTTTGTCTAAGTTCATCCTTAGAAAGAGACTAACTTGGGACGCACTTAGACAAACCTAATAATGAGATTAACGTTTGTCTTTGTTCGTCCCAAGTTAGTCTCGTTAGTCTCATTCTATGGTTTGTCTAAGTTCGTCCTTAGAAAGAGACTAACTTGGGACGAACTTAGACAAACCTTAGAATGAGACTAACGATTGTCTTTGTTCATCCCAACTAAGTCTCGTTAGTCTCATTCTATGGTTTGTCTAATTTCATCCTTAGAAAGAGACTAACTTGGGACGCACTTAGACAAACCTTAGAATGAGACTACCATTTGTCTTTGTTCGTCCCAAGTTAGTCTCGTTAGTCTCATTCTATGGTTTGTCTAAGTTCGTCCTTAGAAAGAGACTAACTTGGGACGAACTTAGACAAACGTTACAATGAGACTAACGTTTGTCATTGTTCGTCCCAAGTTAGTCTCGTTAGTCTCATTCTATGGTTTGTCTAAGTTCGTCCTTAGAAAGAGACTAACTTAGTACGAACTTAGACAAACCTAAGAATGAGACTAACGTTTGTCTTTGTTCGTCCCAAGTTAGTCTTGTTAGTCTCATTCTATGGTTTGTCTAAGTTCGTCCTTAGAAAGAGACTAACTTGGGACGAACTTAGACAAACCTTAGAATGAGACTACCATTTGTCTTTGTTCGTCCCAAGTTAGTCTCGTTAGTCTCATTCTATGGTTTGTCTATGTTCGTCCTTAGAAAGAGACTAACTTGGGACGAACTTAAACAAACCTTAGAATGAGACTAACGTTTGTCTTTGTTCGTCCCAAGTTAGTCTCGTTAGTCTCATGTTATGGTTTGTCTAAGTTCGTCCTTAGAAAGAGACTAACTTGGGACGAACTTAGACAAACGATACAATGAGCCAAACGTTTGTCTTTGTTCGTCCCAATTTAGTCTCGTTAGTCTCATTCTATGGTTTGTCTAAGTTCGTCCTTAGAAAGAGACTAACTTGGGACGAACTTATTCAAACCTTAGAATGAGGCTAACGTTTTTCAATGTTCGTCCCAAGTTAGTCTCGTTAGTCTCATTCTATGGTTTTTCTAAGTTCGTCATTAGAAAGAGACTAACTTGGGACGAACTTAGACAAACCTTAGAATGAGACTAACGTTTGTCTTTGTTCGTCCCAAGTTAGTCTCGTTAGTCTCATTCTATGGTTTGTCTAAGTTCGTGCTTAGAAAGAGACTAACTTAGGACGAACTTAGACAAACCTAAGAATGAGACTAACGTTAGTCTTTGTTCGTCCCAAGTTAGTCTTGTTAGTCTCATTCTATGGTTTGTCTAAGTTCGTCCTTAGAAAGAGACTAACTTGGGACGAGATTAGACAAACCTTAGAATGAGACTACCATTTGTCTTTGTTCGTCCCAAGTTAGTCTCGTTAGTCTCATTCTATTGTTTGTCTAAGTTCGTCCTTAGAAAGAGACTAACTTGGGACGAACTTAAACAAACCTTAGAATGAGAGTAACGTTTGTCTTTGTTCGTCCCAAGTTAGTCTCGTTAGTCTCATTCTAAGGTTTATCTAAGTTCGTCCTTAGAAAGAGACTAACTTGGGACGAACTTAAACAAACCTTAGAATGAGACTAACGTTTGTCTTTGTTCGTCCCAAGTTAGTCTAGTTAGTCTCATTCTATGGTTTTTCTAAGTTCGTCCTTATCAAGAGACTAACTTGGGACGAACTTAAACAAACCTTAGAATGAGACTAACGTTTGTCTTTGTTCGTCCCAAGTTAGTCTAGTTAGTCTCATTCTATGGTTTGTCTAAGTTCGTCCTTATCAAGAGACTAACTTGGGACGAACTTAAACAAACCTTAGAATGAGACTAACGTTTGTCTTTGTTCGTCCTAAGTTAGTCTCGTTAGTCTAATTCTATGGTTTGTCTAAGTTCGTCCTTAGAAAGAGACTAACTTGGGACGAACTTAGACAAACGTTACAATGAGACTAACGTTTGTCATTGTTCGTCCCAAGTTAGTCTCGTTAGTCTCATTCTATGGTTTGTCTAAGTTCGTCCTTAGAAAGAGACTAACTTAGGACGAACTTAGACAAACCTAAGAATGAGACTAACGTTTGTCTTTGTTCGTCCCAAGTTAGTCTTGTTAGTCTCATTCTATGGTTTGTCTAAGTTCGTCCTTAGAAAGAGACTAACTTGGGACGAACTTAGACAAACCTTAGAATGAGACTATCATTTGTCTTTGTTCGTCCCAAGTTAGTCTCGTTAGTCTCATTCTATGGTTTGTCTAAGTTCGTCCTTAGAAAGAGACTAACTTGGGACGAACTTAAACAAACCTTAGAATGAGACTCACGTTTGTCTTTGTTCGTCCCAACTTAGTCTCGTTTGTCTCATTCTAAGGTTTGTCTACGTTTGTCGTTAGAAAGAGACTAACTTGGGACGAACTTAGACAAACCTTACAATGAGACTAACGTTTGTCTTTGTTCGTCCCAAGTTAGTCAAGTTAGTCTCATTCTATGGTTTGTCTAAGTTCGTCCTTAGAAAGAGACTAACTTGGGACGAACTTATTCAAACCTTAGAATGAGGCTAACGTTTTTCAATGTTCGTCCCAAGTTAGTCTCGTTAGTCTCATTCTATGGTTTTTCTAAGTTCGTCATTAGAAAGAGACTAACTTGGGACGAACTTAGACAAACCTTAGAATGAGACTAACGTTTGTCTTTGTTCGTCCCAAGTAAGTCTCGTTAGTCTCATTCTATGGTTTGTCTAAGTTCGTCCTTAGAAAGAGACTAACTTAGGACGAACTTAGACAAACCTAAGAATGAGACTAACGTTAGTCTTTGTTCGTCCCAAGTTAGTCTTGTTAGTCTCATTCTATGGTTTGTCTAAGTTCGTCCTTAGAAAGAGACTAACTTGGGACGAGATTAGACAAACCTTAGAATGAGACTACCATTTGTCTTTGTTCGTCCCAAGTTAGTCTCGTTAGTCTCATTCTATTGTTTGTCTAAGTTCGTCCTTAGAAAGAGACTAATTTGGGACGAACTTAAACAAACCTTAGAATGAGAGTAACGTTTGTCTTTGTTCGTCCCAAGTTAGTCTCGTTAGTCTCATTCTAAGGTTTATCTAAGTTCGTCCTTAGAAAGAGACTAACTTGGGACGAACTTAAACAAACCTTAGAATGAGACTAACGTTTGTCTTTGTTCGTCCCAAGTTAGTCTAGTTAGTCTCATTCTATGGTTTTTCTAAGTTCGTCCTTATCAAGAGACTAACTTGGGACGAACTTAAACAAACCTTAGAATGAGACTAACGTTTGTCTTTGTTCGTCCCAAGTTAGTCTAGTTAGTCTCATTCTATGGTTTGTCTAAGTTCGTCCTTATCAAGAGACTAACTTGGGACGAACTTAAACAAACCTTAGAATGAGACTAACGTTTGTCTTTGTTCGTCCTAAGTTAGTCTCGTTAGTCTAATTCTATGGTTTGTCTAAGTTCGTCCTTAGAAAGAGACTAACTTGGGACGAACTTAGACAAACGTTACAATGAGACTAACGTTTGTCATTGTTCGTCCCAAGTTAGTCTCGTTAGTCTCATTCTATGGTTTGTCTAAGTTCGTCCTTAGAAAGAGACTAACTTAGGACGAACTTAGACAAACCTAAGAATGAGACTAACGTTTGTCTTTGTTCGTCCCAAGTTAGTCTTGTTAGTCTCATTCTATGGTTTGTCTAAGTTCGTCCTTAGAAAGAGACTAACTTGGGACGAACTTAGACAAACCTTAGAATGAGACTACCATTTGTCTTTGTTCGTCCCAAGTTAGTCTCGTTAGTCTCATTCTATGGTTTGTCTAAGTTCGTCCTTAGAAAGAGACTAACTTGGGACGAACTTAAACAAACCTTAGAATGAGACTAACGTTTGTCTTTGTTCGTCCCAAGTTAGTCTCGTTAGTCTCATTCTAAGGTTTTTCTAAGTTCTTCCTTAGAAAGAGACTAACTTGGGACGAACTTATATAAACCTTTGAATGAGACTAACGTTTGTCTTTGTTCGTCCCAAGTTAGTCTCGTTAGTCTCATTCTATGGTTTGTCTAAGTTCATCCTTAGAATGAGACTAACTTGGGACGAACTTAGACAAACCTTAGAATGAGACTAACGTTTGTCTTTGTTCGTCCCAAGTTAGTCAAGTTAGTCTCATTCTATGGTTTGTCTAAGTTCGTCCTTATCAAGAGACTAACTTGGGACGAACTTAAACAAACCTTAGAATGAGACTAACGTTTGTCTTTGTTCTTCCTAAGTTAATCTCGTTAGTCTAATTCTATGGTTTGTCTAAGTTCGTCCTTAGAAAGAGACTAACTTGGGACGAACTTAGACAAACCTTAGAATGAGACTACCATTTGTCTTTGTTCGTCCCAAGTTAGTCTCGTTAGTCTCATTCTATGGTTTGTCTAAGTTCGTCCTTAGAAAGAGACTAACTTGGGACGAACTTAAACAAACCTTAGAATGGGACTAACGTTTGTCTTTGTTCGTCCCAAGTTAGTCTCGTTAGTCTCATTGTAAGGTTTATCTAAGTTCGTCCTTAGAAAGAGACTAACTTGGGACGAACTTAGCCAAACTTAGAATGAGACTAACGTTTGTCAATGTTCGTCCCAAGTTAGTCTCGTTAGTCTCATTCTATGGTTTTTCTAAGTTCGTCATTAGAAAGAGACTAACTTGGGACGAACTTAGACAAACCTTAGAATGAGACTAACGTTTGTCTTTGTTCGTCCCAACTAAGTCTCGTTAGTCTCATTCTATGGTTTGTCTAAGTTCGTCCTTAGAAAGAGACTAACTTGGGTCAAACATAGACAAACCTTAGAATGAGATTAACGTTTGTCTTTGTTCGTCCCAACTTTGTCTCTTTAGTCTCATTCTATGGTTTGTCTCAGTTCGTCCTTAGAAAGAGACTAACTTGGGACGAACTTAGACAAACCTTAGAATGAGACTAACATTTGTCTTTGTTCGTCCCAAGTTAGTCTCGTTAGTCTCATTCTATGGTTTGTCTAAGTTCGTCGTTAGAAAGAGACTAACTTGGGACGAACTTAGCCAAACTTAGAATGAGACTAACGTTTGTCAATGTTCGTCCCAAGTTAGTCTCGGTAGTCTCATTCTATGGTTTTTCTAAGTTCGTCATTAGAAAGAGACTAACTTGGGACGAACTTAGACAAACCTTAGAATGAGACTAACGTTTGTCTTTGTTCGTCCCAAGTTAGTCTCGTTAGTCTCATTCTATGGTTTGTCTAAGTTCGTCCTTAGAAAGAGACTAACTTGGGACGAACTTAAACAAACCTTAGAATGAGACTAACGTTTGTCTTTGTTCGTCCCAACTTAGTCTCGTTTGTCTCATTCTAAGGTTTGTCTAAGTTTGTCGTTAGAAAGAGACTAACTTGGGACGAACTTAGACAAACCTTAGAATGAGACTAACGTTTGTCTTTGTTCGTCCCAAGTTAGTCTCGTTAGTCTCATTCTAAGGTTTTTCTAAGTTCTTCCTTAGAAAGAGACTAACTTGGGACGAACTTATATAAACCTTTGAATGAGACTAACGTTTGTCTTTGTTCGTCCCAAGTTAGTCTCGTTAGTCTCATTCTATGGTTTTTCTAAGTTCATCCTTAGAATGAGACTAACTTGGGACGAACTTAGACAAACCTTAGAATGAGACTAACGTTTGTCTTTGTTCGTCCCAAGTTAGTCTAGTTAGTCTCATTCTATGGTTTGTCTAAGTTTGTCCTTATCAAGATACTAACTTGGGACGAACTTAAACAAACCTTAGAATGAGACTAACGTTTGTCTTTGTTATTCCTAAGTTAGTCTCGTTAGTCTAATTCTATGGTTTGTCTAAGTTCGTCCTTAGAAAGAGACTAACTTGGGACGAACTTAGACAAACCTTAGAATGAGACTACCATTTGTCTTTGTTCGTCCCAAGTTAGTCTCGTTAGTCTCATTCTATGGTTTGTCTAAGTTCGTCCTTAGAAAGAGACTAACTTGGGACGAACTTAAACAAACCTTAGAATGGGACTAACGTTTGTCTTTGTTCGTCCCAAGTTAGTCTCGTTAGTCTCATTCTAAGGTTTATCTAAGTTCGTCCTAAGAAAGAGACTAACTTGGGACGAACTTAGCCAAACTTAGAATGAGACTAACGTTTGTCAATGTTCGTCCCAAGTTAGTCTCGTTAGTCTCATTCTATGGTTTTTCTAAGTTCGTCATTAGAAATAGACTAACTTGGGACGAACTTAGACAAACCTTAGAATGAGACTTACGTTTGTCTTTGTTCGTCCCAACTAAGTCTCGTTAGTCTCATTTTATGGTTTGTCTAAGTTCGTCCTTAGAAAGAGACTAACTTGGGACAAACATAGACAAACCTTAGAATGTGATTAACGTTTGTCTTTGTTCGTCCCAACTTTGTCTCTTTAGTCTCATTCTATGGTTTGTCTCAGTTTGTCCTTAGAAAGAGACTAACTTGGGACGAACTTAGACAAACCTTAGAATGAGACTAACATTTGTCTTTGTTCGTCCCAAGTTAGTCTCGTTAGTCTCATTCTATGGTTTGTCTAAGTTCGTCCTTAGAAAGAGACTAACTTGGGACGCACTTAGACAAACCTTAGAAAGAGACTAACATTTGTCTTTGTTCGTCCCAAGTTAGTCTCGTTAGTCTCATTCTATGGTTTGTCTAAGTTCGTCCTTAGAAAGAGACTAACTTGGGATGATCTTAGAGAAACCTTAGAATGAAACTAATGTTTGTCAATGTTCGTCCCAAGTTAGTCTCGTTAGTCTCATTCTATGGTTTGTCTAAGTTCGTCCTTAGAAACAGACTAACTTGGGATGAACTTAGACAAACCTTAGAACGAGACTAACGTTTGTCTCTGTTCGTCCCAATTTAGTCTCGTTAGTCTCATTGTATGGTTTGTCTAAGTTCATCCTTAGAAAGAGACTAACTTGGGACGAACTTAGACAAACCTTAGAATGAGACTAACGTTTGTCTTTGTTCGTCCCAAGTTAGTCTCGTTAGTCTCATTCTATGGTTTGTCTAAGTTCATCCTTAGAAAGAGACTAACTTGGGACGCACTTAGACAAACCTAATAATGAGATTAACGTTTGTCTTTGTTCGTCCCAAGTTAGTCTCGTTAGTCTCATTCTATGGTTTGTCTAAGTTCGTCCTTAGAAAGAGACTAACTTGGGACGAACTTAGACAAACCTTAGAATGAGACTAACGATTGTCTTTGTTCATCCCAACTAAGTCTCGTTAGTCTCATTCTATGGCTTGTCAAAGTTCATCCTTAAAAAGAGACTAACTTGGGACGAACTTAGACAAACCTTAGAATGAGACTTACGTTTGTCTTGGTTCGTCCCAACTTAGTCTCGTTAGTCTCATTCTATGGTTTGTCTAAGTTCGTCCTTAAAAAGTGACTAACTTGGGACGAACTTAGAAAAACCTTAGAATGAGACTACCGTTTGTGTTTGTTCGTCCCAAGTTAGTCTCGTTAGTCTCATACTATGGTTTGTCTAAGTTTGTCCTTAGAAAGAGACTAATATGGGACGAACTTAGACAAACGTTACAATGAGACTAACGTTTGTCTTTGTTGGTCCCAAGTTAGTCTCGTTAGTCTCATGTTATGGTTTGTCTATGTTCGTCCTTAGAAAGAGACTAACTTGGGACGAACTTAGACAAACGATACAATGAGCCTAACGTTTGTCTTTGTTCGTCCCAATTTAGTCTCGTTAGTCTCATTCTATGGTTTGTCTAAGTTCGTCCTTAGAAAGAGACTAACTTGGGACGAACTTATTCAAACCTTAGAATGAGGCTAACGTTTGTCAATGTTCGTCCCAACTAAGTCTCGTTAGTCTCATTCTATGGTTTGTCTAAGTTCGTCCTTAGAAAGAGACTAACTTGGGACAAACATAGACAAACCATAGAATGAGACTAACGTTTGTCTTTGTTCATCCCAACTTAGTCTCTTTAGTCTCATTCTATGGTTTGTCTCAGTTCGTCCTTAGAAAGAGACTAACTTGGGACGAACTTAGACAAACCTTAGAATGAGACTAACGTTTGTCTTTGTTCGTCCCAAGTTAGTCTCGTTAGTCTCATTCTATGGTTTGTCTAAGTTCGTCCTTCGAAAGAGACTAACTTGGGACGAACTTAAACAAACCTTAAATGAGACTAACGTTTGTCTTTGTTCGTCCCAAGTTAGTCTCGTTAGTCTCATTCTAAGGTTTATCTAAGTTCGTCCTTAGAAAGAGACTAACTTGGGACGAACTTAGCCAAACTTAGAATGAGACTAACGTTTGTCAATGTTCGTCCCAAGTTAGTCTCGTTAGTCTCATTCTATGGTTTTTCTAAGTTCGTCATTAGAAAGAGACTAACTTGGGACGAACTTAGACAAACCTTAGAATGAGACTAACGTTTGTCTTTGTTCGTCCCAACTAAGTCTCGTTAGTCTCATTCTATGGTTTGTCTAAGTTCGTCCTTAGAAAGAGACTAACTTGGGACAAACATAGACAAACCTTAGAATGAGACTAACGTTTGTCTTTGTTCATCCCAACTTAGTCTCTTTAGTCTCATTCTATTGTTTGTCTCAGTTCGTCTTTAGAAAGAGACTAACTTGGGACGAACTTAGACAAACCTTAGAAAGAGACTAACATTTGTCTTTGTTCGTCCCAAGTTAGTCTCGTTAGTCTCATTCTATGGTTTGTCTAAGTTCGTCCTTAGAAAGAGACTAACTTGGGACGCACTTAGACAAACCTTAGAAAGAGACTAACATTTGTCTTTGTTCGTCCCAAGTTAGTCTCGTTAGTCTCATTCTATGGTTTGTCTAAGTTCGTCCTTAGAAAGAGACTAACTTGGGACGAACTTAGACAAACGTTACAATGAGACTAACGTTTGTATTTGTTCGTCCCAATTTAGTCTCGTTAGTCTCATTCTATGGTTTGTCTAAGTTCGTCCTTAGAAAGAGACTAACTTGGGATGATCTTAGAGAAACCTTAGAATGAAACTAATGTTTGTGAATGTTCGTCCCAAGTTAGTCTCGTTAGTCTCATTCTATGGTTTGTCTAAGTTCGTCCTTAGAAACAGACTAACTTGGGATGAACTTAGACAAACCTTAGAACGAGACTAACGTTTGTCTCTGTTCGTCCCAATTTAGTCTCGTTAGTCTCATTGTATGGTTTGTCTAATTTCATCCTTAGAAAGAGACTAACTTGGGACGAACTTAGACAAACCTTAGAATGAGACTAACGTTTGTCTTTGTTCGTCCCAAGTTAGTCTCGTTAGTCTCATTCTATGGTTTGTCTAAGTTCATCCTTAGAAAGAGACTAACTTGGGACGCACTTAGACAAACCTAATAATGAGATTAACGTTTGTCTTTGTTCGTCCCAAGTTAGTCTCGTTAGTCTCATTCTATGGTTTGTCTAAGTTCGTCCTTAGAAAGAGACTAACTTGGGACGAACTTAGACAAACCTTAGAATGAGACTAACGATTGTCTTTGTTCATCCCAACTAAGTCTCGTTAGTCTCATTCTATGGCTTGTCAAAGTTTTGTTCGTCCCAAGTTAGTCTAAGTTTGTCTCATTCTATGGTTTGTCTAAGTTTGTCCTTAGAAAGAGACTAATATGGGACGAACTTAGACAAACGTTACAATGAGACTAACGTTTGTCTTTGTTCGTCCCAAGTTAGTCTCGTTAGTCTCATGTTATGGTTTGTCTAAGTTCGTCCTTAGAAAGAGACTAACTTGGGACGAACTTAGACAAACGATACAATGAGACTAACGTTTGTCTTTGTTCGTCCCAAGTTAGTCTTGTTTGTCTCATTCTATGGTTTGTCTAAGTTCGTCCTTAGAAAGAGACTAACTTGGGACGAACTTAGACAAACCTTAGAATGAGACTACCATTTGTCTTTGTTCGTCCCAAGTTAGTCTCGTTAGTCTCATTCTATGGTTTGTCTAAGTTCGTCCTTAGAAAGAGACTAACTTGGGACGAACTTAGACAAACGTTACAATGAGACTAACGTTTGTCATTGTTCGTCCCAAGTTTGTCTCGTTAGTCTCATTCTATGGTTTGTCTAAGTTCGTCCTTAGAAAGAGACTAACTTAGTACGAACTTAGACAAACCTAAGAATGAGACTAACGTTTGTCTTTGTTCGTCCCAAGTTAGTCTTGTTAGTCTCATTCTATGGTTTGTCTAAGTTCG
Organism: Rhodiola kirilowii; assembly: GCA_033675215.1. NCBI lineage: Eukaryota > Viridiplantae > Streptophyta > Magnoliopsida > Saxifragales > Crassulaceae > Rhodiola > Rhodiola kirilowii. Next base: position 1,878,721 of record JAUCNB010000016.1, read on the forward strand.
TCCTTAGAAAGAGACTAACTTGGGACGAACTTAGACAAACCTTAGAATGAGACTACCATTTGTCTTTGTTCGTCCCAAGTTAGTCTCGTTAGTCTCATTCTATGGTTTGTCTATGTTCGTCCTTAAAAAGAGACTAACTTGGGACGAACTTAAACAAACCTTAGAATGAGACTAACGTTTGTCTTTGTTCGTCCCAAGTTAGTCTCGTTAGTCTCATGTTATGGTTTGTCTAAGTTCGTCCTTAGAAAGAGACTAACTTGGGACGAACTTAGACAAACGATACAATGAGCCTAACGTTTGTCTTTGTTCGTCCCAATTTAGTCTCGTTAGTCTCATTCTATGGTTTGTCTAAGTTCGTCCTTAGAAAGAGACTAACTTGGGACGAACTTATTCAAACCTTAGAATGAGGCTAACGTTTTTCAATGTTCGTCCCAAGTTAGTCTCGTTAGTCTCATTCTATGGTTTTTCTAAGTTCGTCATTAGAAAGAGACTAACTTGGGACGAACTTAGACAAACCTTAGAATGAGACTAACGTTTGTCTTTGTTCGTCCCAAGTTAGTCTCGTTAGTCTCATTCTATGGTTTGTCTAAGTTCGTCCTTAGAAAGAGACTAACTTAGGACGAACTTAGACAAACCTAAGAATGAGACTAACGTTAGTCTTTGTTCGTCCCAAGTTAGTCTTGTTAGTCTCATTCTATGGTTTGTCTAAGTTCGTCCTTAGAAAGAGACTAACTTGGGACGAGATTAGACAAACCTTAGAATGAGACTACCATTTGTCTTTGTTCGTCCCAAGTTAGTCTCGTTAGTCTCATTCTATTGTTTGTCTAAGTTCGTCCTTAGAAAGAGACTAACTTGGGACGAACTTAAACAAACCTTAGAATGAGAGTAACGTTTGTCTTTGTTCGTCCCAAGTTAGTCTCGTTAGTCTCATTCTAAGGTTTATCTAAGTTCGTCCTTAGAAAGAGACTAACTTGGGACGAACTTAAACAAACCTTAGAATGAGACTAACGTTTGTCTTTGTTCGTCCCAAGTTAGTCTAGTTAGTCTCATTCTATGGTTTTTCTAAGTTCGTCCTTATCAAGAGACTAACTTGGGACGAACTTAAACAAACCTTAGAATGAGACTAACGTTTGTCTTTGTTCGTCCCAAGTTAGTCTAGTTAGTCTCATTCTATGGTTTGTCTAAGTTCGTCCTTATCAAGAGACTAACTTGGGACGAACTTAAACAAACCTTAGAATGAGACTAACGTTTGTCTTTGTTCGTCCTAAGTTAGTCTCGTTAGTCTAATTCTATGGTTTGTCTAAGTTCGTCCTTAGAAAGAGACTAACTTGGGACGAACTTAGACAAACGTTACAATGAGACTAACGTTTGTCATTGTTCATCCCAAGTTAGTCTCGTTAGTCTCATTCTATGGTTTGTCTAAGTTCGTCCTTAGAAAGAGACTAACTTAGGACGAACTTAGACAAACCTAAGAATGAGACTAACGTTTGTCTTTGTTCGTCCCAAGTTAGTCTTGTTAGTCTCATTCTATGGTTTGTCTAAGTTCGTCCTTAGAAAGAGACTAACTTGGGACGAACTTAGACAAACCTTAGAATGAGACTACCATTTGTCTTTGTTCGTCCCAAGTTAGTCTCGTTAGTCTCATTCTATGGTTTGTCTAAGTTCGTCCTTAGAAAGAGACTAAATTGGGACGAACTTAAACAAACCTTAGAATGAGACTCACGTTTGTCTTTGTTCGTCCCAACTTAGTCTCGTTTGTCTCATTCAAAGGTTTGTCTAAGTTTGTCGTTAGAAAGAGACTAACTTGGGACGAACTTAGACAAACCTTAGAATGAGACTAACGTTTGTCTTTGTTCGTCCCAAGTTAGTCTCGTTAGTCTCATTCTAAGGTTTTTCTAAGTTCTTCCTTAGAAAGAGACTAACTTGGGACGAACTTATATAAACCTTTGAATGAGACTAACGTTTGTCTTTGTTCGTCCCAAGTTAGTCTCGTTAGTCTCATTCTATGGTTTGTCTAAGTTCATCCTTAGAATGAGACTAACTTGGGACGAACTTAGACAAACCTTAGAATGAGACTAACGTTTGTCTTTGTTCGTCCCAAGTTAGTCAAGTTAGTCTCATTCTATGGTTTGTCTAAGTTCGTCCTTATCAAGAGACTAACTTGGGACGAACTTAAACAAACCTTAGAATGAGACTAACGTTTGTCTTTGTTCTTCCTAAGTTAGTCTCGTTAGTCTAATTCTATGGTTTGTCTAAGTTCGTCCTTAGAAAGAGACTAACTTGGGACGAACTTAGACAAACCTTAGAATGAGACTACCATTTGTCTTTGTTCGTCCCAAGTTAGTCTCGTTAGTCTCATTCTATGGTTTGTCTAAGTTCGTCCTTAGAAAGAGACTAACTTGGGACGAACTTAAACAAACCTTAGAATGGGACTAACGTTTGTCTTTGTTCGTCCCAAGTTAGTCTCGTTAGTCTCATTGTAAGGTTTATCTAAGTTCGTCCTTAGAAAGAGACTAACTTGGGACGAACTTAGCCAAACTTAGAATGAGACTAACGTTTGTCAATGTTCGTCCCAAGTTAGTCTCGTTAGTCTCATTCTATGGTTTTTCTAAGTTCGTCATTAGAAAGAGACTAACTTGGGACGAACTTAGACAAACCTTAGAATGAGACTAACGTTTGTCTTTGTTCGTCCCAACTAAGTCTCGTTAGTCTCATTCTATGGTTTGTCTAAGTTCGTCCTTAGAAAGAGACTAACTTGGGTCAAACATAGACAAACCTTAGAATGAGATTAACGTTTGTCTTTGTTCGTCCCAACTTTGTCTCTTTAGTCTCATTCTATGGTTTGTCTCAGTTCGTCCTTAGAAAGAGACTAACTTGGGACGAACTTAGACAAAACCTTAGAATGAGACTAACATTTGTCTTTGTTCGTCCCAAGTTAGTCTCGTTAGTCTCATTCTATGGTTTGTCTAAGTTCATCCTTAGAAAGAGACTAACTTGGGACGAACTTAAACAAACCTTAGAATGAGACTAACGTTTGTCTTTGTTCGTCCCAAGTTAGTCTCGTTTGTCTCATTCTAAGGTTTGTCTAAGTTCGTCGTTAGAAAGAGACTAACTTGGGACGAACTTAGCCAAACTTAGAATGAGACTAACGTTTGTCAATGTTCGTCCCAAGTTAGTCTCGGTAGTCTCATTCTATGGTTTTTCTAAGTTCGTCATTAGAAAGAGACTAACTTGGGACGAACTTAGACAAACCTTAGAATGAGACTAACGTTTGTCTTTGTTCGTCCCAAGTTAGTCTCGTTAGTCTCATTCTATGGTTTGTCTAAGTTCGTCCTTAGAAAGAGACTAACTTGGGACGAACTTAAACAAACCTTAGAATGAGACTAACGTTTGTCTTTGTTCGTCCCAACTTAGTCTCGTTTGTCTCATTCTAAGGTTTGTCTAAGTTTGTCGTTAGAAAGAGACTAACTTGGGACGAACTTAGACAAACCTTAGAATGAGACTAACGTTTGTCTTTGTTCGTCCCAAGTTAGTCTCGTTAGTCTCATTCTAAGGTTTTTCTAAGTTCTTCCTTAGAAAGAGACTAACTTGGGACGAACTTATATAAACCTTTGAATGAGACTAACGTTTGTCTTTGTTCGTCCCAAGTTAGTCTCGTTAGTCTCATTCTATGGTTTGTCTAAGTTCATCCTTAGAATGAGACTAACTTGGGACGAACTTAGACAAACCTTATAATGAGACTAACGCTTGTCTTTGTTCGTCCCAAGTTAGTCTAGTTAGTCTCATTCTATGGTTTGTCTAAGTTTGTCCTTATCAAGAGACTAACTTGGGACGAACTTAAACAAACCTTAGAATGAGACTAACGTTTGTCTTTGTTCTTCCTAAGTTAGTCTCGTTAGTCTAATTCTATGGTTTGTCTAAGTTCGTCCTTAGAAAGAGACTAACTTGGGACGAACTTAGACAAACCTTAGAATGAGACTACCATTTGTCTTTGTTCGTCCCAAGTTAGTCTCGTTAGTCTCATTCTATGGTTTGTCTAAGTTCGTCCTTAGAAAGAGACTAACTTGGGACGAACTTAAACAAACCTTAGAATGGGACTAACGTTTGTCTTTGTTCGTCCCAAGTTAGTCTCGTTAGTCTCATTCTAAGGTTTATCTAAGTTCGTCCTTAGAAAGAGACTAACTTGGGACGAACTTAGCCAAACTTAGAATGAGACTAACGTTTGTCAATGTTCGTCCCAAGTTAGTCTAGTGAGTCTCATTCTATGGTTTTTCTAAGTTCGTCATTAGAAAGAGACTAACTTGGGACGAACTTAGACAAACCTTAGAATGAGACTTACGTTTGTCTTTGTTCGTCCCAACTAAGTCTCGTTAGTCTCATTCTATGGTTTGTCTAAGTTCGTCCTTAGAAAGAGACTAACTTGGGACAAACATAGACAAACCTTAGAATGAGATTAACGTTTGTCTTTGTTCGTCCCAACTTTGTCTCTTTAGTCTCATTCTATGGTTTGTCTCAGTTTGTCCTTAGAAAGAGACTAACTTGGGACGAACTTAGACAAACCTTAGAATGAGACTAACATTTGTCTTTGTTCGTCCCAAGTTAGTCTCGTTAGTCTCATTCTATGGTTTGTCTAAGTTCATCCTTAGAAAGAGACTAACTTGGGACGAACTTAAACATACCTTAGAATGAGACTAACGTTTGTCTTTGTTCATCCCAAGTTTGTCTCGTTTGTCTCATTCTAAGGTTTGTCTAAGTTCGTCGTTAGAAAGAGACTAACTTGGGACGAACTTAGCCAAACTTAGAATGAGACTAACGTTTGTCAATGTTCGTCCCAAGTTAGTCTCGTTAGTCTCATTCTATGGTTTTTCTAAGTTCGTCATTAGAAAGAGACTAACTTGGGACGAACTTAGACAAACCTTAGAATGAGACTAACGTTTGTCTTTGTTCGTCCCAAGTTAGTCTCGTTAGTCTCATTCTATGGTTTGTCTAAGTTCGTCCTTAAAAAGAGACTAACTTGGGACGAACTTAAACAAACCTTAGAATGAGACTAACGTTTGTCTTTGTTCGTCCCAACTTAGTCTCGTTTGTCTCATTCTAAGGTTTGTCTAAGTTTGTCGTTAGAAAGAGACTAACTTGGGACGAACTTAGACAAACCTTAGAATGAGACTAACGTTTGTCTTTGTTCGTCCCAAGTTAGTCTCGTTAGTCTCATTCTAAGGTTTTTCTAAGTTCTTCCTTAGAAAGAGAATAACTTGGGACGAACTTATATAAACCTTTGAATGAGACTAACGTTTGTCTTTGTTCGTCCCAAGTTAGTCTCGTTAGTCTCATTCTATGGTTTGTCTAAGTTCATCCTTAGAATGAGACTAACATGGGACGAACTTAGACAAACCTTAGAATGAGACTAACGTTTGTCTTTGTTCGTCCCAAGTTAGTCTAGTTAGTCTCATTCTATGGTTTGTCTAAGTTCGTCCTTATCAAGAGACTAACTTGGGACGAACTTAAACAAACCTTAGAATGAGACTAACGTTTGTCTTTGTTCTTCCTAAGTTAGTCTCGTTAGTCTAATTCTATGGTTTGTCTAAGTTCGTCCTTAGAAAGAGACTAACTTGGGACGAACTTAGACAAACCTTAGAATGAGACTACCATTTGTCTTTGTTCGTCCCAAGTTAGTCTCGTTAGTCTCATTCTATGGTTTGTGTAAGTTCGTCCTTAGAAAGAGACTAACTTGGGACGAACTTAAACAAACCTTAGAATGGGACTAACGTTTGTCTTTGTTCGTCCCAAGTTAGTCTCGTTAGTCTCATTGTAAGGTTTATCTAAGTTCGTCCTTAGAAAGAGACTAACTTGGGACGAACTTAGCCAAACTTAGAATGAGACTAACGTTGGTCAATGTTCGTCCCAAGTTAGTCTCGTTAGTCTCATTCTATGGTTTTTCTAAGTTCGTCATTAGAAAGAGACTAACTTGGGACGAACTTAGACAAACCATAGAATGAGACTAACGTTTGTCTTTGTTCGTCCCAACTAAGTCTCGTTAGTCTCATTCTATGGTTTGTCTAAGTTCGTCCTTAGAAAGAGACTAACTTGGGTCAAACATAGACAAACCTTAGAATGAGATTAACGTTTGTCTTTGTTCGTCCCAACTTTGTCTCTTTAGTCTCATTCTATGGTTTGTCTCAGTTCGTCCTTAGAAAGAGACTAACTTGGGACGAACTTAGACAAACCTTAGAATGAGACTAACATTTGTCTTTGTTCGTCCCAAGTTAGTCTCGTTAGTCTCATTCTATGGTTTGTCTAAGTTCATCCTTAGAAAGAGACTAACTTGGGACGAACTTAAACAAACCTTAGAATGAGACTAACGTTTGTCTTTGTTCGTCCCAAGTTAGTCTCGTTTGTCTCATTCTAAGGTTTGTCTAAGTTCGTCGTTAGAAAGAGACTAACTTGGGACGAACTTAGCCAAACTTAGAATGAGACTAACGTTTGTCAATGTTCGTCCCAAGTTAGTCTCGGTAGTCTCATTCTATGGTTTTTCTAAGTTCGTCATTAGAAAGAGACTAACTTGGGACGAACTTAGACAAACCTAAGAATGAGACTAACGTTTGTCTTTGTTCGTCCCAAGTTAGTCTCGTTAGTCTCATTCTATGGTTTGTCTAAGTTCGTCCTTAGATAGAGACTAACTTGGGACGAACTTAAACAAACCTTAGAATGAGACTAACGTTTGTCTTTGTTCGTCCCAACTTAGTCTCGTTTGTCTCATTCTAAGGTTTGTCTAAGTTTGTCGTTAGAAAGAGACTAACTTGGGACGAACTTAGACAAACCTTAGAATGAGACTAACGTTTGTCTTTGTTCGTCCCAAGTTAGTCTCGTTAGTCTCATTCTAAGGTTTTTCTAAGTTCTTCCTTAGAAAGAGACTAACTTGGGACGAACTTATATAAACCTTTGAATGAGACTAACGTTTGTCTTTGTTCGTCCCAAGTTAGTCTCGTTAGTCTCATTCTATGGTTTGTCTAAGTTCATCCTTAGAATGAGACTAACATGGGACGAACTTAGACAAACCTTAGAATGAGACTAACGTTTGTCTTTGTTCGTCCCAAGTTAGTCTAGTTAGTCTCATTCTATGGTTTGTCTAAGTTCGTCCTTATCAAGTGACTAACTTGGGACGAACTTAAACAAACCTTAGAATGAGACTAACGTTTGTCTTTGTTCTTCCTAAGTTAGTCTCGTTAGTCTAATTCTATGGTTTGTCTAAGTTCGTCCTTAGAAAGAGACTAACATGGGACGAACTTAGACAAACCTTAGAATGAGACTACCATTTGTCTTTGTTCGTCCCAGGTTAGTCTCGTTAGTCTCATTCTATGGTTTGTCTAAGTTCGTCCTTAGAAAGAGACTAACTTGGGACGAACTTAAACAAACCTTAGAATGGGACTAACGTTTGTCTTTGTTCGTCCCAAGTTAGTCTCGTTAGTCTCATTCTAAGGTTTATCTAAGTTCGTCCTTAGAAAAAGACTAACTTGGGACGAACTTAGCCAAACTTAGAATGAGACTAACGTTGGTCAATGTTCGTCCCAAGTTAGTCTCGTTAGTCTCATTCTATGGTTTTTCTAAGTTCGTCATTAGAAAGAGACTAACTTGGGACGAACTTAGACAAACCTTAGAATGAGACTAACGTTTGTCTTTGTTCGTCGCAACTAAGTCTCGTTAGTCTCATTCTATGGTTTGTCTAAGTTCGTCCTTAGAAAGAGACTAACTTGGGACAAACATAGACAAACCTTAGAATGAGATTAACGTTTGTCTTTGTTCGTCCCAACTTTGTCTCTTTAGTCTCATTCTATGGTTTGTCTCAGTTTGTCCTTAGAAAGAGACTAACTTGGGACGAACTTAGACAAACCTTAGAATGAGACTAACATTTGTCTTTGTTCGTCCCAAGTTAGTCTCGTTAGTCTCATTCTATGGTTTGTCTAAGTTCATCCTTAGAAAGAGACTAACTTGGGACGAACTTAAACACACCTTAGAATGAGACTAACGTTTGTCTTTGTTCATCCCAAGTTAGTCTCGTTTGTCTCATTCTAAGGTTTGTCAAAGTTCGTCGTTAGAAAGAGACTAACTTGGGACGAACTTAGACAAACCTTAGAATGAGACTAACGTTTGTCTTTGTTCGTCCCAACTAAGTCTCGTTAGTCTCATTCTATGGTTTGTCTAAGTTCGTCCTTAGAAAGAGACTAACTTGGGACAAACATACACAAACCTTAGAATGAGACTAACGTTTGTCTTTGTTCATCCCAACTTAGTCTCTTTAGTCTCATTCTATGGTTTGTCTCAGTTCGTCCTTAGAAAGAGACTAACTTGGGACGAACTTAGACAAACCTTAGAATGAGACTAACGTTTGTCTTTGTTCGTCCCAAGTTAGTCTCGTTAGTCTCATTCTATGGTTTGTCTAAGTTCGTCCTTAGAAAGAGACTAACTTGGGACGAACTTAAACAAACCTTAGAATGAGACTAACGTTTGTCTTTGTTCGTCCCAAGTTAGTCTCGTTTGTCTCATTCTAAGGTTTGTCTAAGTTCGTCGTTAGAAAGAGACTAACTTGAGACGAACTTAGACAAACCTTAGAATGAGACTAATGTTTGTCTTTGTTCGTCCCAAGTTAGTCTCGTTAGTCTCATTCTAAGGTTTTTCTAAGTTCGTCCTTAGAAAGAGACTAACTTGGGACGAACTTAAACAAACCTTAGAATGAGACTAACGTTTGTCTTTGTTCGTCCCAAGTTAGTCTAGTTAGTCTCATTCTATGGTTTGTCTAAGTTCGTCCTTATCAAGAGACTAACTTGGGACGAACTTAAACAAACCTTAGAATGAGACTAACGTTTGTCTTTGTTCGTCCTAAGTTAGTCTCGTTAGTCTAATTCTATGGTTTGTCTAAGTTCGTCCTTAGAAAGAGACTAACTTGGGACGAACTTAGACAAACGTTACAATGAGACTAACGTTTGTCATTGTTCGTCCCAAGTTAGTCTCGTTAGTCTCATTCTATGGTTTGTCTAAGTTCGTCCTTAGAAAGAGACTAACTTAGGACGAACTTAGACAAACCTAAGAATGAGACTAACGTTTGTCTTTGTTCGTCCCAAGTTAGTCTTGTTAGTCTCATTCTATGGTTTCTCTAAGTTCGTCCTTAGAAAGAGACTAACTTGGGACGAACTTAGACAAACCTTAGAATGAGACTACCATTTGACTTTGTTCGTCCCAAGTTAGTCTCGTTAGTCTCATTCTATGGTTTGTCTAAGTTCGTCCTTAGAAAGAGACTAACTTGGGACGAACTTAGACAAACCTTAGAATGAGACTACCATTTGTCTTTGTTCGTCCCAAGTTAGTCTCGTTAGTCTCATTCTATGGTTTGTCTAAGTTCGTCCTTCGAAAGAGACTAACTTGGGACGAACTTAAACAAACCTTAGAATGAGACTAACGTTTGTCTTTGTTCGTCCCAAGTTAGTCTCGTTAGTCTCATTCTAAGGTTTATCTAAGTTCGTCCTTAGAAAGAGACTAACTTGGGACGAACTTAGCCAAACTTAGAATGAGATTAACGTTTGTCAATGTTCGTCCCAAGTTAGTCTCGTTAGTCTCATTCTATGGTTTGTCTAAGTTCGTCCTTAGAAAGAGACTAACTTAGTACGAACTTAGACAAACCTAAGAAGGAGACTAACGTTTGTCTTTGTTCGTCCCAAGTTAGTCTTGTTAGTCTCATTCTATGGTTTGTTTAAGTTCGTCCTTAGAAAGAGACTAACTTGGGACGAACTTAGACAAACCTTAGAATGAGACTACCATTTGTCTTTGTTCGTCCCAAGTTAGTCTAGTTAGTCTCATTCTATGGTTTGTCTAAGTTCGTCCTTATCAAGAGACAAACTTGGGACGAACTTAAACAAACCTTAGAATGAGACTACCATTTGTCTTTGTTCGTCCTAAGTTAGTCTCGTTTGTCTCATTCTAAGGTTTGGCTAAGTTCGTCGTTAGAAAGAGATTAACTTGGGACGAACTTAGACAAACCTTAGAATGAGACTAACGTTTGTCTTTGTTCGTCCCAAGTTAGTCTCGTTAGTCTCATTCTAAGGTTTTTCTAAGTTCGTCCTTAGAAGGAGACTAACTTGGGACGAACTTAGATAACCCTTTGAATGAGACTAACGTTTGTCTTTGTTCGTCCCAAGTTAGTCTCGTTAGTCTCATTCTAAGGTTTGTCTATGTTCGTCCTTAGAATGAGACTAACTTGGGACGAACTTAGACAAACCTTAGAATGAGACTAACGTTTGTCTTTGTTCGTCCCAAGTTAGTCTAGTTAGTCTCATTCTATGGTTTGTCTAAGTTCGTCCTTATCAAGAGACTAACTTGGGACGAACTTAAACAAACCTTAGAATGAGACTAACGTTTGTCTTTGTTCGTCCTAAGTTAGTCTCGTTAGTCTAATTCTATGGTTTGTCTAAGTTCGTCCTTAGAAAGAGACTAACTTGGGACGAACTTAGACAAACGTTACAATGAGACTAACGTTTGTCATTGTTCGTCCCAAGTTAGTCTCGTTAGTCTCATTCTATGGTTTGTCTAAGTTCGTCCTTAGAAAGAGACTAACTTAGGACGAACTTAGACAAACCTAAGAATGAGACTAACGTTTGTCTTTATCGTCCCAAGTTAGTCTTGTTAGTCTCATTCTATGGTTTGTCTAAGTTCGTCCTTAGAAAGAGACTAACTTGGGACGAACTTAGACAAACCTTAGAATGAGACTACCATTTGTCTTTGTTCGTCCCAAGTTAGTCTCGTTAGTCTCATTCTATGGTTTGTCTAAGTTCGTCCTTAGAAAGAGACTAACTTGGGACGAACTTAAACAAACCTTAGAATGAGACTAACGTTTGTCTTTGTTCGTCCCAAGTTAGTCTCGTTAGTCTCATTCTAAGGTTTATCTAAGTTCGTCCTTAGAAAGAGACTAACTTGGGACGAACTTAGCCAAACTTAGAATGAGACTAACGTTTGTCAATGTTCGTCCCAAGTTAGTCTCGTTAGTCTCATTCTATGGTTTTTCTAAGTTCGTCATTAGAAAGAGACTAACTTGGGACGAACTTAGACAAACCATAGAATGAGACTAAAGAGACTAAGTTGGGATGAACAAAGACAAACGTTAGTCTCATTCTAAGGTTTGTCTAAGTTCGTCCTTAGAAAGAGACTAACTTGGGACAAACATAGACAAACCTTAGAATGAGACTAACGTTTGTCTTTGTTCATCCCAACTTAGTCTCTTTAGTCTCATTCTATGGGTTGTCTCAGTTCGTCCTTAGAAAGAGACTAACTTGGGACGAACTTAGACAAACCTTAGAATAAGACTAACGTTTGTTTTTGTTCGTCCCAAGTTAGTCTCGTTAGTCTTATTCTATGGTTTGTCTAAGTTCGTCCTTAGAAAGAGACTAACTTGGGACGAACTTAAACAAACCTTAGAATGAGACTACCGTTTGTCTTTGTTCGTCCCAAGTTAGTCTCGTTTGTCTCATTCTAAGTTTTGTCTAAGTTTGTCGTTAGAAAGAGACTAACTTAGGACGAACTTAGACAAACCTTAGAATGAGACTAACGTTTGTCTTTGTTCGTCCCAAGTTAGTCTCGTTAGTCTCATTCTATGGTTTGTCTAAGTTCGTCCTTAGAAAGAGACTAACTTAGGAAGAACTTAGACAAACCTAAGAATGAGACTAACGTTTGTCTTTGTTCGTCCCAAGTTAGTCTTGTTAGTCTCATTCTATGGTTTGTCTAAGTTCGTCCTTAGAAAGAGACTAACTTGGGACGAACTTAGACAAACCTTAGAATGAGACTACCATTTGTCTTTGTTCGTCCCAAGTTAGTCTCGTTAGTCTCATTCTATGGTTTGTCTAAGTTCGTCCTTAGAAAGAGACTAACTTGGGACGAACTTAAACAAACCTTAGAATGAGACTAACGTTTGTCTTTGTTCGTCCCAAGTTAGTCTCGTTAGTCTCATTCTAAGGTTTATCTAAGTTCGTCCTTAGAAAGAGACTAACTTGGGACGAACTTAGCCAAACTTAGAATGAGACTAACGTTTGTCAATGTTCGTCCCAAGTTAGTCTCGTTAGTCTCATTCTATGGGTTTTCTAATTTCGTCATTAGAAAGAGACTAACTTGGGACGAACTTAGACAAACCTTAGAATAAGACTAACGTTTGTCTTTGTTCGTCCCAAGTTAGTCTCGTTAGTCTCATTCTATGGTTTGTCTAAGTTCGTCCTTAGAAAGAGACTAACTTGGGACGAACTTAAACAAACCTTAGAATGAGACTAACGTTTGTCTTTGTTCGTCCCAACTTAGTCTCGTTTGTCTCATTCTAAGGTTTGTCTAAGTTCGTCGTTAGAAAGAGACTAACTTGGGACGAACTTAGACAAACCTTAGAATGAGACTAACGTTTGTCTTTGTTCGTCCCAAGTTAGTCTCGTTAGTCTCATTCTAAGGTTTTTCTAAGTTCTTCCTTAGAAAGAGACTAACTTGGGACGAACTTAGATAAACCTTTGAATGAGATTAACGTTTGTCTTTGTTCGTCCCAAGTTAGTCTCGTTAGTCTCATTCTAAGGTTTGTCTAAGTTCGTCCTTAAAATGTGACTAACTTGGGACGAACTTAGACAAACCTTAGAATGAGACTAACGTTTGTAGTTGTTCGTCCCAAGTTAGTCTAGTTAGTCTCATTCTATGGTTTGTCTAAGTTCGTCCTTATCAAGAGACTAACTTGGGACGAACTTAAACCAACCTTAGAATGAGACTAACGTTTGTCTTTGTTCTTCCTAAGTTAGTCTCGTTATTCTAATTCTATGGTTTGTCTAAGTTCGTCCTTAGAAAGAGACTAACTTGGGACGAACTTACACAAACCTTAGAATGAGACTACCATTTGTCTTTGTTCGTCCCAAGTTAGTCTCGTTAGTCTCATTCAATGGTTTGTCTAAGTTCGTCCTTAGAAAGAGACTAACTTGGGACGAACTTAAACAAACCTTAGAATGGGACTAATGTTTGTCTTTCTTCGTCCCAAGTTAGTCTCGTTAGTCTCATTCTAAGGTTTATCTAAGTTCGTCCTTAGAAAGAGACTAACTTGGGACGAACTTAGCCAAACTTAGAATGAGACTAACGTTTGTCAATGTTCGTCCCAAGTTAGTCTCGTTCGTCTCATTCTATGGTTTTTCTAAGTTCGTCATTAGAAAGAGACTAACTTGGGACGAACTTAGACAAACCTTAGAATGAGACTAACGTTTGTCTTTGTTCGTCCCAACTAAGTCTCGTTAGTCTCATTCTATGGTTTGTCTAAGTTCGTCCTTAGAAAGAGACTAACTTGGGACAAACATAGACAAACCTTAGAATGAGACTAACGTTTGTCTTTGTTCATCCCAACTTAGTCTCTTTAGTCTCATTCTATGGTTTGTCTCAGTTCGTCCTTAGAAAGAGACTAACTTGGGACGAACTTAGACAAACCTTAGAATGAGACTAACGTTTGTCTTTGTTCGTCCCAAGTTAGTCTCGTTAGTCTCATTCTATGGTTTGTCTAAGTTCGTCCATAGAAAGAGACTAACTTGGGACGAACTTAAACAAACCTTAGAATGAGACTAACGTTTGTCTTTGTTCGTCCCAAGTTAGTCTCGTTTGTCTCATTCTAAGGTTTGTCTAAGTTCGTCGTTAGAAAGAGACTAACTTGGGACGAACTTAGACAAACCTTAGAATGAGACTAACGTTTGTCTTTGTTCGTCCCAAGTTAGTCTCGTTAGTCTCATTCTATGGTTTTTCTAAGTTCGTCCTTAGAAAGAGACTAACTTGGGACGAACTTAGATAAACCTTTGAATGAGACTAACGTTTGTCTTTGTTCGTCCCAAGTTAGTCTCGTTAGTCTCATTCTAAGGTTTGTCTATGTTCGTCCTTAGAATGAGACTAACTTGGTACGAACTTAGACAAACCTTAGAATGAGACTAACGTTTGTCTTTGTTCGTCCCAAGTTAGTCTCGTTTGTCTCATTCTAAGGTTTGTCTAAGTTTGTCGTTAGAAAGAGACTAACTTGGGACGAACTTAGACAAACCTTAGAATGAGACTAACGTTTGTCTTTGTTCGTCCCAAGTTAGTCTCGTTAGTCTCATTATATGGTTTGTCTAAGTTCATCCTTAGAAAGAGACTAACTTAGGACAAACTTAGACAAACCTAAGAATGAGACTAACGTTTGTCTTTGTTCGTCCCAAGTTAGTCTTGTTAGTCTCATTCTATGGTTTGTCTAAGTTCGTCCTTAGAAAGAGACTAACTTGGGACGAACTTAGACAAACCTTAGAATGAGACCAACATTTGTCTTTGTTCGTCCCAAGTTAGTCTCGTTAGTCTCATTCTATGGTTTGTCTAAGTTTGTCCTTAGAAAGAGACTAACTTGGGACGAACTTAAACAAACCTTAGAATGAGACTAACGTTTGTCTTTGTTCGTCCCAAGTTAGTCTCGTTAGTCTCATTCTAATGTTTATCTAAGTTCGTCCTTTGAAATAGACTAACTTGGGACAAACTTAGCCAAACTTAGAATGAGACTAACGTTTGTCAATGTTCGTCCCAAGTTAGTCTCGTTAGTCTCATTCTATGGTTTTTCTAAGTTCGTCATTAGAAAGAGACTAACTTGGGACGAACTTAGACAAACCTTAGAATGAGACTAACGTTTGTCTTTGTTCGTCCCAAGTTAGTCTCGTTAGTCTCAATCTATGGTTTGTCTAAGTTCGTCCTTAGAAAGAGACTAACTTGGGACGAACTTAAACAAACCTTAGAATGAGACTAACGTTTGTCTTTGTTCGTCCCAAGTTAGTCTCGTTTGTCTCATTCTAAGGTTTGTCTAAGTTCGTCGTTAGAAGGAGACTAACTTGGGACGAACTTAGACAAACCTTAGAATGAGACTAACGTTTGTCTTTGTTCGTCCCAAGTTAGTCTCGTTAGTCTCATTCTAAGGTTTTTCTAAGTTCGTCCTTAGAAAGAGACTAACTTGGGACGAACTTAGATAAACCTTTGAATGAGACTAATGTTTGTCTTTATTCGTCCCAAGTTAGTCTCGTTAGTCTCATTCTAAGGTTTGTCTATGTTCGTCCTTAGAATGAGACTAACTTGGGACGAACTTAGACAAACCTTAGAATGAGACTAACGTTTGTCTTTGTTCGTCCCAAGTTAGTCTAGTTAGTCTCATTCTATGGTTTGTCTAAGTTCGTCCTTATCAAGAGACTAACTTGGGACGAACTTAAACAAACCTTAGAATGAGACTAACGTTTGTCTTTGTTCTTCCTAAGTTAGTCTCGTTAGTCTAATTCTATGGTTTGTCTAAGTTCGTCCTTAGAAAGAGACTAACTTGGGACGAACTTAGACAAACCTTACAATGAGACTAACGTTTGTCATTGTTCTTCCCAAGTTAGTCTCGTTAGTCTCATTCTATGGTTTGTCTAAGTTCGTCCTTAGAAAGAGACTAACTTAGGACGAACTTAGACAAACCTAAGAATGAGACTAACGTTTGTCTTTGTTCGTCCCAAGTTAGTCATGTTAGTCTCATTCTATGGTTTGTCTAAGTTCGTCCTTAGAAAGAGACTAACTTGGGACGAACTTAGACAAACCTTAGAATGAGACTACCATTTGTCTTTGTTCGTCCCAAGTTAGTCTCGTTAGTCTCATTCTATGGTTTGTCTAAGTTCGTCGTTAGAAAGAGACTAACTTGGGACGAACTTAAACAAACCTTAGAATGAGACTAACGTTTGTCTTTGTTCGTCCCAATTTAGTCTCGTTAGTCTCATTCTAAGGTTTATCTAAGTTCGTCCTTAGAAAGAGACTAACTTGGGACGAACTTAGCCAAACTTAGAATGAGACTAACGTTTGTCAATGTTCGTCCCAAGTTAGTCTCGTTAGTCTCATTCTATGGTTTTTCTAAGTTCGTCCTTAGAAAGAGACTAACTTGGGACGAACTTAGACAAACCTTAGAATGAGACTAACATTTGTCTTTGTTCGTCCCAAGTTAGTCTCGTTAGTCTCATTCTATGGTTTGTCTAAGTTTGTCCTTAGAAAGAGACTAACTTGGGACGAACTTAAACAAACCTTAGAATGAGACTAACGTTTGTCTTTTTTCGTCCCAAGTTAGTCTCGTTAGTCTCATTCTAATGTTTATCTAAGTTCGTCCTTAGAAATAGACTAACTTGGGACGAACTTAGCCAAATTTAGAATGAGACTAACGTTTGTCAATGTTCGTCCCAAGTTAGTCTCGTTAGTCTCATTCTATGGTTTTTCTAAGTTCGTCATTAGAAAGAGACTAACTTGGGACGAACTTAGACAAACCTTAGAATGAGACTAACGTTTGTCTTTGTTCGTCCCAAGTTAGTCTCGTTAGTCTCAATCTATGGTTTGTCTAAGTTCGTCCTTAGAAAGAGACTAACTTGGGACGAACTTAAACAAACCTTAGAATGAGACTAACGTTTTTCTTTGTTCGTCCCAAGTTAGTCTCGTTTGTCTCATTCTAAGGTTTGTCTAAGTTCGTCGTTAGAAGGAGACTAACTTGGGACGAACTTAGACAAACCTTAGAATGAGACTAACGTTTGTCTTTGTTCGTCCCAAGTTAGTCTCGTTAGTCTCATTCTAAGGTTTTTCTAAGTTCGTCCTTAGAAAGAGACTAACTTGGGACGAACTTAGATAAACCTTTGAATGAGACTAACGTTTGTCTTTATTCGTCCCAAGTTAGTCTCGTTAGTCTCATTCTAAGGTTTGTCTATGTTCGTCCTTAGAATGAGACTAACTTGGGACGAACTTAGACAAACCTTAGAATGAGACTAACGTTTGTCTTTGTTCGTCCCAAGTTAGTCTAGTTAGTCTCATTCTATGGTTTGTCTAAGTTCGTCCTTATCAAGAGACTAACTTGGGACGAACTTAAACAAACCTTAGAATGAGACTAATGTTTGTCTTTGTTCTTCCTAAGTTAGTCTCGTTAGTCTAATTCTATGGTTTGTCTAAGTTCGTCCTTAGAAAGAGACTAACTTGGGACGAACTTAGACAAACCTTACAATGAGACTAACGTTTGTCATTGTTCTTCCCAAGTTAGTCTCGTTAGTCTCATTCTATGGTTTGTCTAAGTTCGTCCTTAGAAAGAGACTAACTTAGGACGAACTTAGACAAACCTAAGAATGAGACTAACGTTTGTCTTTGTTCGTCCCAAGTTAGTCTTGTTAGTCTCATTCTATGGTTTGTCTAAGTTCGTCCTTAGAAAGAGACTAACTTGGGACGAACTTAGACAAACCTTAGAATGAGACTACCATTTGTCTTTGTTCGTCCCAAGTTAGTCTCGTTAGTCTCATTCTATGGTTTGTCTAAGTTCGTCCTTAGAAAGAGACTAACTTGGGACGAACTTAAACAAACCTTAGAATGAGACTAACGTTTGTCTTTGTTCGTCCCAAGTTAGTCTCGTTAGTCTCATTCTAAGGTTTATCTAAGTTCGTCCTTAGAAAGAGACTAACTTGGGACGAACTTAGCCAAACTTAGAATGAGACTAACGTTTGTCAATGTTCGTCCCAAGTTAGTCTCGTTAGTCTCATTCTATGGTTTTTCTAAGTTCGTCATTAGAAAGAGACTAACTTGGGACGAACTTAGACAAACCTTAGAATGAGACTAACGTTTGTCTTTGTTCGTCCCAAGTTAGTCTCGTTAGTCTCATTCTATGGTTTGTCTAAGTTCGTCCTTAGAAAGAGACTAACTTGGGACAAACATAGACAAACCTTAGAATGAGACTAACGTTTGTCTTTGTTCATCCCAACTTAGTCTCTTTAGTCTCATTCTATGGTTTGTCTCAGTTCGTCCTTAGAAAGAGACTAACTTGGGACGAACTTAGACAAACCTTAGAATGAGACTAACGTTTGTCTTTGTTCGTCCCAAGTTAGTCTCGTTAGTCTCATTCTATGGTTTGTCTAAGTTCGTCCTTAGAAAGAGACTAACTTGGGACGAACTTAAACAAACCTTAGAATGTGACTAACGTTTGTCTTTGTTCGTCCCAAGTTAGTCTCGTTTGTCTCATTCTAAGGTTTGTCTAAGTTTGTCGTTAGAAAGAGACTAACTTGGGACGAACTTAGACAAACCTTAGAATAAGACTAACGTTTGTCTTTGTTCGTCCCAAGTTAGTCTCGTTAGTCTCATTCTATGGTTTGTCTAAGTTCGTCCTTAGAAAGAGACTAACTTGGGATGAACTTAAACCAACCTTAGAATGAGACTAACGTTTGTCATTGTTCGTCCCAAGTTAGTCGCGTTAGTCTCATTCTAAGGTTTATCTAAGTTCGTCCTTAGAAAGAGACTAACTTGGGACGAACTTAGCCAAACTTAGAATGAGACTAACGTTTGTCAATGTTCATCCCAAGTTAGTCTAGTTAGTCTCATTCTATGGTTTGTCTAAGTTTGTCTTCAGAAAGAGAATAACTTGGGATGAACTTAGACAAACCATAGAATGAGACTGACATTTGTCTTTGTTCGTCCCAAGTTAGTCTCGTTAGTCTCATTCTAAGGTTTATCTAAGTTCATCCTTAGAAAGAGACTAACTTGGGACGAACTTAGCCAAACCTTACATTGAGACTAACGATTGTTTTTGTTCGGCCCAAGTTAGTCTCGGTAGTCTCATTCTATGGTTTGTCTAAGTTCGTCCTTAGAAAGAGACTAACTTGGGACGAACTTAGACAAATCTTAGAATGAGACTAACGTTTGTCTTTGTTCGTCCCAACTTTGTCCCGTTAGTCTCCTTCTATGGGTTGTCTAAGTTCGTCATTAAAAAGAGACTAACTTGGGACGAACTTAGACAAACGTTACAATAAGACTAACGTTTGTCTTTGTTCGTCCCAATTTAGTCTCGTTAGTCTCATTCTATGGTTTGTCTAAGTTCGTCCTTAGAAAGAGACTAACTTGGGACGAACTTAGACAAACGTTACAATGAGACTAACGTTTGTCATTGTTCGTCCCAAGTTAGTCTCGTTAGTCTCATTCTATGGTTTGTCTAAGTTCGTCCTTAGAAAGAGACTAACTTAGGACGAACTTAGACAAACCTAAGAATGAGACTAACGTTTGTCTTTGTTCGTCCCAAGTTAGTCTTGTTAGTCTCATTCTATGGGTTCTCTAAGTTCGTCCTTAGAAAGAGACTAACTTGGGACGAACTTAGACAAACCTTAGAATGAGACTAACATTTGACTTTGTTCGTCCCAAGTTAGTCTCGTTAGTCTCATTCTATGGTTTGTCTAAGTTCGTCCTTAGAAAGAGACTAACTTGGGACGAACTTAGACAAACCTTAGAATGAGACTACCATTTGTCTTTGTTCGTCCCAAGTTAGTCTCGTTAGTCTCATTCTATGGTTTGTCTAAGTTCGTCCTTCGAAAGAGACTAACTTGGGACGAACTTAAACAAACCTTAGAATGAGACTAACGTTTGTCTTTGTTCGTCCCAAGTTAGTCTCGTTAGTCTCATTCTAAGGTTTATCTAAGTTCGTCCTTAGAAAGAGACTAACTTGGGACGAACTTAGCCAAACTTAGAATGAGATTAACGTTTGTCAATGTTCGTCCCAAGTTAGTCTCGTTAGTCTCATTCTATGGTTTGTCTAAGTTCATCCTTAGAAAGAGACTAACTTAGTACGAACTTAGACAAACCTAAGAAGGAGACTAACGTTTGTCTTTGTTCGTCCCAAGTTAGTCTTGTTAGTCTCATTCTATGGTTTGTTTAAGTTCGTCCTTAGAAAGAGACTAACTTGGGACGAACTTAGACAAACCTTAGAATGAGACTACCATTTGTCTTTGTTCGTCCCAAGTTAGTCTAGTTAGTCTCATTCTATGGTTTGTCTAAGTTCGTCCTTATCAAGAGACAAACTTGGGACGAACTTAAACAAACCTTAGAATGAGACTACCATTTGTCTTTGTTCGTCCTAAGTTAGTCTCGTTTGTCTCATTCTAAGGTTTGGCTAAGTTCGTCGTTAGAAAGAGATTAACTTGGGACGAACTTTGACAAACCTTAGAATGAGACTAACGTTTGTCTTTGTTCGTCCCAAGTTAGTCTCGTTAGTCTCATTCTAAGGTTTGTCTAAGTTCGTCCTTAGAATGAGACTAACTTGGGACGAACTTAGACAAACCTTAGAATGAGACTAACGTTTGTCTTTGTTCGTCCCAAGTTAGTCTAGTTAGTCTCATTCTATGGTTTGTCTAAGTTCGTCCTTATCAAGAGACTAACTTGGGACGAACTTAAACAAACCTTAGAATGAGACTAACGTTTGTCTTTGTTCGTCCTAAGTTAGTCTCGTTAGTCTAATTCTATGGTTTGTCTAAGTTCGTCCTTAGAAAGAGACTAACTTGGGACGAACTTAGACAAACGTTACAATGAGACTAACGTTTGTCATTGTTCGTCCCAAGTTAGTCTTGTTAGTCTCATTCTATGGTTTGTCTAAGTTCGTCCTTAGAAAGAGACTAACTTGGGACGAACTTAGACAAACCTTAGAATGAGACTACCATTTGTCTTTGTTCGTCCCAAGTTAGTCTCGTTAGTCTCATTCTATGGTTTGTCTAAGTTCGTCCTTAGAAAGAGACTAACTTGGGACGAACTTAAACAAACCTTAGAATGAGACTAACGTTTGTCTTTGTTCGTCCCAAGTTAGTCTCGTTAGTCTCATTCTAAGGTTTATCTAAGTTCGTCCTTAGAAAGAGACTAACTTGGGACGAACTTAGCCAAACTTAGAATGAGACTAACGTTTGTCAATGTTCGTCGCAAGTTAGTCTCGTTAGTCTCATTCTATGATTTTTCTAAGTTCGTCATTAGAAAGAGACTAACTTGGGACGAACTTAGACAAACCATAGAATGAGACTAAAGAGACTAAGTTGGGATGAACAAAGACAAACGTTAGTCTCATTCTAAGGTTTGTCTAAGTTCGTCCTTAGAAAGAGACTAACTTGGGACAAACATAGACAAACCTTAGAATGAGACTAACGTTTGTCTTTGTTCATCCCAACTTAGTCTCTTTAGTCTCATTCTATGGGTTGTCTCAGTTCGTCCTTAGAAAGAGACTAACTTGGGACGAACTTACACAAACCTTAGAATGAGACTACCATTTGTCTTTGTTCATCCCAAGTTAGTCTCGTTAGTCTCATTCAATGGTTTGTCTAAGTTCGTCTTTAGAAAGAGACTAACTTGGGACGAACTTAAACAAACCTTAGAATGGGACTAATGTTTGTCTTTGTTCGTCCCAAGTTAGTCTCGTTAGTCTCATTCTAAGGTTTGTCTAAGTTCGTCCTTAAAATGAGACTAACTTGGGACGAACTTAGACAAACCTTAGAATGAGACTAACGTTTGTCTTTGTTCGTCCCAAGTTAGTCTAGTTAGTCTCATTCTATGGTTTGTCTAAGTTCGTCCTTATCAAGAGACTAACTTGGGACGAACTTAAACCAAACTTAGAATGAGACTAACGTTTGTCTTTGTTCTTCCTAAGTTAGTCTCGTTATTCTAATTCTATGGTTTGTCTAAGTTCGTCCTTAGAAAGAGACTAACTTGGGACGAACTTAGCCAAACTTAGAATGAGACTAACGTTTGTCAATGTTCGTCCCAAGTTAGTCTCGTTCGTCTCATTCTATGGTTTTTCTAAGTTCGTCATTAGAAAGAGACTAACTTGGGACGAACTTAGACAAACCTTAGAATGAGACTAACGTTTGTCTTTGTTCGTCCCAACTAAGTCTCGTTAGTCTCATTCTATGGTTTGTCTAAGTTCGTCCTTAGAAAGAGACTAACTTGGGACAAACATAGACAAACCTTAGAATGAGACTAACGTTTGTCTTTGTTCATCCCAACTTAGTCTCTTTAGTCTCATTCTATGGTTTGTCTCAGTTCGTCCTTAGAAAGAGACTAACTTGGGACGAACTTAGACAAACCTTAGAATGAGACTAACGTTTGTCTTTGTTCGTCCCAAGTTAGTCTCGTTAGTCTCATTCTATGGTTTGTCTAAGTTCGTCCATAGAAAGAGACTAACTTGGGACGAACTTAAACAAACCTTAGAATGAGACTAACGTTTGTCTTTGTTCGTCCCAAGTTAGTCTCGTTTGTCTCATTCTAAGGTTTGTCTAAGTTCGTCGTTAGAAAGAGACTAACTTGGGACGAACTTAGACAAACCTTAGAATGAGACTAACGTTTGTCTTTGTTCGTCCCAAGTTAGTCTCGTTAGTCTCATTCTAAGGTTTTCCTAAGTTCGTCCTTAGAAAGAGACTAACTTGGGACGAACTTAGATAAACCTTTGAATGAGACTAACGTTTGTCTTTGTTCGTCCCAAGTTAGTCTCGTTAGTCTCATTCTAAGGTTTGTCTATGTTCGTCCTTAGAATGAGACTAACTTGGTACGAACTTAGACAAACCTTAGAATGAGACTAACGTTTGTCTTTGTTCGTCCCAAGTTAGTCTCGTTTGTCTCATTCTAAGGTTTGTCTAAGTTTGTCGTTAGAAAGAGACTAACTTGGGACGAACTTAGACAAACCTTAGAATGAGACTAACGTTTGTCTTTGTTCGTCCCAAGTTAGTCTCGTTAGTCTCATTATATGGTTTGTCTAAGTTCATCCTTAGAAAGAGACTAACTTAGGACAAACTTAGACAAACCTAAGAATGAGACTAACGTTTGTCTTTGTTCGTCCCAAGTTAGTCTTGTTAGTCTCATTCTATGGTTTGTCTAAGTTCGTCCTTAGAAAGAGACTAACTTGGGACGAACTTAGACAAACCTTAGAATGAGACCAACATTTGTCTTTGTTCGTCCCAAGTTAGTCTCGTTAGTCTCATTCTATGGTTTGTCTAAGTTTGTCCTTAGAAAGAGACTAACTTGGGACGAACTTAAACAAACCTTAGAATGAGACTAACGTTTGTCTTTGTTCGTCCCAAGTTAGTCTCGTTAGTCTCATTCTAATGTTTATCTAAGTTCGTCCTTAGAAATAGACTAACTTGGGACAAACTTAGCCAAACTTAGAATGAGACTTACGTTTGTCAATGTTCGTCCCAAGTTAGTCTCGTTAGTCTCATTCTATGGTTTTTCTAAGTTCGTCATTAGAAAGAGACTAACTTGGGACGAACTTAGACAAACCTTAGAATGAGACTAACGTTTGTCTTTGTTCGTCCCAAGTTAGTCTCGTTAGTCTCAATCTATGGTTTGTCTAAGTTCGTCCTTAGAAAGAGACTAACTTGGGACGAACTTAAACAAACCTTAGAATGAGACTAACGTTTGTCTTTGTTCGTCCCAAGTTAGTCTCGTTTGTCTCATTCTAAGGTTTGTCTAAGTTCGTCGTTAGAAGGAGACTAACTTGGGACGAACTTAGACAAACCTTAGAATGAGACTAACGTTTGTCTTTGTTCGTCCCAAGTTAGTCTCGTTAGTCTCATTCTAAGGTTTTTCTAAGTTCGTCCTTAGAAAGAGACTAACTTGGGACGAACTTAGATAAACCTTTGAATGAGACTAACGTTTGTCTTTATTCGTCCCAAGTTAGTCTCGTTAGTCACATTCTAAGGTTTGTCTATGTTCGTCCTTAGAATGAGACTAACTTGGGACGAACTTAGACAAACCTTAGAATGAGACTAACGTTTGTCTTTGTTCGTCCCAAGTTAGTCTAGTTAGTCTCATTCTATGGTTTGTCTAAGTTCGTCCTTATCAAGAGACTAACTTGGGACGAACTTAAACAAACCTTAGAATGAGACTAACGTTTGTCTTTGTTCTTCCTAAGTTAGTCTCGTTAGTCTAATTCTATGGTTTGTCTAAGTTCGTCCTTAGAAAGAGACTAACTTGGGACGAACTTAGACAAACCTTACAATGAGACTAACGTTTGTCATTGTTCTTCCCAAGTTAGTCTCGTTAGTCTCATTCTATGGTTTGTCTAAGTTCGTCCTTAGAAAGAGACTAACTTAGGACGAACTTAGACAAACCTAAGAATGAGACTAACGTTTGTCTTTGTTCGTCCCAAGTTAGTCTTGTTAGTCTCATTCTATGGTTTGTCTAAGTTCGTCCTTAGAAAGAGACTAACTTGGGACGAACTTAGACAAACCTTAGAACGAGACTACCATTTGTCTTTGTTCGTCCCAAGTTAGTCTCGTTAGTCTCATTCTATGGTTTGTCTAAGTTCGTCGTTAGAAAGAGACTAACTTGGGACGAACTTAAACAAACCTTAGAATGAGACTAACGTTTGTCTTTGTTCGTCCCAATTTAGTCTCGTTAGTCTCATTCTAAGGTTTATCTAAGTTCGTCCTTAGAAAGAGACTAACTTGGGACGAACTTAGCCAAACTTAGAATGAGACTAACGTTTGTCAATGTTCGTCCCAAGTTAGTCTCGTTAGTCTCATTCTATGGTTTTTCTAAGTTCGTCCTTAGAAAGAGACTAACTTGGGACGAACTTAGACAAACCTTAGAATGAGACTAACATTTGTCTTTGTTCGTCCCAAGTTAGTCTCGTTAGTCTCATTCTATGGTTTGTCTAAGTTTGTCCTTAGAAAGAGACTAACTTGGGACGAACTTAAACAAACCTTAGAATGAGACTAACGTTTGTCTTTGTTCGTCCCAAGTTAGTCTCGTTAGTCTCATTCTAATGTTTATCTAAGTTCGTCCTTAGAAATAGACTAACTTGGGACGAACTTAGCCAAACTTAGAATGAGACTAACGTTTGTCAATGTTCGTCCCAAGTTAGTCTCGTTAGTCTCATTCTATGGTTTTTCTAAGTTCGTCATTAGAAAGAGACTAACTTGGGACGAACTTAGACAAACCTTAGAATGAGACTAACGTTTGTCTTTGTTCGTCCCAAGTTAGTCTCGTTAGTCTCAATCTATGGTTTGTCTAAGTTCGTCCTTAGAAAGAGACTAACTTGGGACGAACTTAAACAAACCTTAGAATGAGACTAACGTTTGTCTTTGTTCGTCCCAAGTTAGTCTCGTTTGTCTCATTCTAAGGTTTGTCTAAGTTCGTCGTTAGAAGGAGACTAACTTGGGACGAACTTAGACAAACCTTAGAATGAGACTAACGTTTGTCTTTGTTCGTCCCAAGTTAGTCTCGTTAGTCTCATTCTAAGGTTTTTCTAAGTTCGTCCTTAGAAAGAGACTAACTTGGGACGAACTTAGATAAACCTTTGAATGAGACAAACGTTTGTCTTTATTCGTCCCAAGTTAGTCTCGTTAGTCTCATTCTAAGGTTTGTCTATGTTCGTCCTTAGAATGAGACTAACTTGGGACGAACTTAGACAAACCTTAGAATGAGACTAACGTTTGTCTTTGTTCGTCCCAAGTTAGTCTAGTTAGTCTCATTCTATGGTTTGTCTAAGTTCGTCCTTATCAAGAGACTAACTTGGGACGAACTTAAACAAACCTTAGAATGAGACTAACGTTTGTCTTTGTTCTTCCTAAGTTAGTCTCGTTAGTCTAATTCTATGGTTTGTCTAAGTTCGTCCTTAGAAAGAGACTAACTTGGGACGAACTTAGACAAACCTTACAATGAGACTAACGTTTGTCATTGTTCTTCCCAGGTTAGTCTCGTTAGTCTCATTCTATGGTTTGTCTAAGTTCGTCCTTAGAAAGAGACTAACTTAGGACGAACTTAGACAAACCTAAGAATGAGACTAACGTTTGTCTTTGTTCGTCCCAAGTTAGTCTTGTTAGTCTCATTCTATGGTTTGTCTAAGTTCGTCCTTAGAAAGAGACTAACTTGGGACGAACTTAGACAAACCTTAGAATGAGACTACCATTTGTCTTTGTTCGTCCCAAGTTAGTCTCGTTAGTCTCATTCTATGGTTTGTCTAAGTTCGTCCTTAGAAAGAGACTAACTTGGGACGAACTTAAACAAACCTTAGAATGAGACTAACGTTTGTCTTTGTTCGTCCCAAGTTAGTCTCGTTAGTCTCATTCTAAGGTTTATCTAAGTTCGTCCTTAGAAAGAGACCAACTTGGGACGAACTTAGCCAAACTTAGAATGAGACTAACGTTTGTCAATGTTCGTCCCAAGTTAGTCTCGTTAGTCTCATTCTATGGTTTTTCTAAGTTCGTCATTAGAAAGAGACTAACTTGGGTCGAACTTAGACAAACCTTAGAATGAGACTAACGTTTGTCTTTGTTCGTCCCAAGTTAGTCTCGTTAGTCTCATTCTATGGTTTGTCTAAGTTCGTCCTTAGAAAGAGACTAACTTGGGACAAACATAGACAAACCTTAGAATGAGACTAACGTTTGTCTTTGTTCATCCCAACTTAGTCTCTTTAGTCTCATTCTATGGTTTGTCTCAGTTCGTCCTTAGAAAGAGACTAACTTGGGACGAGCTTAGACAAACCTTAGAATGAGACTAACGTTTGTCTTTGTTCGTCCCAAGTTAGTCTCGTTAGTCTCATTCTATGGTTTGTCTAAGTTCGTCCTTAGAAAGAGACTAACTTGGGACGAACTTAAACAAACCTTAGAATGTGACTAACGTTTGTCTTTGTTCGTCCCAAGTAAGTCTCGTTTGTCTCATTCTAAGGTTTGTCTAAGTTTGTCGTTAGAAAGAGACTAACTTGGGACGAACTTAGACAAACCTTAGAATAAGACTAACGTTTGTCTTTGTTCGTCCCAAGTTAGTCTCGTTAGTCTCATTCTATGGTTTGTCTAAGTTCGTCCTTAGAAAGAGACTAACTTGGGATGAACTTAAACCAACCTTAGAATGAGACTAACGTTTGTCATTGTTCGTCCCAAGTTAGTCGCGTTAGTCTCATTCTAAGGTTTATCTAAGTTCGTCCTTAGAAAGAGACTAACTTGGGACGAACTTAGCCAAACTTAGAATGAGACTAACGTTTGTCAATGTTCGTCCCAAGTTAGTCGAGTTAGTCTCATTCTATGGTTTGTCTAAGTTTGTCTTCAGAAAGAGAATAACTTGGAATGAACTTAGACAAACCATAGAATGAGACTAACATTTGTCTTTGTTCGTCCCAAGTTAGTCTCGTTAGTCTCATTCTAAGGTTTATCTAAGTTCATCCTTAGAAAGAGACTAACTTGGGACGAACTTAGCCAAACCTTACATTGAGACTAACGATTGTTTTTGTTCGGCCCAAGTTAGTCTCGGTAGTCTCATTCTATGGTTTGTCTAAGTTCGTCCTTAGAAAGAGACTAACTTGGGACGAACTTAGACAAATCTTAGAATGAGACTAACGTTTGTCTTTGTTCGTCCCAACTTTGTCCCGTTAGTCTCCTTCTATGGGTTGTCTAAGTTCGTCATTAGAAAGAGACTAACTTGGGACGAACTTAGACAAACGTTACAATAAGACTAACGTTTGTCTTTGTTCGTCCCAATTTAGTCTCGTTAGTCTCATTCTATGGTTTGTCTAAGTTCATCCTTAGAAAGAGACTAACTTGGGACGAACTTAGACAAACCTTAGAATGAGACTAACGTTTGCCTATGTTCATCCCAAGTTAATCCCGTTTGTCTCATTCTATGGTTTGTCTAAGTTCGTCCTTAGAAAGAGCCTAACTTGGGACAAACTTAGACAAACCATAGAATGAGACTAACGTTTGTCTTTGTTCGTCCCAACTAAGTCTCGTTAGTCTCAATCTATGGTTTTTCTAAGTTCGTCCTTAGAAAGAGACTAACTTGGGACGAACTTAGACAAACCTTACAATGAGACTAATGTTTGTCTTTGTTCGTCCCAAGTTAGTCTCGTTAGTCTCATTCTATGGTTTGTATAAGTTCGTCCTTAGAAAGAGACTAACTTGGGACGAACTTAGACAAACCTTAGAATGAGACTATCATTTGTCTTTGTTCGTCCCAAGTTAGTCTCGTTAGTCTCATTCTATGGTTTGTCTAAGTTCGTCCTTAGAAAGAGACTAACTTGGGACGAACTTAAACAAACCTTAGAATGAGACTAACGTTTGTCTTATTTCGTCCCAACTTAGTCTCTTTAGTCTCATTCTTTGGTTTGTCTAAGTTCGTCCTTAGAAAGAGACTAACTTGGGACGAACTTAGACAAACCTTAGAATGAGACTAACGTTTGTCTTTGTTCGTCCCAAGTTAGTCTCGTTAGTCTCGTTCTATGGTTTGTCTAAGTTCGTCATTAGAAAGAGACTAACTTGGGACGAACTTAGAGAAACCTTAGAATGAGACTAACGTTTGTCTTTGTTCGTCCCAAGTTAGTCTCGTTATTTTCATTCTATGGTTTGTCTAAGTTCGTGCGTAGAAAGCGACTAACTTGGGACGCACTTAGACAAACCTCAGAATGAGACTAACGTTTGTCTATGTTCGTCCCAAGTTAGTCTCGTTAGCCTCATTCTAAGAATTGTCTAAGTTCGTCCTTAGAAAGAGACTAACTTGGGACGAACTTAGACAAACGTTACAAAGAGACTAACGTTTGTCTTTGTTCGTCCCAAGTTAGTCTCGTTAGTCTCATTCTATGGTTTGTCGAAGTTCGTATTTAGAAAGAGACTAACTTGGGACGAACTTAGACAAACCTTAGAATGAGACTAACGTTTATGTTTGTTCGTCCCAAGTTAGTCTCGCTAGTCTCATTCTATGGTTTGACTAAGTTCGTCCTTAGAAAGAGACTAACTTGGGACGAACTTAGACAAACCTTAGAATGAGACTAACGTTTGTCTTTGTTCGTCCCAAGTTAGTCTCGTTAGTCTCATTCTATGGTTTGTCTAAGTTCGTCATTAGAAAGAGACTAACTTGGGACGAACTTAGACAAACCTTAGAATGAGACTAACGTTTGTCTTTGTTCGTCCCAAGTTAGTCTCGTTAGTCTCATTCTATGGTTTGTCAAAGTTCGTCCTTAGAAAGCGACTAACTTGGGACGCACTTAGACAAACCTTAGAATGAGACTAACATTTGTTTATGTTCGTCCCAAGTTAGTCTCGTTAGTCTCATTCTAAGGTTTGTCTAAGTTTGTCCTTAGAAAGAGACTAATTTAAGAGGAACTTAGACAAACCTTAGAATGAGACTAACGAGACTAACTTGGGACGAACATAGACAAATGTTAGTCTCATTCTAAGGTTTCTCTAAGTGCGTCCCAAGTTAGTCGCTTTCTAAGGACGAACTTAGACAAACCATAGAATGAGACTAACGTTTGTCTTTGTTCGTCCCAAGTTAGTCACGTTAGTCTCATTCCAAGGTTTATCTAAGTTCGTCCTTAGAAAGAGACTAACTTGGGACGAACTTAGACAAACCTTAGAATGAGATTAACGTTTGTATTTGTTCGTCCCAAGTTAGTCTCGTTAGTCTCATTCTATGGTTTGTCTAAGTTCATCCTTAGAAAGAGACTAACTTGGGACGAACTTAAACAAACCTTAGAATGAGACTAACGTTTGTCTTTTTTCGTCCCAAGTTAGTCTCGTTAGTCTCATTCTATGGTTTGTCTAAGTTTGTCTTTAGAAAGAGAATAACTTGGGATGAACTTAGACAAACCATAGAATGAGACTAACATTTGTCTTTGTTCGTCCCAAGTTAGTCTCGTTAGTCTCATTCTAAGGTTTATCTGAGTTCGTCCTTAGAAAGAGACTAACTTGGGACGAACTTAGCCAACCCTTACATTGAGACTAACGATTGTTTTTGTTCGGCCCAAGTTAGTCTCGTTAGTCTCATTCTATGGTTTGTCTAAGTTCGTCCTTAGAAAGAGACTAACTTGGGACGAACTTAGACAAATCTTAGAATGAGACTAACGTTTGTCTTTGTTCGTCCCAACTTAGTCCCGTTAGTCTCATTCTATGGGTTGTCTAAGTTCGTCATTAGAACGAGACTAACTTGGGACAAACTTAGACAAACGTTACAATAAGACTAACGTTTGTCTTTGTTCATCCCAATTTAGTCTCGTTAGTCTCATTCTATGGTTTGTCTAAGTTCATCCTTAGAAAGCGACTAACTTGGGACGAACTTAGACAAACCTTAAAATGAGACTAACGTTTGCCTATGTTCATCCCAAGTTAGTCCCGTTTGTCTCATTCTATGGTTTGTCTAAGTTCGTCCTTAGAAAGAGCCTAACTTGGGACAAACTTAGACAAACCATAGAATGAGACTAACGTTTGTCTTTGTTCGTCCCAACTAAGTCTCGTTAGTCTCAATCTATGGTTTGTCTAAGTTCGTCCTTAGAAAGAGACTAACTTGGGACGAACTTAGACAAACCTTACAATGAGACTAACGTTTGTCTTTGTTCGTCCCAAGTTAGTCTCGTTAGTCTCATTCTATGGTTTGTATTCGTCCTTAGAAAGAGACTAACTTGGGACAAACTTAGACAAACCTTAGAATGAGACTAACATTTGTCTTTGTTCGTCCCAAGTTAGTCTCGTTAGTCTCATTCTATGGTTTGTCTAAGTTCGTCCTTAGAAAGAGACTAACTTGGGACGAACTTAAACAAACCTTAGAATGAGATTAACGTTTGTCTTTGTTCGTCCCAACTTAGTCTCTTTAGTCTCATTCTATGGGTTGTCTTAGTTCGTCCTTAGAAAGAGACTAACTTGGGACGAACTTAGACAAACCTTAGAATGAGACTAATGTTTGTGTTTGTTCGTCCCAAGTTAGTCTCGTTAGTCTCATTCTATGGTTTGTCTAAGTTCGTCCTTAGAAAGAGACGAACTTGGGACGAACTTAGACAAACCTTAGAATGAGACTAACGTTTGTCTTTGTTCGTCTCAACTAAGTCTCGTTAGTCTCATTCTATGGTTTGTCTAAGTTCGTCCTTAGAAAGAGACTAACTTGGGACGAACTTAGACAAACCTTAGATGAGACTAACGTTTGTCTTTGTTCGTCCCAAGTTAGTCTCGTTAGTCTCATTCTATGGTTTGTCTAAGTTCGTCATTAGAAAGAGACTAACTTGGGACGAACTTAGAGAAACCTTAGAATGAGACTAACGTTTGTCTTTGTTCGTCCCAAGTTAGTCTCGTTAGTTTCATTCTATGGTTTGTCTAAGTTCGTCCGTAGAAAGCGACTAACTTGGGACGCACTTAGACAAACCTCAGAATGAGACTAACGTTTGTCTATGTTCGTCCCAAGTTAGTCTCGTTAGCCTCATTCTAAGAATTGTCTAAGTTCGTCCTTAGAAAGAGACTAACTTGGGACGAACTTAGACAAACGTTACAAAGAGACTAACGTTTGTCTTTGTTCGTCCCAAGTTAGTCTCGTTAGTCTCATTCTATGGTTTGTCGAAGTTCGTATTTAGAAAGAGACTAACTTGGGACGAACTTAGACAAACCTTAGAATGAGACTAACGTTTGTGTTTGTTCGTCCCAAGTTAGTCTCGCTTGTCTCATTCTATGGTTTGACTAAGTTCGTCCTTAGAAAGAGACTAACTTGGGACGAACTTAGACAAACCTTAGAATGAGACTAACATTTGTCTTTGTTCGTCCCAAGTTAGTCTCGTTAGTCTCATTCTATGGTTTGTCTAAGTTCGTCATTAGAAAGAGACTAACTTGGGACGAACTTAGACAAACCTTAGAATGAGACTAACGTTTGTCTTGATTCGTCCCAAGTTAGTCTCGTTAGTCTCATTCTATGGTTTGTGAAAGTTCGTCCTTAGAAAGCGACTAACTTGGGACGCACTTAGACAAACGTTAGAATGAGACTAACATTTGTTTATGTTCATCCCAAGTTAGTCTCGTTAGTCTCATTCTAAGGTTTGTCTAAGTTTGTCCTTAGAAAGAGACTAACTTAAGAGGAACTTAGACAAACCTTAGAATGAGACTAACGAGACTAACTTGGGACGAACGTAGACAAATGTGAGTCTCATTCTAAGGTTTGTCTAAGTGTGTCCCAAGTTAGTCGCTTTCTAAGGAGGAACTTAGACAAACCATAGAATGCGACTAACGTTTGTCTTTGTTCGTCCCAAGTTAGTCACGTTAGTCTCATTCTAAGGTTTATCTAAGTTCGTCCTTAGAAAGAAACTAACTTGGGACGAACTTAGACAAACCTTAGAATGAGATTAACGTTTGTATTTGTTCGTCCCAAGTTAGTCTCGTTAGTCTCATTCTAAGGTTTGTCTAAGTTCGTCCTTAGAAAGAGACTAACTTGTGACGAACTTAGACAAACGTTACAATGAGACTAACGTTTGTCTTTGTTCGTCCCAAGTTAGTCTCGTTAGTCTCATTCTAAGGTTTGTCTAAGTTTGTCCTTAGAAAGAGACTAACTTGGGACGAACTTAGACAAACCTTAGAATGAGACTAACGTTTGTTTTTGTTCGTCCCAAGTTAGTCTCGTTAGTCTCATTCTAAGGTTTGTCTAAGTTCGTCCTTAGAATGAGACTAACTTGGCACGAACTTAGACAAACCTTAGAATGAGACCAACGTTTGTCTTTGTTTGTCCCTAGTTAGTCTCGTTAGTCTCATTCTATGGTTTGTCTAAGTTCGTCCTTAGAAAGAGAATAACTTGGGATGAACTTAGACAAACCATAGAATGAGACTAACCTTTGTCTTTGTTCGTCCCAAGTTAGTGTCGTTAGTCTCATTCTAAGGTTTATCTAAGTTCGTCCTTAGAAAGAGACTAACTTGGGAAGAACTTAGCCAAACCTTACAATGAGACTAACGTTTATTTTTGTTCGGCCCAAGTTAGTCTCGTTAGTCTCATTCTATAGTTTGTCTAAGTTCGTCCTTAGAAAGAGACTAACTTGGAACGAACTTAGACAAACGTTACAATGAGACTAACGTTTGTCTTTGTTTGTCCCAATTTAGTCTCGTTAGTCTCTTTCTATGGTTTGTCTAAGTTTGTCCTTTGAAAGAGACTAACTTGGGACGAACTTAGACAAACTTTAGAATGAGACTAACGTTTATCTATTTCGTCCCAAGTTAGTCTCGTTAGTCTCATTCTAAGGTATGTCTAAGTTTGTCCTTAGAAAGAGACTAACTTGGGATGAACTTAGACAAACCTTAGAATGAGACTAACGTTTGTCTTTGTTCGTCCCAACTAAGTCTCGTTAGTCTCATTCTATGGTTTGTCTAAGTTCGTCCTTAGAAAGAGACTAACTTGGGACAAACTTAGACAAACCTTAGAATGAGACTAACGTTTGTCTTTGTTCGTCCCAACTTAGTCTCTTTAGTCTCATTCTATGGTTTGTCTAAGTTCGTCCTTAGAAAGAGACTAACTTGGGACGAACTTAGACAAACCTTAGAATGAGATTAACGTTTGTATTTGTTCGTCCCAAGTTAGTCTCGTTAGTCTCATTCTATGGTTTGTCTAAGTTCGTCCTTAGAAAGAGACTAATTTGGGACGAACTTAGACAAACGTTACAATGAGACTAACGTTTGTCTTTGTACGTCCCAAGTTAGCCTCCTTAGTCTCATTCTATGGTTTGTCTAAGTTCGTCCTTAGAAATAGACTAACTTGGGATGAACTTAAACAAACCTTAGAATGAGACTAACATTTGTCTTTGTTCGTCCCAAGTTAGTCTCGTTAGTCTCATTCTATGGTTTGTCTAAGTTCGTCCTTAGAAAGAGACTAACTTGGGACGAACTTAGACAAACCTTAAAATGAGACTAACGTTTGTCTTTGTTCGGCCCAACTAAGTCTCGTTACTCTCATTCTAAGGTTTGTCTAAGTTTGTCCTTAGAAAGAGACTAACTTGGGAGGAACTTAGACAAACCTTAGAATGAGACGAACGTTTGTCTTTGTTCGTCCCAACTAAGTCTCGTTAGTCTCATTCTATGGTTTGTCTAAGTTCGTCCTTAGAAAGAGACTAACTTGTGACAAACTTAGACAAACCTTAGAATGAGACAAACGTTTGTCTTTGTTCGTCCCAACTTAGTCTCTTTAGTCTCATTCTATGGTTTGTCTAAGTTCGTCCTTAGAAAGAGACTAACTTGGGACGAACTTAGACAAACCTTAGAATGAGATTAACGTTTGTATTTGTTCGTCCCAAGTTAGTCTCGTTAGTCTCATTCTAAGGTTTGTCTAAGTTCGTCCTTAGAAAGAGACTAACTTGGGACGAACTTAGACAAATCTTAGAATGAGACTAACGTTTGCCTTTGTTCGTCCCAAGTTAGTCTCGTTAGTCTCATTCTAAGGTTTTTCTAAGTTCGTCCTTAGAAAGAGACTAACTTGGGACGAACTTAGACAAACCTTAGAATGAGACTAACGTTTGTCTTTGTTCGTCCCAAGTTAGTCACGTTAGTCTCATTCTAAGGTTTGTCTAAGTTTGTCCTTAGAAAGAGACTAACTTGGGACAAACTTAGACAAACCTTAGAATGAGAATAACGTTTGTCTTTGTTCGTCCCAAGTCAGTCTCGTTAGTCTCATTCTAAGGTTTGTCTAAATTCGTCCTTAGAATGAGACTAACTTGGCACGAACTTAGACAAACCTTAGAATGAGACCAACGTTTGTCTTTGTTCGTCCCTAGTTAGTCTCGTTAGTCTCATTCTATGGTTTGTCAAAGTTTGTCCTTAGAAAGATTATAACTTGGGATGAACTTAGACAAACCATAGAATGAGACTAACGTTTGTCTTTGTTAGTCCCAAGTTAGTGTCGTTAGTCACATTCTAAGGTTTATCTAAGTTCGTCCTTAGAAAGAGACTAACTTGGGACGAACTTAGCCAAACCTTACAATGAGACTAACGTTTGTTTTTGTTCGGCCAAGTTAGTCTCGTTAGTCTCATTCTATGGTTTGTCTAAGTTCGTCCTTAGAAAAAGACTAACTTGGGATGAACTTAGACAAACCTTAGAATGAGACTAATATTTGTCTTTGTTCGTCCCAACTAAGTCTCGTTAGTCTCATTCTATGGTTTGTCTAAGTTTGTCCTTAGAAAGAGACTAACTTGGAACGAACTTAGTCAAACGTTACAATGAGACTAACGTTTGTCTTTGTTTGTCCCAATTTAGTCTCGTTAGTCTCTTTCTATGGTTAGTCTAAGTTTGTCCTTAGAAAGAGACTAACTTGGGACGAACTTAGACAACCCTTAGAATGAGACTAACATTTGTCTATTTCGTCCTAAGTTAGTCTCGTTAGTCTCATTCTAAGGTATGTCTAAGTTTGTCGTTAGAAAGAGACTAACTTGGGATGAACTTAGACAAACCTTAGAATGAGACTAACGTTAGTCTTTGTTCGTCCCAACTAAGTCTCGTTAGTCTTATTCTGTGGTTTGTCTAAGTTCGTCCTTAGAAAGAGACTAACTTGGGACAAACTTAGACAAACCTTAGAATGAGACTAACGTTTGTCTTTGTTCGTCCCTACTTCGTCTCTTTAGTCTAATTCTATGGTTTGTCTAACTTCGTCCTTAGAAAGAGACTAACTTAGGACGAACTTAGACAAACCTTAGAATGAGATTAACGTTTGTATTTGTTTGTCCCAAGTCAGTCTCGTTAGTCTCATTCTATGGTTTGTCTAAGTTCGTCCTTAGAAAGAGACTAACTTGGGACGAACTTAGACAAACGTTACAATGAGACTAACGTTTGTCTTTGTACGTCCCAAGTTAGTCTCGTTAGTCTCATTCTATGGTTTGTCTAAGTTCGTCCTTAGAAATAGACAAACTTGGGATGAACTTAAACAAACCTTAGAATGAGACTAACATTTGTCTTTGTTTGTCCCAAGTTAGTCTCGTTAGTCTCATTCTATGGTTTGTCTAAGTTTGTCCTTAGAAAGAGACTAACTTGGGACAAACTTAGACAAACGTTACAATGAGACTAACGTTTGTCTTTGTTCGTCCCAATAGTCTCATTCTATGGCTTGTCTAAGTTCGTCCTTAGAAAGAGACTAACTTTGGATGAACTTAGACAAACCTTAGAATGAGACTAACGTTTGTCAATGTTCGTCCCAAGTTAGTCTCGTTAGTCTCATTCTGTGGTTTGTCTAAGTTCGTCCTTAGAAAGAGTCTAACTTGGGAGAAACTTAGACAAACCTTAGAATGAGATTAATGTTTGTGTTTGTTCGTCCCAAGTTAGTCTCGTTAGTCTCATTCTATGGTTTGTCTAAGTTCGTCCTTAGAAAGAGACAAACTTGGGACGAACTTAGACAAACCTTAGAATGAGACTAACGTTTGTCGTTGTTCGTCCCTAGTTAGTCTCGTTAGTCTCATTCTATGGTTTGTCAAAGTTCGTCCTTAAAAAGAGAATAACTTGGGATGAACTTAGACAAACCATAGAATGAGACTAACGTTTGTCTTTGTTCGTCCCAAGTTAATGTCGTTAGTCTCATTCTAAGGTTTATCTAAGTTCGTCCTTAGAAAAAGACTAACTTGGGACGAACTTAGCCAAACCTTACAATGAGACTAACGTTTGTTTTTGTTCGGCCCAAGTTAGTCTCGTTAGTCTCATTCTATGGTTTGTCTAAGTTCGCCCTTAGAAAAAGACTAACTTGGGATGAACTTAGACAAACCTTAGAATGAGACTAACGTTTGTCTTTGTTCGTCCCAACTTAGTCTCGTTAGTCTCATTCTATGGGTTGTCTAAGTTCGTCCTTAGAAAGAGACTAACTTGGGACGAACTTAGACAAATCTTAGAATGAGACTAACGTTTGCCTTTGTTCGTCCCAAGTTTGTCTTGTTAGTCTCATTCTAAGGTTTTTCTAAGTTCGTCCTTAGAAAGAGACTAACTTGGGACGAACTTAGACAAACCTTAGAATGAGACTAACGTTTGTCTTTGTTCGTCCCAAGTTAGTCACGTTAGTCTCATTCTAAGGTTTGTCTAAGTTTGTCCTTAGAAAGAGACTAACTTGGGACGAACTTAGACAAACCTTAGAATGAGAATAACGTTTGTCTTTGTTCGTCCCAAGTTAGTCTCGTTAGTCTCATTCTAAGGTATGTCTAGGTTTGTCCTTAGAAAGAGACTAACTTGGGATGAACTTAGACAAACCTTAGAATGAGACTAACGTTAGTCTTTGTTCGTCCCAACTAAGTCTCGTTAGTCTTATTCTATGGTTTGTCTAAGTTCGTCCTTAGAAAGAGACTAACTTGGGACAAACTTAGACAAACCTTAGAATGAGACTAACGTTTGTCTTTGTTCATCCCTACTTAGTCTCTTTAGTCTAATTCTATGGGTTGTCTAACTTCGTCCTTAGAAAGAGACTAACTTAGGACGAACTTAGACAAACCTTAGAATGAGATTAACGTTTGTATTTGTTCGTCCCAAGTTAGTCTCGTTAGTCTCATTCTATGGTTTGTCTAAGTTCGTCCTTAGAAAGAGACTAACTTGGGACGAACTTAGACAAACGTTACAATGAGACTAATGTTTGTCTTTGTACGTCCCAAGTTAGTCTCGTCAGTCTCATTCTATGGTTTGTCTAAGTTCGTCCTTAGAAATAGACAAACTTGGGATGAACTTAAACAAACCTTAGAATGAGACTAACATTTGTCTTTGTTTGTCCCAAGTTAGTCTCGTTAGTCTCATTCTATGGTTTGTCTAAGTTCGTCCTTAGAAAGAGACTAACTTGGGACGAACTTATACAAACATTACAATGAGACTAACGTTTGTCTTTGTTCGTCCCAATAGTCTCATTCTATGGTTTGTCTAAGTTCGTCCTTAGAAAGAGACTAACTTTGGATGAACTTGGACAAACCTTAGAATGAGACTAACGTTTGTCAATGTTCGTCCCAAGTTAGTCTCGTTAGTCTCATTCTGTGGTTTGTCAAAGTTCGTCCTTAGAAAGAGACTAACTTGGGACAAACTTAGACAAACCTTAGAATGAGATTAATGTTTGTGTTTGTTCGTCCCAAGTTAGTCTCGTTAGTCTCATTCTATGGTTTGTCTAAGTTCGTCCTTAGAAAGAGACGAACTTGGGACGAACTTAGACAAACCTTAGAATGAGACAAACGTTTGTCTTTGTTCGTCCCTAGTTAGTCTCGTTAGTCTCATTCTATGGTTTGTCAAAGTTCGTCCTTAAAAAGAGAATAACTTGGGATGAACTTAGACAAACCATAGAATGAGACTAACGTTTGTCTTTGTTCGTCCCAAGTTAGTGTCGTTAGTCTCATTCTAAGGTTTATCTAAGTTCGTCCTTAGAAAAAGACTAACTTGGGACGAACTTAGCCAAACCTTACAATGAGACTAACGTTTGTTTTTGTTCGGCCCAAGTTAGTCTCGTTAGTCTCATTCTATGGTTTGTCTAAGTTCGTCCTTAGAAAAAGACTAACTTGGGATGAACTTAGACAAACCTTAGAATGAGACTAACGTTTGTCTTTGTTCGTCCCAACTTAGTCTCGTTAGTCTCATTCTATGGTTTGTCTAAGTTCGTCCTTAGAAAGAGACTAACTTGGGACGAACTTAGACAAATCTTAGAATGAGACTAACGTTTGCCTTTGTTCGTCCCAAGTTAGTCTCGTTAGTCTCATTCTAAGGTTTTTCTAAGTTCGTCCTTAGAAAGAGACTAACTTGGGACGAACTTAGACAAACCTTAGAATGAGACTAACGTTTGTCTTTGTTCGTCCTAAGTTAGTCACGTTAGTCTCATTCTAAGGTTTGTCTAAGTTTGTCCTTAGAAAGAGACTAACTTGGGACGAACTTAGACAAACCTTAGAATGAGAATAACGTTTGTCTTTGTTCGTCCCAAGTTAGTCTCGTTAGTCTCATTCTAAGGTTTGTCTAAATTCGTCCTTAGAATGAGACTAACTTGGCACGAACTTAGACAAACCTTAGAATGAGACCAACGTTTGTCTTTGTTCGTCCCTAGTTAGTCTCGTTAGTCTCATTCTATGGTTTGTCAAAGTTTGTCCTTAGAAAGAGTATAACTTGGGATGAACTTAGACAAACCATAGAATGAGACTAACGTTTGTCTTTGTTCGTACCAAGTTAGTGTCGTTAGTCTCATTCTAAGGTTTATCTAAGTTCGTACTTAGAAAGAGACTAGCTTGGGACGAACTTAGCCAAACCTTACAATGAGACTAACGTTTGTTTTTGTTCGGCCCAAGTTAGTCTCGTTAGTCTCATTCTATGGTTTGTCTAAGTTCGTCCTTAGAAAAAGACTAACTTGGGATGAACTTAGACAAACCTTAGAATGAGACTAACGTTTGTCTTTGTTCGTCCCAACTAAGTCTCGTTAGTCTCATTCTATGGTTTGTCTAAGTTCGTCCTTAGAAAGAGACTAACTTGGGACAAACATAGACAAACCTTTGAATGAAACTAACGTTTGTCTTTGTTCATCCCAACTTAGTCTCTTTAGTCTCATTCTATGGTTTGTCTCAGTTCGTCCTTAGAAAGAGACTAACTTGGGACGAACTTAGACAAACCTTAGAATGAGACTAACGTTTGTCTTTGTTCGTCCCAAGTTAGTCTCGTTAGTCTCATTATATGGTTTGTCTAAGTTCGTCCATAGAAAGAGACTAACTTGGGACGAACTTAAACAAACCTTAGAATGAGACTAACGTTTGTCTTTGTTCGTCCCAAGTTAGTCTCATTTGTCTCATTCTAAGGTTTGTCTAAGTTCGTCGTTAGAAAGAGACTAACTTGGGACGAACTTCGACAAACCTTAGAATGAGACTAACGTTTGTCTTTGTTCGTCCCATGTTAGTCTCGTTAGTCTCATTCTAAGGTTTTTCTAAGTTCGTCCTTAGAAAGAGACTAACTTTGGACGAACTTAGATAAACCTTTGAATGAGACTAACGTTTGTCTTTGTTCGTCCCAAGTTAGTCTCGTTAGTCTCATTCTAAGGTTTGTCTATGTTCGTCCTTAGAATGAGACTAACTTGGTACGAACTTAGACAAACCTTAGAATGAGACTAACGTTTGTCTTTGTTCGTCCCAAGTTAGTCAAGTTAGTCTCATTCTATGGTTTGTCTAAGTTCGTCCTTATCAAGAGACTAACTTGGGACGAACTTAAACAAACCTTAGAATGAGACTAACGTTTGTCTTTGTTCGTCCTAAGTTAGTCTCGTTAGTCTAATTCTATGGTTTGTCTAAGTTCGTCCTTAAGAAAGAGACTAACATGGGACGAACTTAGACAAACGTTACAATGAGACTAACGTTTGTCATTGTTCGTCCCAAGTTAGTCTCGTTAGTCTCATTCTATGGTTTGTCTAAGTTCGTCCTTAGAAAGAGACAAACTTAGGACGAACTTAGACAAACCTAAGAATGAGACTAACGTTTGTCTTTGTTCGTCCCAAGTTAGTCTTGTTAGTCTCATTCTATGGTTTGTCTAAGTTCGTCCTTAGAAAGAGACTAACTTGAGATGAACTTAGACAAACCTTAGAATGAGATTAATGTTTGTGTTTGTTCGTCCCAAGTTAGTCTCGTTAGTCTCATTCTATGGGTTGTCTAAGTTCGTCCTTAGAAAGAGACGAACTTGGGACGAACTTAGACAAACCTTAGAATGAGACAAACGTTTGTCTTTGTTCGTCCCTAGTTAGTCTCGTTAGTCTCATTCTATGGTTTGTCAAAGTTCGTCCTTAAAAAGAGAATAACTTGGGATGAACTTAGACAAACCATAGAATGAGACTAACGTTTGTCTTTGTTCGTCCCAAGTTAGTGTCGTTAGTCTCATTCTAAGGTTTATCTAAGTTCGTCCTTAGAAAAAGACTAACTTGGGACGAACTTAGCCAAACCTTACAATGAGACTAACGTTTGTTTTTGTTCGGCCCAAGTTAGTCTCGTTAGTCTCATTCTATGGTTTGTCTAAGTTCGTCCTTAGAAAAAGACTAACTTGGGATGAACTTAGACAAACCTTAGAATGAGACTAACGTTTGTCTTTGTTCGTCCCAACTTAGTCTCGTTAGTCTCATTCTATGGTTTGTCTAAGTTCGTCCTTAGAAAGAGACTAACTTGGGACGAACTTAGACAAATCTTAGAATGAGACTAACGTTTGCCTTTGTTCGTCCCAAGTTAGTCTCGTTAGTCTCATTCTAAGGTTTTTCTAAGTTCGTCCTTAGAAAGAGACTAACTTGGGACGAACTTAGACAAACCTTAGAATGAGACTAACGATTGTCTTTGTTCGTCCCAAGTAAGTCACGTTAGTCTCATTCTAAGGTTTGTCTAAGTTTGTCCTTAGAAAGAGACTAACTTGGGACGAACTTAGACAAACCTTAGAATGAGAATAACGTTTGTCTTTGTTCGTCCCAAGTTAGTCTCGTTAGTCTCATTCTAAGGTTTGTCTAAATTCGTCCTTAGAATGAGACTAACTTGGCACGAACTTAGACAAACCTTAGAATGAGACCAACGTTTGTCTTTGTTCGTCCCTAGTTAGTCTCGTTAGTCTCATTCTATGGTTTGTCAAAGTTTGTCCTTAGAAAGAGTATAACTTGGGATGAACTTAGACAAACCATAGAATGAGACTAACGTTTGTCTTTGTTCGTACCAAGTTAGTGTCGTTAGTCTCATTCTAAGGTTTATCTAAGTTCGTACTTAGAAAGAGACTAACTTGGGACGAACTTAGCCAAACCTTACAATGAGACTAACGTTTGTTTTTGTTCGGCCCAAGTTAGTCTCGTTAGTCTCATTCTATGGTTTGTCTAAGTTCGTCCTTAGAAAAAGACTAACTTGGGATGAACTTAGACAAACCTTAAAATGAGACTAACGTTTGTCTTTGTTCGTCCCAACTAAGTCTCGTTAGTCTCATTCTATGGTTTGTCTAAGTTCGTCCTTAGAAAGAGACTAACTTGGGACAAACATAGACAAACCTTAGAATGAAACTAACGTTTGTCTTTGTTCATCCCAACTTAGTCTCTTTAGTCTCATTCTATGGTTTGTCTCAGTTCGTCCTTAGAAAGAGACTAACTTGGGACGAACTTAGACAAACCTTAGAATGAGACTAACGTTTGTCTTTGTTCGTCCCAAGTTAGTCTCGTTAGTCTCATTATATGGTTCTTCTAAGTTCGTCCATAGAAAGAGACTAACTTGGGACGAACTTAAACAAACCTTAGAATGAGACTAACGTTTGTCTTTGTTCGTCCCAAGTTAGTCTCATTTGTCTCATTCTAAGGTTTGTCTAAGTTCGTCGTTAGAAAGAGACTAACTTGGGACGAACTTCGACAAACCTTAGAATGAGACTAACGCTTGTCTTTGTTCGTCCCAAGTTAGTCTCGTTAGTCTCATTCTAAGGTTTTTCTAAGTTCGTCCTTAGAAAGAGACTAACTTGGGACGAACTTAGATAAACCTTTGAATGAGACTAACGTTTGTCTTTGTTCGTCCCAAGTTAGTCTCGTTAGTCTCATTCTAAGGTTTGTCTATGTTCGTCCTTAGAAAGAGACTAACTTGGTACGAACTTAGACAAACCTTAGAATGAGACTAACGTTTGTCAATGTTCGTCCCAAGTTAGTCTAGTTAGTCTCATTCTATGGTTTTTCTAAGTTCGTCCTTATCAAGAGACTAACTTGGGACGAACTTAAACAAACCTTAGAATGAGACTAACGTTTGTCTTTGTTCGTCCTAAGTTAGTCTCGTTAGTCTAATTCTATGGTTTGTCTAAGTTCGTCCTTAAGAAAGAACTTGGGACGAACTTAGACAAACCTTAGAATGAGACTAACGTTTGTCTTTGTTCGTCCCAAGTTAGTCTCGTTAGTCTCATTCTAAGGTTTTTCTAAGTTCGTCCTTAGAAAGAGACTAACTTGGGACGAACTTAGATAAACCTTTGAATGAGACTAACGTTTGTCTTTGTTCGTCCCAAGTTAGTCTCGTTAGTCTCATTCTAAGGTTTGTCTATGTTCGTCCTTAGAATGAGACTAACTTGGTACGAACTTAGACAAACCTTAGAATGAGACTAACGTTTGTCTTTGTTCGTCCCAAGTTAGTCTAGTTAGTCTCATTCTATGGTTTGTCTAAGTTCGTCCTTATCAAGAGACTAACTTGGGACGAACTTAAACAAACCTTAGAATGAGACTAACGTTTGTCTTTGTTCGTCCTAAGTTAGTCTCGTTAGTCTAATTCTATGGTTTGTCTAAGTTCGTCCTTGAGAAAGAGACTAACTTGGGACGAACTTAGACAAACGTTACAATGAGACTAACGTTTGTCATTGTTCGTCCCAAGTTAGTCTCGTTAGTCTCATTCTATGGTTTGTCTAAGTTCGTCCTTAGAAAGAGACAAACTTAGGACGAACTTAGACAAACCTAAGAATGAGACTAACGTTTGTCTTTGTTCGTCCCAAGTTAGTCTTGTTAGTCTCATTCTATGGTTTGTCTAAGTTCGTCCTTAGAAAGAGACTAACTTGAGATGAACTTAGACAAACCTTAGAATGAGATTAATGTTTGTGTTTGTTCGTCCCAAGTTAGTCTCGTTAGTCTCATTCTATGGTTTGTCTAAGTTCGTCCTTAGAAAGAGACGAACTTGGGACGAACTTAGACAAACCTTAGAATGAGACAAACGTTT
Organism: Rhodiola kirilowii; assembly: GCA_033675215.1. Taxonomy (NCBI): domain Eukaryota; kingdom Viridiplantae; phylum Streptophyta; class Magnoliopsida; order Saxifragales; family Crassulaceae; genus Rhodiola; species Rhodiola kirilowii. Next base: position 1,921,923 of record JAUCNB010000016.1, read on the forward strand.
GTCTTTGTTCGTCCCTAGTTAGTCTCGTTAGTCTCATTCTATGGTTTGTCAAAGTTCGTCCTTAAAAAGAGAATAACTTGGGATGAACTTAGACAAACCATAGAATGAGACTAACGTTTGTCTTTGTTCGTCCCAAGTTAGTGTCGTTAGTCTCATTCTAAGGTTTATCTAAGTTCGTCCTTAGAAAAAGACTAACTTGGGACGAACTTAGCCAAACCTTACAATGAGACTAACGTTTGTTTTTGTTTGGCCCAAGTTAGTCTCGTTAGTCTCATTCTATGGTTTGTCTAAGTTCGTCCTTAGAAAAAGACTAACTTGGGATGAACTTAGACAAACCTTAGAATGAGACTAACGTTTGTCTTTGTTCGTCCCAACTTAGTCTCGTTAGTCTCATTCTATGGTTTGTCTAAGTTCGTCCTTAGAAAGAGACTAACTTGGGACGAACTTAGACAAATCTTAGAATGAGACTAACGTTTGCCTTTGTTCGTCCCAAGTTAGTCTCGTTAGTCTCATTCTAAGGTTTTTCTAAGTTCGTCCTTAGAAAGAGACTAACTTGGGACGAACTTAGACAAACCTTAGAATGAGACTAACGATTGTCTTTGTTCGTCCCAAGTTAGTCACGTTAGTCTCATTCTAAGGTTTGTCTAAGTTTGTCCTTAGAAAGAGACTAACTTGGGACGAACTTAGACAAACCTTAGAATGAGAATAACGTTTGTCTTTGTTCGTCCCAAGTTAGTCTCGTTAGTCTCATTCTAAGGTTTGTCTAAATTCGTCCTTAGAATGAGACTAACTTGGCACGAACTTAGACAAACCTTAGAATGAGACCAACGTTTGTCTTTGTTCGACCCTAGTTAGTCTCGTTAGTCTCATTCTATGGTTTGTCAAAGTTTGTCCTTAGAAAGAGTATAACTTGGGATGAACTTAGACAAACCATAGAATGAGACTAACGTTTGTCTTTGTTGGTACCAAGTTAGTGTCGTTAGTCTCATTCTAAGGTTTATCTAAGTTCGTACTTAGAAAGAGACTAACTTGGGACGAACTTAGCCAAACCTTACAATGAGACTAACGTTTGTTTTTGTTCGGCCCAAGTTAGTCTCGTTAGTCTCATTCTATGGTTTGTCTAAGTTCGTCCTTAGAAAAAGACTAACTTGGGATGAACTTAGACAAACCTTAGAATGAGACTAACGTTTGTCTTTGTTCGTCCCAACTAAGTCTCGTTAGTCTCATTCTATGGTTTGTCTAAGTTCGTCCTTAGAAAGAGACTAACTTGGGACAAACATAGACAAACCTTAGAATGAAACTAACGTTTGTCTTTGTTCATCCCAACTTAGTCTCTTTAGTCTCATTCTATGGTTTGTCTCAGTTCGTCCTTAGAAAGAGACTAACTTGGGACGAACTTAGACAAACCTTAGAATGAGACTAGCGTTTGTCTTTGTTCGTCCCAAGTTAGTCTCGTTAGTCTCATTCTATGGTTTGTCTAAGTTTGTCCATAGAAAGAGACTAATTTGGGACGAACTTAAACAAACGTTTGTCTTTGTTCGTCCCAAGTTAGTCTTGTTAGTCTCATTCTATGGTTTGTCTAAGTTCGTCCTTAGAAAGAGACTAACTTGAGATGAACTTAGACAAACCTTAGAATGAGATTAATGTTTGTGTTTGTTCGTCCCAAGTTAGTCTCGTTAGTCTCATTCTATGGTTTGTCTAAGTTCGTCCTTAGAAAGAGACGAACTTGGGACGAACTTAGACAAACCTTAGAATGAGACAAACGTTTGTCTTTGTTCGTCCCTAGTTAGTCTCGTTAGTCTCATTCTATGGTTTGTCAAAGTTCGTCCTTAAAAAGAGAATAACTTGGGATGAACTTAGACAAACCATAGAATGAGACTAACGTTTGTCTTTGTTCGTCCCAAGTTAGTGTCGTTAATCTCATTCTAAGGTTTATCTAAGTTCGTCCTTAGAAAAAGACTAACTTGGGACGAACTTAGCCAAACCTTACAATGAGACTAACGTTTGTTTTTGTTCGGCCCAAGTTAGTCTCGTTAGTCTCATTCTATGGTTTGTCTAAGTTCGTCCTTAGAAAAAGACTAACTTGGGATGAACTTAGACAAACCTTAGAATGAGACTAACGTTTGTCTTTGTTCGTCCCAACTTAGTCTCGTTAGTCTCATTCTATGGTTTGTCTAAGTTCGTCCTTAGAAAGAGACTAACTTGGGACGAACTTAGACAAATCTTAGAATGAGACTAACGTTTGCCTTTGTTCGTCCCAAGTTAGTCTCGTTAGTCTCATTCTAAGGTTTTTCTAAGTTCGTCCTTAGAAAGAGACTAACTTGGGACGAACTTAGACAAACCTTAGAATGAGACTAACGTTTGTCTTTGTTCGTCCCAAGTTAGTCACGTTAGTCTCATTCTAAGGTTTGTCTAAGTTTGTCCTTAGAAAGAGACTAACTTGGGACGAACTTAGACAAACCTTAGAATGAGAATAAAGTTTGTCTTTGTTCGTCCCAAGTTAGTCTCGTTAGTCTCATTCTAAGGTTTGTCTAAATTCGTCCTTAGAATGAGACTAACTTGGCACGAACTTAGACAAACCTTAGAATGAGACCAACGTTTGTCTTTGTTCGTCCCTAGTTAGTCTCGTTAGTCTCATTCTATGGTTTGTCAAAGTTCGTCCTTAGAAAGAGACTAACTTGGGACGAAATTAGCCAAACCTTACATTGAGACTAACGATTGTTTTTGTTCGGCCCAAGTTAGTCTCGTTAGTCTCATTCTATGGTTTGTCTAAGTTCGTCCTTAGAAAGACACTAACTTGGGACGAAATTAGCCAAACCTTACATTGAGACTAACGATTGTCTTTGTTCGTCCCAAGTTAGTCTCGTTAGTCTCATTCTAAGGTTTATCTAAGTTCGTCCTTAGAAAGAGACTAACTTGGGACGAAATTAGCCAAACCTTACATTGAGACTAACGATTGTTTTTGTTCGGCCCAAGTTAGTCTCGTTAGTCTCATTCTATGGTTTGTCTAAGTTCGTCCTTAGAAAGACACTAACTTGGGACGAACTTAGACAAATCTTAGAATGAGACTAACGTTTGCCTTTGTTCGTCCCAACTTAGTCTCGTTAGTCTCCTTCTATGGGTTGTCTAAGTTCGTCATTAGAAAGAGACTAACTTGGGACGAACTTAGACAAACGTTACAATAAGACTAACGTTTGTCTTTGTTCGTCCCAATTTAGTCTGGTTAGTCTCATTCTATGGTTTGTCTAAGTTCATCCTTAGAAAGAGACTAACTTGGGACGAACTTAGACAAACCTTAGAATGAGACTAACGTTTGCCTATGTTCATCCCAAGTTAATCCCGTTTGTCTCATTCTATGGTTTGTCTAAGTTCTTCCTTAGAAAGAGACAAACTTGGGACAAACTTAGACAAACCATAGAATGAGACTAACGTTTGTCTTTGTTCGTCCCAACTAAGTCTCGTTAGTCTCAATCTATGGTTTGTCTAAGTTCGTCCTTAGAAAGAGACTAACTTGGGACGAACTTGGACAAACCTTACAATGAGACTAACGTTTGTCTTTGTTCGTCCCAAGTTAGTCTCGTTAGTCTCATTCTATGGTTTGTATAAGTTCGTCCTTAGAAAGAGACTAACTTGGGACGAACTTAGACAAACCTTAGAATGAGACTATCATTTGTCTTTGTTCGTCCCAAGTTAGTCTCGTTAGTCTCATTCTATGGTTTGTCTAAGTTCGTCCTTAGAAAGAGACTAACTTGGGACGAACTTAAACAAACCTTAGAATGAGACTAACGTTTGTCTTTGTTCGTCCCAACTTAGTCTCTTTAGTCTCATTCTATGGTTTGTCTAAGTTCGTCCTTAGAAAGAGACTAACTTGGGACGAACTTAGACAAACCTTAGAATGAGACTAACGTTTGTCTTTGTTCGTCCCAAGTTAGTCTCGTTAGTCTCATTCTATGGTTTGTCTAAGTTCGTCATTAGAAAGAGACTAACTTGGGACGAACTTAGAGAAACCTTAGAATGAGACTAACGTTTGTCTTTGTTCGTCCCAAGTTAGTCTCGTTATTTTCATTCTATGGTTTGTCTAAGTTCGTGCGTAGAAAGCGACTAACTTGGGACGCACTTAGACAAACCTCAGAATGAGACTAACGTTTGTCTATGTTCGTCCCAAGTTAGTCTCGTTAGCCTCATTCTAAGAATTGTCTAAGTTCGTCCTTAGAAAGAGACTAACTTGGGACGAACTTAGACAAACGTTACAAAGAGACTAACGTTTGTTTTTGTTCGTCCCAAGTTAGTCTCGTTAGTCTCATTCTATGGTTTGTCGAAGTTCGTAATTAGAAAGAGACTAACTTGGGACGAACTTAGACAAACCTTAGAATGAGACTAACGTTTGTGTTTGTTCGTCCCAAGTTAGTCTCGCTAGTCTCATTCTATGGTTTGACTAAGTTCGTCCCAAGTTAGTCTCTTTCTAATTACGAACTTCGACAAACCATAGGATGAGACTAACGAGACTAACTTGGGACAAACTTAGACAAACCTAAGAATGAGACTAACGTTTGTCTTTGTTCGTCCCAAGTTAGTCTTGTTAGTCTCATTCTATGGTTTGTCTAAGTTCGTCCTTAGAAAGAGACTAACTTGGGACGAACTTAGACAAACCTTAGAATGAGACTAACATTTGTCTTTGTTCGTCCCAAGTTAGTCTCGTTAGTCTCATTTTATGGTTTGTCTAAGTTTGTCCTTAGAAAGAAACTAACTTGGGACGAACTTAAACAAACCTTAGAATGAGACGAACGTTTGTCTTTGTTCGTCCCAAGTTAGTCTCGTTAGTCTCATTCTAAGGTTTATCTAAGTTCGTCCTTAGAAAGAGACTAACTTGGGACGAACTTAGCCAAACCTTAGAATGAGACTAACGTTTGTCAATGTTCGTCCCAAGTTAGTCTCGTTTGTCTCATTCTATGGTTTTTCTAAGTTCGTCATTAGAAAGAGACTAACTTGGGACGAACTTAGACAAACCTTAGAATGAGACTAACGTTTGTCTTTGTTCGTCCCAAGTTAGTCTCGTTAGTCTCATTCTATGGTTTGTCTAAGTTCGTCCTTAGAAAGAGACTAACTTGGGACGAACTTAAACAAACCTTAGAATGAGACTAACGTTTGTCTTTGTTCGTCCCAAGTTAGTCTCGTTTGTCTCATTCTAAGGTTTGTCTAAGTTCGTTGTTAGAAGGAGACTAACTTGGGACGAACTTAGACAAACCTTAGAATGAGACTAACGTTTGTCTTTGTTCGTCCCAAGTTAGTCTCGTTAGTCTCATTCTAAGGTTTTTCTAAGTTCGTCCTTAGAAAGAGACTAACTTGGGACGAACTTAGATAAACCTTTGAATGAGACTAACGTTTGTCTTTGTTCGTCCCAAGTTAGTCTCGTTAGTCTCATTCTATGGTTTGTCTAAGTTCGTCCTTATCAAGAGACTAACTTGGGACGAACTTAAACAAACCTTAGAATGAGACTAACGTTTGTCTTTGTTCTTCCTAAGTTAGTCTCGTTAGTCTAATTCTATGGTTTGTCTAAGTTCGTCCTTAGAAAGAGACTAACTTGGGACGAACTTAGACAAACCTTACAATGAGACTAACGTTTGTCATTGTTCTTCCCAAGTTAGTCTCGTTAGTCTCATTCTATGGTTTGTCTAAGTTCGTCCTTAGAAAGAGACTAACTTAGGACGAACTTAGACAAACCTAAGAATGAGACTAACGTTTGTCTTTGTTCGTCCCAAGTTAGTCTTGTTAGTCTCATTCTATGGTTTGTCTAAGTTCGTCCTTAGAAAGAGACTAACTTGGGATGAACTTAGACAAACCTTAGAATGAGACTACCATTTGTCTTTGTTCGTCCCAAGTTAGTCTTGTTAGTCTCATTCTATGGTTTGTCTAAGTTCGTCCTTAGAAAGAGACTAACTTGGGACGAACTTAGACAAACCTTAGAATGAGACTACCATTTGTCTTTGTTCGTCCCAAGTTAGTCTCGTTAGTCTCATTCTATGGTTTGTCTAAGTTCGTCCTTAGAAAGAGACTAACTTGGGACGAACTTAAACAAACCTTAGAATGAGACTAACGTTTGTCTTTGTTCGTCCCAAGTTAGTCTCGTTAGTCTCATTCTATGGTTTGTCTAAGTTCGTCCTTAGAAAGAGACTAACTTGGGACGAACTTAAACAAACCTTAGAATGAGACTAACGTTTGTCTTTGTTCGTCCCAAGTTAGTCTCGTTTGTCTCATTCTAAGGTTTGTCTAAGTTTGTCGTTAGAAAGAGACTAACTTGGGACGAACTTAGACAAACCTTAGAATGAGACTAACGTTTGCCTTTGTTCGTCCCAAGTTAGTCTCGTTAGTCTCATTCTATGGTTTGTCTAAGTTCGTCCTTAGAAAGAGACTAACTTGGGACAAACTTAGACAAACCTAAGAATGAGACTAACGTTTGTCTTTGTTCGTCCCAAGTTAGTCTTGTTAGTCTCATTCTATGGTTTGTCTAAGTTCGTCCTTAGAAAGAGACTAACTTGGGACGAACTTAGACAAACCTTAGAATGAGACTAACATTTGTCTTTGTTCGTCCCAAGTTAGTCTCGTTAGTCTCATTTTATGGTTTGTCTAAGTTTGTCCTTAGAAAGAGACTAACTTGGGACGAACTTAAACAAACCTTAGAATGAGACTAACGTTTGTCTTTGTTCGTCCCAAGTTAGTCTCGTTAGTCTCATTCTAAGGTTTATCTAAGTTCGTCCTTAGAAAGAGACTAACTTGGGACGAACTTAGCCAAACTTAGAATGAGACTAACGTTTGTCAATGTTCGTCCCAAGTTAGTCTCGTTAGTCTCATTCTATGGTTTTTCTAAGTTCGTCATTAGAAAGAGACTAACTTGGGACGAACTTAGACAAACCTTAGAATGAGACTAACGTTTGTCTTTGTTCGTCCCAAGTTAGTCTCGTTAGTCTCATTCTATGGTTTGTCTAAGTTCGTCCTTAGAAAGAGACTAACTTGGGACGAACTTAAACAAACCTTAGAATGAGACTAACGTTTGTCTTTGTTCGTCCCAAGTTAGTCTCGTTTGTCTCATTCTAAGGTTTGTCTAAGCTCGTTGTTAGAAGGAGACTAACTTGGGACGAACTTAGACAAACCTTAGAATGAGACTAACGTTTATCTTTGTTCGTCCCAAGTTAGTCTCGTTAGTCTCATTCTAAGGTTTTTCTAAGTTCGTCCTTAGAAAGAGACTAACTTGGGCCGAACTTAGATAAACCTTTGAATGATACTAACGTTTGTCTTTGTTCGTCCCAAGTTAGTCTCGTTAGTCTCATTCTATGGTTTGTCTAAGTTCGTCCTTATCAAGAGACTAACTTGGGACGAACTTAAACAAACCTTAGAATGAGACTAACGTTTGTCTTTGTTCTTCCTAAGTTAGTCTCGTTAGTCTAATTCTATGGTTTGTCTAAGTTCGTCCTTAGAAAGAGACTAACTTGGGACGAACTTAGACAAACCTTACAATGAGACTAACGTTTGTCATTGTTCTTCCCAAGTTAGTCTCGTTAGTCTCATTCTATGGTTTGTCTAAGTTCGTCCTTAGAAAGAGACTAACTTAGGACGAACTTAGACAAACCTAAGAATGAGACTAACGTTTGTCTTTGTTCGTCCCAAGTTAGTCTTGTTAGTCTCATTCTATGGTTTGTCTAAGTTCGTCCTTAGAAAGAGACTAACTTGGGACGAACTTAGACAAACCTTAGAATGAGACTACCATTTGTCTTTGTTCGTCCCAAGTTAGTCTTGTTAGTCTCATTCTATGGTTTGTCTAAGTTCGTCCTTAGAAAGAGACTAACTTGGGACGAACTTAGACAAACCTTAGAATGAGACTACCATTTGTCTTTGTTCGTCCCAAGTTAGTCTCGTTAGTCTCATTCTATGGTTTGTCTAAGTTCGTCCTTAGAAAGAGACTAACTTGGGTCGAACTTAAACAAACCTTAGAATGAGACTAACGTTTGTCTTTGTTCGTCCCAAGTTAGTCTCGTTAGTCTCATTCTAAGGTTTTTCTAAGTTCGTCCTTAGAAAGAGACTAACTTGGGACGAACTTAGCCAAACTTAGAATGAGACTAACGTTTGTCAATGTTCGTCCCAAGTTAGTCTCGTTAGTCTCATTCTATGGTTTTTCTAAGTTCGTCATTAGAAAGAGACTAACTTGGGACGAACTTAGACAAACCTTAGAATGAGACTAACGTTTGTCTTTGTTCGTCCCAAGTTAGTCTCGTTAGTCTCATTCTATGGTTTGTCTAAGTTCGTCCTTAGAAAGAGACTAACTTGGGACAAACATAGACAAACCTTAGAATGAGACTAACGTTTGTCTTTGTTCATCCCAACTTAGTCTCTTTAGTCTCATTCTATGGTTTGTCTCAGTTCGTCCTTAGAAAGAGACTAACTTGGGACGAACTTAGACAAACCTTAGAATGAGACTAACGTTTGTCTTTGTTCGTCCCAAGTTAGTCTCGTTAGTCTCATTCTATGGTTTGTCTAAGTTCGTCCTTAGAAAGAGTCTAACTTGGGACGAACTTAAACAAACCTTAGAATGTGACTAACGTTTGTCTTTGTTCGTCCCAAGTTAGTCTCGTTTGTCTCATTCTAAGGTTTGTCTAAGTTTGTCGTTAGAAAGAGACTAACTTGGGACGAACTTAGACAAACCTTAGAATAAGACTAACGTTTGTCTTTGTTCGTCCCAAGTTAGTCTCGTTAGTCTCATTCTATGGTTTGTCTAAGTTCGTCCTTAGAAAGAGACTAACTTGGGACGAACTTAAACCAACCTTAGAATGAGACTAACGTTTGTCATTGTTCGTCCCAAGTTAGTCTCGTTAGTCTCATTCTAAGGTTTATCTAAGTTCGTCCTTAGAAAGAGACTAACTTGGGATGAACTTAGCCAAACTTAGAATGACACTAACGTTTGTCAATGTTCGTCCCAAGTTAGTCTAGTTAGTCTCATTCTATGGTTTGTCTAAGTTTGTCTTCAGAAAGAGAATAACTTGGGATGAACTTAGACAAACCATAGAATGAGACTAACATTTGTCTTTGTTCGTCCCAAGTTAGTCTCGTTAGTCTCATTCTAAGGTTTATCTAAGTTCGTCCTTAGAAAGAGACTAACTTGGGACGAACTTAGCCAAACCTTACATTGAGACTAACGATTGTTTTTGTTCGGCCCAAGTTAGTCTCGTTAGTCTCATTCTATGGTTTGTCTAAGTTCGTCCTTAGAAAGACACTAACTTGGGACGAACTTAGACAAATCTTAGAATGAGACTAACGTTTGCCTTTGTTCGTCCCAACTTAGTCTCGTTAGTCTCCTTCTATGGTTTGTCTAAGTTCGTCATTAGAAAGAGACTAACTTGGGACGAACTTAGACAAACGTTACAATAAGACTAACGTTTGTCTTTGTTCGTCCCAATTTAGTCTCGTTAGTCTCATTCTATGGTTTGTCTAAGTTCATCCTTAGAAAGAGACTAACTTGGGACGAACTTAGACAAACCTTAGAATGAGACTAACGTTTGCCTATGTTCATCCCAAGTTAATCCCGTTTGTCTCATTCTATGGTTTGTCTAAGTTCGTCCTTAGAAAGAGACAAACTTGGGACAAACTTAGACAAACCATAGAATGAGACTAACGTTTGTCTTTGTTCGTCCCAACTAAGTCTCGTTAGTCTCAATCTATGGTTTGTCTAAGTTCGTCCTTAGAAAGAGACTAACTTGGGACGAACTTAGACAAACCTTACAATGAGACTAACGTTTGTCTTTGTTCGTCCCAAGTTAGTCTCGTTAGTCTCATTCAATGGTTTGTATAAGTTCGTCCTTAGAAAGAGACTAACTTGGGACGAACTTAGACAAACCTTAGAATGAGACTATCATTTGTCTTTGTTCGTCCCAAGTTAGTCTCGTTAGTCTCATTCTATGGTTTGTCTAAGTTCGTCCTTAGAAAGAGACTAACTTGGGACGAACTTAAACAAACCTTAGAATGAGACTAACGTTTGTCTTTGTTCGTCCCAACTTAGTCTCTTTAGTCTCATTCTATGGTTTGTCTAAGTTCGTCCTTAGAAAGAGACTAACTTGGGACGAACTTAGACAAACCTTAGAATGAGACTAACGTTTGTCTTTGTTTGTCCCAAGTTAGTCTCGTTAGTCTCATTCTATGGTTTGTCTAAGTTCGTCATTAGAAAGAGACTAACTTGGGACGAACTTAGAGAAACCTTAGAATGAGACTAACGTTTGTCTTTGTTCGTCCCAAGTTAGTCTCGTTATTTTCATTCTATGGTTTGTCTAAGTTCGTGCGTAGAAAGCGACTAACTTGGGACGCACTTAGACAAACCTCAGAATGAGACTAACGTTTGTCTATGTTCGTCCCAAGTTAGTCTCATTAGCCTCATTCTAAGAATTGTCTAAGTTCGTCCTTAGAAAGAGACTAACTTGGGACGAACTTAGACAAACGTTACAAAGAGACTAACGTTTGTCTTTGTTCGTCCCAAGTTAGTCTCGTTAGTCTCATTCTATGGTTTGTCGAAGTTCGTATTTAGAAAGAGACTAACTTGGGACGAACTTAGACAAACCTTAGAATGAGACTAACGTTTGTGTTTGTTCGTCCCAAGTTAGTCTCGCTAGTCTCATTCTATGGTTTGACTAAGTTCGTCCTTAGAAAGAGACTAACTTGGGACGAACTTCGACAAACCTTAGAATGAGACTAACGTTTGTCTTTGTTCGTCCCAAGTTAGTCTCGTTAGTCTCATTCTATGGTTTTTCTAAGTTCGTCATTAGAAAGAGACTAACTTGGGACGAACTTAGACAAACCTTTGAATGAGACTAACGTTTGTCTTTGTTCGTTCCAAGTTAGTCTCGTTAGTCTCATTCTATGGTTTGTCAAAGTTCGTCCTTAGAAAGCGACTAACTTGGGACGCACTTAGACAAACCTTAGAATGAGACTAACATTTGTTTATGTTCGTCCCAAGTTAGTCTCGTTAGTCTCATTCTAAGGTTTGTCTAAGTTTGTCCTTAGAAAGAGACTAACTTAAGAGGAACTTAGACAAACCTTAGAATGAGACTAACGAGACTAACTTGGGACGAACATAGACAAATGTTAGTCTCATTCTAAGGTTTGTCTAAGTGCGTCCCAAGTTAGTCGCTTTCTAAGGACGAACTTAGACAAACCATAGAATGAGACTAACGTTTGTCTTTGTTCGTCCCAAGTTAGTCACGTTAGTCTCATTCCAAGGTTTATCTAAGTTCGTCCTTAGAAAGAGACTAACTTGGGACGAACTTAGACAAACCTTAGAATGAGATTAACGTTTGTATTTGTTCGTCCCAAGTTAGTCTCGTTAGTCTCATTCTATGGTTTGTCTAAGTTCATCCTTAGAAAGAGACTAACTTGGGACGAACTTAAACAAACCTTAGAATGAGACTAACGTTTGTCTTTTTTCGTCCCAAGTTAGTCTCGTTAGTCTCATTCTAAGGTTTATCTAAGTTCGTCCTTAGAAAGAGACTAACTTGGGACGAACTTAGCCAAATTTAGAATGAGACTAACGTTTGTCAATGTTCGTCCCAAGTTAGTCTAGTTAGTCTCATTCTATGGTTTGTCTAAGTTTGTCTTTAGAAAGAGAATAACTTGGGATGAACTTAGACAAACCATAGAATGAGACTAACATTTGTCTTTGTTCGTCCCAAGTTAGTCTCGTTAGTCTCATTCTAAGGTTTATCTGAGTTCGTCCTTAGAAAGAGACTAACTTGGGACGAACTTAGCCAAACCTTACATTGAGACTAACGATTGTTTTTGTTCGGCCCAAGTTAGTCTCGTTAGTCTCATTCTATGGTTTGTCTAAGTTCGTCCTTAGAAAGAGACTAACTTGGGACGAACTTAGACAAATCTTAGAATGAGACTAACGTTTGTCTTTGTTCATCCCAACTTAGTCCCGTTAGTCTCATTCTATGGGTTGTCTAAGTTCGTCATTAGAAAGAGACTAACTTGGGACAAACTTAGACAAACGTTACAATAAGACTAACGTTTGTCTTTGTTCGTCCCAATTTAGTCTCGTTAGTCTCATTCTATGGTTTGTCTTAGTTCATCCTTAGAAAGAGACTAACTTGGGACGAACTTAGACAAACCTTAGAATGAGACTAACGTTTGCCTATGTTCATCCCAAGTTAGTCCCGTTTGTCTCATTCTATGGTTTGTCTAAGTTCGTCCTTAGAAAGAGCCTAACTTGGGACAAATTTAGACAAACCATAGAATGAGACTAACGTTTGTCTTTGTTCGTCCCAACTAAGTCTCGTTAGTCTCAATCTATGGTTTGTCTAAGTTCGTCCTTAGAAAGAGACTAACTTGGGACGAACTTAGACAAACCTTACAATGAGACTAACGTTTGTCTTTGTTCGTCCCAAGTTAGTCTCGTTAGTCTCATTCTATGGTTTGTATAAGTTCGTCCTTAGAAAGAGACTAACTTGGGACAAATTTAGACAAACCTTAGAATGAGACTAACATTTGTCTTTGTTCGTCCCAAGTTAGTCTCGTTAGTCTCATTCTATGGTTTGTCTAAGTTCGTCCTTAGAAAGAGACTAACTTGGGACGAACTTCAACAAACCTTAGAATGAGATTAACGTTTGTCTTTGTTCGTCCCAACTTAGTCTCTTTAGTCTCATTCTATGGGTTGTCTAAGTTCGTCCTTAGAAAGAGACTAACTTGGGACGAACTTAGACAAACCTTAGAATGAGACTAATGTTTGTGTTTGTTCGTCCCAAGTTAGTCTCGTTAGTCTCATTCTATGGTTTGTCTAAGTTCGTCCTTAGAAAGAGACGAACTTGGGACGAACTTAGACAAACCTTAGAATGAGACTAACGTTTGTCTTTGTTCGTCCCAACTAAGTCTCGTTAGTCTCATTCTATGGGTTGTCTAAGTTCGTCCTTAGAAAGAGACTAACTTGGGACGAACTTAGACAAACCTTAGATGAGACTAACGTTTGTCTTTGTTCGTCCCAAGTTAGTCTCGTTAGTCTCATTCTATGGTTTGTCTAAGTTCGTCATTAGAAAGAGACTAACTTGGGACGAACTTAGAGAAACCTTAGAATGAGACTAACGTTTGTCTTTGTTCGTCCCAAGTTAGTCTCGTTAGTTTCATTCTATGGTTTTTCTAAGTTCGTCCGTAGAAAGCGACTAACTTGGGACGCACTTAGACAAACCTCAGAATGAGACTAACGTTTGTCTATGTTCGTCCCAAGTTAGTCTCGTTAGCCTCATTCTAAGAATTGTCTAAGTTCGTCCTTAGAAAGAGACTAACTTGGGACGAACTTAGACAAACGTTACAAAGAGACTAACGTTTGTCTTTGTTCGTCCCAAGTTAGTCTCGTTAGTCTCATTCTATGGTTTGTCGAAGTTCGTATTTAGAAAGAGACTAACTTGGGACGAACTTAGACAAACCTTAGAATGAGACTAACGTTTGTGTTTGTTCGTCCCAAGTTAGTCTCGCTAGTCTCATTCTATGGTTTGACTAAGTTCGTCCTTAGAAAGAGACTAACATGGGACGAACTTAGACAAACCTTAGAATGAGACTAACGTTTGTCTTTGTTCGTCCCAAGTTAGTCTCGTTAGTCTCATTCTATGGTTTGTCTAAGTTCGTCATTAGAAAGAGACTAACTTGGGACGAACTTAGACAAACCTTAGAATGAGACTAACGTTTGTCTTTGTTCGTCCCAAGTTAGTCTCGTTAGTCTCATTCTATGGTTTGTCAAAGTTTGTCCTTAGAAAGCGACTAACTTGGGACGCACTTAGACAAACCTTAGAATGAGACTAACATTTGTTTATGTTCATCCCAAGTTAGTCTCGTTAGTCTCATTCTAAGGTTTGTCTAAGTTTGTCCTTAGAAAGAGACTAACTTAAGAGGAACTTAGACAAACCTTAGAATGAGACTAACGAGACTAACTTGGGACGAACATAGACAAATGTTAGTCTCATTCTAAGGTTTGTCTAAGTGCGTCCCAAGTTAGTCGCTTTCTAAGGACGAACTTAGACAAACCATAGAATGAGACTAACGTTTGTCTTTGTTCGTCCCAAGTTAGTCACGTTAGTCTCATTCTAAGGTTTTTCTAAGTTCCTCCTTAGAAAGAGACTAACTTGGGACGAACTTAGACAAACCTTAGAATGAGATTAACGTTTGTATTTGTTCGTCCCAAGTTAGTCTCGTTAGTCTCATTCTAAGGTTTGTCTAAGTTCGTCCTTAGAAAGAGACTAACTTGTGACGAACTTAGACAAACGTTACAATGAGACTAACGTTTGTCTTTGTTCGTCCCAAGTTAGTCTCGTTAGTCTCATTCTAAGGTTTGTCTAAGTTTGTCCTTAGAAAGAGACTAACTTGGGACGAACTTAGACAAACCTTAGAATGAGACTAACGTTTGTCTTTGTTCGTCCCAAGTTAGTCTCGTTAGTCTCATTCTAAGGTTTGTCTAAGTTCGTCCTTAGAATGAGACTAACTTGGCACGAACTTAGACAAACCTTAGAATGAGACCAACGTTTGTCTTTGTTTGTCCCTAGTTAGTCCCGTTAGTCTCATTCTATGGTTTGTCTAAGTTCGTCCTTAGAAAGAGAATAACTTGGGATGAACTTAGACAAACCATAGAATGAGACTAACCTTTGTCTTTGTTCGTCCCAAGTTAGTGTCGTTAGTCTCATTCTAAGGTTTATCTAAGTTCGTCCTTAGAAAGAGACTAACTTGGGAAGAACTTAGCCAAACCTTACAATGAGACTAACGTTTATTTTTGTTCGGCCCAAGTTAGTCTCGTTAGTCTCATTCTATGGTTTGTCTAAGTTCGTCCTTAGAAAGAGACTAACTTGGAACGAACTTAGACAAACGTTACAATGAGACTAACGTTTGTCTTTGTTTGTCCCAATTTAGTCTCGTTAGTCTCTTTCTATGGTTTGTCTAAGTTTGTCCTTTGAAAGAGACTAACTTGGGACGAACTTAGACAAACCTTAGAATGAGACTAACATTTATCTATTTCGTCCCAAGTTAGTCTCGTTAGTCTCATTCTAAGGTATGTCTAAGTTTGTCCTTAGAAAGAGACTAACTTGGGATGAACTTAGACAAACCTTAGAATGAGACTAATGTTTGTCTTTGTTCGTCCCAACTAAGTCTCGTTAGTCTCATTCTATGGTTTGTCTAAGTTCGTCCTTAGAAAGAGACTAACTTGGGACAAACTTAGACAAACCTTAGAATGAGACTAACGTTTGTCTTTGTTCGTCCCAACTTAGTCTCTTTAGTCTCATTCTATGGTTTGTCTAAGTTCGTCCTTAGAAAGAGACTAACTTGGGACGAACTTAGACAAACCTTAGAATGAGATTAACGTTTGTACTTGTTCGTCCCAAGTTAGTCTCGTTAGTCTCATTCTATTGTTTGTCTAAGTTCGTCCTTAGAAAGAGACTAATTTGGGACGAACTTAGACAAACGTTACAATGAGACTAACGTTTGTCTTTGTACGTCCCAAGTTAGCCTCCTTAGTCTCATTCTATGGTTTGTCTAAGTTCGTCCTTAGAAATAGACTAACTTGGGATGAACTTAAACAAACCTTAGAATGAGACTAACATTTGTCTTTGTTCGTCCCAAGTTAGTCTCGTTAGTCTCATTCTATGGTTTGTCTAAGTTCGTCCTTAGAAAGAGACTAACTTGGGACGAACTTAGACAAACCTTAAAATGAGACTAACGTTTGTCTTTGTTCGGCCCAACTAAGTCTCGTTAGTCTCATTCTAAGGTTTGTCTAAGTTTGTCCTTAGAAAGAGACTAACTTGGGAGGAACTTAGACAAACCTTAGAATGAGACGAACGTTTGTCTTTGTTCGTCCCAACTAAGTCTCGTTAGTCTCATTCTATGGGTTGTCTAAGTTCGTCCTTAGACAGAGACTAACTTGTGACAAACTTAGACAAACCTTAGAATGAGACAAACGTTTGTCTTTGTTCGTCCCAACTTAGTCTCTTTAGTCTCATTCTATGGTTTGTCTAAGTTCGTCCTTAGAAAGAGACTAACTTGGGACGAACTTAGACAAACCTTAGAATGAGATTAACGTTTGTATTTGTTCGTCCCAAGTTAGTCTCGTTAATCTCATTCTAAGGTTTGTCTAAGTTCGTCCTTAGAAAGAGACTAACTTGGGACGAACTTAGACAAATCTTAGAATGAGACTAACGTTTGCCTTTGTTCGTCCCAAGTTAGTCTCGTTAGTCTCATTCTAAGGTTTTTCTAAGTTCGTCCTTAGAAAGAGACTAACTTGGGACGAACTTAGACAAACCTTAGAATGAGACTAACGTTTGTCTTTGTTCGTCCCAAGTTAGTCACGTTAGTCTCATTCTAAGGTTTCTGTAAGTTTGTCCTTAGAAAGAGACTAACTTGGGACGAACTTAGACAAACCTTAGAATGAGAATAACGTTTGTCTTTGTTCGTCCCAAGTTAGTCTCGTTAGTCTCATTCTAAGGTTTGTCTAAATTCGTCCTTAGAATGAGACTAACTTGGCACGAACTTAGACAAACCTTAGAATGAGACCAACGTTTGTCTTTGTTCGTCCCTAGTTAGTCTCGTTAGTATCATTCTATGGTTTGTCAAAGTTTGTCCTTAGAAAGAGTATAACTTGGGATGAACTTAGACAAACCATAGAATGAGACTAACGTTTGTCTTTGTTAGTCCCAAGTTAGTGTCGTTAGTCTCATTCTAAGGTTTATCTAAGTTCGTCCTTAGAAAGAGACTAACTTGGGACGAACTTAGCCAAACCTTACAATGAGACTAACGTTTGTTTTTGTTCGGACAAGTTAGTCTCGTTAGTCTCATTCTATGGTTTGTCTAAGTTCGTCCTTAGAAAAAGACTAACTTGGGATGAACTTAGACAAACCTTAGAATGAGACTAATATTTGTCTTTGTTCGTCCCAACTTAGTCTCGTTAGTCTCATTCTATGGTTTGTCTAAGTTTGTCCTTAGAAAGAGACTAACTTGGAACGAACTTAGTCAAACGTTACAATGAGACTAACGTTTGTCTTTGTTTGTCCCAATTTAGTCTCGTTAGTCTCTTTCTATGGTTTGTCTAAGTTTGTCCTTAGAAAGAGACTAACTTGGGACGAACTTAGACAACCCTTAGAATGAGACTAACGTTTGTCTTTGTTTGTCCCAAGTTAGTCTCGTTAGTCTCGTTAGTCTCATTCTATGGTTTGTCAAAGTTCGTCCTTAAAAAGAGAATAACTTGGGATGAACTTAGACAAACCATAGAATGAGACTAACGTTTGTCTTTGTTCGTCCCAAGTTAATGTCGTTAGTCTCATTCTAAGGTTTATCTAAGTTCGTCCTTAGAAAAAGACTAACTTGGGACGAACTTAGACAAACGTTACAATGAGACTAACGTTTGTCTTTGTTTGTCCCAATTTAGTCTCGTTAGTCTCTTTCTATGGTTTGTCTAAGTTTGTCCTTAGAAAGAGACTAACTTGGGACGAACTTAGACAACCCTTAGAATGAGACTAACGTTTGTCTATTTCGTCCTAAGTTAGTCTCGTTAGTCTCATTCTAAGGTATGTCTAAGTTTGTCCTTAGAAAGAGACTAACTTGGGATAAACTTAGACAAACCTTAGAATGAGACTAACGTTTGTCTTTGTTCGTCCCTACTTTGTCTCTTTAGTCTAATTCTATGGTTTGTCTAACTTCGTCCTTAGAAAGAGACTAACTTAGGACGAACTTAGACAAACCTTAGAATGAGATTAACGTTTGTATTTGATCGTCCCAAGTTAGTCTCGTTAGTCTCATTCTATGGTTTGTCTAAGTTCGTCCTTAGAAAGAGACTAACTTGGGACGAACTTAGACAAACGTTACAATGAGACTAACGTTTGTCTTTGTACGTCCCTAGTTAGTCTCGTTAGTCTCATTCTATGGTTTGTCTAAGTTCGTCCTTAGAAATAGACAAACTTGGGATGAACTTAAACAAACCTTAGAATGAGACTAACATTTGTCTTTGTTTGTCCCAAGTTAGTCTCTTTAGTATCATTCTATGGTTTGTCTAAGTTCGTCCTTAGAAAGAGACTAACTTGGGACGAACTTAGACAAACATTACAATGAGACTAACGTTTGTCTTTGTTCGTCCCAATAGTCTCATTCTATGGTTTGTCTAAGTTCGTCCTTAGAAAGAGACTAACTTTGGATGAACTTAGACAAACCTTAGAATGAGACTAACGTTTGTCAATGTTCGTCCCAAGTTAGTCTCGTTAGTCTCATTCTGTGGTTTGTCTAAGTTCGTCCTTAGAAAGAGACTAATTTGGGACAAACTTAGACAAACCTTAGAATGAGATTAATGTTTGTGTTTGTTCGTCCCAAGTTAGTCTCGTTAGTCTCATTCTATGGTTTTCTAAGTTCGTCCTTAGAAAGAGACGAACTTGGGACGAACTTAGACAAACCTTAGAATGAGACTAACGTTTGTCTTTGTTCATCCCTAGTTAGTCTCGTTAGTCTCATTCTATGGTTTGTCAAAGTTCGTCCTTAGAAAGAGAATAACTTGGGATGAACTTAGACAAACCATAGAATGAGACTAACGTTTGTCTTTGTTCGTCCCAAGTTAGTGTCGTTAGTCTCATTCTATGGTTTGTCTAAGTTCGTCCTTAGAAAGAGACAAACTTGGGACGAACTTAGACAAACCTTAGAATGAGACTAACGTTTGTCTTTGTTCGTCCCTAGTTAGTCTCGTTAGTCTCATTCTATGGTTTGTCTAAGTTCGTCCTTACAAAAAGACTAACTTGGGACGAACTTAGACAAACGTTACAATGAGACTAACGTTTGTCTTTGTTCGTCCCAACTAAGTCTCGTTAGTCTCATTCTATGGTTTGTCTAAGTTCGTCCTTAGAAAGAGACTAACTTGAGACGAACTTAGACAAACCTAAGAATGAGACTAACGTTTGTCTTTGTTCGTCCCAACTTAGTCTCTTTAGTCTCATTCTATGGTGTGTCAAAGTTCGTCCTTAGAAAGAGAATAACTTGGGATGAACTTAGACAAACCATAGAATGAGACTAACGTTTGTCTTTGTTCGTCCCAAGTTAGTGTCGTTAGTCTCATTCTAAGGTTTATCTAAGTTCGTCCTTAGAAAGAGACTAACTTGGGACGAACTTAGCCAAACCTTACAATGAGACTAACGTTTATTTTTGTTCGGCCCAAGTTAGTCTCGTTAGTCTCATTCTATGGTTTGTCTAAGTTCGTCCTTAGAAAGAGACTAACTTGGGACGAACTTAGACAAACCTAAGAATGAGACTAACGTTTGTCTTTGTTCGTCCCAACTTAGTCTCTTTAGTCTCATTCTATGGTGTGTCAAACTTCGTCCTTAGAAAGAGAATAACTTGGGATGAACTTAGACAAACCATAGAATGAGACTAACGTTTGTCTTTGTTCGTCCCAAGTTAGTGTCGTTTGTCTCATTCTAAGGTTTGGCTAAGTTCGTCGTTAGAAAGAGACTAACTTTGGATGAACTTAGACAAACCTTAGAATGAGACTAACGTTTGTCAATGTTCGTCCCAAGTTAGTCTCGTTAGTCTCGTTCTGTGGTTTGTCTAAGTTCGTCCTTAGAAAGAGACTAACTTGGGACAAACTTAGACAAACCTTAGAATGATATTAATGTTTGTGTTTGTTCGTCCCAAGTTAGTCTCGTTAGTCTCATTCTATGGTTTTTCTAAGTTCGTCCTTAGAAAGAGACGAACTTGGGACGATCTTAGACAAACCTTAGAATGAGACTAACGTTTGTCTTTGTTCGTCCCAACTAAGTCTCGTTAGTCTCATTCTATGGTTTGTCTAAGTTCGTCCTTAGAAAGAGACTAACTTGGGATGAACTTAGACAAACCTAAGATTGAGACTAACGTTTGTCTTTGTTCGTCCCAACTTAGTCTCTTTAGTCTCATTCTATGGTTTGTCTAAGTTCGTCCTTAGAAAGAGACTAACTTGGGACGAACTTAGCCAAACCTTACATTGAGACTAACGTTTGTTTTTGTTCGGCCCAAGTTAGTCTTGTTAGTCTCATTCTATGGTTTGTCTAAGTTCGTCCTTAGAAAGAGACTAACTTGGGATGAACTTAGACAAACCTTAGAATGAGACTAACCTTTGTCTTTGTTCGTCCCAACTTAGTCTCGTTAGTCTTATTCTATGGTTTGTCTAAGTTCGTCCTTAGAAAGAGACTAATTTCAGACGAACTTAGACAAACCCTAGAATGAGACCAACGTTTGTCTTTGTTTGTCCCTAGTTAGTGTCGTTAGTCTCATTCTAAGGTTTATCTAAGTTCGTCCTTAGAAAGAGACTAACTTGGGACGAACTTAGCCAAACCTTACAATGAGACTAACGTTTGTTTTTGTTCGGCCCAAGTTAGTCTCGTTAGTCTCATTCTATGGTTTGTCTAAGTTCGTCCTTAGAAAAAGACTAACTTGGGATGAACTTAGATAAACCTTAGAATGAGACTAACGTTTGTCTTTGTTCGTCGCAACTTAGTCTCGTTAGTCTCATTCTATGGTTTGTCTAAGTTCGTCCTTAGAAAGAGACTAACTTGGAACGAACTTAGACAAACGTTACAATGAGACTAACGTTTGTCTTTGTACGTCCCAAGTTGGTCTCGTTAGTCTCATTCTATGGTTTGTCTAAGTTTGTCCTTAGAAAGAGACTAACTTGGAACGAACTTAGACAAACGTTACAATGAGACTAACGTTTGTCTTTGTTTGTCCCAATTTAGTCTCGTTAGTCTCTTTCTATGGTTTGTCTAAGTTTGTCCTTAGAAAGAGACTAACTTGGGACGAACTTAGACAACCCTTAGAATGAGACTAACGTTTGTCTATTTCGTCCTAAGTTAGTCTCGTTAGTCTCATTCTAAGGTATGTCTAAGTTTGTCCTTAGAAAGAGACTAACTTGGGATGAACTTAGACAAACCTTAGAATGAGACTAACGTTAGTCTTTGTTCGTCCCAACTAAGTCTCGTTAGTCTTATTCTATGGTTTGTCTAAGTTCATCCTTAGAAAGAGACTAACTTGGGACAAACTTAGACAAACCTTAGAATGAGACTAACGTTTGTCTTTGTTCGTCCCTACTTTGTCTCTTTAGTCTAATTCTATGGTTTGTCTAACTTCGTCCTTAGAAAGAGACTAACTTAGGACGAACTTAGACAAACCTTAGAATGAGATTAACGTTTGTATTTGATCGTCCCAAGTTAGTCTCGTTAGTCTCATTCTATGGTTTGTCTAAGTTCGTCCTTAGAAAGAGACTAACTTGGGACGAACTTAGACAAACGTTACAATGAGACTAACGTTTGTCTTTGTACGTCCCTAGTTAGTCTCGTTAGTCTCATTCTATGGTTTGTCTAAGTTCGTCCTTAGAAATAGACGAACTTGGGATGAACTTAAACAAACCTTAGAATGAGACTAACATTTGTCTTTGTTTGTCCCAAGTTAGTCTCGTTAGTCTCATTCTATGGTTTGTCTAAGTTCGTCCTTAGAAAGAGACTAACTTGGGACGAACTTAGACAAATGTTACAATGAGACTAACGTTTGTCTTTGTTCGTCCCAATAGTCTCATTCTATGGTTTGTATAAGTTCGTCCTTAGAAAGAGACTAACTTTGGATGAACTTAGACAAACCTTAGAATGAGACTAACGTTTGTCAATGTTCGTCCCAAGTTAGTCTCGTTAGTCTCATTCTGTGGTTTGTCTAAGTTCGTCCTTAGAAAGAGACTAATTTGGGACAAACTTAGACAAACCTTAGAATGAGATTAATGTTTGTGTTTGTTCGTCCCAAGTTAGTCTCGTTAGTCTCATTCTATGGTTTTCTAAGTTCGTCCTTAGAAAGAGACGAACTTGGGACGAACTTAGACAAACCTTAGAATGAGACTAACGTTTGTCTTTGTTCGTCCCTAGTTAGTCTCGTTAGTCTCATTCTATGGTTTGTCAAAGTTCGTCCTTAGAAAGAGAATAACTTGGGATGAACTTAGACAAACCATAGAATGAGACTAACGTTTGTCTTTGTTCGTCCCAAGTTAGTGTCGTTAGTCTCATTCTATGGTTTGTCTAAGTTCGTCCTTAGAAAGAGACTAACTTGGGACGAACTTAGACAAACCTTAGAATGAGACTAACGTTTGTCTTTGTTCGTCCCTAGTTAGTCTCGTTAGTCTCATTCTATGGTTTGTCTAAGTTCGTCCTTACAAAAAGACTAACTTGGGACGAACTTAGACAAACGTTACAATGAGACTAACGTTTGTCTTTGTTCGTCCCAACTAAGTCTCGTTAGTCTCATTCTATGGTTTGTCTAAGTTCGTCCTTAGAAAGAGACTAACTTGGGACGAACTTAGACAAACCTAAGAATGAGACTAACGTTTGTCTTTGTTCGTCCCAACTTAGTCTCTTTAGTCTCATTCTATGGTGTGTCAAAGTTCGTCCTTAGAAAGAGAATAACTTGGGATGAACTTAGACAAACCATAGAATGAGACTAACGTTTGTCTTTGTTCGTCCCAAGTTAGTGTCGTTAGTCTCATTCTAAGGTTTATCTAAGTTCGTCCTTAGAAAGAGACTAACTTGGGACGAACTTAGCCAAACCTTACAATGAGACTAACGTTTGTTTTTGTTCAGCCCAAGTTAGTCTCGTTAGTCTCATTCTATGGTTTGTCTAAGTTCGTCCTTAGAAAGAGACTAACTTGGGACGAACTTAGACAAACCTAAGAATGAGACTAACGTTTGTCTTTGTTCGTCCCAACTTAGTCTCTTTAGTCTCATTCTATGGTGTGTCAAACTTCGTCCTTAGAAAGAGAATAACTTGGGATGAACTTAGACAAACCATAGAATGAGACTAACGTTTGTCTTTGTTCGTCCCAAGTTAGTGTCGTTTGTCTCATTCTAAGGTTTGGCTAAGTTCGTCGTTAGAAAGAGACTAACTTTGGATGAACTTAGACAAACCTTAGAATGAGACTAACGTTTGTCAATGTTCGTCCCAAGTTAGTCTCGTTAGTCTCGTTCTGTGGTTTGTCTAAGTTCGTCCTTAGAAAGAGACTAACTTGGGACAAACTTAGACAAACCATAGAATGATATTAATGTTTGTGTTTGTTCGTCCCAAGTTAGTCTCGTTAGTCTCATTCTATGGTTTGTCTAAGTTCGTCCTTAGAAAGAGACGAACTTGGGACGATCTTAGACAAACCTTAGAATGAGACTAACGTTTGTCTTTGTTCGTCCCAACTAAGTCTCGTTAGTCTCATTCTATGGTTTGTCTAAGTTCGTCCTTAGAAAGAGACTAACTTGGGATGAACTTAGACAAACCTAAGATTGAGACTAACGTTTGTCTTTGTTCGTCCCAACTTAGTCTCTTTAGTCTCATTCTATGGTTTGTCTAAGTTCGTCCTTAGAAAGAGACTAACTTGGGACGAACTTAGCCAAACCTTACATTGAGACTAACGTTTGTTTTTGTTCGGCCCAAGTTAGTCTTGTTAGTCTCATTCTATGGTTTGTCTAAGTTCGTCCTTAGAAAGAGACTAACTTGGGATGAACTTAGACAAACCTTAGAATGAGACTAACGTTTGTCTTTGTTCGTCCCAACTTAGTCTCGTTAGTCTTATTCTATGGTTTGTCTAAGTTCGTCCTTAGAAAGAGACTAATTTCAGACGAACTTAGACAAACCTTAGAATGAGACCAACGTTTGTCTTTGTTTGTCCCTAGTTAGTGTCGTTAGTCTCATTCTAAGGTTTATCTAAGTTCGTCCTTAGAAAGAGACTAACTTGGGACGAACTTAGCCAAACCTTACAATGAGACTAACGTTTGTTTTTGTTCGGCCCAAGTTAGTCTCGTTAGTCTCATTCTATGGTTTGTCTAAGTTCGTCCTTAGAAAAAGACTAACTTGGGATGAACTTAGATAAACCTTAGAATGAGACTAACGTTTGTCTTTGTTCGTCCCAACTTAGTCTCGTTAGTCTCATTCTATGGTTTGTCTAAGTTCGTCCTTAGAAAGAGACTAACTTGGAACGAACTTAGACAAACGTTACAATGAGACTAACGTTTGTCTTTGTACGTCCCAAGTTGGTCTCGTTAGTCTCATTCTATGGTTTGTCTAAGTTCGTCCTTAGAAAGAGACTAACTTGGGACGAACTTAGACAAACCTTAAAATGAGACTAACGTTTGTCTTTGTTCGGCCCAACTAAGTCTCGTTAGTCTCATTCTAAGGTATGTCTAAGTTTGTCCTTAGAAAGAGACTAACTTGGGAGGAACTTAGACAAACCTTAGAATGAGACTAACGTTTGTCTTTGTTCGTCTCAACTAAGTCTTGTTAGTCTCATTCTATGGTTTGTCTAAGTTCGTCCTTAGAAAGAGACTAACTTGGGATGAACTTTGACAAACCTTAGAATGAGACTAACGTTTGTCTTTGTTCGTCCCAACTTAGTCTCGTTAGTCTCATTCTATGGTTTGTCTAAGTTCGTCCTTAGAAAGAGACTAACTTGGGACGAACTTAGACAAACCTCAGAATGAGACTAACATTTGTCTTTGTTCGTCCCCACTTAGTCTCTTTAGTCTCATTCTATGGTTTGTCTAAGTTCGTCCTTAGAAACATACTAACTTGGGACGAACTTAGACAAACATTAGAATGAGACTAAGGTTTGTGTTTGTTCGTCCCAAGTTAGTCTCATTCTATGGTTCGTCTAAGTTCGTCCTTAGAAAGAGACTAACTTGGGACAAACTTAGACAAACGTTACAATGAGACTAACGTTTGTCTTTGTTCGTCCCAATTTAGTCTCGTTAGTCTCATTCTATGGTTTGTCTAAGTTCGTCCTTAGAAAGAGACTAACTTCGGACGAACTTAGGCAAACCATAGAATGAGACTAACGTTAGTCTTGGTTCGTCCCAACTAAGTCTCATTAGTCTCATTTTATGGTTTGTCTAAGTTCATCCTTAGAAAGAGACTAACTTGGGACGAACATAGACAAACCTTAGAATGAGACTAACGTTTGTCTTTGTTCGTCCCAAGTTAGTCTCGTTAGTCTCATTCTAAGGTTTGTCTAAGTTCGTCCTTAGAATGAGACTAACTTGGCACGAACTTAGACAAACCTTAGAATGAGACCAACGTTTGTCTTTGTTCGTCCCTAGTTAGTCTCGTTAGTCTCATTCTATGGTTTGTCTAAGTTCGTCCTTAGAAAGAGAATAACTTGGGATGAACTTAGACAAACCATAGAATGAGACTAACGTTTGTCTTTGTTCGTCCCAAGTTAGTGTCGTTAGTCTCATTCTAAGCTTTATCTAAGTTCGTCATTAGAAAGAAACTAACTTGGGACGAACTTAGCCAAACCTTAAAATGAGACTAACTTTTGTCTTTGTTCGGCCCAACTAAGTCTCATTAGTCTCATTCTAAGGTTTGTCTAAGTTTGTCCTTAGAAAGAGACTAACTTGGGAGGAACTTAGACAAACCTTAGAATGAGATTAACGTTTGTTTTTGTTCGTCCCAAGTTAGTCTCGTTAGTCTCATTCTATGGTTTGCCTAAGTTCGTCCTTAGAAAGAGACTAACTTGGGACGAACTTAGACAAACGTTACAATGAGACTAACGTTTGTCTTTGTACGTCCCAAGTTAGTCTCGTTAGTCTCATTCTATGGTTTGTCTAAGTTCGTCCTTAGAAATAAACTAACTTGGGATGAACTTAAACAAACCTTAGAATGAGACTAACATTTGTCTTTGTTCGTCCCAAGTTGGTCTCGTTAGTCTCATTCTATGGTTTGTCTAAGTTCGTCCTTAGAAAGAGACTAACTTGGGACGAACTTAGACAAACGTTACAATGAGACTAACGTTTGTCTTTGTTCGTCCCAATAGTCTCATTCTATGGTTTGTCTAAGTTCGTCCTTAGAAAGAGACTAACTTTGGATGAACTTAGACAAACCTTAGAATGAGACTAACGTTTGTCAATGTTCGTCCCAACTTAGTCTCGTTAGTCTCATTCTGTGGTTTGTCTAAGTTCGTCCTTAGAAAGAGACTAACTAGGGACAAACTTAGACAAACCTTCAAATGAGACTAACGTTTGTCTATGTTCGTCCCAACTTAGTCTCTTTAGTCTCATTCTATGGTTTGTCTAAGTTCGTCCTTAGAAAGAGACTAACTTGGGACGTACTTAGACAAACCTTAGAATGAGATTAACGTTTGTCTTTGTTCGTCCCAATTTAGTCTCGTTAGTCTCATTCTATGGTTTGTCTAAGTTCGTCCTTAGAAAGAGACTAACTTGGGACGAACATAGACAAACCTTAGAATGAGACTAACGTTTGTCTATGTTCGTCCCAAGTTAGTGTCGTTAGTCTCATTCTATGGTTTGTCTAAGTTTGTCCTTAGAAAGTGACTAACTTGGGACGAACTTAGACAAACCTTAGAATGAGACTAACGTTTGTCTTTGTTCGTCCCAACTAAGTCTCGTTAGTCTCATTCTATGGTTTGTCTAAGTTCGTCCTTAGAAAGAGACAAACTTGGGACGCACTTAGACAAACCTAAGAATGAGACTAACGTTTGTCTTTGTTCGTACCAAGTTAGTCTCATTAGTCTCATTCTATGGTTTGTCTAAGTTAATCCTTAGAAAGAGACTAACTTGGGACGAACATAGACAAACCTTAGAATGAGACTAACGTTTGTCTTTGTTCGTCCCAACTAAGTCTCGTTAGTCTCATTCTATGGTTGGTCTAAGTTCGTCCTTAGAAAGAGACTAAGTTGGGACGAACTTGGACAAACGTTACAATGAGACTAACGTTTGTCTTTGTTCGTCCAAATTTAGTCACGTTAGTCTCATTCTATGGTTTGTCTAAGTTGGTCCTTAGAATGAGACTAACTTGGGACGAACTTAGACAAACCTTAGAATGAGACTAACGTTTGTCTTTGTTCATCCCAAGTTAGTCTCGTTAGTCTCATTTTAAGGTTTGTCTAAGTTCGTCCTTAGAAAGAGACTAACTTGGGACGAACTTAGACAAACCTTAGAATGAGACAAATGTTTGTCAATGTTCGTCCCAAGTTAGTCTCGTTAGTCTCATTCTATGGTTTGTCTAAGTTCGTTCTTAGAAAGAGACTAACTTGGGATGAACTTGGACAAACGTTACAATGAGACTAACGTTTGTCTTTGTTCGTCCTAATTTAGTCACGTTAGTCTCATTCTATGGTTTGTCTAAGTTCGTCCTTAGAATGAGACTAACTTGGGACGAACTTAGACAAACCTTTGAATGAGACTAACGTTTGTCTTTGTTCATCCCAAGTTAGTCACGTTAGTCTCATTTTATGGTTTGTCGAAGTTCGTCCTTAGAAAGTGACTAACTTGGAACGAACTTAGACAAACCTTAGAATGAGACAAACATTTGTCTTTGTTCGTCCCAACTAAGTCTCGTTAGTCTAATTCTATGGCTTGTCTAAGTTCGTCCTTAGAAAGACACTAACTTGGGACGCAGTTAGACAAACCTAAGAATGAGACTAACGTTTGTATTTGTTCGTTCCAAGTTAGTCTCATTAGTCTCATTCTATGGTTTGTCTAAGTTCCTCCTTAGAAAGAGACTAACTTGGAACGAACATAGACAAACCTTAGAATGAGACTAACGTTTGTCTTTGTTCGTCCCAACTAAGTCTCGTTAGTCTCATTCTATGGTTTGTCTAAGTTTGTCCTTAGAAAGAGACTAACTTGGGATGAATTTAGACGAACCTTAGAATGAGACTAACGTTTGTTTTTGTTCGTCCCAATTTAGTCTTGTTAGTCTCATTCTATGGTTTGTCTAAGTTCGTCCTTAGAAAGAGACTAACTTGGGACGAACTTGGACAAACGTTACAATGAGACTAACGTTTGTCTTTGTTCGTCCTAATTTAGTCACGTTAGTCTCATTCTATGGTTTGTCTAAGTTCGTCCTTAGAAAGAGACTAACTTGGGACGAACTTAGACAAACCTTAGAATGAGACTAACGTTTGTCTTTGTTCATCCCAAGTTAGTCTCGTTAGTCTCATTTTAAGGTTTGTCTAAGTTCGTCCTTAGAAAGAGACTAACTTGGGACGAACTTCGACAAACCTTAGAATGAGACTAATGTCTGCCAATGTTTGTCCCAAGTTAGTCTCGTTAGTCTCATTCTATGGTTTGTCTAAGTTCGTCCTTAGAAAGAGACTAACTTGGGATGAACTTAGACAAACCTTAGAATGAGACCAACGTTTGTCTTTGTTCGTCCCAACTAAGTCTCGTTAGTCTCATTCTATGGTTTGTCTAAGTTCGTCCTTAGAAAAAGACTAACTTGGGACAAACTTAGACAAACCTTAGAATGAGACTAACGTTTGTCTTTGTTCGTCCCAACTTAGTCTCTTTAGTCTCATTCTATGGTTTGTCTAAGTTCGTCCTTAGAAAGAGACTAACTTGGGACAAACTTAGACAAACCTTAGAATGAGATTAACGTTTGTATTTGTTCGTCCCAAGTTAGTCTCGTTAGTCTCATTCTATGGTTTGTCTAAGTTCGTCCTTAGAAAGAGACAAACTTGGGACGAACTTAGACAAACGTTACAATGAGACTAACGTTTGTCTTTGTACGTCCCAAGTTAGTCTCGTTAGTCTCATTCTATGGTTTGTCTAAGTTCGTCCTTAGAAATAGACTAACTTGGGATGAACTTAAACAAACCTTAGAATGAGACTAACATTTGTCTTTGTTCGTCCCAAGTTAGTCTCGTTTGTCTCATTCTATGGTTTGTCTAAGTTCGTCCTTAGAAAGAGACTAACTTGGGACGAACTTAGACAAACGTTACAATGAGACTAACGTTTGTCTTTGTTCGTCCCAATAGTCTCATTTTATGGTTTGTCTAAGCTCGTCCTTAGAAAGAGACTAACTTTGGATGAACTTAGACAAACCTTAGAATGAGACTAACGTTTGTCAATGTTCGTCCCAACTTAGTCTCGTTAGTCTCATTCTGTGGTTTGTCTAAGTTCGTCCTTAGAAAGAGACTAACTTGGGACAAACTTAGACAAACCTTCAAACGAGACTAACATTTGTCTTTGTTCGTCCCAACTTAGTCTCTTTAGTCTCATTCTATGGTTTGTCTAAGTTCGTCCTTAGAAAGAGACTAACTTGGGACGTACTTAGACAAACCTTAGAATGAGTTTAACGTTTGTCTTTGTTCGTCCCAATTTAGTCTCGTTAGTCTCATTCTATGGTTTGTCTAAGTTCGTCCTTAGAAAGAGACTAACTTGGGACGAACATAGACAAACCTTAGAATGAGACTAACGTTTGTCTATGTTCGTACCAAGTTAGTGTCGTTAGTCTCATTCTATGGTTTGTCTAAGTTTGTCCTTAGAAAGTGACTAACTTGGGACGAACTTAGACAAACCTTAGAATGAGACTAACGTTTGTCTTTGTTCGTCCCAACCAAGTCTCGTTAGTCTCATTCTATGGTTTGTCTAAGTTCGTCCTTAGAATGAGACAAACTTGGGACGCACTTAGACAAACCTAAGAATGAGACTAACGTTTGTCTTTGTTCGTCCCAAGTTAGTCTCATTAGTCTCATTCTATGGTTTGTCTAAGTTCATCCTTAGAAAGAGACTAACTTGGGACGAACTTGGACAACCGTTACAATGAGACTAACGTTTGTCTTTGTTCGTCCTAATTTAGTCACGTTAGTCTCATTCTATGGTGTGTCTAAGTTCGTCCTTAGAATGAGACTAACTTGGGACGAACTTTGACAAACCTTAGAATGAGACTAACGTTTGTCTTTGTTCATCCCAAGTTAGTCTCGTTAGTCTCATTTTAAGGTTTGTCTAAGTTCATCCTTAGAAAGAGACTAACTTGGGACGAACTTAGACAAACCTTAGAATGAGAAAAATGTTTGTCAATGTTCGTCCCAAGTGAGTCTCGTTAGTCTCATTCTATGGTTTGTCTAAGTTCGCCCTTAGAAAGAGACTAACTTGGGACAAACTTAGACAAACCTTAGAATGAGACTAACAATTGTCTTTGTTCGTCCCAATTTAGTCTCGTTAGTCTCATTGTTTGGTTTGTCTAAGTTCGTCCTTACAAAGAGACTAACTTGGGACGAACTTAGCCAAACCTTAGAATGAGACTAACGTTTGTCTTTGTTCGTCCCAAGTTAGTCTCGTTAGTCTCATTCTATGGTTTGTCTAAGTTCGTTCTTAGAAAGCGACTAACTTGGGACGCACTTAGACAAACCGTAGAATGAGACTAACGTTTGTCTATGTTCGTCCCAAGTTAGTCTCGTTAGTCTCATTCTAAGGTTTGTCTAAGTTTGTCCTTAGAAAGAGACTAACTTGGGATGAACTTAGACAAACCTTAGAATGAGACTAACGTTTGCCTTTGTTCGTCCCAACTAAGTCTCGTTAGTCTCATTCTATGGTTTGTCTAAGTTCGTCCTTTGAAAGATACTAACTTGGGACAAACTTAGACAAACCTTAGAATGAGACTAACGTTTGTCTTTGTTCGTCCCAACTTAGTCTCTTTAGTCTCATTCTATGGTTTGTCTAAGTTCGTCCTTAGAAAGAGACTAACTTGGGACGAACTTAGACAAACCTTAGAATGAGATTAACGTTTGTATTTGTTCGTCCCAAGTTAGTCTCGTTAGTCTCATTCTATGGTTTGTCTAAGTTCGTCCTTAGAAAGAGACTAACTTGGGACGAACTTAGACAAACGTTACAATGAGACTAACATTTGTCTTTGTTCGTCCCAATAGTCTCATTCTATGGTTTGTCTAAGTTCGTCCTTAGAAAGAGACTAACTTTGGATGAACTTAGACAAACCTTAGAATGAGACTAACGTTTGTCAATGTTCGTCCCAAGTTAGTCTCGTTAGTCTCATTCTGTGGTTTGTCTAAGTTCGTCCTTAGAAAGAGACTAACTTGGGACAAACTTAGACAAAACTTCAAATGAGACTAACGTTTGTCTTTGTTCGTCCCAACTTAGTCTCTTTAGTCTCATTCTATGGTTTGTCTAAGTTCGTCCTTAGAAAGAGACTAACTTGGGACGTACTTAGACAAACCTTAGAATGAGATTAACGTTTGTCTTTGTTCATCCCAATTTAGTCTCGTTAGTCTCATTCTATGGTTTGTCTAAGTTCGTCCTTAGAAAAAGGCTAACTTGGGACGAACATAGACAAACCTTAGAATGAGACTAACGTTTGTCTATGTTCGTCCCAAGTTAGTGTCGTTAGTCTCATTCTATGGTATGTCTAAGTTTGTCCTTAGAAAGTGACTAACTTGGGACGAACTTAGACAAACCTAAGAATGAGACTAACGTTTGTCTTTGTTCGTCCCAAGTTAGTCTCATTAGTCTCATTCTATGGTTTGTCCAAGTTCGTCCTTAGAAAGAGACTAACTTGTGACGAACATAGACAAACCTTAGAATGAGACTAACGTTTGTCTTTGTTCGTCCCAACTAAGTCTCGTTAGTCTCATTCTATGGTTTGTCTAAGTTCGTCCTTAGAAAGAGACTAACTTGGGATGAACTTAGACAAACCTTAGAATGAGACTAACGTTTGTTTTTGTTCGTCCCAACTTAGTCTTGTTAGTCTCATTCTATGGTTTGTCTAAGTTCGTCCTTAGAAAGAGACTAACTTGGGACAAACTTGGACAAACGTTACAATGAGACTAACATTTGTCTTTGTTCGTCCTAATTTAGTCTCGTTAGTCTCATTCTATGGTTTGTCTAAGTTCGTCCTTAGAAAGAGACTAACTTGGGACAACTTAGACAAACCTTAGAATGAGACTAACGTTTGTCTTTGTTCATCCCAAGGTAGTCTCGTAAGTCTCATTTTAAGGTTTGTCTAAGTTCGTCCTTAGAAAGAGACTAACTTGGGACGAACTTAGACAAACCTTAGAATGTGACTAATGTTTGTCAATGTTCGTCCCAAGTTAGTCTCGTTAGTCTCATTCTATGGTTTGTCTAAGTTCGTCCTTAGAAAGAGACTAACTTGGGATGAACTTAGACAAACCTTAGAATGAGACTAACATTTGTCTTTGTTCGTCCCAAGTTAGTCTCGTTAGTCTCATTCTATGGTTTGTCTAAGTTCGTCCTTAGAAAGAGACTAACTTGGGACAAACTTAGACAAACCTTAGAATGAGATTAACGTTTGTATTTGTTCGTCCCAAGTTAGTCTCATTCTATGGGTTGTCTAAGTTCGTCCTTAGAAAGAGACTAACTTGGGACGAACTTAGACAAACGTTACAATGAGACTAACGTTTGTCTTTGTACGTCCCAAGTTAGTCTCGTTAGTCTCATTCTATGGTTTGTCTAAGTTCGTCCTTAGAAATAGACTAACTTGGGATGAACTTAAACAAACCTTAGAATGAGACTAACATTTGTCTTTGTTCGACCCAAGTTAGTCTCGTTAGTCTCATTCTATGGTTTGTCTAAGTTCGTCCTTAGAAAGAGACTAACTTGGGACGAACTTAGACAAACGTTACAATGAGACTAACGTTTGTCTTTGTTCGTCCCAATAGTATCATTCTATGGTTTGTCTAAGTTCGTCCTTAGAAAGAGACTAACTTTGGATGAACTTAGACAAACCTTAGAATGAGACTAACGTTTGTCAATGTTCGTCCCAAGTTAGTCTCTTTAGTCTCATTCTATGGTTTGTCTAAGTTCGTCCTTAGAAAGAGACAAACTTGGGACGTACTTAGACAAACCTTAGAATGAGATTAACGTTTGTCTTTGTTCATCCCAATTTAGTCTCGTTAGTCTCATTCTATGGTTTGTCTAAGTTTGTCCTTAGAAAGAGACTAACTTGGGACGAACATAGACAAACCTTAGAATGAGACTAACGTTTGTCTATGTTCGTCCCAAGTTAGTGTCGTTAGTCTCATTCTATGGTTTGTCTAAGTTTGTCCTTAGAAAGTGACTAACTTGGGACGAACTTAGACAAACCTTAGAATGAGACTAACGTTTGTCTTTGTTCATCCCAACTAAGTCGTTAGTCTCATTCTATGGTTTGTCTAAGTTCGTCCTTAGAAAAAGACAAACTTGGGACACACTTAGACAAACCTAAGAATGAGACTAACGTTTGTCTATGTTCGTCCCAAGTTAGTCTCATTAGTCTCTGACAGATGCTTGTCGTCACAGCAAATGTGCAAATAAATTTATAAGTCCGCTACTCGCGACTTAACTACTGGGTAGCAAGTGGTAAGTAGGGGTCAAACCCAAGGGAGTCAGTGTGGATTAGTTGTTCTTTGGGGGGGTTTATCCAGCGAGAGAGCGTGTTTTAGGTTGGTTGGTTGGTTTTAAAGCTACCAGCTATATGATTGTTTGATTGGTTGGTTGGTTTTAATACTGAAAGTAAATTACAGATTTAATAATTAAGAGAAATGTTCGGTTTCAGGGGCCTTGTATTATATTTGTTTATCATTGACCGCTAATGATCATACCAAGTGTTCAAAGATGAATTGAGGCTATTTCTAGCGCAAGATATGATCATACTAAGTATTCAAACGATGAATCGAGGCTATTTCTAGCGCAAGACTTGCAACACCATTTAAAACACTTGTTCTAAGCAAAACTAATTCCTCCTTTCGAAGTATCTTAGCCGTAAGTGCATCCATCTGGTCCGTCATTTCCGATCAAACCAGATGGTGTTTAAGATGAGTCAAACTTCTCAAATAAGCTTAGCCATTCCAAGCATCCACTTATCAGTACAAATTTACGAACCCCCATGGTGAGCTTTGCCATTCCAAGCGTCCCCTCAATCATGGATGTTCTGACTTAGTATATGGCACATAGAAAAAGTATCGAATACAAAGGTATAGTAAGAGTAAAGTCTAAAACATTTATAATACAAGTACGCCCCTTCTACCGAACTACTAGTTTAGCTACTATTCATCGCGCTAAACATTATAACTAAGGAATTAAAGACAACAGTTAAATAAATAAATACTAAGAGATACTTACAACCGTTGAAGCGCCAAGGGATTCTTTATTCCAAAGTAATATTACATAATTGTGCCCACAAAAGCTAGAGAGATTTAGAGAGATTTTGTAGAGAGAGAAGCTCTCCACATTTTGGTGTGTATTACAAGTGAAGGGGAGGCTTGTATTTATAGCCATGGGAGGAGGAGATGAGTGGTGGAGATGGGTGGCAAGTGGTGGTCATCCAAGGGTGGAGATGGAGGAGGAAGGAGGAGCCACCACATGGCAAGCATCCATGGAGGAGGAGTGGAGAGCAAGTTTTGGAGGTGTATGGCTAGGATGGAAACACATGGAGGAAGAGGAGGAGGAGGGAGGCTTAGCCGTACATGTGAGGAGGAGGCTCCTCCCCTTCTAGCCGCCCATGTGAGGAGGAGGGTGGAGGAGAGGTGGCTTTGGCCACCTCTTGCCAAAGTGGCCGGTCATCTTGCCCATGTGTGAGATTTGTACATTTTTGTGCAGTCTTTTCACAAAACTGTCAGTGTGTTTCTTCCCCGGGCTGTCTTGATTCCTCTCCTGATTTTTCTGATTAATTTGTTATGAGTGATTCAACGTCAGGATCTTTGATATTTCTTCAGTCTGCATATGATCTTGACCTTGGATTGACTCGTAACATCTTTTCTGCTTAAAAAGCTCCTCTTTAGTATGTATTCTCTCTAAGCTCTGAATTACCCTGCAAAAATATATCTGAACTAACAAGCAAAAGTTAAATAGACAAAATGTCTAAATAAGGGGGTTATACTGTGTTTATGATTCGTATAACTTGGTCCATCAGATTACCCCCCACTTTTAGTTGTTCGTCCCGAACAATGCTATTAAAGGGCGGCACACAATCAAGTAAAAACTTTGTAAAATATGAAAGTAAGACTGTGGGACTAGATTTATCCTAGTTCATGCATTACTTACTTATTACCAAATTGAACTGTATAAATAAATAGAAGAAACTTGATACGTGTACCTTCGTGCCGAGATGCAAATTATTCCGGATGTTTCGGGAGATAGCCCTATTCAGGTTCCTGGATTGCAGCCTCGGGATCGTCTCGCATTATATGGTTTCCTTGTAGCTTTCTTATGCACTTGATTCGGTTCGGGTTTCAGTGGTTTGAGTACTTTGATTTCTTTTGGCGAGGGACAGCTTTGTTGTAGTGAATCGGCCTTTGGCCTTTGATTTGACTATTTGAGTACTTCACTTTTTTGTTCGTTTAAAACCTTCACAATTTTGGGCCTTTAGCCTCTTGATTTGCTTCTTCGAGCTTTTCGCCTTTTTGTGACTGCTAGTCCATTTTCTCAAGCCTTTTTGGGAGGTCCAATCATCGCCCGCAAGCCTATGGAAATACCTCCCCGCTCCTCTCTTTTTTGGCGTTTTCGCGCGGGTCAAGGTGAGGGTCGCTCATCTATTTTCTCGGCTACTTTGACTGTCGTTTTCGCGCGGGTCAAGATGAGGGTCGCTCATCTATTTTCTCGGCTACTTTGACGGGAGATAGGACGGTCTGATTCCCGTCCTCGCCTTTTGCATTGCATGGCGGAGATGACTTCAATCTTCACTGAAACCCGAAGTGCAGCCTCCACTGACTTCGAAAACCATATAGTTTGATCTGATCCTTTGATTGCTTGCCAAGCCTCTCTAGGGCAGTTTATGTCAACTCCACATCCCTAGTTGTCTCAGCACAAAGGACAAATGAAAAGTTACATTCTAAGTTTTTAAACAGTTGAATTTTCACAAGGTTAATGCATGAATTTTGGTCTATCTTTTTCACATTCTCAAATTCATATTTTCAAAAAGATATTATTTATTAACTAATATATACAGGTGGTTCTCACCCCACATTTCTGAACGAAGTCGTGCCTTTCAGCAAGACTGAGTTCAAAAGCCATGCAAGCAGATGTTATACGAGAAGGAAATGTTATTAAGGAAAAGGAAAGACAGAACTCCCTTTAAGGTGTCGAGTGAACGACATGGCTAGAGGCTGGATAATCGAGGGAGTTCAGCTGGGGCCTTGAACTCTGAGCGTAGCCCTATCTGGCCTAATGTTGCACCCAAGTCCGATTCCTGAATAGTCAAATCTTCTATGCACCAAGTGGGTGAGAGCGACTTATTGATAAAAACTAAAACACAGAAAATAAAAAGACAGAAAATAAAGTGCAGAAAGTAAGATAGTGTCGGGTTACCTCCCGACCAGTGCACTTGTTTAACGTCGTTGGCTCGACAGTACCTCAATCATGGATCATAAGGTCGGATCCCATGGGTGGGTGAGGTCAAACTTTTTCTCGGTAGCCCTTTTGCTCCGAGAGGGTGAGGTTTGCTTGACCATAGCTGCTGGTCCAATGAGTCGTTCTTGTTTGTTGCTCCTTCCGGGTTTCCCTTCTTTCGGCCCATGTTTTTGCCGCCTCTTCATGTTTGAATAGTTGGCACTTTCGCGAGTTTGGAAGTTGGGTTTTGTGCCTTCAAACATCGGCGACCACAGGCATGTTCCCATGTGAGGCCTCTTCTTGGTGGTAGCTACGAATGGTTGTCTTGGAATGATTGAGTTCCCGGGTGGTTTTTCTTGGCTTGTGACGAGAGAGATTTCCTTTGTCGGTTTTTTGGCTCATGCTCTGCCTCCAACTCCCCTTGTACCGCATCATCATTGATTATATGATCTTCGGTGGTTATGATCGGCATGAAACGCGAAGGGTTAAGTTGAGGCACTTCGACCATGAGGACTAGGTCTGTTTCAGGTGCTCCGACAGTGAGGACTAGGTCTTTCTCGGACAGTTCGGCAATGAGGTCCGGGACTTCCTCGGGTGCTTCGAGCGCAAGTACCGGGCCTGGCTTGATTTCTTCGGCCGCTTCAGCAGTGAGGTTCGGGACTTCTGTAGGCTCGGCAGTTAGGACAGTGATTTCCTCGGATGGATTGGTGATAAGGACCGGGTCTGATTGGGGCAATTCTTCTTCGGTCATTTGCGGGTCCTCATCCTCAGTCCGCTCCTCGGGTTCAGCCGTGAATTGGTGCATCAATGCACTCAATTGCTGCATGTCTGTGGCCAATTGCTGGGTGCTAGCTGCCAGCTCCTTTTCTGCCGCCCATAGTTCAGTTTTGGCCCTGATTTGTTGCATCGTGTTGTTCAACTGCTGGATGCTAGATGCCAGCTCCGTTATACCGTCCTCCATTGGCTCAGCCTGATCTTGGCTTGGTCATGACCTCGCGGCCAAATCGTTTATTAATTTCCAAAGATCATCCTCGGTTAAGTCCCACATTGATCCTCCTGCTGCATTATTTAGCTGGTCCCACTCATGTGGCAACATTCCACAGAGAAACTTTGTTTGAAAATCGAAATTGGTGAATCCATGGTGCGGGCAGCTCGTCACAATGGAATCGAAGTACCATAAGTACTCATCCAATGTTTCGTCCCGGGATTGCGTTATTTTGTTGATCTTCCCGCGGATTTCAAGTTTGAATGGTGGTGGGGAAAACTCCGTATTGTTCCAAGGTTCCATTCCGTAGTAGTATGACTTGGTGAATTGCATGACAAAAGAAAAAAGAAAAAAGAAAAAAGAACAACTATTCCGATGCACAACTCCCCGGCAACGGCGCCAATTTGACAGAACCGTTCGTCGTCACAGCAAATGTGCAAATAAATTTATAAGTCCGCTACTCGCGACTTAACTACTGGGTAGCAAGTGGTAAGTAGGGGTCGAACCCAAGGGAGTCAGTGTGGATTAGTTGTTCTTTGAGGGGGTTTATCCAGCGAGAGAGCGTGTTTTAGGTTGGTTGGTTGGTTTTAAAGCTACCAGCTATATGATTGTTTGATTGGTTGGTTGGTTTTAATACTGAAAGTAAATTACAGATTTAATAATTAAGAGAAATGTTCGGTTTCAGGGGCCTTGTATTATATTTGTTTATCATTGACCGCTAGTGATCATACCAAGTGTTCAAAGATGAATTGAGGCTATTTCTAGCGCAAGATATGATCATGCTAAGTATTCAAACGATGAATCGAGGCTATTTCTAGCGCAAGACTTGCAACACCATTTAAAACACTTGTTCTAAGCAAAACTAATTCCTCCTTTCGAAGTATCTTAGCCGTAAGTGCATCCATCTGGTCCGTCATTTCCGATCAAACCAGATGGTGTTTAAGATGAGTCAAACTTCTCAAATAAGCTTAGCCATTCCAAGCATCCACTTATCAGTACAAGTTTACGAACCCCCATGGTGAGCTTTGCCATTCCAAGCGTCCCCTCAAACATGGACGTTCTGACTTAGTATATGGCACATAGAACAAGTATCGAATACAAAGGTATACTAAGAGTAAAGTCTAAAACATTTATAATACAAGTACGCCCCTTCTACCGAACTACTAGTTTAGCTACTATTCATCGCGCTAAACATTATAACTAAGGAATTAAAGACAACAGTTAAATAAATAAATACTAAGAGATACTTACAACCGTTGAAGCGCCAAGGGATTCTTTATTCCAAAGTAATATTACATAATTGTTCCCACAAAAGCTAGAGAGATTTAGAGAGATTTTGTAGAGAGAGAAGCTCTCCACATTTTGGTGTGTATTACAAGTGAAGGGGAGGCTTGTATTTATAGCCATGGGAGGAGGAGATGAGTGGTGGAGATGGGTGGCAAGTGGTGGTCATCCAAGGGTGGAGATGGAGGAGGAAGGAGGAGCCACCACATGGCAAGCATCCATGGAGGAGGAGTGGAGAGCAAGTTTTGGAGGTGTATGGCTAGGATGGAAACACATGGAGGAAGAGGAGGAGGAGGGAGGCTTAGCCGCCCATGTGAGGAGGAGGCTCCTCCCCTTCTAGCCGCCCATGTGAGGAGGAGGGTGGAGGAGAGGTGGCTTTGGCCACCTCTTGCCCAAGTGGCCGGTCATCTTGCCCATGTGTGAGATTTGTACAGTTTTGTGCAGTCTTTTCACAAAACTGTCAGTGTGTTTCTTCCCCGGGCTGTCTTGATTCCTCTCCTGATTTTTCTGATTAATTTTTTATGAGTGATTCAACGTCAGGATCTTTGATATTTCTTCAGTCGGCATATGATCATGACCTTGGATTGACTCGTAACATCTTTTCTGCTTAAAAAGCTCCTCTTTAGTATGTATTCTCTCTAAGCTCTGAATTACCCTGCAAAAATATATCTGAACTAACAAGCAAAAGTTAAATAGACAAAATGTCTAAATAAGGGGGTTATACTGTGTTTATGATTCGTATAACTTTGGTCCATTAGTCTCATTCTATGGTTTGTCTAAGTTCATCCTTAGAAAGAGACTAACTTGGGACGAACATAGACAAACCTTAGAATGAGACTAACGTTTGTCTTTGTTCGTCCCAACTAAGTCTCGTTAGTCTCATTCTATGGTTTGTCTAAGTTCGTCCTTAGAAAGAGACTAACTTGGGACGAACTTAGACAAACCTTAGAATGAGACTAACGTTTGTTTTTGTTCGTCCCAACTTAGTGTTGTTAGTCTCATTCTATGGTTTGTCTAAGTTCGTCCTTAGAAAGAGACTAACTTTGGATGAACTTGGACAAACCTTAGAATGAGATTAACGTTTGTCAATGTTCGTCCCAACTTAGTCTCGTTAGTCTCATTCTGTGGTTTGTCTAAGTTTGTCCTTAGAAAGAGACTAACTTGGGACAAACTTAGACAAACCTTCAAATGAGACTAACGTTTGTCTTTGTTTGTCCCAACTTAGTCTCTTTAGTCTCATTCTATGGTTTGTCTAAGTTCGTCCTTAGAAAGAGACTAACTTGGGACGTACTTAGACAAACCTTAGAATGAGATTAACGTTTGTCTTTGTTCGTCCCAATTTAGTCTCGTTAGTGTCATTGTATGGTTTGTCTAAGTTCGTCCTGAGAAAAAGACTAACTTGGGATGAACATAGACAAACCTTAGAATGTGACTAACGTTTGTCTATGTTCGTCCCAAGTTAGTGTCGTCAGTCTCATTCTATGGTTTGTCTAAGTTTGTCCTTAGAAAGTGACTAACTTGGGACGAACTTAGACAAACCTTAGAATGAGACTAACGTTTGTCTTTGTTCGTCCCAACTAAGTCTCGTTAGTCTCATTCTATGGTTTGTCTAAGTTCGTCCTTAGAAAGACACTAACTTGGGACGCACTTAGACAAACCTAAGAATGAGACTAACGTTTGTCTTTGTTCGTCCCAAGTTAGTCTCATTAGTCTCATTCTATGGTTTGTCTAAGTTCGTCCTTAGAAAGAGACTAACTTGGGACGAACATAGACAAACCTTAGAATGAGACTAACGTTTGTCTTTGTTCGTCCCAACTAAGTCTCGTTAGTCTCATTCTATGGTTTGTCTAAGTTCGTCCTTAGAAAGAGACTAACTTGGGACAAACTTAGACAAACCTTAGAATGAGACTAACGTTTGTCTTTGTTCGTCCCAACTAAGTCTCGTTAGTCTCATTCTATGGTTTGTCTAAGTTCGTCCTTAGAAAGAGACTAACTTGGGACGAACTTAGACAAACGTTACAATGAGACTAACGTTTGTCTTTGTTCGTCCCAATAGTCTCATTCTATGGTTTGTCTAAGTTCGTCCTTAGAAAGAGACTAACTTTGGATGAACTTAGACAAACCTTAGAATGAGACTAACGTTTGTCAATGTTCGTCCCAAGTTAGTCTCGTTAGTCTCATTCTGTGGTTTGTCTAAGTTTGTCCTTAGAAAGAGACTAACTTGGGACAAACTTAGACAAACCTTCAAATGAGACTAACGTTTGTCTTTGTTCGTCCCAACTTAGTCTCTTTAGTCTCATTCTATGGTTTGTCTAAGTTCGTCCTTAGAAAGAGACTAACTTGGGACAACTTAGACAAACCTTAGAATGAGACTAACGTTTGTCTTTGTTCATCCCAAGTTAGTCTCGTTAGTCTCATTTTAAGGTTTGTCTAAGTTCTTCCTTAGAAAGAGACTAACTTGGGATGAACTTAGACAAACCTTAGAATGAGACTAACGTTTGTCTTTGTTCGTCCCAAGTTAGTCTCGTTAGTCTCATTTTAAGGTTTGTCAAAGTTCATCCTTAGAAAGAGACTAACTTGGGACGAACTTAGACAAACCATAGAATGAGACTAATGTTTGTCAATGTTCGTCCCAAGTTAGTCTCGTTAGTCTCATTCTATAGTTTGTCTAAGTTCGTCCTTAGAAAGAGACTAACTTGGGACGAACTTAGACAAACCTTAGAATGAGACTAACGTTTGTCTTTGTTCGTCCCAATTTAGTCTCGTTAGTCTCATTCTATGGTTTGTCTAAGTTCGTCCTTAGAAAGAGACTAACTTGGGACAAACTTAGACAAACCTTAGAATGAGATTAACGTTTGTATTTGTTCGTCCCAAGTTAGTCTCGTTAGTCTCATTCTATGGTTTGTCTAAATTCGTCCTTAGAAAGAGACTAACTTGGGACGAACTTAGACAAACGTTACAATGAGACTAACGTTTGTCTTTGTACGTCCCAAGTTAGTCTCGTTAGTCTCATTCTATGGTTTGCCTAAGTTCGTCCTTAGAAATAGACTAACTTGGGATGAACTTAAACAAACCTTAGAATGAGACTAACATTTGTCTTTGTTCGTCCCAAGTTAGTCTCATTCTATGGTTTGTCTAAGTTCGTCCTTAGAAAGAGACTAACTTGGGACGAACTTAGACAAACGTTACAATGAGACTAACGTTTGTCTTTGTTCGTCCCAATAGTCTCATTCTATGGTTTGTCTAAGTTCGTCCTTAGAAAGAGACTAACTTTGGATGAACTTAGACAAACCTTAGAATGAGACTAACTTTTGTCAATGTTCGTCCCAAGTTAGTCTCGTTAGTCTCATTCTGTGGTTTGTCTAAGTTTGTCCTTAGAAAGAGACTAACTTGGGACAAACTTAGACAAACCTTCAAATGAGACTAACGTTTGTCTTTGTTCGTCCCAACTTAGCCTCTTTAGTCTCATTCTATGGTTTGTCTAAGTTCGTCCTTAGAAAGAGACTAACTTGGGACGTACTTAG
The DNA here is from genome assembly GCA_033675215.1 of Rhodiola kirilowii. Classification (NCBI taxonomy): domain Eukaryota; kingdom Viridiplantae; phylum Streptophyta; class Magnoliopsida; order Saxifragales; family Crassulaceae; genus Rhodiola; species Rhodiola kirilowii. Next base: position 1,963,823 of record JAUCNB010000016.1, read on the forward strand.
ACAAACCTTAGAATGAGATTAACGTTTGTCTTTGTTCGTCCCAATTTAGTCTCGTTAGTCTTATTCTATGGTTTGTCTAAGTTTGTCCTTAGAAAGAGACTAACTTGGGATGAACATAGACAAACCTTAGAATGAGACTAACGTTTGTCTATGTTCATCCCAAGTTAGTGTCGTTAGTCTCATTCTATGGTTTGTCTAAGTTTGTCCTTAGAAAGTGACTAACTTGGGACGAACTTAGACAAACCTTAGAATGAGACTAACGTTTGTCTTTGTTCGTCCCAACTAAGTCTCGTTAGTCTCATTCTATGGTTTGTCTAAGTTCGTCCTTAGAAAGAGACAAACTTGGGACGCACTTAGACAAACCTTAGAATGAGACTAACGTTTGTCTTTGTACGTCCCAACCAAGTCTCGTTAGTCTCATTCTATGGTTTGTCTAAGTTCGTCCTTAGAAAGATACTAACTTGGGACAAACTTAGACAAACCTTAGAATGAGACTAACGTTTGTCTTTGTTTATCCCAACTTAGTCTCTTTAGTCTCATTCTATGGTTTGTCTAAGTTCGTCCTTAGAAAGAGACTAACTTGGGACGAACTTAGACAAACCTTAGAATGAGATTAACGTTTGTATTTGTTCGTCCCAAGTTAGTCTCGTTAGTCTCATTCTATGGTTTGTCTAAGTTCGTCCTTAGAAAGAGACTAACTTGGGATGAACTTAGACAAACGTTACAATGAGACTAACGTTTGTCTTTGTACGTCCCAAGTTAGTCTCGTTAGTCTCATTCTATGGGTTGTCTAAGTTCGTCCTTAGAAATAGACTAACTTGGGATGAAATTAAACAAATCTTAGAATGAGACAAACGTTTGTCTTTGTTCGTCCCAACTAAGTCTCGTTAGTCTCATTCTATGGTTTGTCTAAGTTCGTCCTTAGAAAGAGACTAACTTGGGATGAACTTAGACAAACGTTACAATGAGACTAACGTTTGTCTTTGTTCGTCCCAATATTCTCATTCTATGGTTTGTCTAAGTTCGTCCTTAGAAAGAGACTAACTTTGGATGAACTTAGACAAACCTTAGAATGAGACTAACGTTTGTCAATGTTCGTCCCAAGTTAGTCTCGTTAGTCTCATTCTGTGGTTTGTCTAAGTTCGTCCTTAGAAAGAGACTAACTTGGGACAAACTTAGACAAACCTTCAAATGAGACTAACGTTTGTCTTTGTTCGTCCCAACTTAGTCTCTTTAGTCTCATTCTATGGTTTGTCTGAGTTCGTCCTTAGAAAGAGACTAACTTGGGACGTACTTAGACAAACCTTAGAATGAGATTAACGTTTGTCTTTGTTCGTCCAAACTATGTCTCGTTAGTCTCATTCTATGGTTTGTCTAAGTTCGTCCTTAGAAAGAGACTAACTTGGGACAAACTTAGACAAACCTTAGAATGAGACTAACGTTTGTCTTTGTTCGTCCAAACTATGTCTCGTTAGTCTCATTCTATGGTTTGTCTAAGTTTGTCCTTAGAAAGAGACTAACTTGGGACGAACTTAGACAATCCTTAGAATGAGACTAACGTTTGTGTTTGTTCGTCCCAAGTTAGTCTCGTTAGTCTCATTCTATGGTTTGTCTAAGTTCGTCCTTAGAAAGAGACTAACTTAGGACGAACTTAGATAAACGTTACAATGAGACTAACGTTTGTCTTTATTCGTCCCAAGTTAGTCTCGTTAGTCTCATTTTATGGTGTGTTTCTTCCCCGGGCTGTCTTGATTCCTCTCCTGATTTTTCTGATTAATTTGTTATGAGTGATTCAACGTCAGGATCTTTGATATTTCTTCAGTCGGCATATGATCATGACCTTGGATTGACTCGTAACATCTTTTCTGCTTAAAAAGCTCCTCTTTAGTATGTATTCTCTCTAAGCTCTGAATTACCCTGCAAAAATATATCTGAACTAACAAGCAAAAGTTAAATAGACAAAATGTCTAAATAAGGGGGTTATACTGTGTTTATGATTCGTATAACTTTGGTCCATTAGTCTCATTCTATGGTTTGTCTAAGTTCATCCTTAGAAAGAGACTAACTTGGGACGAACATAGACAAACCTTAGAATGAGACTAACGTTTGTCTTTGTTCGTCCCAACTAAGTCTCGTTAGTCTCATTCTATGGTTTGTCTAAGTTCGTCCTTAGAAAGAGACTAACTTGGGACGAACTTAGACAAACCTTAGAATGAGACTAACGTTTGTTTTTGTTCGTCCCAACTTAGTGTTGTTAGTCTCATTCTATGGTTTGTCTAAGTTCGTCCTTAGAAAGAGACTAACTTTGGATGAACTTAGACAAACCTTAGAATGAGATTAACGTTTGTCAATGTTCGTCCCAACTTAGTCTCGTTAGTCTCATTCTGTGGTTTGTCTAAGTTTGTCCTTAGAAAGAGACTAACTTGGGACAAACTTAGACAAACCTTCAAATGAGACTAACGTTTGTCTTTGTTTGTCCCAACTTAGTCTCTTTAGTCTCATTCTATGGTTTGTCTAAGTTCGTCCTTAGAAAGAGACTAACTTGGGACGTACTTAGACAAACCTTAGAATGAGATTAACGTTTGTCTTTGTTCGTCCCAATTTAGTCTCGTTAGTCTCATTGTATGGTTTGTCTAAGTTCGTCCTGAGAAAAAGGCTAACTTGGGATGAACATAGACAAACCTTAGAATGAGACTAACGTTTGTCTATGTTCGTCCCAAGTTAGTGTCGTCAGTCTCATTCTATGGTTTGTCTAAGTTTGTCCTTAGAAAGTGACTAACTTGGGACGAACTTAGACAAACCTTAGAATGAGACTAACGTTTGTCTTTGTTCGTCCCAACTAAGTCTCGTTAGTCTCATTCTATGGTTTGTCTAAGTTCGTCCTTAGAAAGAGACTAACTTGGGACGCACTTAGACAAACCTAAGAATGAGACTAACGTTTGTCTTTGTTCGTCCCAAGTTAGTCTCATTAGTCTCATTCTATGGTTTGTCTAAGTTCGTCCTTAGAAAGAGACTAACTTGGGACGAACATAGACAAACCTTAGAATGAGACTAACGTTTGTCTTTGTTCGTCCCAACTAAGTCTCGTTAGTCTCATTCTATGGTTTGTCTAAGTTCGTCCTTAGAAAGAGACTAACTTGGGACAAACTTAGACAAACCTTAGAATGAGACTAACGTTTGTCTTTGTTCGTCCCAACTAAGTCTCGTTAGTCTCATTCTATGGTTTGTCTAAGTTCGTCCTTAGAAAGAGACTAACTTGGGACGAACTTAGACAAACGTTACAATGAGACTAACGTTTGTCTTTGTTCGTCCCAATAGTCTCATTCTATGGTTTGTCTAAGTTCGTCCTTAGAAAGAGACTAACTTTGGATGAACTTAGACAAACCTTAGAATGAGACTAACGTTTGTCAATGTTCGTCCCAAGTTAGTCTCGTTAGTCTCATTCTGTGGTTTGTCTAAGTTTGTCCTTAGAAAGAGACTAACTTGGGACAAACTTAGACAAACCTTCAAATGAGACTAACGTTTGTCTTTGTTCGTCCCAACTTAGTCTCCTAAGTCTCATTCTATGGTTTGTCTAAGTTCGTCCTTAGAAAGAGACTAACTTGGGACAACTTAGAAAAACCTTAGAATGAGACTAACGTTTGTCTTTGTTCATCCCAAGTTAGTCTCGTTAGTCTCATTTTAAGGTTTGTCTAAGTTCATCCTTAGAAAGAGACTAACTTGGGACGAACTTAGACAAACCTTAGAATGAGACTAATGTTTGTCAATGTTCGTCCCAAGTTAGTCTCGTTAGTCTCATTCTATAGTTTGTCTAAGTTCGTCCTTAGAAAGAGACTAACTTGGGACGAACTTAGACAAACCTTAGAATGAGACTAACGTTTGTCTTTGTTCGTCCCAAGTTAGTCTCGTTAGTCTCATTCTATGGTTTGTCTAAGTTCGTCCTTAGAAAGAGACTAACTTGGGACAAACTTAGACAAACCTTAGAATGAGATTAACGTTTGTATTTGTTCGTCCCAAGTTAGTCTCGTTAGTCTCATTCTATGGTTTGTCTAAATTCGTCCTTAGAAAGAGACTAACTTGGGACGAACTTAGACAAATGTTACAATGAGACTAACGTTTGTCTTTGTACGTCCCAAGTTAGTCTCGTTAGTCTCATTCTATGGTTTGCCTAAGTTCGTCCTTAGAAATAGACTAACTTGGGATGAACTTAAACAAACCTTAGAATGAGACTAACATTTGTCTTTGTTCGTCCCAAGTTAGTCTCATTCTATGGTTTGTCTAAGTTCGTCCTTAGAAAGAGACTAACTTGGGACGAACTTAGACAAACGTTACAATGAGACTAACGTTTGTCTTTGTTCGTCCCAATAGTCTCATTCTATGGTTTGTCTAAGTTCGTCCTTAGAAAGAGACTAACTTTGGATGAACTTAGACAAACCTTAGAATGAGACTAACGTTTGTCAATGTTCGTCCCAAGTTAGTCTTGTTAGTCTCATTCTGTGGTTTGTCTAAGTTCGTCCTTAGAAAGAGACTAACTTGGGACAAACTTAGACAAACCTTCAAATGAGACTAACGTTTGTCTTTGTTCGTCCCAACTTAGTCTCTTTAGTCTCATTCTATGGTTTGTCTGAGTTCGTCCTTAGAAAGAGACTAACTTGGGACGTACTTAGACAAACCTTAGAATGAGATTAACGTTTGTCTTTGTTCGTCCCAATTTAGTCTCGTTAGTCTCATTCTATGGTTTGTCTAAGTTCGAACTTAGAAAAAGACTAACTTGGGATGAACATAGACAAACCTTAGAATGAGACTAACGTTTGTCTATGTTCGTCCCAAGTTAGTGTCGTTAGTCTCATTCTATGGTTTGTCTAAGTTTATCCTTAGAAAGTGACTAACTTGGGACGAACTTAGAGAAACCTTAGAATGAGACTAACGTTTGTCTTTGTTCGTCCCAACTAAGTCTCGTTAGTCTCATTCTATGGTTTGTCTAAGTTCGTCCTTAGAAAGAGACTAACTTGGGACGCACTTAGACAAACCTAAGAATGAGGCTAACGTTTGTCTTTGTTCGTCCCAAGTTAGTCTCATTAGTCTCATTCTATGGTTTGTCTAAGTTCGTCCTTAGAAAGAGACTAACTTGGGACGAACATAGACAAACCTTAGAATGAGACTAACGTTTGTGTTTGTTCGTCCAAACTAAGTCCCGTTAGTCTCATTCTATGGTTTGTCTAAGTTCGTCCTTAGAAAGAGGCTAACTTGGGACGAACATAGACAAACCTTAGAATGAGACTAACGTTTTTTTTTGTTCGTCCCAACTTAGTCTTGTTAGTCTCATTCTATGGTTTGTCTAAGTTCGTCCTTAGAAAGAGAGTAACTTGGGACAAACTTGGACAAACGTTACAATGAGACTAACGTTTGTCTTTGTTCATCCTAATTTAGTCTCGTTAGTCTCATTCTATGGTTTGTCTAAGTTTGTCCTTAGAAAGAGACTAACTTGGGACAACTTAGACAAACCTTAGAATGAGACTAACGTTTGTCTTTATTCATCCCAAGTTAGTCTCGTAAGTCTCATTTTAAGGTTTGTCTAAGTTCGTCCTTAGAAAGAGACTAACTTGGGACGAACTTAGACAAACCTTAGAATGAGACTAATGTTTGTCAATGTGCGTCCCAAGTTAGTCTCGTTAGTCTCATTCTATGGTTTGTCTAAGTTCGTCCTTAGAAAGAGACTAACTTGGGATGAACTTAGACAAACCTTAGAATGAGACTAACGTTTGTCTTTGTTCGTCCCAATTTTGTCTCGTTAGTCTCATTTTATTGTTTGTCTAAGTTCGTCCTTAGAAAGAGACTAACTTGGGACGAACTTAGACAAACCTTAGAATGAGACTAACGTTTGTCTTTGTTCGTCCCAATTTAGTCTCGTTAGTCTCTTTCTATGGTTTGTCTTAGTTTGTCCTTAGAAAGAGACTAAATTGGGACGAACTTAGACAAACCTTAGAATGAGACTACCGTTTGTCTTTGTTCGTCCCAAGTTAGTCTCGTTAGTCTCATTCTAAGGTTTGTCTAAGTTTGTCCTTAGAAGGAGACTAACTTGGGACGAACTTAGACAAACCCTAGAATGAGACTAACGTTTGTCTTTGTTCGGCCCAACTAAGTCTCGTTTGTCTCATTCTATGGTTTGTCCAAGTTCGTCCTTAGAAAGAGACTAACTTGGGATGAACTTAGACAAACCTTAGAATGAGATTAACGTTTGTCTTTGTTCGTCCCAACTTAGTCTCTTTAGTCTCATTCTATGGTTTGTCTAAGTTCGTCCTTAGAAAGAGACTAACTTGGGACGAACTTAGACAAACCTTAGAATGAGATTAACGTTTATATTTGTTCGTCCCAAGTTAGTCTCGTTAGTCTCATTCTAAGGTTTGTCTAAGTTCGTCCTTAGAAAGAGACTAACTTGGGACGAACTTAGACAAATCTTAGAATGAGACTAACGTTTGCCATTGTTCGTCCCAAGTTAGTCTCGTTAGTCTCATTCTAAGGTTTGTCTTAGTTCGTCCTTAGAAAGAGACTAACTTGGGACAAACTTAGACAAACCTGAGAATGAGACTAATGTTTGTCTTTGTTCGTTCCAAGTTAGTCACGTTAGTCTCATTCTAAGGTTTGTCTAAGTTTGTCCTTAGAAAGAGACTAACTTGGGACGAACTTAGACAAACCTTAGAATGAGACTAACATTTGTCTTTGTTCGTCCCAAGTTAGTCCCGTTAGTCTCATTCTAAGGTTTGTCTAAGTTCGTCCTTAGAATGAGACTAACTTGGCACGAACTTAGACAAACCTTAGAATGAGACCAACGTTTGTCTTTGTTCGTCCCTAGTTAGTCTCGTTAGTCTCATTCTATGGTTTGTCTAAGTTCGTCCTTAGAAAGAGAATAACTTGGGATGAACTTAGACAAACCATAGAATGAGACTAATGTTTGTCTTTGTTCGCCCCAAGTTAATGTCGTTAGTCTCATTCTAAGGTTTTTCTAAGTTCGTCCTTAGAAAGAGACTAACTTGGGACGAACTTAGCCAAACCTTACAATGAGACTAACGTTTGTTTTTGTTCGGCCCAAGTTAGTCTCGTTAGTCTCATTCTATGGTTTGTCTAAGTTCGTCCTTAGAAAAAGACTAACATGGGATGAACTTAGACAAACCTTAGAATGAGACTAACGTTTGTCTTTGTTCGTCCCAACTTAGTCTCGTTAGTCTCATTCTATGGTTTGTCTAAGTTCGTCCTTAGAAAGAGACTAACTTGGGACGAACTTAGACAAACGTTACAATGAGACTAACGTTTGTCTTTGTTTGTCCCAATTTAGTCTCGTTAGTCTCTTTCTATGGTTTGTCTAAGTTTGTCCTTAGAAAGAGACTAACTTGGGACGAACTTAGACAAACCTTAGAATGAGACTAACGTTTGTCTATGTTCGTCCCATGTTAGTCTCGTTAGTCTCATTCTATGGTTTGTCTAAGTTTGTCCTTAGAAAGAGACTAACTTGGGATGAACTTAGACAAACCTTAGAATGAGACTAACGTTTGTCTTTGTTCATCCCAACTAAGTCTCGTTAGTCTCATTCTATGGTTTGTCTAAGTTCGTCCTTAGAAAGAGACTAACTTGGGACGAACATAGACAAACCTTAGAATGAGACTTACGTTTGTCTATGTTCGTCCCAAGTTAGTGTCATTAGTCTCATTCTATGATTTGTCTAAGTTTGTCCTTAGAAAGTGACTAACTTGGGACGAACTTAGACAAACCTTAGAATGGGACTAACGTTTGTCTTTGTTCATCCCAACTAAGTCTCGTTAGTCTCATTCTATGGTTTTCTAAGTTCGTCCTTAGAAAGAGACTAACTTGGGACGCACTTAGAACAAACCTAAGAATGAGACTAACGTTTGTCTATGTTCGTCCCAAGTTAGTCTCATTAGTCTCATTCTATGGTTTGTCCAAGTTCGTCCTTACAAAGAAACTAACTTGGGACGAACATAGACAAACCTTAGAATGAGACTAACGTTTGTCTTTGTTCGTCCCAACTAAGTCTCGTTAGTCTCATTCTATGGTTTGTCTAAGTTCGTCCATAGAAAGAGACTAACTTGGGACGAACTTAGACAAACCTTAGAATGAGACTAACGTTTGTTTTTGTTCGTCCCAACTTAGTCTTGTTAGTCTCATTCTATGATTTGTCTAAGTTCGTCCTTAGAAAGAGACTAACTTGGGACGAACTTGGACAAACGTTACAATGAGACTAACGTTTGTCTTTGTTTGTCCTAATTTAGTCTCGTTAGTCTCATTCTATGGTTTGTCTAAGTTCGTCCTTAGAAAGAGACTAACTTGGGACGAACTTAGACAAACCTTAGAATGAGACTAACGGTTGTCTTTGTTCGTCCCAAGTTAGTCTCGTTAGTCTTATTTTAAGGTTTGTCTAAGTTCGTCCTTAGAAAGAGACTAACTTGGGACGAACTTAGACAAACCTTAGAATGAGACTAATGTTTGTCAACGTTCGTCCCAAGTTAGTCTCGTTAGTCTCATTCTATGGTTTGACTAAGTTCGTCCTTAGAAAGAGACTAAGTTGGGACGAACATAGACAAACCTTAGAATGAGACTAACGTTTGTCTTTGTTCGTCCCAACTAAGTCTCGTTAGTCTCATTCTATGGTTTGTCTAAGTTCGTCCTCAGAAAGAGACTAACTTGGGACGAACTTAGACAAACCTTAGAATGAGACTAACGTTTGATTTTGTTCGTCCCAACTTAGTCTTGTTAGTCTCATTCTATGATTTGTCAAAGTTCGTCCTTAGAAAGAGACTAACTTGGGACGAACTTGGACAAACGTTACAATGAGACTAGCGTTTGTCTTTGTTTGTCCTAATTTAGTCTCGTTAGTCTCATTCTATGGTTTCTCTAAGTTCGTCCTTAGAAAGAGACTAACTTGGGACGAACTTAGACAAACCTTAGAATGAGACTAACGTTTGTCTTTGTTCGTCCCAAGTTAGTCTCGTTAGTCTCATTTTAAGGTTTGTCTAAGTTCGTCCTTAGAAAGAACTAACTTGGGACGAACTTAGACAAACCTTAGAATGAGACTAATGTTTGGCAATGTTCGTCCCAAGTTAGTCTCGTTAGTCTCATTCTATGGTTTGTCTGAGTTCGTCCTTAGAAAGAGACTAAGTTGGGACGAACTTAGACAAACCTTAGAATGAGACTAACGTTTGTCTTTGTTCGTCCCAATTTAGTCTCGTTTGTCTCATTGTATGGTTTGTCTAAGTTCGTCCTTAGAAAGAGACTAACTTGGGACGAACTTAGACAAACCTTAGAATGAGACTAACGTTTGTCTTTGTTCGTCCCAAGTTAGTCTCGTTAGTCTCATTCTATGGTTTGTCTAAGTTCGTCCTTAGAAAGAGACTAACTTGGGACGCACTTAGACAAACCTAAAAATGAGACTAACGTTTGTCTTGTTCGTCCCAAGTTAGTCTCGTTAGTCTCATTCTATGGTTTGTCTAAGTTCGTCCTTAGAAAGAGACTAACTTGGGACAAACTTAGACAAACCTTTTTTTTATAAACTGGACGGTGCCAGCGCCTTTATTAAATAAGAGATCCAAAAAGCCTGAATCGTGGCAAAAACAAAGAAGCCCTCAAGCGCCAGAAGGAAGTTATAAAATCATCCTTCTTAAAAACGCCGAAGAGGCTAAAGGAGGGCCAGGAAATACCCCAGCAAAAGAAAGAGGAACAAAAAATATCCCTACTACTACTGAAGATGCCGCAGCTATCTAGCAGGATCATCCACTGGAGCACGCAACAGCGAAACATACGAAAACCACACCCATCTCTAAATGAAAAGATCATCTCTAATTCTCCGCAGGACCAGCATCTCACTATCATGGTCATGAATACAATCCTCTCGATCACATAGGAAAATATGGCTAAGATCATCATGCCTTATAGCCTGCTTGACAAAGGAGGGGGCTCTCCCATCTGAAAGAACCTCTCCCTGAGCAGCTGCACAAGAGACTACAACAGCAGCGCCGTTAGCTTTGGGGCAACACCTTCGAAACTGAACATCTGGCAATTCAGCAAACAAACTCCTCTGCTTATACACATCATTCCAGGGGATATCATGGAAATGCCTCGGATCAAGCCACAACATGAACGGAGAAGAACTAGCCACAAGGCTGACAGTCATCCCCTTATCAATCCCGTGCCGAATAGCCATTTTAACCACAGAAATAAGACAGGAAAAATCATCCAACTCCACAAACTCCTCCCCGTGGAAATGGGACACGATGCCTCTATCATTCTTGATGACAAAGCCTCCAAACATGCGATCCCTTCTGCGAATGCAGGCAAGGTAAGCCGAGTATCTGTTGGGGAGCATAGAACTAATGACCCATCTGCCCATAAAGGACTTCCTCCCAACCATAGAGAACAGAAGGAGCCTTTTGAGGCTACCATCACTAACATCACGCACATGTTTCACAGGCAAAAGCCTTGCAAGGTCCATAACCCATCTGCTGATACTGACTCTAATAGGAGGACTGCGCTGATCAAAGAAAATAGCATTATGGTATTTCCATATTTCCCACAAAGTGCAGCAGGCCACACCAATTTTGAGACAAGACATAAAGTCCTTGGGATTTTTGGTAGCAATAACTCTAGAGAAACTTTCCTTTCCTCTAATAAGGCCACCCCCAAACATCAACTTGAAGTTATTCCAGGCAGACTGAGCAACATCCCCTCTAAAGAATAAGTGGTTGATGGACTCCGTTGAAGGGCATTGACAGCATCTACATCTTGAAGCCATGCGGATACCAATGTTCATCACTTTATCATCAGTAGGAACAGCTGACATAAAGAATTTCCAAGCAAAACACCCAACTTTCATTGGGATCCAATTGCACCAGATATTATTAGCCCACCTAACATCAGGCCATTTAGTCTGGAAAGAAATCCTGAATTTGCTAGCAGAGAATTTACCTGTATCACATCCTTCCCAAATATAAATATCATCACCACTGGAAAGAACCAGGTTCTCATAAAGACTTCTCTTATTGACCGGAAGGCAATTAATAATATCCTGCCAAGAGGAGGGCTCATCACGAATATTCCACAACCTAGCATCAACTAGACCCCTTAGAATGAGCCTAATGTTTGTCTTTGTTCGTCCCAACTAAGTCTCGTTAGTCTCATTCTATGGTTTGTCTAAGTTCGTCCTTAGAAAGAGACTAACTTGGGAGGAACTTAGACAAACCTTAGAATGAGACTAACGTTTGTCTTTGTTCGTCCCAAGTTAGTCTCGTTAGTCTCATTCTATGGTTTGTCTAAGTTCGTCCTTAGAAAGAGACTAACTTGGGAGGAACTTAGACAAACCTTAGAATGAGACTAACGTTTGTCTTTGTTCGTCCCAAGTTAGTCTCGTTAGTCTCATTCTATGGTTTGTCTAAGTTCGTCCTTAGAAAGCGACTAACTTGGGATGCACTTAGACAAACCTAAAAATGAGACTAATGTTTGTCTTTGTTCGTCCCAAGTTAGTCTCGTTAGTCTCATTCTATGGTTTGTCTAAGTTCGTCCTTAGAAAGAGACTAACTTAGGACGAACTAAGACAAACCTTAGAATGAGACTAACGTTTGTCTTTGTTCGTCCAAAGTTAGTCTCGTTAGTCTCATTCCAAGGTTTGTCTAAGTTCGTCCTTAGAAAGAGACTAACTTGGGACGAACTAAGACAAACCTTAGAATGAGACTAACGTTTGTCTTTGTTCGTCCAAAGTTAGTCTCGTTAGTCTCATTCTAAGGTTTGTCTAAGTTCGTCCTTAGAAAGAGACTAACTTGGGACGAACTTAGATAAACGTTACAATGAGACTAACGTTTGTCTTTGTTCGTCCCAAGTTAGTCTCGTTAGTCTCATTTTATGGTTTGTCTAAGTTCGTCCATAGAAAGAGACTAACTTGGGACGAACTTAGACAAACCTTAGAATGAGACTAACATTTGTCTTTGTTCGTCCCAAGTTAGTCTCGTTAGTCTCATTCTATGGTTTGTCTAAGTTCGTCCTTAGAAAGAGACTAACTTGGGATGAACTTAGACAAACGTTACAATGAGACTAACGTTTGTCTTTGTTCGTCCCCATTTAGTCTTGTTAGTCTCATTCAATGGTTTGTCTAAGTTCATCCTTAGAAAGAGACTAACTTGGGACGAACTTAGACAAACCATAGAATGAGACTAACGTTTGTCAATGTTCGTCCCAAGTTAGTCTCGTTAGTCTCATTCTATGGTTTGTCTAAGTTCATCCTTAGAAAGAGACTAACTTGGGACGAACTTAGACAAACCTTAGAATGAGACTAACGTTTGTCTTTGTTCGTCCCAACTAAGTCTCGTTAGTCTCATTCTATGGTTTGTCTAAGTTCGTCCTTAGAAAAAGACTAACTTGGGAGGAACTTAGACAAACCTTAAATGAGACTAACGTTTGTCTTTGTTCGTCCCAAGTTAGTCTCGTTAGTCTCATTCTATGGTTTGTCTAAGTTCGTCCTTAGAAAGAGACTAACTTGGGAGGAACTTAGACAAACCTTAGAATGAGACTAACGTTTGTCTTTGTTCGTCCTAAGTTAGTCTCGTTAGTCTCATTCTATGGTTTGTCTAAGTTCGTCCTTAGAAAGCGACTAACTTGGGACAAACTTAGACAAACCTTAGAATGAGACTAACGTTTGTCTTTGTTCGTCCCAAGTTAGTCTCGTTAGTCTCATTCTATGGTTTGTCTAAGTTCGTCCTTAGAAAGAGACTAACTTGGGACAAACTTAGACAAACCTTAGAATGAGACTAACGTTTGTCTTTGTTCGTCCAAACTATGTCTCGTTAGTCTCATTCTATGGTTTGTCTAAGTTTGTCCTTAGAAAGAGACTAACTTGGGACGAACTTAGACAATCCTTAGAATGAGACTAACGTTTGTGTTTGTTCGTCCCAAGTTAGTCTCGTTAGTCTCATTCTATGGTTTGTCTAAGTTCGTCCTTAGAAAGAGACTAACTTAGGACGAACTTAGATAAACGTTACAATGAGACTAACGTTTGTCTTTATTCGTCCCAAGTTAGTCTCGTTAGTCTCATTTTATGGTTTGTCTAAATTCGTCCATAGAAAGAGACTAACTTGGGACGAACTTAGACAAACCTTAGAATGAGATTAACATTTTTCTTTGTTCGTCCCAAGTTAGTCTCGTTAGTCTCATTCTATGGTTTGTCTAAGTTCGTCCTTAGAAAGAGACTAACTTGGGACGAACTTAGACAAACGTTACAATGAGACTAACGTTTGTCTTTGTTCGTCCCCATTTAGTCTCGTTAGTCTCATTCAATGGTTTGTCTAAGTTCGTCCTTAGAAAGAGACTAACTTGGGACGAACTTAGACAAACCATAGAATGAGACTAACGTTTGTCAATGTTCGTCCCAAGTTAGTCTCGTTAGTCTCATTCTATGGTTTGTCTAAGTTCGTCCTTAGAAAGAGACTAACTTGGGATGAACTTAGACAAACCTTAGAATGAGACTAACGTTTGTCTTTGTTCGTCCCAATTTAGTCTCATTAGTCTCATTCTATGGTTTGTTTAAGTTCGTCCTTAGAAAGAGACTAACTTGGGACGAACTTAGACAAACCTTAGAATGAGACTATCGTTTGTCTTTGTACGTCCCAAGTTAGTTTCGTTAGTCTTATTCTATGGTTTGTCTAAGTTTGTCCTTAGAAAGAGACTAACTTGGGACGAACATAGACAAACCTTAGAATGAGACTAACGTTTGTCTTTGTTCGTCCCAAGTTAGTTTCGTTAGTCTCATTCTAAGGTTTGTCTAAGTTCGTCCTTAGAAAGAGACTAACTTGGGACGCACTTAGACAAACCTAAGAATGAGACTAACGTTTGTCTTTGTTCGTCCCTAGTTAGTCTCGTTAGAACACAGACAAACTTTAGTCTCATTCAATGGTCTGAAAATGAAAATCCTTTTTCGTTTCTCTCTCTAGCTCTGGCTTTTCCGGCGAGTTTCTTTGGCTCGCCTCATATCCCCTCAGATCTCGAGCTTTCCGGTGGTAGGCAACCTGCTCGCTTCTCTGCGGTCGTCTCTACTCTTGGTGGTTGGCGATTTTGAAGGCGCAGTCATCTTCATTTTTCAGATCTGGAAAGCAGATCTGAAAATCTGCTCGTGGCTGGTCGTCCGTCGGCTCGCCTTCGATTTATCTCGAGCTTCTTCCCTCTTGACGGTTGTATCTCCTCTCGGCGGCTGACGTTCTGAAGGTGCAGTAGTCTTCGATTTTCAGATCTGGAAAACAGATCTGAAAATCTGCTCGCGGTTGGTTCTTCTCGGCGGTCATCTCTTCTCCGGCAGTCATGACGATTCCGGCTCAGTCTCCGACTCTGGTCTACCTGATGCAAATGTCGGACTCGTATGGCCGGAGCTAGCTCAGGCTGGTTCAAAGTCGCCAGAGGCAATGGCAAAGGTGAATTCTTATGCTTCAGCAGTGAAGGGCAATGGTACGAGTAACTCATTTGCGGCAGCGGCGGCGAGACCTAGATTGGTTCCTCGCTTCAAGCCAATCGTTTTACCTTCCCGTCAATACTCGACTGTAGATGGGAAGCCTTCTGTTCATTTCACAGAAGCTGAGTTCGAAGCAGGGGTAGCTCTATTCAAGCACTCGCTTGTTGCGAAGTTCACCATGGGGAGGCCGACCATTGAGGTTATCCGGCAAGTATTCAAGGAAAATTGGCATATTAAAGGCAGAGCTACGGTCAGTGATATATGGGACTCTCGGCATTTGATGATAATATTAGATTCTGAGGAAGATGCAAATGCGGTCCTTACTTCTCCTCTCCGAAAGGTAGGGCATGCTATGTTTCGCCTATTTCGGTATTCCCCTGATTACAGTCCGAAGAAGGAATCTTCTACTACTACTAAGTGGGTCAGACTACCAGGTATTCATCCTGGTTTCGTTACTAGTAACTATGTGGCTAGTATTGTGAATACCTTTGGTTGTTTTCTTGATTTGGATGAGAGATCGAAGGCTTGTGCCACTCTTAGATATGTTAGAGCATGTGTGGAGCTTGATGTTTGTATTCCTATTCCGGAGGAAGTTAGGATTTCTCTATCAGATGGGAGAGTGTTCGGGCAAAAAATTGAAGTGGAAGGCAATATGGCCTATTGTTCTTACTGTAAGGTTCATGGGCATGACTTATCGATGTGTAGGAAGAAACATGTCTCAAAAAGTGTTCCTAAGGAGCAGTTCAATATGCCTGTTATGAAGGAGCACATTCCCATAGAAATTAATATCCAGAATAGTCCTGAAGTCCCAGGGTATGAGAATATGGACACTAGCAAGCAAGATGAATGGGTGCCAGTCAAGAAGAAAAAGAGTGCAAGGAAAGTCCGTAAGAAGGGCACTGCTGAAAGTGTCACTCTTGAGACACAAGTAGTTTCTTCTTGTGATATTATTGTTGCATTGCCAAGTGAAGATGTTCAGGAGGAAACTCCTAATGATCCTAAGTCGGCTGTGGAAGTTTCGAATGAAAAGGAGGCTGTGGTGGTATCTTTAGAGAATAAAGAGGATGTTGAAGATTTGAATATGGCTGATCCTACAACAGCTCCTATCATTAGCTCCCTCATGGACAATCTTGATGGGATTAAAAAGATTTATGACAGCGTTCTCCCAGATCTTATCCTCAACAAGGAAAGCAAGGCCAAATTCATGAAAGCCTTAGCCCTAGCTCCTAGCACTCAAACTAAGCCTATTCTAATGCGTTCCAAGGATGTTGCGGTTTCGCCCAAATCGAACCGTAAGGTCACTTTTAGTGTTGACTAGAATAGGCCTCCTTTAGCGCTGTTTTGTTTGCTGTTTCATTTTTCTTTTTTGGGCATTGCCCCTTAATAATATAAGTTTGAAAAAAAAAAGTTAGTCTCGTTAATCTCATTCTATGGTTTGTCTAAGTTCGTCCTTAAAAAGAGACTAACTTGGGACGAACTTAGACAAACCTTAGAATGAGACTAACGTTTGTCTTGGTTCGTCCCAACTAAGTCTCGTTAGTCTCATTCTATGGTTTGTCTAAGTTCGTCCTTAGAAAGATACTAACTTGGGACGAACTTAGACAAACCGTAGAATGAGACTAACCTTTGTGTTTGTTCGTCCCAAGTTAGTCTCGTTAGTCTCATTCTATAGGTTGTCTAAGTTCGTCCTTAGAAAGAGACTAACTTGGGACAAACTTAGACAAACCTTAAAATGAGACTAACGTTTGTCTTTGTTCGTCCCAACTAAGACTCGTTAGTCTCATTCTATGGTATGTCTAAGTTCGTCCTTAGAAAGAGACTAACTTGGGACGAACTTAGACAAACCTTAGAGTGAGACTAACATTTGTCTTTGTTAGTCCCAAGTTAGTCTTATTCTATGGTTTGTCTAAGTTCGTCCTTAGAAAGAGACTAACTTGGGACAAACTTAGACAAACCTTAGAATGAGCCTAACGATTGTCTTTGTTCGTCCCAACTAAGTCTCGTTAGTCTCATTCTATGGTTTGTCTAAGTTCGTCCTTAGAAAGAGACTAACTTGGGATGAACTTAGACAAACCATAGAATGAGACTAACGTTTGTCTTTTTTCGTCCCAAGTTAGTGTTGTTGGTATCATTTTAAGGTTTATCTAAGTTCGTCCTTAGAAAGAGACTAACTTGGGACGAACTTAGCCAAACCTTACAATGAGACTAACGTTTGTTTTTGTTCGGCCCAAGTTAGTCTCGTTAGTCTCATTCTATTGTCTAAGTTCGTCCTTAGAAAAAGACTAACTTGGGATGAACTTAGACAAACCTTAGAATGAGACTAACGTTTGTCTTTGTTCGTCCCAACTTAGTCTCGTTAGTCTCATTCTATGGGTTGTCTAAGTTCGTCCTTAGAAAGAGACTAACTTGTGACGAACTTAGACAAACGTTACAATGAGACTAACGTTTGTCTTTGTTTGTCCCAATTTACTCTAGTTAGTCTCTTTCTATGGTTTGTCTAAGTTTGTCCTTAGAAAGAGACTAACTTGGGACGAACTTAGACAAACCATAGAATGAGACTAACGTTTGTCAATGTTCGTCCCAAGTTAGTCTCGTTAGTCTCGTTCTATGGTTTGTCTAAGTTCGTCCTTAGAAAGAGACTAACTTGGGATGAACTTAGACAAACCTTAGAATGAGACTAACGTTTGTCTTTGTTCGTCCCAATTTAGTCTCATTAGTCTCATTCTATGGTTTGTTTAAGTTCGTCCTTAGAAAGAGACTAACTTGGGACGAACTTAGACAAACCTTAGAATGAGACTAACGTTTGTCTTTGTTCGTCCCAAGTTTGTTTCGTTAGTCTTATTCTATGATTTGTCTAAGTTCGTCCTTAGAAAGAGACTAACTTGGGACGAACATAGACAAACCTTAGAATGAGACTAACAATTGTCTTTGTTCGTCCCAAGTTAGTTTCGTTAGTCTCATTCTAAGGTTTGTCTAAGTTCGTCCTTAGAAAGAGACTAACTTGGGACGCACTTAGACAAACCTAAGAATGAGACTAATGTTTGTCTTTGTTCGTCCCAAGTTAGTCTCGTTAATCTCATTCTATGGTTTGTCTAAGTTCGTCCTTAAAAAGAGACTAACTTGGGACGAACTTAGACAAACCTTAGAATGAGACTAACGTTTGTCTTGGTTCGTCCCAACTAAGTCTCGTTAGTCTCATTCTATGGTTTGTCTAAGTTCGTCCTTAGAAAGATACTAACTTGGGACGAACTTAGACAAACCGTAGAATGAGACTAACCTTTGTGTTTGTTCGTCCCAAGTTAGTCTCGTTAGTCTCATTCTATGGGTTGTCTAAGTTCGTCCTTAGAAAGAGATTAACTTGGGACAAACTTAGACAAACCATAAAATGAGACTAACATTTGTCTTTGTTCGTCCCAAGTTAGTCTCGTTAGTCTCATTCTATGGTTTGTCTAAGTTCGTCCTTAGAAAGAGACTAACTTGGGACGAACTTAGACAAACGTTACAATGAGACTAACGTTTGTCTTTGTTCGAACCCATTTAGTCTCGTTAGTCTCATTCAATGGTTTGTCTAAGTTTGTCCTTAGAAAGAGACTAACTTGGGACAAACTTAGACAAACCATAGAATGAGACTAACGTTTGTCAATGTTCGTCCCAAGTTAGTCTCGTTAGTCTCATTCTATGGTTTGTCTAAGTTCGTCCTTAGAAAGAGACTAACTTGGGATGAACTTAGACAAACCTTAGAATGAGACTAACGTTTGTCTTTGTTCGTCCCAATTTAGTCTCATTAGTCTCATTCTATGGTTTGTTTAAGTTCGTCCTTAGAAAGAGACTAACTTGGGACGAACTTAGACAAACCTTAGAATGAGACTAACGTTTGTCTTTGTTCGTCCCAAGTTAGTTTCGTTAGTCTCATTCTATGGTTTGTCTAAGTTCGTCCTTAGAAAGAGACTAACTTGGGACGAACATAGACAAACCTTAGAATGAGACTAACGTTTGTCTTTGTTCGTCCCAAGTTAGTCTCGTTAGTCTCATTCTAAGGTTTGTCTAAGTTCGTCCTTAGAAAGAGACTAACTTGGGACGCACTTAGACAAACCTAAGAATGAGACTAACGTTTGTCTTTGTTCGTCCCAAGTTAGTCTCGTTAGTCTCATTCTATGGTATGTCTAAGTTCGTCCTTAAAAAGAGACTAACTTGGGACGAACTTAGACAAACCTTAGAATGAGACTAACGTTTGTGTTTGTTCGTCCCAAGTTAGTCTCGTTAGCCTCATTCTATGGTTTGTCTAAGTTCGTCCTTAGAAAGAGACTAACTTGGGATGAACTTAGACAAACGTTACAATGAGACTAACGTTTGTCTTTGTTCGTCCCAAGTTAGTGTTGTTAGTCTCATTTTAAGGTTTATCTAAGTTCGTCCTTAGAAAGAGACTAACTTGGGACGAACTTAGCCAAACCTTACAATGAGACTAACATTTGTTTTTGTTCGGCCCAAGTTAGTCTCGTTAGTCTCATTCTATGGTTTGTCTAAGTTTGTCCTTAGAAAAAGACTAACTTGGGATGAACTTAGACAAACCTTAGAATGAGACTAACGTTTGTCTTTGTTCGTCCCAACTTAGTCTCGTTAGTCTCATTCTATGGTTTGTCTAAGTTTGTCCTTAGAAAGAGACTAACTTGGGACGAACTTAGACAAACGTTACAATGAGACTAACGTTTGTCTTTGTTTGTCCCAATTTACTCTCGTTAGTCTCTTTCTATGGTTTGTCTAAGTTTGTCCTTAGAAAGAGACTAACTTGGGATGAACTTAGACAAACCTTAGAATGAGACTAACGTTTGTCTTTGTTCGTCCCGACTAAGTCTCTTTAGTCTCATTCTATGGTTTGTCTAAGTTCGTCCATAGAAAGAGACTAACTTGGGACAAACTTAGACAAACCTTAGAATGAGACTAACGTTTGTCTTTGTTCGTCCCAACTAAGTCTCGTTAGTCACATTCTATGGTTTGTCTAAGTTTGTCCAAGTTAGAAAGAGACTAACTTGGGACAAACTTAGACAAACCTTAGAATGAGACTAACGTTTGTCTTTGTTCGTCCCAACTTAGTCTCTTTAGTCTCATTCTATGGTTTGTCTAAGTTCGTCCTTAGAAAGAGACTAACTTGGGACGAACTTAGACAAACCTTAGAATGAGACTAACGTTTGTTTTTGTTCGGCCCAAGTTAGTCATGTTAGTCTCATTCTATGGTTTGTCTAAGTTCATCCTTAGAAAGCGACTAACTTGGGACGATCTTAGACATACCTTAGAATGAGACTAACGTTTGTCTTTGTTCTTCCCAAGTTAGTCTCGTTAGTCTCATTCTATGGTTTGTCTAAGTTCGTCCATAGAAAGAGACTAACTTGGGACAAACTTAGACAAACCTTAGAATGAGACTAACGTTTGTCTTTGTTCGTCCCAAGTTAGTCTCGTTAATCTCATTTTATGGTTTGTCTAAGTTCGTCCATAGAAAGAGACTAACTTGGGACGAACTTTGACAAACCTTAGAATGAGACTAACATTTGTCTTTGTTCGTCCCAAGTTAGTCTCGTTAGTCTCATTCTATGGTTTGTCTAAGTTCGTCCTTAGAAAGAGACTAACTTGGGACGAACTTAGACAAACGTTACAATGAGACTAACGTTTGTCTTTGTTCGAACCCATTTAGTCTCGTTAGTCTCATTCAACGGTTTGTCTAAGTTTGTCCTTAGAAAGAGACTAACTTGGGACAAACTTAGACAAACCCTAGAATGAGACTAACGTTTGTCAATGTTCGTCCCAAGTTAGTCTCGTTAGTCTCATTCTATGGTTTGTCTAAGTTCGTCCTTAGAAAGAGACTAACTTGGGATGAACTTAGACAAACCTTAGAATGAGACTAACGTTTGTCTATGTTCGTCCCAAGTTAGTCTCGTTAGTCTCATTCTAAGGTTTGTCTAAGTTTGTCCTTAGAAAGAGACTAACTTGGGATGAACTTAGACAAACCTTAGAATGAGACTAACGTTTGTCTTTGTTCGTCCCGACTAAGTCTCGTTAGTCTCATTCTATGGTTTGTCTAAGTTCGTCCTTAGAAAGAGACTAACTTGGGACAAACTTAGACAAACCTTAGAATGAGACTAACGTTTGTCTTTGTTCGTCCCAACTTAGTCTCTTTAGTCTCATTCTATGGTTTGTCTAAGTTCGTCCTTAGAAAGAGACTAACTTGGGACGAACTTAGACAAACCTTAGAATGAGATTAACGTTTGTAATTGTTCGTCCCAAGTTAGTCTCGTTAGTCTCATTCTATGGTTTGTCTAAGTTCATCCTTAGAAAGAGACTAACTTGGGACGATCTTAGACAAACCTTAGAATGAGACTAACGTTTGACTTTGTTCGTCCCAAGTTAGTCTCGTTAGTCTCATTCTATGGTTTGTCTAAGTTCGTCCTTAGAAAGCGACTAACTTGGGACGCACTTAGACAAACCTAAGAATGAGACTAACGTTTGTCTTTGTTCTTCCCAAGTTAGTCTCGTTAGTCTCATTCTATGGTTTGTCTAAGTTCGTCCTTAGAAAGAGACTAACTTGGGACAAACTTAGACAAACCTTAGAATGAGACTAACGTTTGTCTTTGTTCGTCCCAACTAAGTCTCGTTAGTCTCATTCTATGGTTTGTTTAAGTTTGTCCTTAGAAAGAGACTAACTTGGGACGAACTTAGACAAACCTTAGAATGAGACTAACGTTTGTGTTTGTACGTCCCAAGTTAGTCTCGTTAGCCTCATTCTATGGTTTGTCTAAGTTCGTCCTTAGAAAGAGACTAACTTGGGACGAACTTAGATAAACGTTACAATGAGACTAACGTTTGTCTTTGTTCGTCCCAAGTTAGTCTCGTTAGTCTCGTTAGTCTCATTTTATGGTTTGTCTAAGTTCGTCCATAGAAAGAGACTAACTTGGGGCGAACTTAGACAAACCTTAGAATGAGACTAACATTTGTCTTTGTTCGTCCCAAGTTAGTCTCGTTAGTCTCATTCTATGGTTTGTCTAAGTTCGTCCTTCGAAAGAGACTAACTTGGGACGAACTTAGACAAACGTTACAATGAGACTAACGTTTGTCTTTGTTCGAACCAATTTAGTCTCGTTAGTCTCATTCAATGGTTTGTCTAAGTTTGTCCTTGGAAAGAGACTAACTTGGGACAAACTTAGACAAACCATAGAATGAGACTAACGTTTGTCAATGTTCGTCCCAATTTAGTCTCGTTAGTCTTATTCTATGGTTTGTCTAAGTTCGTCCTTAGAAAGAGACTAACTTGGGATGAACTTAGACAAACCTTAGAATGAGACTAACGTTTGTCTTTGTTCGTCCCAATTTAGTCTCATTAGTCTCATTCTATGGTTTGTTTAAGTTCGTCCTTAGAAAGAGACTAACTTGGGACGAACTTAGACAAACCTTATAATGAGACTAACGTTTGTCTTTGTTCGTCCCAAGTTAGTTTCGTTAGTCTCATTCTATAGTTTGTCTAAGTTCGTCCTTAGAAAGAGACTAACTTGGGCCGAACATAGACAAACCTTAGAATGAGACTACCGTTTGTCTTTGTTCGTCCCAAGTTAGTTTCGTTAGTCTCATTCTAAGGTTTGTCTAAGTTCGTCCTTAGAAAGAGACTAACTTGGGACGCACTTAGACAAACCTAAGAATGAGACTAACGTTTGTCTTTGTTCGTCCCAAGTTAGTCTCGTTAGTCTCATTCTATGGTTTGTCTAAGTTCATCCTTAAAAAGAGACTAACTTGGGACGAACTTAGACAAACCTTAGAATGAGACTAACGTTTGTCTTGGTTCGTCCCAACTAAGTCTCGTTAGTCTCATTCTATGGTTTTTCTAAGTTCGTCCTTAGAAAGATACTAACTTGGGACGAACTTAGACAAACCGTAGAATGAGACTAACCTTTGTGTTTGTTCGTCCCAAGTTAGTCTCGTTAGTCTCATTCTATGGGTTGTCTAAGTTCGTCCTTAGAAAGAGACTAACTTGGGACAAACTTAGACAAACCTTAAAATGAGACTAACGTTTGTCTTTGTTCGTCCCAACTAAGTCTCGTTAGTCTCATTCTATGGTTTGTCTAAGTTCGTCCTTAGAAAGAGACTAACTTGGGACGAACTTTGACAAACCTTAGAGTGAGACTAACATTTGTCTTTGTTAGTCCCAAGTTAGTCTTATTCTATGGTTTGTCTAAGTTCGTCCTTAGAAAGAGACTAACTTGGGACAAACTTAGACAAACATTAGAATGAGACTAACGTTTGTCTTTGTTCGTCCCAACTAAGTCTCGTTTGTCTCATTCTATGGTTTGTCTAAGTTCGTCCTTAGAAAGAGACTAACTTGGGATGAACGTAGACAAACCATAGAATGAGACTAACGTTTGTCTTTGTTCGTCCCAAGTTAGTGTTGTTAGTATCATTCTAAGGTTTATCTAAGTTCGTCCTTAGAAAGAGACTAACTTGGGACGAACTTAGCCAAACCTTACAATGAGACTAACGTTTGTTTTTGTTCGGCCCAAGTTAGTCTCGTTAGTCTCATTCTATGGTTTGTCTAAGTTCGTCCTTAGAAAAAGACTAACTTGGGATGAACTTAGACAAACCTTAGAATGAAACTAACGTTTGTCTTTGTTCGTCCCAACTTAATCTCGTTAGTCTCATTCTATGGTTTGTCTAAGTTCGTCCTTAGAAAGTGACTAACTTGGGACGAACTTAGACAAACGTTACAATGAGACTAACGTTTGTCTTTGTTTGTCCCAATTTACTCTCGTTATTCTCTTTCTATGGTTTGTCTAAGTTTGTCCTTAGAAAGAGACTAACTTGGGACGAACTTAGACAAACCTTAGAATGAGACTAACGTTTGTCTATGTTCGTCCCAAGTTAGTCTCGTTAGTCTCATTCTAAGGTTTGTCCAAGTTTGTCCTTAGAAAGAGACTAACTTGGGATGAACTTAGACAAACCTTAGAATGAGACTAACGTTTGTCTTTGTTCGTCCCAACTAAGTCTCGTTAGTCTCATTCTATGGTTTGTCTAAGTTCATCCTTAGAAAGAGACTAACTTGGGACAAACTTAGACAAACCTTAGAATGAGACTAACGTTTGTCTATGTTCGTCCCAAGTTAGTCTCGTTAGTCTCATTCTAAGGTTTGTCTAAGTTTGTCCTTAGAAAGAGACTAACTTGGGATGAACTTAGACAAACCTTAGAATGAGACTAACGTGTGTCTTTGTTCGTCCCAACTAAGTCTCGTTAGTCTCATTCTATGGTTTGTCTAAGTTCATCCTTAGAAAGAGACTAACTTGGGACAAACTTTGACAAACCTTAGAATGAGACTAACGTTTGTCTTTGTTCGTGCCAACTTAGTCTCTTTAGTCTCATTCTATGGTTTGTCTAAGTTCGTCCTTAGAAAGAGACTAACTTGGGACAAACTTAGACAAACCTTCAAATGAGACTAACGTTTGTCTTTGTTCGTCCCAACTTAGTCTCTTTAGTCTCATTCTATGGTTTGTCTAAGTTCGTCCTTAGAAAGAGACTAACTTGTGACGTACTTAGACAAACCTTAGAATGAGATTAACGTTTGTCTTTGTTCGTCCCAATTTAGTCTAGTTAGTCTCATTCTATGGTTTGTCTAAGTTCGTCCTTAGAAAGAGACTAACTTGGGACGAACATAGACAAACCTTAGAATGAGACTAACGTTTGTCTATGTTCGTCCCAAGTTAGTGTCGTTAGTCTCATTCTATGGGTTGTCTAAGTTTGTCATTAGAAAGTGACTAACTTGGGACGAACTTAGACAAACCTTTGAATGAGACTAACGTTTGTCTTTGTTCGTCCCAACTAAGTCTCGTTAGTCTCATTCTATGGTTTGTCTAAGTTCGTCCTTAGAAAGAGACTAACTTGGGACGCACTTAGACAAACCTAAGAATAAGACTAACGTTTGTCTTTGTTCGTCCCAAGTTAGTCTCATTCTATGGTTTGTCTAAGTTCGTCCTTAGAAAGAGACTAATTTGGGACGAACATGGACAAACCTTAGAATGAGACTAACGTTTGTCTTTGTTCGTCCCAACTAAGTCTCGTTAGTCTCATTCTATGGTTTGTCTAAGTTCGTCCTTAGAAAGAGACTAACTTGGGACGAACTTAGACAAACCTTAGAATGAGACTAACGTTTGTCTATGTTCGTCCCAAGTTAGTGTCGTTAGTCTCATTCTATGGCTTGTCTAAGTTTGTCCTTAGAAAGTGACTAACTTGGGACGAACTTAGACAAACCTTAGAATGGGACAAACGTTTGTCTTTGTTCGTCCCAACTAAGTCTCGTTAATCTCATTCTATGGTTTGTCTAAGTTCGTCCTTAGAAAGAGACTAACTTGGGACGCACTTAGACAAACCAAAGAATGAGGCTAACGTTTGTCTTTGTTCGTCCCAAGTTAGTCTCGTTAGTCTCATTTTATGGTTTGTCTAAGTTCGTCCATAGAAAGAGACTAACTTGGGATGAACTTTGACAAACCTTAGAATGAGACTAACATTTGTCTTTGTTCGTCCCAAGTTAGTCTCGTTAGTCTCATTCTATGGTTTGTCTAAGTTCGTCCTTAGAAAGAGACTAACTTGGGACGAACTTAGACAAACGTTACAATGAGACTAACGTTTGTCTTTGTTCGAACCCATTTAGTCTCGTTAGTCTCATTCAATGGTTTGTCTAAGTTTGTCCTTAGAAAGAGACTAACTTGGGACAAACTTAGACAAACCATAGAATGAGACTAACGTTTGTCAATGTTCGTCCCAAGTTAGTCTCGTTAGTCTCATTCTATGGTTTGTCTAAGTTCGTCCTTAGAAAGAGACTAACTTGGGATGAACTTAGACAAACCTTAGAATGAGACTAACGTTTGTCTATGTTCGTCCCAAGTTAGTCTCGTTAGTCTCATTCTAAGGTTTGTCTAAGTTTGTCCTTAGAAAGAGACTAACTTGGGATGAACTTAGACAAACCTTAGAATGAGACTAACGTTTGTCTTTGTTCGTCCCGACTAAGTCTCGTTAGTCTCATTCTATGGTTTGTCTAAGTTCGTCCTTAGAAAGAGACTAACTTGGGACAAACTTAGACAAACCTTAGAATGAGACTAACGTTTGTCTTTGTTCGTCCCAACTTAGTCTCTTTAGTCTCATTCTATGGTTTGTCTAAGTTCCTCCTTAGAAAGAGACTAACTTGGGACGAACTTAGACAAACCTTAGAATGAGATTAACGTTTGTAATTGTTCGTCCCAAGTTAGTCTCGTTAGTCTCATTCTATGGTTTGTCTAAGTTCATCCTTAGAAAGAGACTAACTTGGGACGATCTTAGACAAACCTTAGAATGAGACTAACGTTTGTCTTTGTTCGTCCCAAGTTAGTCTCGTTAGTCTCATTCTATGGTTTGTCTAAGTTTGTCCTTAGAAAGCGACTAACTTGGGACGCACTTAGACAAACCTAAGAATGAGACTAACGTTTGTCTTTGTTCTTCCCAAGTTAGTCTCGTTAGTCTCATTCTATGGTTTGTCTAAGTTCGTCCTTAGAAAGAGACTAACTTGGGACAAACTTAGACAAACCTTAGAATGAGACTAACGTTTGTCTTTGTTCGTCCCAACTAAGTCTCGTTAGTCTCATTCTATGGTTTGTCTAAGTTTGTCCTTAGAAAGAGACTAACTTGGGACGAACTTAGACAAACCTTAGAATGAGACTAACGTTTGTGTTTGTACGTCCCAAGTTAGTCTCGTTAGCCTCATTCTATGGTTTGTCTAAGTTCGTCCTTAGAAAGAGACTAACTTGGGACGAACTTAGATAAACGTTACAATGAGACTAACGTTTGTCTTTGTTCGTCCCAAGTTAGTCTCGTTAGTCTCATTTTATGGTTTGTCTAAGTTCGTCCATAGAAAGAGACTAACTTGGGGCGAACTTAGACAAACCTTAGAATGAGACTAACATTTGTCTTTGTTCGTCCCAAGTTAGTCTCGTTAGTCTCATTCTATGGTTTGTCTAAGTTCGTCCTTCGAAAGAGACTAACTTGGGACGAACTTAGACAAACGTTACAATGAGACTAACGTTTGTGTTTGTTCGAACCCATTTAGTCTCGTTAGTCTCATTCAATGGTTTGTCTAAGTTTATCCTTAGAAAGAGACTAACTTGGGACAAACTTAGACAAACCATAGAATGAGACTAACGTTTGTCAATGTTCGTCCCAATTTAGTCTCGTTAGTCTTATTCTATGGTTTGTCTAAGTTCGTCCTTAGAAAGAGACTAACTTGGGATGAACTTAGACAAACCTTAGAATGAGACTAACGTTTGTCTTTGTTCGTCCCAATTTAGTCTCATTAGTCTTATTCTATGGTTTGTTTAAGTTCGTCCTTAGAAAGAGACTAACTTGGGACGAACTTAGACAAACCTTAGAATGAGACTAACGTTTGTCTTTGTTCATCCCAAGTTAGTTTCGTTAGTCTCATTCTATGGTTTGTCTAAGTTCGTCCTTAGAAAGAGACTAACTTGGGCCGAACATAGACAAACCTTAGAATGAGACTACCGTTTGTCTTTGTTCGTCCCAAGTTAGTTTCGTTAGTCTCATTCTAAGGTTTGTCTAAGTTCGTCCTTAGAAAGAGACTAACTTGGGACGCACTTAGACAAACCTAAGAATGAGACTAACGTTTGTCTTTGTTCGTCCCAAGTTAGTCTCGTTAGTCTCATTCTATGGTTTGTCTAAGTTCGTCCTTAAAAAGAGACTAACTTGGGACGAACTTAGACAAACCTTAGAATGAGACTAACGTTTGTCTTGGTTCGTCCCAACTAAGTCTCGTTAGTCTCATTCTATGGTTTTTCTAAGTTCGTCCTTAGAAAGATACTAACTTGGGACGAACTTAGACAAACCGTAGAATGAGACTAACCTTTGTGTTTGTTCGTCCCAAGTTAGTCTCGTTAGTCTCATTCTATGGGTTGTCTAAGTTCGTCCTTAGAAAGAGACTAACTTGGGACAAACTTTGAGAAACCTTAAAATGAGACTAACGTTTGTCTTTGTTCGTCCCAACTAAGTCTCGTTAGTCTCATTCTATGGTTTGTCTAAGTTCGTCCTTAGAAAGAGACTAACTTGGGACGAACTTTGACAAACCTTAGAGTGAGACTAACATTTGTCTTTGTTAGTCCCAAGTTAGTCTTATTCTATGGTTTGTCTAAGTTCGTCCTTAGAAAGAGACTAACTTGGGACAAACTTAGACAAACATTAGAATGAGACTAACGTTTGTCTTTGTTCGTCCCAACTAAGTCTCGTTTGTCTCATTCTATGGTTTGTCTAAGTTCGTCCATAGAAAGAGACTAACTTGGGATGAACGTAGACAAACCATAGAATGAGACTAACGTTTGTCTTTGTTCGTCCCAAGTTAGTGTTGTTAGTATCATTCTAAGGTTTATCTAAGTTCGTCCTTAGAAAGAGACTAACTTTGGACGAACTTAGCCAAACCTTACAATGAGACTAACGTTTGTTTTTGTTCGGCCCAAGTTAGTCTCGTTAGTCTCATTCTATGGTTTGTCTAAGTTCGTCCTTAGAAAAAGACTAACTTGGGATGAACTTAGACAAACCTTAGAATGAAACTAACGTTTGTCTTTGTTCGTCCCAACTTAATCTCGTTAGTCTCATTCTATGGTTTGTCTAAGTTCGTCCTTAGAAAGTGACTAACTTGGGACGAACTTAGACAAACGTTACAATGAGACTAACGTTTGTCTTTGTTTGTCCCAATTTACTCTCGTTATTCTCTTTCTATGGTTTGTCTAAGTTTGTCCTTAGAAAGAGACTAACTTGGGACGAACTTAGACAAACCTTAGAATGAGACTAACGTTTGTCTATGTTCGTCCCAAGTTAGTCTCGTTAGTCTCATTCTAAGGTTTGTCCAAGTTTGTCCTTAGAAAGAGACTAACTTGGGATGAACTTAGACAAACCTTAGAATGAGACTAACGTTTGTCTTTGTTCGTCCCAACTAAGTCTCGTTAGTCTCATTCTATGGTTTGTCTAAGTTCATCCTTAGAAAGAGACTAACTTGGGACAAACTTAGACAAACCTTAGAATGAGACTAACGTTTGTCTATGTTCGTCCCAAGTTAGTCTCGTTAGTCTCATTCTAAGGTTTGTCTAAGTTTGTCCTTAGAAAGAGACTAACTTGGGATGAACTTAGACAAACCTTAGAATGAGACTAACGTGTGTCTTTGTTCGTCCCAACTAAGTCTCGTTAGTCTCATTCTATGGTTTGTCTAAGTTCTTCCTTAGAAAGAGACTAACTTGGGACAAACTTTGACAAACCTTAGAATGAGACTAACGTTTGTCTTTGTTCGTGCCAACTTAGTCTCTTTAGTCTCATTCTATGGTTTGTCTAAGTTCGTCCTTAGAAAGAGACTAACTTGGGACAAACTTAGACAAACCTTCAAATGAGACTAACGTTTGTCTTTGTTCGTCCCAACTTAGTCTCTTTAGTCTCATTCTATGGTTTGTCTAAGTTCGTCCTTAGAAAGAGACTAACTTGTGACGTACTTAGACAAACCTTAGAATGAGATTAACGTTTGTCTTTGTTCGTCCCAATTTAGTCTCGTTAGTCTCATTCTATGGTTTGTCTAAGTTCGTCCTTAGAAAGAGACTAACTTGGGACGAACATAGACAAACCTTAGAATGAGACTAACGTTTGTCTATGTTCGTCCCAAGTTAGTGTCGTTAGTCTCATTCTATGGTTTGTCTAAGTTTGTCATTAGAAAGTGACTAACTTGGGACAAACTTAGACAAACATTAGAATGAGACTAACGTTTGTCTTTGTTCGTCCCAACTAAGTCTCGTTTGTCTCATTCTATGGTTTGTCTAAGTTCGTCCTTAGAAAGAGACTAACTTGGGATGAACGTAGACAAACCATAGAATGAGACTAACGTTTGTCTTTGTTCGTCCCAAGTTAGTCTCATTCTATGGTTTGTCTAAGTTCGTCCTTAGAAAGAGACTAATTTGGGACGAACATAGACAAACCTTAGAATGAGACTAACGTTTGTCTTTGTTCGTCCCAACTAAGTCTCGTTAGTCTCATTCTATGGTTTGTCTAAGTTCGTCCTTAGAAAGAGACTAACTTGGGACGAACTTAGACAAACCTTAGAATGAGACTAACGTTTGTCTATGTTCGTCCAAAGTTAGTGTCGTTAGTCTCATTCTATGGCTTGTCTAAGTTTGTCCTTAGAAAGTGACTAACATGGGACGAACTTAGACAAACCTTAGAATGGGACTAACGTTTGTCTTTGTTCGTCCCAACTAAGTCTCGTTAATCTCATTCTATGGTTTGTCTAAGTTCGTCCTTAGAAAGAGACTAACTTGGGACGCACTTAGACAAACCAAAGAATGAGGCTAACGTTTGTCTTTGTTCGTCCCAAGTTAGTCTCGTTAGTCTCATTTTATGGTTTGTCTAAGTTCGTCCATAGAAAGAGACTAACTTGGGACGAACTTTGACAAACCTTAGAATGAGACTAACATTTGTCTTTGTTCGTCCCAAGTTAGTCTCGTTAGTCTCATTCTATGGTTTGTCTAAGTTCGTCCTTAGAAAGAGACTAACTTGGGACGAACTTAGACAAACGTTACAATGAGACTAACGTTTGTCTTTGTTCGAACCCATTTAGTCTCGTTAGTCTCATTCAATGGTTTGTCTAAGTTTGTCCTTAGAAAGAGACTAACTTGGGACAAACTTAGACAAACCATAGAATGAGACTGACGTTTGTCAATGTTCGTCCCAAGTTAGTCTCGTTAGTCTCATTCTATGGTTTGTCTAAGTTCGTCCTTAGAAAGAGACTAACTTGGGATGAACTTAGACAAACCTTAGAATGAGACTAACGTTTGTCTATGTTCGTCCCAAGTTAGTCTCGTTAGTCTCATTCTAAGGTTTGTCTAAGTTTGTCCTTAGAAAGAGACTAACTTGGGATGAACTTAGACAAACCTTAGAATGAGACTAACGTTTGTCTTTGTTCGTCCCGACTAAGTCTCGTTAGTCTCATTCTATGGTTTGTCTAAGTTCGTCCTTAGAAAGAGACTAACTTGGGACAAACTTAGACAAACCTTAGAATGAGACTAACGTTTGTCTTTGTTCGTCCCAACTTAGTCTCTTTAGTCTCATTCTATGGTTTGTCTAAGTTCGTCCTTAGAAAGAGACTAACTTGGGACGAACTTAGACAAACCTTAGAATGAGATTAACGTTTGTAATTGTTCGTCCCAAGTTAGTCTCGTTAGTCTCATTCTATGGTTTGTCTAAGTTCATCCTTAGAAAGAGACTAACTTGGGACGATCTTAGACAAACCTTAGAATGAGACTAACGTTTGTCTTTGTTCGTCCCAAGTTAGTCTCGTTAGTCTCATTCTATGGTTTGTCTAAGTTCGTCCTTAGAAAGCGACTAACTTGGGACGCACTTAGACAAACCTAAGAATGAGACTAACGTTTGTCTTTGTTCTTCCCAAGTTAGTCTCGTTAGTCTCATTCTAGGGTTTGTCTAAGTTCGTCCTTAGAAAGAGACTAACTTGGGACAAACTTAGACAAACCTTAGAATGAGACTAACGTTTGTCTTTGTTCGTCCCAACTAAGTCTCGTTAGTCTCATTCTATGGTTTGTCTAAGTTTGTCCTTAGAAAGAGACTAACTTGGGACGAACTTAGACAAACCTTAGAATGAGACTAACGTTTGTGTTTGTACGTCCCAAGTTAGTCTCGTTAGCCTCATTCTATGGTTTGTCTAAGTTCGTCCTTAGAAAGAGACTAACTTGGGACGAACTTAGATAAACGTTACAATGAGACTAACGTTTGTCTTTGTTCGTCCCAAGTTAGTCTCGTTAGTCTCATTTTATGGTTTGTCTAAGTTCGTCCATAGAAAGAGACTAACTTGGGGCGAACTTAGACAAACCTTAGAATGAGACTAACATTTGTCTTTGTTCGTCCCAAGTTAGTCTCGTTAGTCTCATTCTATGGTTTGTCTAAGTTCGTCCTTCGAAAGAGACTAACTTGGGACGAACTTAGACAAACGTTACAATGAGACTAACGTTTGTGTTTGTTCGAACCCATTTAGTCTCGTTAGTCTCATTCAATGGTTTGTCTAAGTTTGTCCTTAGAAAGAGACTAACTTGGGACAAACTTAGACAAACCATAGAATGAGACTAACGTTTGTCAATGTTCGTCCCAATTTAGTCTCGTTAGTCTTATTCTATGGTTTGTCTAAGTTCGTCCTTAGAAAGAGACTAACTTGGGATGAACTTAGACAAACCTTAGAATGAGACTAACGTTTGTCTTTGTTCGTCCCAATTTAGTCTCATTAGTCTTATTCTATGGTTTGTTTAAGTTCGTCCTTAGAAAGAGACTAACTTGGGACGAACTTAGACAAACCTTAGAATGAGACTAACGTTTGTCTTTGTTCGTCCCAAGTTAGTTTCGTTAGTCTCATTCTATGGTTTGTCTAAGTTCGTCCTTAGAAAGAGACTAACTTGGTCCGAACATAGACAAACCTTAGAATGAGACTACCGTTTGTCTTTGTTCGTCCCAAGTTAGTTTCGTTAGTCTCATTCTAAGGTTTGTCTAAGTTCGTCCTTAGAAAGAGACTAACTTGGGACGCACTTAGACAAACCTAAGAATGAGACTAACGTTTGTCTTTGTTCGTCCCAAGTTAGTCTCGTTAGTCTCATTCTATGGTTTGTCTAAGTTCGTCCTTAAAAAGAGACTAACTTGGGACGAACTTAGACAAACCTTAGAATGAGACTAACGTTTGTCTTGGTTCGTCCCAACTAAGTCTCGTTAGTCTCATTCTATGGTTTTTCTAAGTTCGTCCTTAGAAAGATACTAACTTGGGACGAACTTAGACAAACCGTAGAATGAGACTAACCTTTGTGTTTGTTCGTCCCAAGTTAGTCTCGTTAGTCTCATTCTATGGGTTGTCTAAGTTCGTCCTTAGAAAGAGACTAACTTGGGACAAACTTTGAGAAACCTTAAAATGAGACTAACGTTTGTCTTTGTTCGTCCCAACTAAGTCTCGTTAGTCTCATTCTATGGTTTGTCTAAGTTCGTCCTTAGAAAGAGACTAACTTGGGACGAACTTTGACAAACCTTAGAGTGAGACTAACATTTGTCTTTGTTAGTCCCAAGTTAGTCTTATTCTATGGTTTGTCTAAGTTCGTCCTTAGAAAGAGACTAACTTGGGACAAACTTAGACAAACATTAGAATGAGACTAACGTTTGTCTTTGTTCGTCCCAACTAAGTCTCGTTTGTCTCATTCTATGGTTTGTCTAAGTTCGTCCTTAGAAAGAGACTAACTTGGGATGAACGTAGACAAACCATAGAATGAGACTAACGTTTGTCTTTGTTCGTCCCAAGTTAGTGTTGTTAGTATCATTCTAAGGTTTATCTAAGTTCGTCCTTAGAAAGAGACTAACTTTGGACGAACTTAGCCAAACCTTACAATGAGACTAACGTTTGTTTTTGTTCGGCCCAAGTTAGTCTCGTTAGTCTCATTCTATGGTTTGTCTAAGTTCGTCCTTAGAAAAAGACTAACTTGGGATGAACTTAGACAAACCTTAGAATGAAACTAACGTTTGTCTTTGTTCGTCCCAACTTAATCTCGTTAGTCTCATTCTATGGTTTGTCTAAGTTCGTCCTTAGAAAGTGACTAACTTGGGACGAACTTAGACAAACGTTACAATGAGACTAACGTTTGTCTTTGTTTGTCCCAATTTACTCTCGTTATTCTCTTTCTATGGTTTGTCTAAGTTTGTCCTTAGAAAGAGACTAACTTGGGACGAACTTAGACAAACCTTAGAATGAGACTAACGTTTGTCTATGTTCGTCCCAAGTTAGTCTCGTTAGTCTCATTCTAAGGTTTGTCCAAGTTTGTCCTTAGAAAGAGACTAACTTGGGATGAACTTAGACAAACCTTAGAATGAGACTAACGTTTGTCTTTGTTCGTCCCAACTAAGTCTCGTTAGTCTCATTCTATGGTTTGTCTAAGTTCATCCTTAGAAAGAGACTAACTTGGGACAAACTTAGACAAACCTTAGAATGAGACTAACGTTTGTCTATGTTCGTCCCAAGTTAGTCTCGTTAGTCTCATTCTAAGGTTTGTCTAAGTTTGTCCTTAGAAAGAGACTAACTTGGGATGAACTTAGACAAACCTTAGAATGAGACTAACGTGTGTCTTTGTTCGTCCCAACTAAGTCTCGTTAGTCTCATTCTATGGTTTGTCTAAGTTCATCCTTAGAAAGAGACTAACTTGGGACAAACTTTGACAAACCTTAGAATGAGACTAACGTTTGTCTTTGTTCGTGCCAACTTAGTCTCTTTAGTCTCATTCTATGGTTTGTCTAAGTTCGTCCTTAGAAAGAGACTAACTTGGGACAAACTTAGACAAACCTTCAAATGAGACTAACGTTTGTCTTTGTTCGTCCCAACTTAGTCTCTTTAGTCTCATTCTATGGTTTGTCTAAGTTCGTCCTTAGAAAGAGACTAACTTGTGACGTACTTAGACAAACCTTAGAATGAGATTAACGTTTGTCTTTGTTCGTCCCAATTTAGTCTCGTTAGTCTCATTCTATGGTTTGTCTAAGTTCGTCCTTAGAAAGAGACTAACTTGGGACGAACATAGACAAACCTTAGAATGAGACTAACGTTTGTCTATGTTCGTCCCAAGTTAGTGTCGTTAGTCTCATTCTATGGTTTGTCTAAGTTTGTCATTAGAAAGTGACTAACTTGGGACGAACTTAGACAAACCTTTGAATGAGACTAACGTTTGTCTTTGTTCGTCCCAACTAAGTCTCGTTAGTCTCATTCTATGGTTTGTCTAAGTTCGTCCTTAGAAAGAGACTAACTTGGGACGCACTTAGACAAACCTAAGAATAAGACTAACGTTTGTCTTTGTTCGTCCCAAGTTAGTCTCATTAGTCTCATTCTATGGTTTGTCTAAGTTCGTCCTTAGAAAGAGACTAATTTGGGACGAACATAGACAAACCTTAGAATGAGACTAACGTTTGTCTTTGTTCGTCCTAACTAAGTCTCGTTAGTCTCATTCTATGGTTTGTCTAAGTTCGTCCTTAGAAAGAGACTAACTTGGGACGAACTTAGACAAACCTTAGAATGAGACTAACGTTTGTCTATGTTCGTCCCAAGTTAGTGTCGTTAGTCTCATTCTATGGTTTGTCTAAGTTTGTCCTTAGAAAGTGACTAACTTGGGACGAACTTAGACAAACCTTAGAATGGGACTAACGTTTGTCTTTGTTCGTCCCAACTAAGTCTCGTTAATCTCATTCTATGGTTTGTCTAAGTTCGTCCTTAGAAAGAGACTAACTTGGGACGCACTTAGACAAACCAAAGAATGAGACTAACGTTTGTCTTTGTTCGTCCCAAGTTACTCTCATTAGTCTCATTCTATGGTTTGTCTAAGTTCGTCCTTAGAAAGAGACTAACTTGGGACGAACATAGACAAACCTTAGAATGAGACTAACGTTTGTCTTTGTTCGTCCCAACTAAGTCTCGTTAGTCTCATTCTATGGTTTGTCTAAGTTCGTCCTTAGAAAGAGACTTACTTGGGACGAACTTAGACAAACCTTAGAATGAGTCTAACGTTTGTTTTTGTTCGTCCCAACTTAGTCTTGTTAGTCTCATTCTATGATTTGTCTAAGTTCATCCTTAGAAAGAGACTAACTTGGGACGAACTTGGACAAATGTTACAATGAGACTAACGTTTGTCTTTGTTTGTCCTAATTTAGTCTCGTTAGTCTCATTCTATGGTTTGTGTTCGTCCTTAGAAAGAGACTAGCTTGGGACGAACTTAGACAAACCTTAGAATGAGACTAAAGTTTGTCTGTGCTAGTCCCAAGTTAGTCTCGTTAGTCTCATTTTAAGGTTTGTCTAAGTTCGTCCTTAGAAAGAGACTAACTTGGGACAAACTTAGACAAACCTTAGAATGAGACTAACGTTTGTCTTTGTTCGTCCCAATTTAGTCTCGTTAGTCTCATTGTATGGTTTGTCTAAGTTCGTCCTTAGAAAGAGACTAACTTGGGACGAACTTAGACAAACCTTAGAATGAGACTAACGTTTGTCTTTGTTCGTCCCAAGTTAGTCTCGTTAGTCTCATTCTATGGGTTGTCTAAGTTCGTCCTTAGAAAGCGACTAACTTGGGACGCACTTAGACAAACCTAAGAATGAGACTAACGTTTGTCTTTGTTCGTCCCAAGTTAGTCTCGTTAGTCTCATTCTATGGTTTGTCTAAGTTCGCCCTTAGAAAGAGACTAACTTGGGACAAACTTAGACAAACCTTAGAATGAGACTAACTTTTGTCTTTGTTCGTCCCAACTAAGTCTCGTTAGTCTCATTCTATGGTTTGTCTAAGTTCGTCCTTAGAAAGAGACTAACTTGGGAGGAACTTAGACAAACCTTAGAATGAGACTAACATTTGTCTTTGTTCGTCCCAAGTTAGTCTCGTTAGTCTCATTCTATGGTTTGTCTAAGTTCGTCCTTAGAAAGAGACCAACTTGGGAGGAACTTAGACAAACCTTAGAATGAGACTAACGTGTGTCTTTGTTCGTCCCAAGTTTGTCTCGTTAGTCTCATTCTATGGTTTGTCTAAGTTCGTCCTTAGAAAGCGACAAACTTGGGACGCACTTAGACAAACCTAAGAATGAGACTAACGTTTGTCTTTGTTCGTCCCAAGTTAGTCTCGTTAGTCTCATTCTATGGTTTGTCTAAGTTCGTCCTTAGAAAGAGACTAACTAGGGACAAACTTAGACAAACCTTAGAATGAGACTAACGTTTGTCTTTGTTCGTCCCAACTAAGTGTCGTTAGTCTCGTTCTATGGTTTGTCTAAGTTCGTCCTTAGAAAGAGACTAACTTGGGACGAACTTAGACAAACCTTAGAATCAGACTAACGTTTGTGTTTGTTCGTCCCAAGTTAGTCTCGTTAGTCTCATTCTATGGTTTGGCTAAGTTCGTCCTTAAAAAGAGACTAACTTGGGACGAACTTGGACAAACGTTACAATGAGACTAACGTTTGTCTTTGTTTGTCCTAATTTAGTCTCGTTAGTCTCATTGTATGGTTTGTCTAAGTTCGTCCTTAGAAAGAGACTAACTTGGGACGAACTTAGACAAACCTCAGAATGAGACTAACGTTTGTCTTTGTTCGTCCCAAGTTAGTCTCGTTAGTCTCATTCTATGGCTTGTCTA
This sequence comes from Rhodiola kirilowii, assembly GCA_033675215.1. Lineage (NCBI taxonomy): Eukaryota > Viridiplantae > Streptophyta > Magnoliopsida > Saxifragales > Crassulaceae > Rhodiola > Rhodiola kirilowii. The sequence goes on from JAUCNB010000016.1 coordinate 2,000,537, forward strand.
AGTTCGTCCTTAGAAAGCGACTAACTTGGGACGCACTTAGACAAACCTAAGAATGAGACTAACGTTTGTCTTTGTTCGTCCCAAGTTAGTCTCGTTAGTCTCATTCTATGGTTTGTCTAAGTTCGTCCTTAGAAAGAGACTAACTTGGGACAAACTTAGACAAACCTTAGAATGAGACTAACTAACGGTTAGTGAGATTTGGGATGCTCGGCATCTAATGATTATTCTTGATTCGGAGGAAGATGCCAATACTGTTCTTACGTCGCCTCTCCGCAAGGTAGGGCACGCAATGTTTCGACTTTTTCGGTATTCTTCTTATTATAGTCCCAAGAGGGAGTCCTCCATTACTACAAAATGGGTTAGATTACCAGGTATCCATCCTGGCTTTGTCACTCGTAATTATGTGGCTAGTATCGTGAACTCCTTTGGTTGTTTTCTTGATTTGGATGAGAGATCGAAGGCTTGTGCCACTCTTAGATATGTTAGAGCTTGTGTGGAACTTGATGTATGTACCCCTATTCCGGAGGAAGTTAGGATTTCTCTTTCGGATGGGAGAGTTTTCTGGCAAAAAATAGAAGTGGAAGGCAATATGGCCTATTGCTCTTACTGTAAAGTTCATGGGCATGATTTATCGATGTGTAATAAGAAACATGGTTCCAAACATGATCCAAAGGAGCAGATCAATATGGCTGTTATGAAGGAGCATAATCCCATGGGAATTACTATCCCGAATAGTGCTGCGGCTCAAGTTAGTAAGCCAGATGAATGGGTGCAAATCAAGAATAATTTGCCTGTTATGAAGGAGCATGATCCTATAGAGATGTCTATCCAGAATAATGCTACGGTTCAAGAGAATGAGAATACGGGCAATAGCAAACAAGATGAATGGGTGCAAGTCAATAAGAAAAAGAAGGCTAGGAAGGCCCGAAAGAAGAATATTGCTGAAAGTATCCAGGAAGTAAGTATGGGGCAGGTGCAAGGGAGTGTTTTGCAATTGACTGATACACAAGTAGCTCTCCCTTGTGAGAGTTTTGTTGCTATGGCTAGTGAAGAGGTTCAAGAGGAGACTCCAATTAATCCTAAGTCGGATGTGGTGGTATCTTTTGAGAATGACAAGGAGGTTGGAGATTTGAATATGGCCGTCCCTAAAGCAGCTCCTGACCTCGAGGACAAGCTAGATGAGATAACAATGAGTTATGAATGCGTGTTTCCATATCTTATGATCTCCAAGGAAGACAGGGCCAGATTCCAGAAAGCCATATCGCTAGCTCCTAGCATTCAAATTAAGCCAATTCTTAAGCGCTCCGAGAATGGTGCTGATTCGCCTCAATCGAATCGCAAGGTCACTTTTAGCGGTTAATGGGATTGGCCTAGTCTAGTACTGTTTTGTTTCCTTGTTTGTTCGTTTTTCTTTGTTTGGGCTTTGTCCCCGTAATAAATTTCCTTTAAAAAAAAACTAAGTCTCGTTAGTCTCATTCTATGGGTTGTCTAAGTTCGTCCTTAGAAAGAGACTAACTTGGGAGGAACTTAGACAAACCTTAGAATGAGACTAACGTTTGTCTTTGTTCGTCCCAAGTTAGTCTCGTTAGTCTCATTCTATGGTTTGTCTAAGTTCGTCCTTAGAAAGAGACTAACTTGGGAGGAACTTAGACAAACCTTAGAATGAGACTAACGTTTGTCTTTGTTCGTCCCAAGTTAGTCTCATTAGTCTCATTCTATGGTTTGTCTAAGTTCGTCCTTAGAAAGCGACTAACTTGGGACGCACTTAGACAAACCTAAGAATGAGACTAACGTTTGTCTTTGTTCGTCCCAAGTTAGTCTCGTTAGTCTCATTCTATGGTTTGTCTAAGTTCGTCCTTAGAAAGAGACTAACTTGGGACAGACTTAGACAAACCTTAGAATGAGACTAACGTTTGTCTTTGTTCGTCCCAACTAAGTCTCGTTAGTCTCATTCTATGGTTTGTCTAAGTTCGTCCTTAGAAAGAGACTAACTTGGGACGAACGTAGACAAACCTTAGAATGAGACTAACGTTTGTGTTTGTTCGTCCCAAGTTAGTATCGTTAGTCTCATTCTATGGTTTTTCTAAGTTCGTCCTTAGAAAGAGACTAACTTGGGACGAACTTAGATAAACGTTACAATGACACTAACGTTTGTCTTTGTTCGTCCCAAGTTAGTCTCGTTAGTCTCATTTTATGGTTTGTCTAAGTTCGTCCATAGAAAGAGACTAACTTGGGACGAACTTAGACAAACCTTAGAATGAGACTAACATTTGTCTTTGTTCGTCCCAAGTTAGTCTCGTTAGTCTCATTCTATGGTTTGTCTAAGTTCGTCCTTAGAAAGAGACTAACTTGGGACGAACTTAGACAAACGTTACAATGAGACTAACGTTTGTCTTTGTTCGTCCCCATTTAGTCTCGTTAGTCTCATTCAATGGTTTGTCTAAGTTCGTCCTTAGAAAGAGACTAACTTGGGACGAACTTAGACAAACCATAGAATGAGACTAACGTTTGTCAATGTTCGTCCCAAGTTAGTCTCGTTAGTCTCATTCTATGGTTTGTCTAAGTTCGTCCTTAGAAAGAGACTAACTTGGGATGAACTTCGACAACCCTTAGAATGAGACTGACGTTTGTCTTTGTTCGTCCCAAGTTAGTCTCATTAGTCTCATTCTATGGTTTGTTTAAGTTCGTCCTTAGAAAGAGACTAACTTGGGACGAACTTAGACAACCCTTAGAATAAGACTAACGTTTGTCTTTGTTCGTCCCTAGTTAGTTTCGTTAGTCTCATTCTATGGTTTGTCTAAGTTCGTCCTTAGAAAGAGACTAACTTGGGACGAACATAGACAAACCTTAGAATGAGACTAACGTTTGTCTTTGTTCAACCCAAGTTAGTTTCGTTAGTCTCATTCTAAGGTTTGTCTAAGTTCGTCCTTAGAAAGAGACTAACTTGGGCTGCACTTAGACAAACCTAAGAATGAGACTAACGTTTGTCTTTGTTCGTCCCAAATTAGTCTCGTTAGTCTCATTCTACGGTTTGTCTAAGTTCGTCCTTAGAAAGAGACTAACTTGGGACGAACTTAGACAAACCTTAGAATGAGACTAACGTTTGTCTTTGTTCGTCCCAACTAAGTCTCGTTAGTCTCATTCTATGGTTTGTCTAAGTTCGTCCTTAGAAAGATACTAACTTGGGGCGAACCTAGACAAACCGTAGAATGAGACTAACCTTTGTGTTTGTTCGTCCAAAGTTAGTCTCGTTAGTCTCATTCTATGGGTTTTCTAAGTTCGTCCTTAGAAAGAGACTAACTTGGGACAAACTTAAACAAACCTTAAAATGAGACTAACGTTTGTCTTTGTTCGTCCCAACTAAGTCTCGTTAGTCTCATTCTATGGTTTGTCTAAGTTCGTCCTCAGAAAGAGACTAACTTGGGACGAACTTAGACAAACCTTAGAATGAGACTAACATTTGTCTTTGTTAGTCCCAAGTTAGTCTTATTCTATGGTTTGTCTAAGTTCGTCCTTAGAAAGAGACTAACTTGGGACAAACTTAGACAAACCTTAGAATGAGACTAACGTTTGTCTTTGTTCGTCCCAACTAAGTCTCGTTAGTTTCATTCTATGGTTTGTCTAAGTTCGTCCTTAGAAAGAGACTAACTTGGGATGAACTAAGACAAACCATATAATGAGACTAACGTTTGTCTTTGTTCGTCCCAAGTTAGTGTTGTTAGTCTCATTCCAAGGTTTATCTAAGTTAGTCGTTAGAAAGAGACTAACTTGGGACGAACTTAGACAAACCTTAGAATGAGACTAACGTTTGTCTTTGTTCGTCCCAAGTTAGTCTCGTTAGTCTCATTTTAAGGTTTGTCTAAGTTCGTCATTAGAAAGAGACTAGCTTGGGATGAACTTAGACAATCCTTAGAATGAGACTAACGTTTGTCTTTGTTCGTCCCATGTTAGTCTTGTTAGTCTCATTTTAATGTTTGTCTAAGTTCGTCATTAGAAAGAGACTAGCTTGGGACGAACTTAGACAATCCTTAGAATGAGACTAACGTTTGTCTTTGTTCGTCCCAAGTTAGTCTCGTTAGTCTCATTTTAAGGTTTGTCTATGTTCGTCCTTAGAAAGAGACTAACTTGGGACGAACTTAGACAAACCTTAGAATGAGACTAACGTTTGTCTTTGTTCGTCCCAAGTTAGTCTCGTTAGTCTCATTTTAAGGTTTGTCTAAGTTCGTCATTAGAAAGAGACTAGCTTGGGACGAACTTAGACAATCCTTAGAATGAGACTAACGTTTGTCTTTGTTCGTCCCAAGTTAGTCTCGTTAGTCTCATTTTAAGGTTTGTCTAAGTTCATCCTTAGAAAGAGACTAACTTGGGACGAACTTAGACAAACCTTAGAATGAGACTAACGTTTGTCTTTGTTCGTCCCAAGTTAGTCTCGTTAGTCTCATTTTAAGGTTTGTCTAAGTTCGTCCTTAGAAAGAGACTAACTTGGGACGAACTTAGACAAACCTTAGAAAGAGACTAACGTTTGTCTTTGTTCGTCCGAAGTTAGTCTCGTTAGTCTCATTCTATGGTTTGTCTAAGTTTGTCCTTAGAAAGAGACTAACTTGGGACGAACTCAGACAGTCCTTTGAATGAGACTAACGTTTGTATTTGTTCATCCCAAGTTAGTCTCGTTAGTCTCATTTTGTGTAGTCTCATTCTAAGGTTTGTCTAAGTTCGTCCTTAGAAAGAGACTAACTTGGGACGAACTTAGACAAACCTTAGAATGAGACTAACGTTTGTCCTTGTTCGTCCCAAGTTAGTCTCGTTAGTCTCATTTTAAGGTTTGTCTTAGTTCGTCCTTAGAAAGAGACTAACTTGGGACGAAATTTGATGGACCAAAGTTATACGAGTCAGAAACACAGTAAAACCCCCTTAATTAGACTGTTTGTCTATCTAACGTCTACGTGTTAGTCCCGATATATTTTCACAGAGCATTTTAGAGACTGAAGTGAAAACACGCTAAGGAGAGGATTTTAAGCTGAAAAGATAACAAGAGTCAATCCAAGGTCAAGATCATATGCCGACTGAAGAAATATCAAGGATCCAGACGTTGAATTGACCAGAACAAATTAATCAGAAGAATCAGGAGTGGAGTCAAGACAGCCCGGAGAAGAAACACATTGACAGTTTTGTGAAAAGACTGCACAAAACTGTACAAATCTCACATTGGACAAGGATGACCGGCCACTTGAAGAAGTGGTGGCCAAGGGAGGAGCTCCTCCTCCTTGGCCACCGCCTACCGGCGGCTTGGGGTGGTGGTGACCGGCGGCTTTTGCCCCTCCTCCACATGTCACCACCACCTTCCTCCTCCTCTCCTTCCTCCACATGTGGCCATCTCCTCCCTTGATTTCTTCCTCCAATCAAAATGCAACACTTGTAGCCATCTCCTCCTCCTCCCATGGCTATATAAGGAGGCCTCCTCCTCCTCATTTCACACACCAATTCTCAAATTCACTTCTCTCTCTAGAAGTTGTAATATTTGTAATGTTGTAATTTTGCTTTGGAAATAAAGAAAAGCTCCCTTGGCGCTTCAACGGTTGTAAGTTTCTCTTAGTATTAATTTATTTAACTGTTGTCTTTAATTTCCTTAGTATAATGTTTAGCGCGATGAATAGTAGCTAAACTAGTAGTTCGGTTTAAGGGGCGCACTTGTATTATAAAATGTTTTAAGACTATTAAACTTAGTGTCTAGTCTAAGTATTCAAAACTTATTCTATGTGCCATATATTAAGTCAGAACGTCCATGGTTGAGGGGACGCTTGGAATGGCAAAGCTCACCATGGGGGTTCGTAAACTTGTACGGATAAGTGGATGCTTGGAATGGCAAAGCTTATCTGAGAAGTTTGACTCATCCTAAACACCATTTGGTTGATCGGGAATGATTGATCAAATGGATGCACATAGGCTAATATAACTGGGAATGGAGTATTAGTCTAAATAGAGTAAGTGTTCTACGTCCTTGGAATAGGCTAGACAGTGTACGCAAATCGAGTGCTTGGAATGGCCTTGATACACCGTTTGAATACTTAGGAGAGTCACTAAAGGTCAATGATAAACAGGATATAATACAAGTCCCCTGAAACCGAACATTTCTCTTAATCATTAAAATAGTAATTTACTTTCCAGTGTTAAAATCAACCAACCAACCAATCAATCAATCAAAATAGCTGGTAGCTTTAAAACCAACCAACCGACCTTAAACACGCTCCCACGCTGCGTAATCCCCCCGAAGAACAATTATTCCCCTAGTTCCCTTGGGTTCGACCCCTACTTACCAAGTACTACCCAGTAGTATAGTTGCGAGTAGCTGACTATTATAAATTTATTTGCACAATCGCTTTGACGACAAGCGGTTCTGTCAAAATTAGACAAACCTTAGAATGAGACTAACGTTTGTCTTTGTTCTTCCCAAGTTTGTCACGTTAGTCTCATTTTAAGGTTTGTCTATGTTCGTCCTTAGAAAGAGACTAACTTGGGACGAACTTAAACAAACCTTAGAATGAGACTAACGTTTGTCTTTGTTCGTCCAAAGTTAGTCTCGTTAGTCTCATTCTATGGTTTGTCTAAGTTCGTCCTTAGAAAGAGACTAACTTGGGACGAACTTAGACAAACCTTAGAATGAGACTAACGTTTGTCTTTGTTCGTCCCAAGTCAGTCTCGTTAGTCTAATTCTATGGTTTGTCTAAGTTCGTCCTTAGAAAGAGACTATCTTGGGACGAACTTAGACAAACCTTAGAATGAGACTAACGTTTGTCTTTGTTCGTCCCAAGTTAGTATCGTTAGTCTCATTCTATGGTTTGTCTAAGTTCGTCCTTAGAAAGAGACTAACTTGGGACGAACTTAGACAAACCTTAGAATGAGACTAACGTTTGTCTTTGTTCGTCCAAAGTTAGTCTCGTTAGTCTCATTCTATGGGTTGTCTAAGTTCGTCCTTAGAAAGAGACTAACTTTGGACGAACTTAGACAAACTTTAGAATGAAACTAACGTTTTTCTTTGTTCGTCCCAAGTTAGTATCGTTAGTCTCATTCTATGGTTTGTCTAAGTTTGTCCTTAGAAAGAGACTAACTTGGGACGAACTTAGACAAACCTTAGAATGAGACTAACGTTTGTCTTTGTTTGTCCCAAGTTAGTCTCGTTAGTCTCATTTTAAGGTTTGTCTAAGTTCGTCCTTTGAAAGAGACTAACTTGGGACGAACTTAGACAAACCTTAAAATGAGACTAACATTTGTCTTTGTTCATCCCAAGTTAGTCTCGTTCAATGGTTTGTCTAAGTTCGTCCTTAGAAAGAGACTAACTTGGGACGAACTTAGACAAACCTTAGAATATGACTAACGTTTGTCTATGTTCGTCCCAAGTTAGTCTCGTTAGTCTCATTCTATGGTTCGTCTCAGTTCGTCCTTAGAAAGAGACTAACTTGGGACGAACTTAGACAAACCTTAGAATGAAACTAACATTTGTCTTTGTTCGTCCCAAGTTAGTCTCGTTAGTTTCATTTTAAGGTTTGGCTAAGTTCATCCTTAGAAAGAGACTAACTTGGGACGAACGTGGACAACTTTAGAATGAGACTAACTTTTGTCTTGGTTCGTCCCAAGTTAGTTTCGTTAGTCTTATTCTATGGTTTGTCTTAGTTCGTCCTTAGAAAGAGACTAACTTGGGACGAACTTAGACAAACCTTAGAATGAGACTAACGTTTGTCTTTGTTCTTCCCAAGTTTGTCACGTTAGTCTCATTTTAAGGTTTGTCTATGTTCGTCCTTAGAAAGAGACTAACTTGGGACGAACTTAGACAAACCTTAGAATGAGACTAATGTTTGTCTTTGTTCGTCCAAAGTTAGTCTCGTTAGTCTCATTCTATGGTTTGTCTAAGTTCGTCCTTAGAAAGAGACTAACTTGGGACGAACTTCGACAAACCTTAGAATGAGACTAACGTTTGTCTTTGTTCGTCCAAAGTTAGTCTCGTTAGTCTAATTCTATGGTTTGTCTAAGTTCGTCCTTAGAAAGAGACTATCTTGGGACGAACTTAGACAAACCTTAGAATGAGACTAATGTTTGTCATTGTTCGTCCCAAGTTAGTATCGTTAGTCTCATTTTATGGTTTGTCTAAGTTCATCCTTAGAAAGAAACTAACTTGGGACGAACTAAGACAAACCTTTGAATGAGACTAACGTTTGTCTTTGTTCGTCCCAAGTTAGTCTTGTTATTCTCGTTCTATGGTTTGTCTAAGTTCGTCCTTAGAAAGAGACTAACTTGGGACGAACTTAGACAAACCTTAGAATGAGACTAACGTTTGTCTTTGTTCGTTCCAAGTTAGTCTCGTTAGTCTCATTTTAAGGTTTGTCAAAGTTCATCCTTAGAAAGAGACTAACTTGGGACGAACTTAGACAAACCTTAGAATGAGACTAACGTTTGTCTTTGTTCGTTCCAAGTTAGTCTCGTTAGTCTCATTTTAAGGTTTGTCAAAGTTCGTCCTTAGAAAGAGACTAACTTGGGACAAACTTAGACAAACCTTAGAATGAAACTAACATTTGTCTTTGTTCGTCCCAAGTTAGTCTCGTTAGTTTCATTTTAAGGTTTGGCTAAGTTCATCCTTAGAAAGAGACTAACTTGGGACGAATGTGGACAAACTTTAGAATGAGACTAACGTTTGTCTTGGTTCATCCCAAGTTAGTCTCGTTAGTCTTATTCTATGGTTTGTCTTAGTTCGTCCTTAGAAAGAGACTAACTTGGGACGAACTTAGACAAACTTTAGAATGACACTAACGTTTGTCTTTGTTCGTCCCCAGTTAGCCACGTTAGTCTCATTTTAAGGTTTGTCTATGTTCGTCTTTAGAAAGAGACTAACTTGGGACGAACTTAGACAAACCTTAGAATGAGACTAACGTTTGTCTTTGTTCGTACAAAGTTAGTCTCGTTAGTCTCATTCTCTGGTTTGTCTAAGTTCGTCCTTAGAAAGAGACTAACTTGGGATGAACTTAGACAAACCTTAGAATGAGACTAACGTTTGTCTTTGTTCGTCCCATGTTAGTCTCGTTAGTCTAATTCTATGGTTTGTTTAAGTTCGTCCTTAGAAAGAGACTAACTTGGGATGAACTTAGACAAACCTTAGAATGAGACTAACGTTTGTCTTTGTTCGTCCCAAGTTAGTATCGTTAGTCTCATTCTATGGTTTGTCTAAGTTCGTCCTTAGAAAGAGACTAACTTGGGACGAACTTAGACAAACCTTAGAATGAGACTAACGTTTGTCTTTGTTCGTCCCATGTTAGTCTCGTTAGTCTCATTTTAAGGTTTGTCTAAGTTCGTTTTTTGAAAGAGACTAACTTGGGACGAACTTAGACAAACCTTAGACTGAGACTAACATTTGTTTTTGTTCATCCCAAGTTAGTCTCGTTCAATGGTTTGTCTAAGTTCGTCCTTAGAAAGAGACTAACTTGGGACGAACTTAGACAAACCTTAGAATGAGACTAACGTTTGTCTTTGTTCGTCCCAAGTTAGTCTCGTTAGTCTCGTTTTAAGGTTTGTCTAAGTTCGTTTTTTGAAAGAGACTAACTTGGGACGAACTTAGACAAACCTTAGAATGAGACTAACATTTGTTTTTATTCATCCCAAGTTAGTCTCGTTCAATGGTTTGTCTAAGTTCGTCCTTAGAAAGAGACTAACTTGGGACGAACTTAGACAAACCTTAGAATGAGACTAACGTTTGTCTTTGTTCGTCCCAAGTTAGTCTCGTTTGTCTCGTTTTAAGGTTTGTCTAAGTTCATCCTTTGAAAGAGACTAACTTGGGATGAACTTAGACAAACTTTAGAATGAGACTAACGTTTGTCTTGGTTCGTCCCAAGTTAGTTTCGTTAGTCTCATTCTATGGTTTGTCTAAGTTCGTCCTTAGAAAGAGACTAACTTGGGACAAACTTAGACAAACCTTAGAATGAGACTATAGTTTGTCTTTGTTAGGCCCAAGTTAGTCTCGTTAGTCTCATTCTATGGTTTTGCTAAGTTTGTCTTTAGAAAGAGACTAACTTGGGACGAACTTAGACAAACTTAAGAATGAGACTAACGTTTGTCTTGGTTCGTCCCAAGTTAGTCTCGTTAGTCTAATTCTATGGTTTGTCTAGGTTCGTCCTTAGAAAGAGACTAACTTGGGAAGAACTTAGACAAACCTTAGAATGAGACTAACGATTGTTTTTGTTCGCCCAAGTTAGTCACGTTAGTCTCATTTTAAGGTTTGTCTATGTTCGTCCTTAGAAAGAGACAAACTTGGGACGAACTTAGACAAACCTTAGTAGGAGACTAACGTTTGTCTTTGTTCGTCCCAAGTTAGTCTCGTTAGTCTCATTCTATGGTTTGTCTAAGTTCATCCTTAGAAAGAGACTACCTTGGGACGAACTTAGACAAACCTTAGAATGAGACTAATGTTTGTCTTTGTTCGTCCCAAGTTAGCCTCGTTTGTCTCGTTTTAAGGTTTGTCTAAGTTCGTCCTTAGAAAGAGACTAACTTGGAATGAACTTAGACAAACCTTAGAATGAAACTAACATTTGTCTTTATTCGTCCCAAGTTAGTCTCGTTAGTTGTAACCATTTAAAAAAAAGAGTTGTACTTAACTTGAAAAAAAAAGTTAATCTCGTTAGTTTCATTTTAAGGTTTGTCTAAGTTCGTCCTTAGAAAGAGACTAACTTGGGATGAACGTGGACAAACTTTAGAATGAGACTAACGTTTGTCTTGGTTCGTCCCAAGTTAGTCTCGTTAGTCTCATTCTATTGTTTGGCTATGTTCGTCCTTAGAAAGAGACTAACTTGGGACGAACTTAGACAAACCTTAGAATGAGACTAACGTTTGTCTTTGTTCATCCCCAGTTAGCCACGTTAGTCTCATTTTAAGGTTTGTCTATGTTCGTCTTTAGAAAGAGACTAACTTGGGACGAACTTAGACAAACCTTAGAATGAGACTAACGTTTGTCTTTGTTCGTCCAAAGTTAGTCTCGTTAGTCTCATTCTATGGTTTGTCTAAGTTCGTCCTTAGAAAGAGACTAACTTGGGATGAACTTAGACAAACCTTAGAATGAGACTAACGTTTGTCTTTGTTCGTCCCATGTTAGTCTCGTTAGTCTAATTCTATGGTTTGTTTAAGTTCGTCCTTAGAAAGAGACTAACTTGGGACGAACTTAGACAAAACTTAGAATGAGACTAACGTTTGTCTTTGTTCGTCCCAAGTTAGTATCGTTATTCTCATTCTATGGTTTGTCTAAGTTCCTCCTTAGAAAGAAACTAACTTGGGACGAAATTAGACAAACCTTAGAATGAGACTAACGTTTGTCTTTGTTCGTCCCAAGTTAGTCTCGTTAGTCTCATTTTAAGGTTTGTCTAAGTTCGTTTTTTAAAAGAGACTAACTTGGGACGAACTTAGACAAACCTTAGAATGAGACTAACATTTGTTTTTGTTCATCCCAAGTTAGTCTCGTTCAATGGTTTGTCTAAGTTCGTCCTTAGAAAGAGACTAACATGGGACGAACTTAGACAAACCTTAGAATGAGACTAACGTTTGTCTTTGTTCGTCCCAAGTTAGTCTCGTTAGTCTCGTTTTAAGGTTTGTCTAAGTTCGTTTTTTGAAAGAGACTAACTTGGGACGAACTTAGACAAACCTTAGAATGAGACTAACATTTGTTTTTATTCATCCCAAGTTAGTCTCGTTCAATGGTTTGTCTAAGTTCGTCCTTAGAAAGAGACTAACTTGGGACAAACTTAGTCAAACCTTAGAATGAGACTAACGTTTGTCTTTGTTCGTCCCAAGTTAGTCTCATTTGTCTCGTTTTAAGGTTTGTCTAAGTTCGTCCTTTGAAAGAGACTAACTTGGGATGAACTTAGACAAACTTTAGAATGAGACTAACGTTTGTCTTGGTTCGTCCCAAGTTAGTTTCGTTAGTCTCATTCTATGGTTTGTCTAAGTTCGTCCTTAGAAAGAGACTAACTTGGGACAAACTTAGACAAACCTTAGAATGAGACTAACGTTTGTCTTTGTTCATCCCAAGTTAGTCTCGTTAGTCTCATTATATGGTTTATCTTTGTTCGTCCCAAGTTAGTTTCGTTAGTCTCATTCTAAGGTTTGTCTAAGTTCGTCCTTAGAAAGAGATTAACTTGGGACGAACTTAGACAAACGTTAGAATGAGACTAACGTTTTTCTTTGTTAGTCCCAAGTTAGTCTCGTTAGTCTCATTCTATGGGTTGTCTAAGTTTGTCCTTAAAAAGAGACTAACTTAGGACTAACTTAAACAAACCTTAGAATGAGACTAACGTTTGTCTTTGTTCGTCCCAAGTTAGTCACGTTAGTCTCATTTTAAGGTTTGTCTATATTCGTCCTTAGAAAGAGACTAACTTGGGACGAACTTAGACAAACCTTAGAATGAGCCTAACGTTAGTCTTTATTCGTCCCAAGTTAGTCACGTTAGTCTCATTCTATGGTTTTGCTAAGTTTGTCCTTAGAAAGAGACTAACTTGGGACGAACTTAGACAAACTTAAGAATGAGACTAACGTTTGTCTTAGTTCGTCCCAATTTAGTCTCGTTAGTCTAATTCTATGGTTTGTCTAGGTTCGTCCTTAGAAAGAGACTTACTTGGGACGAACTTAGACAAACCTTAGAATGAGACTAACGTTTGTCTTTGTTCGTCCCAAGTTAGTCTCGTTAGTCTCGTTTTAAGGTTTGTCTAAGTTCGTTTTTTGAAAGAGACTAACTTGGGACGAACTTAGACAAACCTTAGAATGAGACTAACATTTGTTTTTAAACATCCCAAGTTAGTCTCGTTCAATGGTTTGTCTAAGTTCGTCCTTAGAAAGAGACTAACTTGGGACGAACTTAGACAAACCTTAGAATGAGACTAACGTTTGTCTTTGTTCGTCCCAAGTTAGTCTCGTTTGTCTCGTTTTAAGGTTTGTCTATGTTCGTCCTTTGAAAGAGAGTAACTTGGGATGAACTTAGACAAACTTTAGAATGAGACTAACGTTTGTCTTGGTTTGTCCCAAGTTAGTTTCGTTAGTCTCATTCTATGGTTTGTCTAAGTTCGTCCTTAGAAAGAGACTAACTTGGGACAAACTTAGATAAACCTTAGAATGAGACTAACGTTTGTCTTTGTTCGTCCCAAGTTAGTCTCGTTAGTCTCATTCTATTGTTTATCTTTGTTCGTCCCAAGTTAGTCTCGTTAGTTTCATTCTAAGGTTTGTCTAAGTTCGTCCTTAGAAAGAGACTAACTTGGGACGAACTTAGACAAACCATAGAATGAGACTAACGTTTTTCTTTGTTAGTCCCAAGTTAGTCTCGTTAGTCTCATTCTATGGTTTGTCTAAGTTTGTCCTTAAAAAGAGACTAACTTAGGACTAAGTTAGACAAACCTTAGAATGAGACTAACGTTTGTCTTTGTTCGTCCCAAGTTAGTCACGTTAGTCTCATTTTAAGGTTTGTCTATATTCGTCCTTAGAAAGAGACTAACTTGGGACGAACTTAGACAAACCTTTGAATGAGACTAACGTTTGTCTTTGTTCGTCCCAAGTTAGTCTCGTTATTCTCGTTCTATGGTTTGTCTAAGTTCATCCTTAGAAAGAGACTAACTGGGGACGAACTTAGACAAACCTTAGAATGAGACTAACGTTTGTCTTTGTTCGTTCCAAGTTAGTCTCGTTAGTCTCATTTTAAGGTTTGTCAAAGTTCGTCCTTAGAAAGAGACTAACTTGGGACGAACTTAGACAAACCTTAGAATGAGACTAACGTTTGTCTTTGTTCGTCCCAAGTTAGTCTTGTTAGTCTCATTCTATGGTTAGTCTCAGTTCGTCCTTAGAAAGAGACTAACTTGGGACGAACTTAGACAAACCTTAGACTGAAACTAACATTTGTCTTTGTTCGTCCCAAGTTAGTCTCGTTAGTTTCATTTTAAGGTTTGGCTAAGTTCATCCTTAAAAAGAGACTAACTTGGGACGAATGTGGACAAACTTTAGAATGAGACTAACGTTTGTCTTGGTTCATCCCAAGTTAGTCTCGTTAGTCTTATTCTATGGTTTGTCTTAGTTCGTCCTTAGAAAGAGACTAACTTGGGACGAACTTAGACAAACCTTAGAATGACACTAACGTTTGTCTTTGTTCGTCCCCAGTTAGCCACGTTAGTCTCATTTTAAGGTTTGTCTATGTTCGTCTTTAGAAAGAGACTAACTTGGGACAAACTTAGACAAACCTTAGAATGAGACTAACGTTTGTCTTTGTTCGTCCCAAGTTAGTCTCGTTAGTCTAATTCTATGGTTTGTTTAAGTTCGTCCTTAGAAAGAGACTAACTTGGGACGAACTTAGACAAACCTTAGAATGAGACTAACGTTTGTCTTTGTTCGTCCCAAGTTAGTATCGTTAGTCTCATTCTATGGTTTGTCTAAGTTCGTCCTTAGAAAGAGACTAACTTGGGACGAACTTAGACAAACCTTAGAATGAGACTAACGTTTGTCTTTGTTCGTCCCAAGTTAGTCTCGTTAGTCTCATTTTAAGGTTTGTCTAAGTTCGTTTTTTGAAAGAGACTAACTTGGGATGAACTTTGACAAACCTTAGAATGAGACTAACATTTGTTTTTGTTCATCCCAAGTTCGTCTCGTTCAATGGTTTGTCTAAGTTCGTCCTTAGAAAGAGACTAACTTGGGATGAACTTAGACAAACCTTAGAATGAGACTAACGTTTGTCTTTGTTCGTCCCAAGTTAGTCTCGTTAGTCTCGTTTTAAGGTTTGTCTAAGTTCGTTTTTTGAAAGAGACTAACTTGGGACGAACTTAGACAAACCTTAGAATGAGACTAACATTTGTTTTTATTCATCCCAAGTTAGTCTCGTTCAATGGTTTGTCTAAGTTCGTCCTTAGAAAGAGACTAACTTGGGACGAACTTAGACAAACCTTAGTATGAGACTAACGTTTGTCTTTGTTCGTCCCAAGTTAGTCTCGTTTGTCTCGTTTTAAGGTTTGTCTAAGTTCGTCCTTTGAAAGAGACTAACTTGGGATGAACTTAGACAAACTTTAGAATGAGACTAACGTTTGTCTTGGTTCGTCCCAAGTTAGTTTCGTTAGTCTCATTCTATGGTTTGTCTAAGTTCGTCCTTAGAAAGAGACTAACTTGGGACAAACTTAGACAAACCTTAGAATGAGACTAACGTTTGTCTTTGTTCATCCCAAGTTAGTCTCGTTAGTCTCATTCTATGGTTTATCTTTGTTCGTCCCAAGTTAGTTTCGTTAGTGTCATTCTAAGGTTTGTCTAAGTTCGTCCTTAGAAAGAGATTAACTTGGGACGAACTTAGACAAACGTTAGAATGAGACTAACGTTTTTCTTTGTTAGTCCCAAGTTAGTCTCGTTAGTCTCATTCGATGGGTTGTCTAAGTTTGTCCTTAAAAAGAGACAAACTTAGGACTAACTTAGACAAACCTTAGAATGAGACTAACGTTTGTCTTTGTTCGTCCCAAGTTAGTCTCGTTAGTCTCATTTTAAGGTTTGTCTATATTCGTCCTTAGAAAGAGACTAACTTGGGACGAACTTAGACAAACCTTAGAATGAGCCTAACGTTAGTCTTTATTCGTCCCAAGTTAGTCACGTTAGTCTCATTCTATGGTTTTGCTAAGTTTGTCCTTAGAAAGAGACTAGCTTGGGACGAACTTAGACAAACTTAAGAATGAGACTAATGTTTGTCTTAGTTCGTCCCAATTTAGTCTCGTTAGTCTAATTCTATGGTTTGTCTAGGTTCGTCCTTAGAAAGAGACTAACTTGGGACGAACTTAGACAAACCTTAGAATGAGACTAACGATTGTCTTTGTTCGCCCAAGTTAGTCACGTTAGTCTCATTTTAAGGTTTGTCTATGTTCGTCCTTTGAAAGAGACTAACTTGGGACGAACTTAGACAAACCTTAGAAGGAGACTAACGTTTGTCTTTGTTCGTCCCAAGTTAGTCTCGTTAGTCTCATTCTATGGTTTGTCTAAGTTCATCCTTAGAAAGAGACTACCTTGGGACGAACTTAGACAAACCTTAGAATGAGACTAACGTTTGTCTTTGTTCGTCCCAAGTTAGTCTCGTTTGTCTCGTTTTAAGGTTTGTCTAAGTTCGTCCTTAGAAAGAGACTAACTTGGAATGAACTTAGACAAACCTTAGAATGAAACTAACATTTGTCTTTGTTCGTCCCAAGTTAGTCTCGTTAGTTGTAACCATTCAAAAAAAAGAGTTGTACTTAACTTGAAAAAAAATAGTTAATCTCGTTAGTTTCATTTTAAGGTTTGTCTAAGTTCGTCCTTAGAAAGAGACTAACTTGGGACGAACGTGGACAAACTTTAGAATGAGACTAACGTTTGTCTTGGTTCGTCCCAAGTTAGTCTCGTTAGTCTCATTCTATTGTTTGGCTAAGTTCGTCCTTACAAAGAGACTAACTTGGGACGAACTTAGACAAACCTTAGAACGAGACTAACGCTTGTCTTTGTTCGTCCCCAGTTAGCCACGTTAGTCTCATTTTAAGGGTTGTCTATGTTCGTCTTTAGAAAGAGACTAACTTGGGACGAACTTAGACAAACCTTAAAATGAGACTAACGTTTGTCTTTGTTCGTCCAAAGTTAGTCTCGTTAGTCTCATTCTATGGTTTGTCTAAGTTCGTCCTTAGAAAGAGACTAACTTGGGATGAACTTAGACAAACCTTAGAATGAGACTAACGTTTGTCTTTGTTCGTCCCATGTTAGTCTCGTTAGTCTAATTCTATGGTTTGTTTAAATTCGCCCTTAGAAAGAGACTAACTTGGGACGAACTTAGACAAACCTTAGAATGAGACTAACGTTTGTCTTTGTTCGTCCCAAATTAGTATCGTTAGTCTCATTCTATGGTTTGTCTAAGTTCCTCCTTAGAAAGAGACTAACTTGGGACGAACTTAGACAAACCTTAGAATGAGACTAATGTTTGTCTTTGTTCGTCCCAAGTTAGTCTCGTTAGTCTCATTTTAAGGTTTGTCTAAGTTCGTTTTTTGAAAGAGACTAACTTGGGACGAACTTAGACAAACCTTAGAATTAGACTAACATTTGTTTTTGTTCATCCCAAGTTAGTCTCGTTCAATGGTTTGTCTAAGTTTGTCCTTAGAAAGCGACTAACTTGGGACGAACTTAGACAAACCTTAGAATGAGACTAACGTTTGTCTTTGTTCGTCCCAAGTTAGTCTCGTTAGTCTCATTTTAAGGTTCGTCTATGTTCGTCCTTAGAAAGAGACTAACTTGGGATGAACGTAGACAAACCTTAGAATGAGACTAACGTTTGTCTTTGTTCGTCCCAAGTTAGTCTCGTTAGTCTCGTTTTAAGGTTTGTCTAAGTTTGTTTTTTGAAAGAGACTAACTTGGGACGAACTTAGACAAACCTTAGAATGAGACTAACATTTGTTTTTATTCATCCCAAGTTAGTCTCGTTCAATGGTTTGTCTAAGTTCGTCCTTAGAAAGAGACTAACTTGGGACGAACTTAGACAAACCGTAGTATGAGACTAACGTTTGTCTTTGTTCGTCCCAAGTTAGTCTCGTTTGTCTCGTTTTAAGGTTTGTCTAAGTTCGTCCTTTGAAAGAGACTAACTTGGGATGAACTTAGACAAACTTTAGAATGAGACTAACGTTTGTCTTGGTTCGTCCCAAGTTAGTTTCGTTAGTCTCATTCTATGGTTTGTCTAAGTTCGTCCTTAGAAAGAGACTAACTTGGGACAAACTTAGACAAACCTTAGAATGAGACTAACGTTTGTCTTTGTTCATCCCAAGTTAGTCTCGTTAGTCTCATTCTATGGTTTATCTTTGTTCGTCCCAAGTTAGTTTCGTTAGTCTCATTCTAAGGTTTGTCTTAGTTCGTCCTTAGAAAGAGATTAACTTGGGACGAACTTAGACAAACGTTAGAATGAGACTAACGTTTTTCTTTGTTAGTCCCAAGTTAGTCTCGTTAGTCTCATTCTATGGGTTGACTAAGTTTGTCCTTAAAAAGAGACTAACTTAGGACTAACTTAGACAAACCTTAGAATGAGACTAACGTTTGTCTTTGTTCGTCCCAAGTTAGTCTCATTTTAAGGTTTGTCTATATTCGTCCTTAGAAAGAGACTAACTTGGGACGAACTTAGACAAACCTTAGAATGAGCCTAACGTTAGTCTTTATTCGTCCCAAGTTAGTCACGTTAGTCTCATTCTATGGTTTTGCTAAGTTTGTCCTTAGAAAGAGACTAACTTGGGACGAACTTAGACAAACTTAAGAATGAGACTAACGTTTGTCTTAGTTCGTCCCAATTTAGTCTCGTTAGTCTAATTCTATGGTTTGTCTAGGTTCGTCCTTAGAAAGAGACTAACTTGGGACGAACTTAGACAAACCTTAGAATGAGACTAACGATTGTCTTTGTTCGCCCAAGTTAGTCACGTTAGTCTCATTTTAAGGTTTGTCTATGTTCGTCCTTTGAAAGAGACTAACTTGGGACGAACTTAGACAAACGTTAGAAGGAGACTAACAGTTGTCTTTGTTCGTCCCAAGTTAGTCTCGTTAGTCTCATTCTATGGTTTGTCTAAGTTCATCCTTAGAAAGAGACTACCTTGGGACGAACTTAGACAAACCTTAGAATGAGACTAACGTTTGTCTTTGTTCGTCCCAAGTTAGTCTCGTTTGTCTCGTTTTAAGGTTTGTCTAAGTTCGTCCTTAGAAAGAGACTAACTTGGAATGAACTTAGACAAACCTTAGAATGAAACTAACATTTGTCTTTGTTCGTCCCAAGTTAGTCTCGTTAGTTGTAACCATTCAAAAAAAAGAGTTGTACTTAACTTGAAAAAAAAAAGTTAATCTCGTTAGTTTCATTTTAAGGTTTGTCTAAGTTCGTCCTTAGAAAGAGACTAACTTGGGACGAACGTGGACAAACTTTAGAATGAGACTAACGTTTGTCTTGGTTCGTCCCAAGTTAGTCTCGTTAGTCTCATTCTATTGTTTGGCTAAGTTCGTCCTTAGAAAGAGACTAACTTGGGACGAACTTAGACAAACCTTAGAACGAGACTAACGTTTGTCTTTGTTCGTCCCCTGTTAGCCACGTTAGTCTCATTTTAAGGTTTGTCTATGTTCGTCTTTAGAAAGAGACTAACTTGGGACGAACTTAGACAAACCTTAAAATGAGACTAACGTTTGTCTTTGTTCGTCCAAAGTTAGTCTCGTTAGTCTCATTCTATGGTTTGTCTAGGTTCGTCCTTAGAAAGAGACTAACTTGGGATGAACTTAGACAAACCTTAGAATGAGACTAACGTTTGTCTTTGTTCGTCCCATGTTAGTGTCGTTAGTCTAATTCTATGGTTTGTTTAAGTTCGTCCTTAGAAAGAGACTAACTTGGGACGAACTTAGACAAACCTTAGAATGAGACTAACGTTTGTCTTTGTTCGTCCCAAATTAGTATCGTTAGTCTCATTCTATGGTTTGTCTAAGTTCCTCCTTAGAAAGAGACTAACTTGGGACGAACTTAGACAAACCTTAGAATGAGACTAATGTTTGTCTTTGTTCGTCCCAAGTTAGTCTCGTTAGTCTCATTTTAAGGTTTGTCTAAGTTCGTTTTTTGAAAGAGACTAACTTGGGACGAACTTAGACAAACCTTAGAATGAGACTAACATTTGTTTTTGTTCATCCCAAGTTAGTCTCGTTCAATGGTTTGTCTAAGTTCGTCCTTAGAAAGCGACTAACTTGGGACGAACTTAGACAAACCTTAGAATGAGACTAACGTTTGTCTTTGTTCGTCCCAAGTTAGTCTCGTTAGTCTCATTTTAAGGTTCGTCTATGTTCGTCCTTAGAAAGAGACTAACTTGGGATGAACTTAGACAAACCTTAGAATGAGACTAACGTTTGTCTTTGTTCGTCCCAAGTTAGTCTCGTTAATCTCGTTTTAAGGTTTGTCTAAGTTCGTTTTTTGAAAGAGACTAACTTGGGACGAACTTAGACAAACCTTAGAATGAGACTAACATTTGTTTTATTCATCCCAAGTTAGTCTCGTTCAATGGTTTGTCTAAGTTCGTCCATAGAAAGAGACTAACTTGGGACGAACTTAGACAAACCTTAGAATGAGACTAACGTTTGTCTTTGTTCGTCCCAAGTTAGTCTCATTTGTCTCGTTTTAAGGTTTGTCTAAGTTCGTCCTTTGAAAGAGACTAACTTGGGATGAACTTAGACAAACTTTAGAATGAGACTAACGTTTGTCTTGGTTCGTCCCAAGTTAGTTTCGTTAGTCTCATTCTATGGTTTGTCTAAGTTCGTCCTTAGAAAGAGACTAACTTGGGACAAACTTAGACAAACCTTAGAATGAGACTAACGTTTGTCTTTGTTCATCCCAAGTTAGTCTCGTTAGTCTCATTCTATGGTTTATCTTTGTTCGTCCCAAGTTAGTTTCGTTAGTCTCATTCTAAGGTTTGTCTAAGTTCGTCCTTAGAAAGAGATTAACTTGGGACGAACTTAGACAAACGTTAGAATGAGACTAACGTTTTTCTTTGTTAGTCCCAAGTTAGTCTCGTTAGTCTCATTCTATGGGTTGTCTAAGTTTGTCCTTAAAAAGAGACTAACTTAGGACTAACTTAAACAAACCTTAGAATGAGACTAACGTTTGTCTTTGTTCGTCCCAAGTTAGTCACGTTAGTCTCATTTTAAGGTTTGTCTATATTCGTCCTTAGAAAGAGACTAACTTGGGACGAACTTAGACAAACCTTAGAATGAGCCTAACGTTAGTCTTTATTCGTCCCAAGTTAGTCACGTTAGTCTCATTCTATGGTTTTGCTAAGTTTGTCCTTAGAAAGAGACTAACTTGGGACGAACTTAGACAAACTTAAGAATGAGACTAACGTTTGTCTTAGTTCGTCCCAATTTAGTCTCGTTAGTCTAATTCTATGGTTTGTCTAGGTTCGTCCTTAGAAAGAGACTTACTTGGGACGAACTTAGACAAACCTTAGAATGAGACTAACGATTGTCTTTGTTCGCCCAAGTTAGTCACTTTAGTCTCATTTTAAGGTTTGTCTATGTTCGTCCTTTGAAAGAGACTAACTTGGGACGAACTTAGACAAACCTTAGAAGGAGACTAACGTTTGTCTTTGTTCGTCCCAAGTTAGTCTCGTTAGTCTCATTCTGTGGTTTGTCTAAGTTCATCCTTAGAAAGAGACTACCTTGGGACGAACTTAGACAAACCTTAGAATGAGACTAACGTTTGTCTTTGTTCGTCCCAAGTTAGTCTCGTTTGTCTCGTTTTAAGGTTTGTCTAAGTTCGTCCTTAGAAAGAGACTAACTTGGGACGAACGTGGACAAACTTTAGAATGAGATTAACGTTTGTCTTGGTTCGTCCCAAGTTAGTCTCGTTAGTCTCATTCTATTGTTTGGCTAAGTTCGTCCTTAGAAAGAGACTAACTTGGGACGAACTTAGACAAACCTTAGAACGAGACTAACGTTTGTCTTTGTTCGTCCCCAGTTAGCCACGTTAGTCTCATTTTAAGGTTTGTCTATGTTCGTCTTTAGAAAGAGACAAACTTGGGACGAACTTAGACAAAACTTAAAATGAAACTAACGTTTGTCTTTGTTCGTCCAAAGTTAGTCTCGTTAGTCTCATTCTATGGTTTGTCTAAGTTCGTCCTTAGAAAGAGACTAACTTGGGATGAACTTAGACAAACCTTAGAATGAGACTAACGTTTGTCTTTGTTCGTCCCATGTTAGTCTCGTTAGTCTAATTCTATGGTTTGTTTAAGTTCGTCCTTAGAAAGAGACTAACTTGGGACGAACTTAGACGAACCTTAGAATGAGACTAACGTTTGTCTTTGTTCGTCCCAAATTAGTATCGTTAGTCTCATTCTATGGTTTGTCTAAATTCCTCCTTAGAAAGAGACTAACTTGGGACGAACTTAGACAAACCTTAGAATGAGACTAACGTTTGTCTTTGTTCGTCCCAAGTTAGTCTCGTTAGTCTCATTTTAAGGTTTGTCTAAGTTCGTTTTTTGAAAGAGACTAACTTGGGACGAACTTAGACAAACCTTAGAATGAGACTAACATTTGTTTTTGTTCATCCCAAGTTAGTCTTGTTCAATGGTTTGTCTAAGTTCGTCCTTAGAAAGCGACTAACTTGGGACGAACTTAGACAAACCTTAGAATGAGACTAACGTTTGTCTTTGTTCGTCCCAAGTTAGTCTCGTTAGTCTCGTTTTAAGGTTTGTCTAAGTTCGTTTTTTGAAAGAGACTAACTTGGGACGAACTTAGACAAACCTTAGAATGAGACTAACATTTGTTTTTATTCATCCCAAGTTAGTCTCGTTCAATGGTTTGTCTAAGTTCGTCCTTAGAAAGAGACTAACTTGGACGAACTTAGACAAACCTTAGAATGAGACTAACGTTTGTCTTTGTTCGTCCCAAGTTAGTCTCGTTTGTCTCGTTTTAAGGTTTGTCTATGTTCGTCCTTTGAAAGAGAGTAACTTGGGATGAACTTAGACAAACTTTAGAATGAGACTAACGTTTGTCTTGGTTTGTCCCAAGTTAGTTTCATTAGTCTCATTCTATGGTTTGTCTAAGTTCGTCCTTAGAAAGAGACTAACTTGGGACAAACTTAGATAAACCTTAGAACGAGACTAACGTTTGTCTTTGTTCGTCCCAAGTTAGTCTCGTTAGTCTCATTCTATTGTTTATCTTTGTTCGTCCCAAGTTAGTCTCGTTAGTGTCATTCTAAGGTTTGTCTAAGTTCGTCCTTAGAAAGAGACTAACTTGGGACGAACTTAGACAAACCATAGAATGAGACTAACGTTTTTCTTTGTTAGTCCCAAGTTAGTCTCGTTAGTCTCATTCTATGGTTTGTCTAAGTTTGTCCTTAAAAAGAGACTAACTTAGGACTAAGTTAGACAAACCTTAGAATGAGACTAACGTTTGTCTTTGTTCGTCCCAAGTTAGTCACGTTAGTCTCATTTTAAGGTTTGTCTATATTCATCCTTAGAAAGAGACTAACTGGGGACGAACTTAGACAAACCTTAGAATGAGACTAACGTTTGTCTTTGTTCGTTCCAAGTTAGTCTCGTTAGTCTCATTTTAAGGTTTGTCAAAGTTCGTCCTTAGAAAGAGACTAACTTGGGACGAACTTAGACAAACCTTAGAATGAGACTAACGTTTGTCTTTGTTCGTCCCAAGTTAGTCTTGTTAGTCTCATTCTATGGTTAGTCTCAGTTCGTCCTTAGAAAGAGACTAACTTGGGACGAACTTAGACAAACCTTAGACTGAAACTAACATTTGTCTTTGTTCGTCCCAAGTTAGTCTCGTTAGTTTCATTTTAAGGTTTGGCTAAGTTCATCCTTAAAAAGAGACTAACTTGGGACGAATGTGGACAAACTTTAGAATGAGACTAACGTTTGTCTTGGTTCATCCTAAGTTAGTCTCGTTAGTCTTATTCTATGGTTTGTCTTAGTTCGTCCTTAGAAAGAGACTAACTTGGGACGAACTTAGACAAACCTTAGAATGACACTAACGTTTGTCTTTGTTCGTCCCCAGTTAGCCACGTTAGTCTCATTTTAAGGTTTGTCTATGTTCGTCTTTAGAAAGAGACTAACTTGGGACAAACTTAGACAAACCTTAGAATGAGACTAACGTTTGTCTTTGTTCGTCCCAAGTTAGTCACGTTAGTCTAATTCTATGGTTTGTTTAAGTTCGTCCTTAGAAAGAGACTAACTTGGGACGAACTTAGACAAACCTTAGAATGAGACTAACGTTTGTCTTTGTTCGTCCCAAGTTAGTATCGTTAGTCTCATTCTATGGTTTGTCTAAGTTCGTCCTTAGAAAGAGACAAACTTGGGGCGAACTTAGACAAACCTTAGAATGAGACTAACGTTTGTCTTTGTTCGTCCCAAGTTAGTCTCGTTAGTCTCATTTTAAGGTTTGTCTAAGTTCGTTTTTTGAAAGAGACTAACTTGGGATGAACTTTGACAAACCTTAGAATGAGACTAACATTTGTTTTTGTTCATCCCAAGTTAGTCTCGTTCAATGGTTTGTCTAAGTTCGTCCTTAGAAAGAGACTAACTTGGGATGAACTTAGACAAACCTTAGAATGAGACTAACGTTTGTCTTTGTTCGTCCCAAGTTAGTCTCGTTAGTCTCGTTTTAAGGTTTGTCTAGGTTCGTTTTTTGAAAGAGACTAACTTGGGACGAACTTAGACAAACCTTAGAATGAGACTAACATTTGTTTTTATTCATCCCAAGTTAGTCTCGTTCAATGGTTTGTCTAAGTTCGTCCTTAGAAAGAGACTACCTTGGGACGAACTTAGACAAACCTTAGTATGAGACTAACGTTTGTCTTTGTTCGTCCCAAGTTAGTCTCGTTTGTCTCGTTTTAAGGTTTGTCTAAGTTCGTCCTTTGAAAGAGACTAACTTGGGATGAACTTAGACAAACTTTAGAATGAGACTAACGTTTGTCTTGGTTCGTCCCAAGTTAGTCTCGTTAGTCTCATTCTATTGTTTGGCTAAGTTCGTCCTTAGAAAGAGACTAACTTGGGACGAACTTAGACAAACCTTAGAACGAGACTAACGTTTGTCTTTGTTCGTCCCCAGTTAGCCACGTTAGTCTCATTTTAAGGTTTGTCCATGTTCGTCTTTAGAAAGAGACAAACTTGGGACGAACTTAGACAAACCTTAAAATGAAACTAACGTTTGTCTTTGTTCGTCCAAAGTTAGTCTCGTTAGTCTCATTCTATGGTTTGTCTAAGTTCGTCCTTAGAAAGAGACTAACTTGGGATGAACTTAGACAAACCTTAGAATGAGACTAACGTTTGTCTTTATTCGTCCCATGTTAGTCTCGTTAGTCTAATTCTATGGTTTGTTTAAGTTCGTCCTTAGAAAGAGACTAACTTGGGACGAACTTAGACGAACCTTAGAATGAGACTAACGTTTGTCTTTGTTCGTCCCAAATTAGTATCGTTAGTCTCATTCTATGGTTTGTCTAAATTCCTCCTTAGAAAGAGACTAACTTGGGACGAACTTAGACAAACCTTAGAATGAGACTAACGTTTGTCTTTGTTCGTCCCAAGTTAGTCTCGTTAGTCTCATTTTAAGGTTTGTCTAAGTTCGTTTTTTGAAAGAGACTAACTTGGGACGAACTTAGACAAACCTTAGAATGAGACTAACATTTGTTTTTGTTCATCCCAAGTTAGTCTTGTTCAATGGTTTGTCTAAGTTCGTCCTTAGAAAGCGACTAACTTGGGACGAACTTAGACAAACCTTAGAATGAGACTAACGTTTGTCTTTGTTCGTCCCAAGTTAGTCTCGTTAGTCTCGTTTTAAGGTTTGTCTAAGTTCGTTTTTTGAAAGAGACTAACTTGGGACGAACTTAGACAAACCTTAGAATGAGACTAACATTTGTTTTTATTCATCCCAAGTTAGTCTCGTTCAATGGTTTGTCTAAGTTCGTCCTTAGAAAGAGACTAACTTGGACGAACTTAGACAAACCTTAGAATGAGACTAACGTTTGTCTTTGTTCGTCCCAAGTTAGTCTCGTTTGTCTCGTTTTAAGGTTTGTCTATGTTCGTCCTTTGAAAGAGAGTAACTTGGGATGAACTTAGACAAACTTTAGAATGAGACTAACGTTTGTCTTGGTTTGTCCCAAGTTAGTTTCATTAGTCTCATTCTATGGTTTGTCTAAGTTCGTCCTTAGAAAGAGACTAACTTGGGACAAACTTAGATAAACCTTAGAACGAGACTAACGTTTGTCTTTGTTCGTCCCAAGTTAGTCTCGTTAGTCTCATTCTATTGTTTATCTTTGTTCGTCCCAAGTTAGTCTCGTTAGTGTCATTCTAAGGTTTGTCTAAGTTCGTCCTTAGAAAGAGACTAACTTGGGACGAACTTAGACAAACCATAGAATGAGACTAACGTTTTTCTTTGTTAGTCCCAAGTTAGTCTCGTTAGTCTCATTCTATGGTTTGTCTAAGTTTGTCCTTAAAAAGAGACTAACTTAGGACTAAGTTAGACAAACCTTAGAATGAGACTAACGTTTGTCTTTGTTCGTCCCAAGTTAGTCACGTTAGTCTCATTTTAAGGTTTGTCTATATTCATCCTTAGAAAGAGACTAACTGGGGACGAACTTAGACAAACCTTAGAATGAGACTAACGTTTGTCTTTGTTCGTTCCAAGTTAGTCTCGTTAGTCTCATTTTAAGGTTTGTCAAAGTTCGTCCTTAGAAAGAGACTAACTTGGGACGAACTTAGACAAACCTTAGAATGAGACTAACGTTTGTCTTTGTTCGTCCCAAGTTAGTCTTGTTAGTCTCATTCTATGGTTAGTCTCAGTTCGTCCTTAGAAAGAGACTAACTTGGGACGAACTTAGACAAACCTTAGACTGAAACTAACATTTGTCTTTGTTCGTCCCAAGTTAGTCTCGTTAGTTTCATTTTAAGGTTTGGCTAAGTTCATCCTTAAAAAGAGACTAACTTGGGACGAATGTGGACAAACTTTAGAATGAGACTAACGTTTGTCTTGGTTCATCCTAAGTTAGTCTCGTTAGTCTTATTCTATGGTTTGTCTTAGTTCGTCCTTAGAAAGAGACTAACTTGGGACGAACTTAGACAAACCTTAGAATGACACTAACGTTTGTCTTTGTTCGTCCCCAGTTAGCCACGTTAGTCTCATTTTAAGGTTTGTCTATGTTCGTCTTTAGAAAGAGACTAACTTGGGACAAACTTAGACAAACCTTAGAATGAGACTAACGTTTGTCTTTGTTCGTCCCAAGTTAGTCACGTTAGTCTAATTCTATGGTTTGTTTAAGTTCGTCCTTAGAAAGAGACTAACTTGGGACGAACTTAGACAAACCTTAGAATGAGACTAACGTTTGTCTTTGTTCGTCCCAAGTTAGTATCGTTAGTCTCATTCTATGGTTTGTCTAAGTTCGTCCTTAGAAAGAGACTAACTTGGGACGAACTTAGACAAACCTTAGAATGAGACTAACGTTTGTCATTGTTCGTCCCAAGTTAGTCTCGTTAGTCTCATTTTAAGGTTTGTCTAAGTTCGTTTTTTGAAAGAGACTAACTTGGGATGAACTTTGACAAACCTTAGAATGAGACTAACATTTGTTTTTGTTCATCCCAAGTTAGTCTCGTTCAATGGTTTGTCTAAGTTCGTCCTTAGAAAGAGACTAACTTGGGATGAACTTAGACAAACCTTAGAATGAGACTAACGTTTGTCTTTGTTCGTCCCAAGTTAGTCTCGTTAGTCTCGTTTTAAGGTTTGTCTAAGTTCGTTTTTTGAAAGAGACTAACTTGGGACGAACTTAGACAAACCTTAGAATGAGACTAACATTTGTTTTTATTCATCCCAAGTTAGTCTCGTTCAATGGTTTGTCTAAGTTCGTCCTTAGAAAGAGACTAACTTGGGACGAACTTAGACAAACCTTAGTATGAGACTAACGTTTGTCTTTGTTCGTCCCAAGTTAGTCTCGTTTGTCTCGTTTTAAGGTTTGTCTAAGTTCGTCCTTTGAAAGAGACTAACTTGGGATGAACTTAGACAAACTTTAGAATGAGACTAACGTTTGTCTTGGTTCGTCCCAAGTTAGTTTCGTTAGTCTCATTCTATGGTTTGTCTAAGTTCGTCCTTAGAAAGAGACTAACTTGGGACAAACTTAGACAAACCTTAGAATGAGACTAACGTTTGTCTTTGTTCATCCCAAGTTAGTCTCGTTAGTCTCATTCTATGGTTTATCTTTGTTCGTCCCAAGTTAGTTTCGTTAGTCTCATTCTAAGGTTTGTCTAAGTTCGTCCTTAGAAAGAGATTAACTTGGGACGAACTTAGACAAACGTTAGAATGAGACTAACGTTTTTCTTTGTTAGTCCCAAGTTAGTCTCGTTAGTCTCATTCGATGGGTTGTCTAAGTTTGTCCTTAAAAAGAGACAAACTTAGGACTAACTTAGACAAACCTTAGAATGAGACTAACGTTTGTCTTTGTTCGTCCCAAGTTAGTCTCGTAAGTCTCATTTTAAGGTTTGTCTATATTCGTCCTTAGAAAGAGACTAACTTGGGACGAACTTAGACAAACCTTAGAATGAGCCTAACGTTAGTCTTTATTCGTCCCAAGTTAGTCACGTTAGTCTCATTCTATGGTTTTGCTAAGTTTGTCCTTAGAAAGAGACTAACTTGGGACGAACTTAGACAAACTTAAGAATGAGACTAACGTTTGTCTTAGTTCGTCCCAATTTAGTCTCGTTAGTCTAATTCTATGGTTTGTCTAGGTTCGTCCTTAGAAAGAGACTAACTTGGGACGAACTTAGACAAACCTTAGAATGAGACTAACGATTGTCTTTGTTCGCCCAAGTTAGTCACGTTAGTCTCATTTTAAGGTTTGTCTATGTTCGTCCTTTGAAAGAGACTAACTTGGGACGAACTTAGACAAACCTTAGAAGGAGACTAACAGTTGTCTTTGTTCGTCCCAAGTTAGTCTCGTTAGTCTCATTCTATGGTTTGTCTAAGTTCATCCTTAGAAAGAGACTACCTTGGGACGAACTTAGACAAACCTTAGAATGAGACTAACGTTTGTCTTTGTTCGTCCCAAGTTAGTCTCGTTTGTCTCGTTTTAAGGTTTGTCTAAGTTCGTCCTTAGAAAGAGACTAACTTGGAATGAACTTAGACAAACCTTAGAATGAAACTAACATTTGTCTTTGTTCGTCCCAAGTTAGTCTCGTTAGTTGTAACCATTCAAAAAAAAGAGTTGTACTTAACTTGAAAAAAAAAAGTTAATCTCGTTAGTTTCATTTTAAGGTTTGTCTAAGTTCGTCCTTAGAAAGAGACTAACTTGGGACGAACGTGGACAAACTTTAGAATGAGACTAACGTTTGTCTTGGTTCGTCCCAAGTTAGTCTCGTTAGTCTCATTCTATTGTTTGGCTAAGTTCGTCCTTAGAAAGAGACTAACTTGGGACGAACTTAGACAAACCTTAGAACGAGACTAACGTTTGTCTTTGTTCGTCCCCAGTTAGCCACGTTAGTCTCATTTTAAGGTTTGTCTATGTTCGTCTTTAGAAAGAGACTAACTTGGGACGAACTTAGACAAACCTTAAAATGAGACTAACGTTTGTCTTTGTTCATCCAAAGTTAGTCTCGTTAGTCTCATTCTATGGTTTGTCTAAGTTCGTCCTTAGAAAGAGACTAACTTGGGATGAACTTAGACAAACCTTAGAATGAGACTAACGTTTGTCTTTGTTCGTCCCATGTTAGTGTCGTTAGTCTAATTCTATGGTTTGTTTAAGTTCGTCCTTAGAAAGAGACTAACTTGGGACGAACTTAGACAAACCTTAGAATGAGACTAACGTTTGTCTTTGTTCGTCCCAAATTAGTATCGTTAGTCTCATTCTATGGTTTGTCTAAGTTCCTCCTTAGAAAGAGACTAACTTGGGACGAACTTAGACAAACCTTAGAATGAGACTAATGTTTGTCTTTGTTCGTCCCAAGTTAGTCTCGTTAGTCTCATTTTAAGGTTTGTCTAAGTTTGTTTTTTGAAAGAGACTAACTTGGGATGAACTTAGACAAACCTTAGAATGAGACTAACGTTTGTCTTTGTTCGTCCCAAGTTAGGCTCGTTAGTCTCGTTTTAAGGTTTGTCTAAATTCGTTTTTTGAAAGAGACTAACTTGGGACGAACTTAGACAAACCTTAGAATGAGACTAACATTTGTTTTATTCATCCCAAGTTAGTCTCGTTCAATGGTTTGTCTAAGTTCGTCCTTAGAAAGAGACTAACTTGGGACGAACTTAGACAAACCTTAGAATGAGACTAACGTTTGTCTTTGTTCGTCCCAAGTTAGTCTCGTTTGTCTCGTTTTAAGGTTTGTCTAAGTTCGTCCTTTGAAAGAGACTAACTTGGGATGAACATAGACAAACTTTAGAATGAGAATAACGTTTGTCTTGGTTCGTCCCAAGTTAGTTTCGTTAGTCTCATTCTATGGTTTGTCTAAGTTCGTCCTTAGAAAGAGACTAACTTGGGACAAACTTAGACAAACCTTAGAATGAGACTAACGTTTGTCTTTGTTCATCCCAAGTTAGTCTCGTTAGTCTCATTCTATGGTTTATCTTTGTTCGTCCCAAGTTAGTCTCGTTAGTCTCATTCTAAGGTTTGTCTAAGTTTGTCCTTAAAAAGAGACTAACTTAGGACGAACTTAGACAAACGTTAGAATGAGACTAACGTTTGTCTTTGTTCGTCCCAAGTTAGTCACGTTAGTCTCATTTTAAGGTTTGTCTATATTCGTCCTTAGAAAGAGACTAACTTGGGACGAACTTAGACAAACCTTTGAATGAGACTAACGTTTGTCTTTGTTCGTCCCAAGTTAGTCTCGTTATTCTCGTTCTATGGTTTGTCTAAGTTCGTCCTTAGAAAGAGACTAACTGGGGACGAACTTAGACAAACCTTAGAATGAGACTAACGTTTGTCTTTGTTCGTTCCAAGTTAGTCTCGTTAGTCTCATTTTAAGGTTTGTCAAAGTTCGTCCTTAGAAAGAGACTAACTTGGGACGAACTTAGACAAACCTTAGAATGAGACTAATGTTTGTCTTTGTTCGTCCCAATTTAGTCTCGTTAGTCTCATTTTAAGGTTTGTCTAAGTTCGTTTTTTGAAAGAGACTAACTTGGGACGAACTTAGACAAACCTTAGAATTAGACTAACATTTGTTTTTGTTCATCCCAAGTTAGTCTCGTTCAATGGTTTGTCTAAGTTCGTCCTTAGAAAGCGACTAACTTGGGACGAACTTAGACAAACCTTAGAATGAGACTAACGTTTGTCTTTGTTCGTCCCAAGTTAGTCTCGTTAGTCTCATTTTAAGGTTCGTCTAAGTTCGTTTTTAGAAAGAGACTAACTTGGGATGAACGTAGACAAACCTTAGAATGAGACTAACGTTTGTCTTTGTTCGTCCCAAGTTAGTCTCGTTAGTCTCGTTTTAAGGTTTGTCTAAGTTCGTTTTTTGAAAGAGACTAACTTGGGACGAACTTAGACAAACCTTAGAATGAGACTAACATTTGTTTTTATTCATCCCAAGTTAGTCTCGTTCAATGGTTTGTCTAAGTTCGTCCTTAGAAAGAGACTAACTTGGGACGAACTTAGACAAACCGTAGTATGAGACTAACGTTTGTCTTTGTTCGTCCCAAGTTAGTCTCGTTTGTCTCGTTTTAAGGTTTGTCTAAGTTCGTCCTTTGAAAGAGACTAACTTGGGATGAACTTAGACAAACTTTAGAATGAGACTAACGTTTGTCTTGGTTCGTCCCAAGTTAGTTTCGTTAGTCTCGTTCTATGGTTTGTCTAAGTTCGTCCTTAGAAAGAGACTAACTTGGGACAAACTTAGACAAACCTTAGAATGAGACTAATGTTTGTCTTTGTTCATCCCAAGTTAGTCTCGTTAGTCTCATTCTATGGTTTATCTTTGTTCGTCCCAAGTTAGTTTCGTTAGTCTCATTCTAAGGTTTGTCTAAGTTCGTCCTTAGAAAGAGATTAACTTGGGACGAACTTAGACAAACGTTAGAATGAGACTAACGTTTTTCTTTGTTAGTCCCAAGTTAGTCTCGTTAGTCTCATTCTATGGGTTGTCTAAGTTTGTCCTTAAAAAGAGACTAACTTAGGACTAACTTAGACAAACCTTAGAATGAGACTAACGTTTGTCTTTGTTCGTCCCAAGTTAGTCTCGTTAGTCTCATTTTAAGGTTTGTCTATATTCGTCCTTAGAAAGAGACTAACTTGGGACGAACTTAGACAAACCTTAGAATGAGCCTAACGTTAGTCTTTATTCGTCCCAAGTTAGTCACGTTAGTCTCATTCTATGGTTTTGCTAAGTTTGTCCTTAGAAAGAGACTAGCTTGGGACGAACTTAGACAAACTTAAGAATGAGACTAATGTTTGTCTTAGTTCGTCCCAATTTAGTCTCGTTAGTCTAATTCTATGGTTTGTCTAGGTTCGTCCTTAGAAAGAGACTAACTTGGGACGAACTTAGACAAACCTTAGAATGAGACTAACGATTGTCTTTGTTCGCCCAAGTTAGTCACGTTAGTCTCATTTTAAGGTTTGTCTATGTTCGTCCTTTGAAAGAGACTAACTTGGGACGAACTTAGACAAACCTTAGAAGGAGACTAACAGTTGTCTTTGTTCGTCCCAAGTTAGTCTCGTTAGTCTCATTCTATGGTTTGTCTAAGTTCATCCTTAGAAAGAGACTACCTTGGGACGAACTTAGACAAACCTTAGAATGAGACTAACGTTTGTCTTTGTTCGTCCCAAGTTAGTCTCGTTTGTCTCGTTTTAAGGTTTGTCTAAGTTCGTCCTTAGAAAGAGACTAACTTGGAATGAACTTAGACAAACCTTAGAATGAAACGAACATTTGTCTTTGTTCGTCCCAAGTTAGTCTCGTTAGTTGTAACCATTCAAAAAAAAGAGTTGTACTTAACTTGAAAAAAAAAGTTAATCTCGTTAGTTTCATTTTAAGGTTTGTCTAAGTTCGTCCTTAGAAAGAGACTAACTTGGGACGAACGTGGACAAACTTTAGAATGAGACTAACGTTTGTCTTGGTTCGTCCCAAGTTAGTCTCGTTAGTCTCATTCTATTGTTTGGCTAAGTTCGTCCTTAGAAAGAGACTAACTTGGGACAAACTTAGACAAACCTAAGAACGAGACTAACGTTTGTCTTTGTTCGTCCCCAGTTAGCCACGTTAGTCTCATTTTAAGGTTTGTCTATGTTCGTCTTTAGAAAGAGACTAACTTGGGACGAACTTAGACAAACCTTAAAATGAGACTAACGTTTGTCTTTGTTCGTCCAAAGTTAGTCTCGTTAGTCTCATTCTATGGTTTGTCTAAGTTCGTCCTTAGAAAGAGACTAACTTGGGATGAACTTAGACAAACCTTAGAATGAGACTAACGTTTGTCTTTGTTCGTCCCATGTTAGTCTCGTTAGTCTAATTCTATGGTTTGTTTAAGTTAATCCTTAGAAAGAGACTAACTTGGGACGAACTTAGACAAACCTTAGAATGAGACTAACGTTTGTCTTTGTTCGTCCCAAATTAGTATCGTTAGTCTCATTCTATGGTTTGTCTAAGTTCCTCCTTAGAAAGAGACTAACTTGGGACGAACTTAGACAAACCATAGAATGAGACTAATGTTTGTCTTTGTTCGTCCCAAGTTAGTCTCGTTAGTCTCATTTTAAGGTTTGTCTAAGTTCGTTTTTTGAAAGAGACTAACTTGGGACGAACTTAGACAAACCTTAGAATGAGACTAACATTTGTTTTTGTTCATCCCAAGTTAGTCTCGTTCAATGGTTTGTCTAAGTTCGTCCTTAGAAAGCGACTAACTTGGGACGAACTTAGACAAACCTTAGAATGAGACTAACGTTTGTCTTTGTTCGTCCCAAGTTAGTCTCGTTAGTCTCATTTTAAGGTTTGTCTAAGTTCGTTTTTTGAAAGAGACTAACTTGGGACGAACTTAGACAAACCTTAGAATGAGACTAACATTTGTTTTTATTCATCCCAAGTTAGTCTCGTTCAATGGTTTGTCTAAGTTCGTCCTTAGAAAGAGACTAACTTGGGACGAACTTAGACAAACCTTAGAATGAGACTAACGTTTGTCTTTGTTCGTCCCAAGTTAGTCTCGTTTGTCTCGTTTTAAGGTTTGTCTATGTTCGTCCTTTGAAAGAGAGTAACTTGGGATGAACTTAGACAAACTTTAGAATGAGACTAACGTTTGTCTTGGTTTGTCCCAAGTTAGTTTCGTTAGTCTCATTCTATGGTTTGTCTAAGTTCGTCCTTAGAAAGAGACTAACTTGGGACAAACTTAGACAAACCTTAGAATGAGACTAACGTTTGTCTTTGTTCGTCCCAAGTTAGTCTCGTTAGTCTCATTCTATGGTTTATCTTTGTTCGTCCCAAGTTAGTCTCGTTAGTCTCATTCTAAGGTTTGTCTAAGTTCGTCCTTAGAAAGAGACTAACTTGGGACGAACTTAGACAAACCATAGAATGAGACTAACGTTTTTCTTTATTAGTCCCAAGTTAGTCTCGTTAGTCTCATTCTATGGTTTGTCTAAGTTTGTCCTTAAAAAGAGACTAACTTAGACAAACCTTAGAATGAGACTAACGTTTGTCTTTGTTCGTCCCAAGTTAGTCTCGTTAGTCTCATTTTAAGGTTTATCTTTGTTCGTCCCAAGTTAGTCTCGTTAGTCTCATTCTAAGGTTTGTCTAAGTTCGTCCTTAGAAAGAGACTAACTTGGGACGAACTTAGACAAACCATAGAATGAGACTAACGTTTTTCTTTTTTAGTCCCAAGTTAGTCTCGTTAGTCTCATTCTATGGTTTGTCTAAGTTTGTCCTTAAAAAGAGACTAACTTAGGACTAACTTAGACAAACCTTAGAATGAGACTAACGTTTGTCTTTGTTCGTCCCAAGTTAGTCACGTTAGTCTCATTTTAAGGTTTGTCTATATTCGTCCTTAGAAAGAGACTAACTTGGGACGAACTTAGACAAACCTTTGAATGAGACTAACGTTTGTCTTTGTTCGTCCCAAGTTAGTCTCGTTATTCTCGTTCTATGGTTTGTCTAAGTTCGTCCTTAGAAAGAGACTAACTGGGGACGAACTTAGACAAACCTTAGAATGAGACTAACGTTTGTCTTTGTTCGTTCCAAGTTAGTCTCGTTAGTCTCATTTTAAGGTTTGTCAAAGTTCGTCCTTAGAAAGAGACTAACTTGGGACGAACTTAGACAAACCTTAGAAGGAGACTAACGTTTGTCTTAGTTCGTCCCAATTTAGTCTCGTTAGTCTAATTCTATGGTTTGTCTAGGTTCGTCCTTAGAAAGAGACTAACTTGGGACGAACTTAGACAAACCTTAGAATGAGACTAACGATTGTCTTTGTTCGCCCAAGTTAGTCACGTTAGTCTCATTTTAAGGTTTGTCTATGTTCGTCCTTTGAAAGAGACTAACTTGGGACGAACTTAGACAAACCTTAGAAGGAGACTAACGTTTGTCTTTGTTCGTCCCAAGTTAGTCTCGTTAGTCTCATTCTATGGTTTGTCTAAGTTCATCCTTAGAAAGAGACTACCTTGGGACGAACTTAGACAAACCTTAGAATGAGACTAAAGTTTGTCTTTGTTCGTCCCAAGTTAGTCTCGTTTGTCTCGTTTTAAGGTTTGTCTAAATTCGTCCTTAGAAAGAGACTAACTTGAAATGAACTTAGACAAACCTTAGAATGAAACTAACATTTGTCTTTGTTCGTCCCAAGTTAGTCTCGTTAGTTGTAACCATTCAAAAAAAAGAGTTGTACTTAACTTGAAAAAAAAAGTTAATCTCGTTAGTTTCATTTTAAGGTTTGTCTAAGTTCGTCCTTAGAAAGAGACTAACTTGGGACGAACGTGGACAAACTTTAGAATGAGACT
This sequence comes from Rhodiola kirilowii, assembly GCA_033675215.1. Classification (NCBI taxonomy): domain Eukaryota; kingdom Viridiplantae; phylum Streptophyta; class Magnoliopsida; order Saxifragales; family Crassulaceae; genus Rhodiola; species Rhodiola kirilowii. Next base: position 2,035,956 of record JAUCNB010000016.1, read on the forward strand.
AACGTTTGTCTTGGTTCGTCCCAAGTTAGTCTCGTTAGTCTCATTCTATTGTTTGGCTAAGTTCGTCCTTAGAAAGAGACTAACTTGGGACAAACTTAGACAAACCTAAGAACGAGACTAACGTTTGTCTTTGTTCGTCCCCAGTTAGCCACGTTAGTCTCATTTTAAGGTTTGTCTATGTTCGTCTTTAGAAAGATACTAACTTGGGACGAACTTAGACAAACCTTAAAATGAGACTAACGTTTGTCTTTGTTCGTCCAAAGTTAGTCTCGTTAGTCTCATTCTATGGTTTGTCTAAGTTCGTCCTTAGAAAGAGACTAACTTGGGATGAACTTAGACAAACCTTAGAATGAGACTAACGTTTGTCTTTGTTCGTCCCATGTTAGTCTCGTTAGTCTAATTCTATGGTTTGTTTAAGTTAATCCTTAGAAAGAGACTAACTTGGGACGAACTTAGACAAACCTTAGAATGAGACTAACGTTTGTCTTTGTTCGTCCCAAATTAGTATCGTTAGTCTCATTCTATGGTTTGTCTAAGTTCCTCCTTAGAAAGAGACTAACTTGGGACGAACTTAGACAAACCTTAGAATGAGACTAATGTTTGTCTTTGTTCGTCCCAAGTTAGTCTCGTTAGTCTCATTTTAAGGTTTGTCTAAGTTCGTTTTTTGAAAGAGACTAACTTGGGACGAACTTAGACAAACCTTAGAATGAGACTAACATTTGTTTTTGTTCATCCCAAGTTAGTCTCGTTCAATGGTTTGTCTAAGTTCGTCCTTAGAAAGCGACTAACTTGGGACGAACTTAGACAAACCTTAGAATGAGACTAACGTTTGTCTTTGTTCGTCCCAAGTTAGTCTCGTTAGTCTCGTTTTAAGGTTTGTCTAAGTTCGTTTTTTGAAAGAGACTAACTTGGGACGAACTTAGACAAACCTTAGAATGAGACTAACATTTGTTTTTATTCATCCCAAGTTAGTCTCGTTCAATGGTTTGTCTAAGTTCGTCCTTAGAAAGAGACTAACTTGGGACGAACTTAGACAAACCTTAAAATGAGACTAACGTTTGTCTTTGTTCGTCCCAAGTTAGTCTCGTTTGTCTCGTTTTAAGGTTTGTCTATGTTCGTCCTTTGAAAGAGAGTAACTTGGGATGAACTTAGACAAACTTTAGAATGAGACTAACGTTTGTCTTGGTTTGTCCCAAGTTAGTTTCGTTAGTCTCATTCTATGGTTTGTCTAAGTTCGTCCTTAGAAAGAGACTAACTTGGGACAAACTTAGACAAACCTTAGAATGAGACTAACGTTTGTCTTTGTTCGTCCCAAGTTAGTCTCGTTAGTCTCATTCTATGGTTTATCTTTGTTCGTCCCAAGTTAGTCTCGTTAGTCTCATTCTAAGGTTTGTCTAAGTTCGTCCTTAGAAAGAGACTAACTTGGGACGAACTTAGACAAACCATAGAATGAGACTAACGTTTTTCTTTATTAGTCCCAAGTTAGTCTCGTTAGTCTCATTCTATGGTTTGTCTAAGTTTGTCCTTAAAAAGAGACTAACTTAGACAAACCTTAGAATGAGACTAACGTTTGTCTTTGTTCGTCCCAAGTTAGTCTCGTTAGTCTCATTTTAAGGTTTATCTTTGTTCGTCCCAAGTTAGTCTCGTTAGTCTCATTCTAAGGTTTGTCTAAGTTCGTCCTTAGAAAGAGACTAACTTGGGACGAACTTAGACAAACCATAGAATGAGACTAACGTTTTTCTTTTTTAGTCCCAAGTTAGTCTCGTTAGTCTCATTCTATGGTTTGTCTAAGTTTGTCCTTAAAAAGAGACTAACTTAGGACTAACTTAGACAAACCTTAGAATGAGACTAACGTTTGTCTTTGTTCGTCCCAAGTTAGTCACGTTAGTCTCATTTTAAGGTTTGTCTATATTCGTCCTTAGAAAGAGACTAACTTGGGACGAACTTAGACAAACCTTTGAATGAGACTAACGTTTGTCTTTGTTCGTCCCAAGTTAGTCTCGTTATTCTCGTTCTATGGTTTGTCTAAGTTCGTCCTTAGAAAGAGACTAACTGGGGACGAACTTAGACAAACCTTAGAATGAGACTAACGTTTGTCTTTGTTCGTTCCAAGTTAGTCTCGTTAGTCTCATTTTAAGGTTTGTCAAAGTTCGTCCTTAGAAAGAGACTAACTTGGGACAAACTTAGACAAACCTTAGAATGAGACTAACGTTTGTCTTTGTTCGTCCCAAGTTAGTCTTGTTAGTCTCATTCTATGGTTAGTCTCAGTTCGTCCTTAGAAAGAGACTAACTTGGGACGAACTTAGACAAACCTTAGAATGAAACTAACATTTGTCTTTGTTCGTCCCAAGTTAGTCTCGTTAGTTTCATTTTAAGGTTTGGCTAAGTTCATCCTTAGAAAGAGACTAACTTGGGACGAATGTGGACAAACTTTAGAATGAGACTAACGTTTGTCTTGGTTCATCCCAAGTTAGTCTCGTTAGTCTTATTCTATGGTTTGTCTTAGTTCGTCCTTAGAAAGAGACTAACTTGGGACGAACTTAGACAAACCTTAGAATGACACTAACGTTTGTCTTTGTTCGTCCCCAGTTAGCCACGTTAGTCTCATTTTAAGGTTTGTCTATGTTCGTCTTTTGAAAGAGACTAACTTGGGACGAACTTAGACAAACCTTAGAATGAGACTAACGTTTGTCTTTGTTCGTCCCATGTTAGTCTCGTTAGTCTAATTCTATGGTTTGTTTAAGTTCGTCCTTAGAAAGAGACTAACTTGGGACGAACTTAGACAAACCTTAGAATGAGACTAACGTTTGTCTTTGTTCGTCCCAAGTTAGTATCGTTAGTCTCATTCTATGGCTTGTCTAAGTTCGTCCTTAGAAAGAGACTAACTTGGGACGAACTTAGACAAACCTTAGAATGAGACTAACGTTTGTCTTTGTTCGTCCCTAGTTAGTCTCGTTAGTCTCATTTTAAGGTTTGTCTAAGTTCGTTTTTTGAAAGAGACTAACTTGGGACGAACTTTGACAAACCTTAGAATGAGACTAACATTTGTTTTTGTTCATCCCAAGTTAGTCTCGTTCAATGGTTTGTCTAAGTTCGTCCTTAGAAAGAGACTAACTTGGGACGAACTTTGACAAACCTTAGAATGAGACTAACATTTGTCTTTGTTCGTCCCAAGTTAGTCTCGTTAGTCTCGTTTTAAGGTTTGTCTAAGTTCGTTTTATGAAAGAGACTAACGTGGGACGAACTTAGACAAACCTTAGAATGAGACTAACATTTGTTTTTATTCATCCCAAGTTAGTCTCGTTCAATGGTTTGTCTAAGTTCGTCCTTAGAAAGAGACTAACTTGGGACGAACTTAGACAAACCTTAGAATGAGACTAACGTTTGTCTTTGTTCGTCCCAAGTTAGTCTCGTTTGTCTCGTTTTAAGGTTTGTCTATGTTCGTCCTTTGAAAGAGACTAACTTGGGATGAACTTAGACAAACTTTAGAATGAGACTAACGTTTGTCTTGGTTTGTCCCAAGTTAGTTTCGTTAGTCTCATTCTATGGTTTGTCTAAGTTCGTCCTTAGAAAGAGACTAACTTGGGACAAACTTAGACAAACATTAGAATGAGACTAACGTTTGTCTTTATTCGTCCCAAGTTAGTCTCGTTAGTCTCATTCTATGGTTTATCTTTGTTCGTCCCAAGTTAGTCTCGTTAGTCTCATTCTAAGGTTTGTCTAAGTTCGTCCTTAGAAAGAGACTAACTTGGGACGAACTTAGACAAACCTTAGAATGAGACTAACGTTTTTCTTTGTTAGTCCCAAGTTAGTCTCGTTAGTCTCATTCTATGGTTTGTCTAAGTTTGTCCTTAAAAAGAGACTAACTTATGACTAACTTAGACAAACCTTAGAATGAGACTAACGTTTGTCTTTGTTCGTCCCAAGTTAGTCACGTTAGTCTCATTTTAAGGTTTGTCTATATTCGTCCTTAGAAAGAGACTAACTTGGGACGAACTTAGACAAACCTTAGAATGAGCCTAACGTTAGTCTTTGTTCGTCCCAAGTTAGCCACGTTAGTCTCATTCTATGGTTTTGCTAAGTTTGTCCTCAGAAAGAGACTAACTTGGGACGAACTTAGACAAACTTAAGAATGAGACTAACGTTTGTCTTGGTTCTTCCCAAGTTAGTCTCGTTAGTCTAATTCTATGGTTTGTCTAGGTTCGTCCTTAGAAAGAGACTAACTTGGGACGAACTTAGACAAACCTTAGAATGAAACTAACGATTGTCTTTGTTCGCCCAAGTTAGTCACGTTAGTCTCATTTTAAGGTTTGTCTATGTTCGTCCTTAGAAAGAGACTAACTTGGGACGAACTTAGACAAACCTTAGAAGGAGACTAACGTTTGTCTTTGTTCGTCCCAAGTTAGTCTCGTTAGTCTCATTCTATGGTTTGTCTAAGTTCATCCTTAGAAAGAGACTACCTTGGGACGAACTTAGACAAACCTTAGAATGAGACTAACGTTTGTCTTTGTTCTTCCCAAGTTTGTCACGTTAGTCTCATTTTAAGGTTTATCTACGTTCATCCTTGGAAAGAGACTAACTTGGGACGAACTTAGACAAACCTTAGAATGAGACTAACGTTTGTCTTTGTTCGTCCCAAGTTAGTCTCGTTCAATGGTTTGTCTAAGTTCGTCCTTAGAAAAAGACTAACTCTGGACGAACTTAGACAAACCTTAGAATGAGACTAACGTTTGTCTTTGTTCATCCCAAGTTAGTCTCGTTAGTCTCATTTTAAGGTTTGTCTAAGTTCGTCCTTAGAAAGAGACTAACTTGGGACGAACTTAGACAAACCTTAGAATGAGACTAACGTTTGTCTTTGTTCGTCCCAAGTTAGTCTCGTTCAATGGTTTGTCTAAGTTCGTCCTTAGAAAGAGACTAACTTGGGACGAACTTAGACAAACCTTAGAATGAGACTAACGTTGGTCTTTGTTCGTCCCAAGTTAGTCTCGTTAGTCTCATTTTAAGGTTTGTCTAAGTTCGTCCTTAGAATGAGACTAACTTGGGACAAACTTAGACAAACCTTAGAATGAGACTAACATTTGTCTTTGTTCGTCCCAAATTAGTCTCTTTAGTCTTATTCTATGGTTTGTCTAACTTCGTCCTTAGAAAGAGACTAACTTGGGACGAACTTAGACAAACCTTAGAATGAGACTAACGTTTGTCTTTGTTCGTCCCAAGTTAGTCTCGTTAGTCTCATTCTACGGTTTGTCTAAGTTTGTCTTTAGAAAGAGACTAACTTGGAATGAACTTAGACAAACCTTAGAATGAAACTAACATTTGTCTTTGTTCGTCCCAAGTTAGTCTCGTTAGTTTTAACCATCCAAAAAAAGAGTTGTACTTAACTTGAAAAAAAAAAGTTAATCTCGTTAGTTTCATTTTAAGGTTTGTCTAAGTTCGTCCTTAGAAATAGACTAACTTGGGACGAACGTGGACAAACTTTAGAATGAGACTAACGTTTGTCTTGGTTCGTCCCAAGTTAGTCTCGTTAGTCTCATTCTATTGTTTGGCTAAGTTCGTCCTTAGAAAGAGACTAACTTGGGACGAATTTAGACAAACCTTAGAACGAGACTAACGTTTGTCTTTGTTCGTCCCCAGTTAGCCACGTTAGTCTCATTTTAAGGTTTGTCTATGTTCGTCTTTAGAAAGTGACTAACTTGGGACGAACTTAAACAAACCTTAGAATGAGACTAACGTTTGTCTTTGTTCGTCCAAAGTTAGTCTCGTTAGTCTCATTCTATGGTTTGTCTAAGTTCGTCCTTAGAAAGAGACTAACTTGGGATGAACTTAGACAAACCTTAGAATGAGACTAACGTTTGTCTTTGTTCGTCCCATGTTAGTCTCGTTAGTCTAATTCTATGGTTTGTTTAAGTTCGTCCTTAGAAAGAGACTAACTTGGGACGAACTTAGACAAACCTTAGAATGAGACTAACGTTTGTCTTTGTTCGTCCCAAGTTAGTATCGTTAGTCTCATTCTATGGTTTGTCTAAGTTCGTCCTTAGAAAGAGACTAACTTGGGACGAACTTAGATAAACCTTAGAATGAGACTAACGTTTGTCTTTGTTCGTCCCAAGTTAGTCTCGTTAGTCTCATTTTAAGGTTTTTCTAAGTTCGTTTTTTGAAAGAGACTAACTTGGGACAAACTTAGACAAACCTTAGAATGAGACTAACATTTGTTTTTGTTCATCCCAAGTTAGTCTCGTTCAATGGTTTGTCTAAGTTCGTCCTTAGAAAGAGACTAACTTGGGACGAACTTAGACAAACCTTAGAATGAGACTAACGTTTGTCTTTGTTCGTCCCAAGTTAGTCTCGTTAGTCTTGTTTTAAGGTTTGTCTAAGTTCGTTTTTTGAAAGAGACTAACTTGGGACGAACTTAGACAAACCTTAGAATGAGACTAACATTTGTTTTTATTCATCCCATGTTAGTCTCGTTCAATGGTTTGTCTAAGTTCCTCCTTAGAAAGAGACTAACTTGGGACGAAATTAGACAAACCTTAGAATGAGACTAACGTTTGTCTTTGTTCGTCCCAAGTTAGTCTCGTTTGTCTCATTTTAAGGTTTTTCTAAGTTCGTCCTTTGAAAGAGACTAACTTGGGACGAACTTAGACAAACTTTAGAATGAGACTAACGTTTGTCTTGGTTCGTCCCAAGTTAGTTTCATTAGTCTCATTCTATGGTTTGTCTAAGTTCGTCTTTAGAAAGAGACCAACTTGGGACAAACTTAGACAAACATTAGAATGAGACTAACGTTTGTCTTTGTTCGTCCCAAGTTAGTCTCGTTAGTCTCGATCTATGGTTTATCTTTGTTCGTCCCAAGTTAGTCTCGTTAGTCTCATTCTATGGTTTGTCTAAGTTCGTCCTTAGAAAGAGACTAACTTGGGACGAACTTAGACATACCTTAGAATGAGACTAACGTTTGTCTTTCTTCATCCCAAATTAGTCTCAATAGTCTCATTCTTTGGTTTGTCTAAGTTCGTCTCTAGAAAGAGAACTGTTAGGATGTAGTTGAGAGTTGATAGTAAATGGTTGATCTAGCCTCTATATAAGCTTGTATATTTTATAAAGTTGAAACAAGAAAAGTAAATCTGATTTTGCTCTCTTTCCATTCTCACTATTCTCGCTATTCCAATACTCTCTTAGTCTCTCAATTCTAACATGGTATCAGCAGCATAGATCCAAATTCCGCAGCATACTCTTATTCTCTTTCATTCATTTTTTTTGGAAATCAAACCACACTCTCATCCAAGATGGATACCAAAGTTGTGGTCATTCCGGTGACTCTCAAGGGGGTGAATTACCTGCTATGGTCAAGAATGTTCAAAACAGCCCTGGGAGGAAGAGGTCTATGGAGTCATATCACCAAGAGTGATGCTCCAAGCCAAATTGTCCAACAAGAAGATGATACGGAGATTGTCCCTGTTGATAAGGATAGGTGGCTTCAAGAAGACTTGATGGTTCTATCCATCATTCAAAACTATCTTGAAGCATCAATCTTAGAGGCATATTCCTATTCGAGACAACGAAAGACCTTTGGGATACACTTCAAACAGTGTATGGAAACACATCCAACTTGAGCAGGGTGTTTGAGGTCAAGAAGGCCATCAATAACCTAAGCCAAGAAGATATGGAGTTCACCCAACACTTCGGGAAATTTAGGTCCTTATGGGCTGAGCTAGAAATGCTTAGACCAAGCACCATTGATCCAGCAACTATTAATGAAAGACGGGAGCAAGACAAGGTGTTCGGGCTACTTCTAACCTTGAACCCAACCTACAATGACCTAACCAAATACATCTTGAGGGTGACAAGCTTCCAACACTTAAATGTGTGCTCAAATCCAAAAGGAGCAAGGTTCTCTTGGTCTTTTTGGAGGAAAAGGAGAACTCTCCATGGCTAACAAAGCTGAAGCAGCTCAAGCCAACAAGGTGGTGTATAAATCAGAGGAGAGGAAGGTCTTTACTTGTGAGTTTTGCAAGAAAAAGGGGCACATGAAGGGCAAATGCTGGATCCTTCACCCTCACTTGAAGCCAAACAAGTTCAAGGATGCAAGAGCTCACCTCTCCAATGAGGAAGAAGGGCAAGCCTTGACTGCCTTGAAGAGCACTGAGGATGGGATGATCAGGAGATCAGATCTTGATGCACTCATCAAATCTCTCAAGGAGAACCTTGGTAAGACACTTGGTAAATCATTCATTGCATCAAACATTTCTAAATCATTGATTATAGATTCAGGAGCCTCTCATCACATGATTAGTAACTCTAAGTTGATTAATGATGTTGAGCCTGCCTTAGGAAATGTGGTTATTGCAAATGGTGATAAAATACCTATTAAGGGTGTTGGAAACCTTAATCTATTTGATAAGAAGTCTAGAGCTTTTTATATGCCTAGTTTTACATCTAACTTGTTATCCGTTAAAAAGGTTACAACTGATTTGGATTGCAATGTTATCTTTAGTCCTAATGATGTGAAATTTCAGGACATTAAGAGTCATCAGTTACTTGGAAAAGGATTAACCAAAGAAGGCTTATATTTGCTTGAAGACACTAAGCCCCTATCTGATTTGAATTGTGCTTTTAGCTCTTATTTGGCCAATGATACAGTGTGGCATGCTAGATTAGGACATCCACATACTAGAGCTCTGATACCATGTTAGAATTGAGAGACTAAGAGAGTATTGGAATAGAGAGAATAGAGAGAATAGAGAGAATAGAAAGAGAGCAAATCAGATTTACTTTCTTGTATTCAACTTGATAAAATATACAAGCTTATATAGAGGCTAGATCAACCATTTAATATCAACTCTCAACTACATCCTAACAGCTCTATTCTCATTTAATGCTAACTCCAAACAGCTCCTCATTTGAATATTTGAATGAGCTCTTGGATAGTTATATTCTTGAATAAAGTTAATCTTGGATATAGTCTTCCTGTCTAAACTTGATGTTGCCTAGTGTTTCTTTTAAGAATGATGATTGCGAGGCTTGTATTTTGGGAAAACATTGCAAATCAGTATTTCCAAGATCAATTACTACTTATAGGAATTGTTTTGATCTTGTGCATTCTGATGTATGGACTGCACCTTGTCTGTCTAGAGAAAACCATAAGTACTTTGTCACATTCATTGATGAAAAATCTAAGTATACTTGCCTAACATTGATCCAATCAAAGGATAGAGTTCTAGAGGCTTTTATGAATTTTCAGAACTATATTACTAACCAGTTCAATGCCAAGATAAAAGTTTTCAGATCAGATAATGGTGGGGAATACACTAGCAATACTTTCAAGCAACATTTGGCTAATCATGGGATTATACATCAAACAAGCTGCCCTTATACCCCTCAAAATGAGACTAACGAGACTAACTTGGAACGAACAAAGACAAACGTTAGTCTCATTCTAAGGTTTGTCTAAGTTGGTCCCCAGTTAGTCTCTTTCTAAGGACGAACTTAGACAAACCATAGAACGAGAATAACGAGACTAACTTGGGACGAACAAAGACAAACGTTAGTCTCATTCTAAGGTTTGTCTAAGTTCGTCCCAAGTTAGTTTCTTTCTAAGGACGAACTTAGACAAACCATAGAATGAGACTAACGAGACTAACTTGGGACAAAGATAAACGTTAGTCTCATTCTAAGGTTTGTCCAAGTTCGTCCCAAGTTAGTCTCTTTCTAAGGACGAACTTAGAAAAACCATAGAAACTAACAAGACTAACTTGGGACGAACAAAGACAAAAGTTAGCCTAATTCTAAGGTTTGTCTAAGTTCGTCCCAAGTTAGTCTCTTTCTAAGGACGAACATAGACAAACCTTAAAATGAGACTAACGTGACTAACTGGGGACGAACAAAGACAAACGTTAGTCTCATTCTAAGGTTTGTCTAAGTTCGTCCCAAGTTAGTTTCTTTCTAAGGACGAACTTAGACAAACCATAGAATAAGACTAACGAGACTAACTTGGGACGAACCAAGACAAACGTTAGTCTCATTCTAACGTTTGTCCACGTTCGTCCCAAGTTGGTCTCTTTCTAAGGACGAACTTAGACAAACCTTAAAATGAAACTAACGAGACTAACTTGGGACGAACAAAGACAAATGTTAGTTTCATTCTAAGGTTTGTCTAAGTTCGTCCCAAGTTAGTCTCTTTCTAAGGACGAACTGAGACTAACCATAGAATGAGACTAACGAGACTAACTTGGGACGAACAAAGACAAACGTTAGTCTCATTCTAAGGTTTGTCTAAGTTCGTCCCAAGTTAGTCTCTTTCTAAGGACGAACTCAGACAAACCTTCAAATGAGACTAACGAGACTAACTTGGGACGAACAAAGACAAACGTTAGTCATATTCTAAGGTTTGTCTAAGTTCGTCCCAAGTTAGACTCTTTCTAAGAACGAACTTAGACAAACCATTGAACGAGACTAACTTGGGATGAACAAAGACAAATGTTAGTCTCATTCTAAGGTTTGTCTAAGTTCGTCCCAAATTAGTCTCTTTCAAAGGACGAACTTTGACAAACCTTAAAATGAGACTAACGAGACTAACTTGGGACAAACAAAGACAAACGTTAGTCTCATTCTAAGGTTTGTCTAAGTTCGTCCCAAGTTAGTCTCTTTCTTAGGACGAACTTAGACAAACCATAGAATGAGACTAACGATACTAACTTGGGACGAACAAAGACAAACGTTAGTCTCATTCTAAGGTTTGTCTAAGTTCGTCCCAAGTTAGTCTCTTTCTAAGGACGAACTTAGACAAACCATAGAATTAGACTAACGAGACTAACTTGGGACAAACAAAGACAAACGTTAGTCTCATTCTAAGGTTTGTCTAAGTTCGTCCCAAGTTAGTCTCTTTCTTAGGACGAACTTAGACAAACCATAGAATGAGACTAACGATACTAACTTGGGACGAACAAAGACAAACGTTAGTCTCATTCTAAGGTTTGTCTGAGTTCGTCCCAAGTTAGTCTCTTTCTAAGGACGAACTTAGACAAACCATAGAATTAGACTAACGAGACTAAATTTGGACGAACAAAGACAAACGTTAGTCTCATTCTAAGGTTTGTCTAAGTTCGTCCCAAGTTAGTCTCTTTCTAAGGACGAACATAGACAAGCCTTAAAATGAGACTAACGTGACAAACTTGGGAAGAACAAAGACAAACGTTAGTCTCAATCTAAGGTTTGTCTAAGTTCGTCCCAAGTTAGTCTCTTTCTAAGGACGAACTAAGACAAACCTTAAAATGAGACTAACGAGACTAACTTGGGACGAACAAAGACAAACGTTAGTCTCATTCTAAGGTTTGTCTAAGTTCGTCCCAAGTTAGTCTCTTTCTAAGGACGAACTTAGACAAACCATTGAACGAGACTAACTTGGGACGAACAAAGACAAACGTTAGTCTCATTCTAAGGTTTGTCTAAGTTCGTCCCAAGTTAGTCTCTTTCTAAGGACGAACATAGACAAACCATTGAACGAGACTAACTTGGGACGAACAAAGACAAACCTTAGTCTCATTATAAGGTTTGTCCAAGTTCGTCCCAATCTAGTCTCTTTCTAAGGACGAACTTAGACAAACCATTGACCGAGACTAACTTGGGACAAACAAAGACAAACGTTAGTCTCATTCTAAGGTTTGTCTAAGTTCGTCTCAAGTTAGTCTCTTTCTAAGGACGAACTTAGACAAACCTTAAAATGAGACTAACGAAACTAGCTTGGGATGAACCAAGACAAACGTTAGTCTCATTCTAAAGTTTGTCCACGTTCGTCCCAAGTTAGTCTCTTTCTAAGGACGAACTTAGACTAACCTTAAAATGAAACTAACGAGACTAACTTGGGACGAACAAAGACAAATGTTAGTTTCATTCTAAGGTTTGTCTAAGTTCGTCCCAAGTTATTCTCTTTCTAAGGACGAACTTAGACAAACCATAGAATGGGACTAGCGAGACTAACTTGGAACGAACAAAGACAAACGTTAGTCTCATTCTAAGGTTTGTCTAAGTTCGTCCCAAGTTAGTCTCTTTCTAAGGACGAACTTAGACAAACCTTAAAATGAGACTAACGAGACTAACTTGGGACGAACAAAGACAAATGTTAGTCTCATTCTAAGGTTTGTCTAAGTTCGTCCCAAGTTAGTCTCTTTCTAAGGACGAACGTAGACAAACCATTGAACGAGACTAACTTGGGAAGAACAAAGACAAATGTTAGTCTCATTCTAAGGTTTGTCTAAGTTCGTCCCAAGTTAGTCTCTTTCAAAGGACGAACTTAGACAAACCTTAAAATGAGACTAACGTTTGTCTTTGTTCAACCCATGTTTGTCTCGTTAGTCTCATTTTAAGGTTTGTCTAAGTTCGTCCTTTGAAAGAGACTAACTTGGGACGAACTTAGACAAACCTTAGAATGAGACTAACGTTTGTCTTTGTTCGTCCCAAGTTAGTCTCGCTAGTCCCATTCTATGGTTTGTCTAAGTTCGTCCTTAGAAAGAGAATAACTTGGGACGAACTTAGACAAACCTTAGAATGAAACTAACATTTGTCTTTGTTCGTCCCAAGTTAGTCTCGTTAGTTTCATTTTAAGGTTAGTCTAAGTTCGTCCTTAGAAAGAGACTAACTTGGGACGAACGTGGACAAACTTTAGAATGAGACTAACGTTTGTCTTGGTTCATCCCAAGCTAGTTTCGTTAGTCTCATTCTAAGGTTTGTCTAAGTTCGTCCCAAGTTAGTCTCTTTCTAAGGACGAACTTAGACAAACCTTAAAATGAGACTAACGAGACTAACTTGGGACGAACAAAGACAAATGTTAGTCTCATTCTAAGGTTTGTCTAAGTTCGTCCCAAGTTAGTCTCTTTCTAAGGACGAACTTAGACAAACCTTAAAATGAGACTAAGGAGACTAACATGGGATGAACAAAGACAAACGTTTGTCTCATTCTAAGGTTTGTCTAAGTTCGTCCCAAGTTAGTCTCTTTCTAAGGACGAACTTAGACAAACCTTAAAATGAGAGTAACGAGACTAACATGGGATGAACAAAGACAAACGTTTGTCTCATTCTAAAGTTTGTCTAAGTTCGTCCCAAGTTAGTCTCTTTCTAAGGACGAACTTAGACAAACCATTGAACGAGACTAACTTGGGACGAACAAACCTTAGAATGAGACTAACGAGACTAACATGGGATGAACAAAGACAAACGTTAGTCTCATTTTAAGGTTTGTCTAAGTTCGTCCTTTGAAAGAGACTAACTTGGGACGAACTTAGACAAACCTTAGAATGAGACTAACATTTGTCTTTGTTCTTCCCAAGTTAGTCTCGTTCAATGGTTTGTCTACGTTCGTCCTTAGAAAGAGACTAACTTGGGACGAACTTAGACAAACCTTAGAATGAGACTAACATTTGTCTTTGTTCGTCCCAAGTTAGTCTCGTTAGTCTCATTCTAAGGTTCGTCTAAGTTCGTCCCAAGTTAGTCTCTTTCTAAGGACGAACTTAGACAAACCTTAAAATGAGACTAACGAGACTAACTTGGGACGAACAAAGACAAATGTTAGTCTCATTCTAAGATTTGTCTAAGTTCGTCCCAAGTTAGTCTCTTTCTAAGGATGAACTTAGACAAACCATAAAATTAGACTAACGAGACTAACTTGGGATGAATAAAGACAAACTTTAGTCTCATTCTAAGGTTTGAATAAGTTCGTCCCAAGTTAGTCTCTTTCTAAGGACAAACTTAGACAAACCATAGAATGAGACTAACGAGACAAACTTGGGAAGAACAAAGACAAACGTTAGTCTCATTCTAAGGTTTGTCTAAGTTCGTCCCAAATTGGTCTCTTTCTAAGGACGAACATAGACAAACCTTAAAATGAGACTAACGTGACAAACTTGGGAAGAACAAAGACAAACGTTAGTCTCATTCTAAGGTTTGTCTAAGTTCGTCCCAAGTTAGTCTGACGAACTTAGAGAAATCTTAAGATAAGACTAACGAGACTAACTTGGGACGAACAAAGACAAACATTATTCCCATTCTATGGTTCGTCTAAGTTCGTCCCAAGTTTTAGTCTTATTTTAAGGTTTCTCTAAGTTCATCCCAAGTTAATCTCTTTCTAAGGACTAACTTAGACAAACCATAGAATGAGGCTAACGAGACTAACTTGGGACAAAAGAGACAAACGTTAGTCTTATTCTAAGGTTTGTCTAAGTTCGTCCCAAGTTTGTCTCTTTCTAAGGACGAACTTAGACAAACCATAGAATGAGACTAACTTGGGACGAACAAAGATAAACGTTAGTCTCATTCTAAAGTTTGTCTAAGTTCGTCCCAAGTTAGTCTCTTTCTAAGGACGAACATAGACAAACCATAGAAAGAGACTAACTTGGGACGATCAAAGACAAACGTTAGTCTCATTCTGAGGTTTGTCTAAGTTCATCCCAAGTTAGTCTCTTTCTAAGGACGAACTTAGACAAACCTTAAAATGACACTAACGAGACTAACTTGGGACGAACAAAGACAAACGTTAGTCTCATTCTGAGGTTTGTCTAAGTTCGTCCCAAGTTAATCTCTTTCTAAGGACGAACTTAGATAAACCATAGAATGAGACTAACGAGACTAACTTGGGACAAACAAAGACAACCGTTAGTCTCATTCTAAGGTTTGTCTAAGTTCGTCCCAAGTTAGTCTCTTTCTGAGGACGAACTTAGAAAAACCTTAAAATGAGACTAACGAGACTAACTTGGGACGAACAAAGACAAACGTTAGTCTCATTCTAAGGTTTGTCCAAATTCCTCCCAAGTTAGTCTCTTTCTAAGGACGAACTTAGACAAACCTTAAAATGAGACTAACGAGACTAACTTGGGACGAACAAAGACAATTGTTAGTCTCATTCTAAGGTTTATCTAAGTTCGTCCCAAGTTAGTCTCTTTCTTAGGACGAACTTAGACAAACCATAGAACGAGACTAACTTGGGACGAACAATGACAAACGTTAGTCTCATTCTGAGGTTTGTCTAAGTTCGTCCAAAGTTAGTCTCTTTCTAAGGACGAACTTAGACAAACCTTAAAATGAGACTAACGAGACTAACTTGGCACGAACAAAGACACACGTTAGTCTCATTCTAAGATTTGTCTAAGTTCATCCCAAGTTAGTCTCTTTCTAAGGACGAACTTAGACAAACCTTAAAATGAGATTAACGAGACTAACTTGGGACGAACAAAGACAAACGTTCGTCTCATTCTAAGGTTTGTCCAAGTTCGTCCCAAGTTAATCTCTTTCTAAGGACGAACTTAGACAAACCATAGAATGAGACTAACGAGACTAACTTGGGACGAACAAAGACAAACGTTAGTCTCATTCTAAGGTTTGTCTAAGTTCGTCCCAAGTTTGTCTCTTTCTAAGGACGAACTTAGACAAACCATAGAACGAGACTAACTTGGGACGAACAATGACAAACGTTAGTCTCATTGTAAGGTTTGTCTAAGTTCGTCCAAAGTTAGTCTCTTTCTAAGGACAAACTTAGACAAAACTTAAAATGAGACTAACGAGACTAACTTGGCACGAACAAAGACAAACGTTAGTCTCATTCTAAGATTTGTCTAAGTTCGTCCCAAGTTAGTCTTTTTGTAAGGACGAACATAGACAAACCATAGAATTAGACTAACGAGACTAACTTGGGATGAACAAAGACAAACGTTAGTCTCATTCTAAGGTTTGTCTAAGTTCGTCCCAAGTTAGTCTCTTTCTAAGGACAAACTTAGACAAACCATAGAATGAGACTAACGAGACTAACTTTGGACGAACAAAGACAAACGTTAGTCTCATTGTAAGGTTTGTCTAAGTTCGTCCAAAGTTAGTCTCTTTCTAAGGACGAACTTAGACAAACCTTAAAATGAGACTAACGAGACTAACTTGGGACGAACAAAGACAAATGTTAGTCTCATTCTAAGGTTTGTCTAAGTTCATCCCAAGTTAGTCTCTTTCTAAGGACGAACGTAGACAAACCATTGAACGAGACTAACTTGGGAAGAACAAAGACAAATGTTAGTCTCATTCTAAGGTTTGTCTAAGTTCGTCCCAAGTTAGTCTCTTTCAAAGGACGAACTTAGACAAACCTTAAAATGAGACTAACGTTTGTCTTTGTTCATCCCATGTTAGTCTCATTCTAAGGTTTGTTCGTCCCAAGTTAGTCTCGTTCAATGGTTTGTCTAAGTTCGTCCTTAGAAAGAGACTAACTTGGGACGAACTTAGACAAACCTTAGAATGAGACAAACATTTGTCTTTGTTCATCCCATGTTAGTCTCGTTAGTCTCATTTTAAGGTTTGTCTAAGTTCGTCCTTAGAAAGAGACTAACTTGGGACGAACTTAGACAAACCTTAGAATGAGACTAACGTTTGTCTTTGTTCGTCCAAAGTTAGTCTCGTTAGTCTCATTCTATGGTTTGTCTAAGTTTGTCCTTAGAAAGAGACTAACTTGGGACGAACTTAGACAAACCTTAGAATGGGACTAACGTTTGTCTTTGTTCATCCCAAGTTAGTCTCGTTAGTCTAATTCTATGGTTTGTCTATGTTCGTCCTTACAAAAAGACTAACTTGGGACGAACTTAGACAAACCATAGAATGAGACTAACGAGACTAACTTGGGACAGACAAAGACAAACGTAAGTCTCATTCTAAGGTTTGTCTAAGTTCGTCCCAAGTTAGTCTTTTTGTAAGGACGAACATAGACAAACCATAGAATTAGACTAACGAGACTAACTTGGGATGAACAAAGACAAACGTTAGTCTCATTCTAAGGTTTGTCTAAGTTCGTCCCAAGTTAGTCTCTTTCTAAGGACGAACTTAGACAAACCATAGAATGAGACTAACGAGACTAACTTGGGACGAACAAAGACAAACGTTAGTCTCATTCTAAGGTTTGTCTAAGTTCGTCCCAAGTTTGTCTCTTTCTAAGGACGAACTTAGACAAACCATAGAACGAGACTAACTTGGGACGAACAATGACAAACGTTAGTCTCATTGTAAGGTTTGTCTAAGTTCGTCCAAAGTTAGTCTCTTTCTAAGGACAAACTTAGACAAAACTTAAAATGAGACTAACGAGACTAACTTGGCACGAACAAAGACAAACGTTAGTCTCATTCTAAGATTTGTCTAAGTTCGTCCCAAGTTAGTCTTTTTGTAAGGACGAACATAGACAAACCATTGAATTAGACTAACGAGACTAACTTGGGATGAACAAAGACAAACGTTAGTCTCATTCTAAGGTTTGTCTAAGTTCGTCCCAAGTTAGTCTCTTTCTAAGGACAAACTTAGACAAACCATAGAATGAGACTAACGAGACTAACTTTGGACGAACAAAGACAAACGTTAGTCTCATTGTAAGGTTTGTCTAAGTTCGTCCAAAGTTAGTCTCTTTCTAAGGACGAACTTAGACAAACCTTAAAATGAGACTAACGAGACTAACTTGGGACGAACAAAGACAAATGTTAGTCTCATTCTAAGGTTTGTCTAAGTTCATCCCAAGTTAGTCTCTTTCTAAGGACGAACGTAGACAAACCATTGAACGAGACTAACTTGGGAAGAACAAAGACAAATGTTAGTCTCATTCTAAGGTTTGTCTAAGTTCGTCCCAAGTTAGTCTCTTTCAAAGGACGAACTTAGACAAACCTTAAAATGAGACTAACGTTTGTCTTTGTTCATCCCATGTTAGTCTCATTCTAAGGTTTGTTCGTCCCAAGTTAGTCTCGTTCAATGGTTTGTCTAAGTTCGTCCTTAGAAAGAGACTAACTTGGGACGAACTTAGACAAACCTTAGAATGAGACAAACATTTGTCTTTGTTCATCCCATGTTAGTCTCGTTAGTCTCATTTTAAGGTTTGTCTAAGTTCGTCCTTAGAAAGAGACTAACTTGGGACGAACTTAGACAAACCTTAGAATGAGACTAACGTTTGTCTTTGTTCATCCAAAGTTAGTCTCGTTAGTCTCATTCTATGGTTTGTCTAAGTTTGTCCTTAGAAAGAGACTAACTTGGGACGAACTTAGACAAACCTTAGAATGAGACTAACGTTTGTCTTTGTTCATCCCAAGTTAGTCTCGTTAGTCTAATTCTATGGTTTGTCTATGTTCGTCCTTACAAAAAGACTAACTTGGGACGAACTTAGACAAACCATAGAATGAGACTAACGAGACTAACTTGGGACAGACAAAGACAAACGTAAGTCTCATTCTAAGGTTTGTCTAAGTTCGTCCCAAGTTAGTCTTTTTGTAAGGACGAACATAGACAAACCATAGAATTAGACTAACGAGACTAACTTGGGATGAACAAAGACAAACGTTAGTCTCATTCTAAGGTTTGTCTAAGTTCGTCCCAAGTTAGTCTCTTTCTAAGGACAAACTTAGACAAACCATAGAATGAGACTAACGAGACTAACTTTGGACGAACAAAGACAAACGTTAGTCTCATTCTAAGGTTTGTCTAAGTTCGTCCCAAGTTAGTCTCTTTCTAAGGACGAACTTAGACAAACCTTAAAATGAGACTAACGAAACTAACATGGGATGAACAAAGACAAACGTTTGTCTCATTCTAAGGTTTGTCTAAGTTCGTCCCAAGTTAGTCTCTTTCTAAGGACGAACTTAGACAAACCATAGAATGAGACTAACTTGGGACGAACAAAGACAAACGTTAGTCTCATTCTAAAGTTTGTCTAAGTTCGTCCCAAGTTAGTCTCTTTCTAAGGACAAGCATAGACAAACCATAGAAAGAAACTAACTTGGGACGATCAAAGACAAACGTTAGTCTCATTCTAAGGTTTGTCTAAGTTCGTCCCAAGTTAGTCTCTTTCTAAGGACGAACTTAGACAAACCTTAAAATGAGACTAACGAGACTAACTTGGGACAAACAAAGACAAACGTTAGTCTCATTCTAAGGTTTGTCTAAGTTCGTCCCGAGTTAGTCTCTTTCTAAGGACGAACTTAGACAAACCTTAAAATGAGACAAACGAGACTAACTTGGGACGAACAAAGACAAACGTTAGTCTCATTCTAAGGTTTGTCTAAGTTCATCCCAAGTTAATCTCATTCTAAGGACGAACTTAGACAAACCATAGAATGAGACTAACGAGACTAACTTGGGACAAACAAAGACAAACGTTAGTCTCATTCTAAGGTTTGTCTAAGTTCGTCCCAAGTTAGTCTCTTTCTAAGGACAAACTTAGACAAACCTTAAAATGAGACTAACGAGACTAACTTGGGACGAACAAAGACAAACGTTAGTCTCATTCTAAGGTTTGTCTAATTTCGTCCTAATTTAGTCTCTTTCTAAGGACGAACTTGGACAAATCTTAAAAAGAGACTAACGAGACTAACTTGGGACGAACAAAGACGAACGTTAGTCTCATTCTAAGGTTTGTCTAAGTTCGTCCCAAGTCAGTCTCTTTCTAGGCACGAACTTAGACAAACCTTAAAATGAGACTAACGAGACTAACTTGGGACGAACAAAGACAAACGTTAGTCTCATTCAAAGGTTTGTCTAAGTTCGTCCCAAGTTAGTCTCTTTCTAAGGACGAAAATAGACAAACCATTGAACGAGACTAGCTTGGGACGAACAAAGACAAACGTTAGTCTCATTCTAAGGTTTGTCTAAGTTCGTCCCAAGTTAGTCTCTTTCTAAAGACAAACTTAGACAAACCATAGAATGAGCCTAACGAGAGCAACTTGGGACGAACAAAGACAAACGTTAGTCTCATTCTAATGTTTGTCGAAGTTCGTCCCAAGTTAGTCTCTTTCTAAAGACGAACTTAGACAAACCATAAAACGAGACTAACTTGGGATGAACAAAAACAAACGTTAGTCTCATTCTAAGGTTTGTCTAAGTTCGTCCCAAGTTAGTCTCTTTCTAAGGACGAACTTAGACAAACCTTAAAATGAGACTAACGAGACTAACTTCGAACGAACAAAGAGAAACGTTAGTCTCATTCTGAGGTTTGTCTTAGTTCGTCCCAACTTAATCTCTTTCTAAGGACAAACTTAGACAACCCATAGAATGAGACTAACGAGACTAAGTAGGGACAAACAAAGACAAACGTTAGTCTCATTCTAAGGTTTGTCTAAGTTCGTCCCAAGTTAGTCTCTTTCTAAGGACGAACTTAGACAAACCTTAAAGTGAGACTAACGAGACTAACTTGGGACGAACAAAGACAAACGTTAGTCTCATTCTAAGGTTTGTCTAAGTTCCTCCCAAGTTAGTCTCTTTCTAAGGACGAACTTAGACAAACCTTAAAATGAGACTAACGAGACTAACTTGGGACGAACAAAGACAAACGTTAGTCTCATTCTAAGGTTTGTCTAAGTTCGTCGCAAGTTAGTCTCTTTCGAAGGACGAACTTAGATAAACCATAGAACGAGACTAACTTGGGACGAATAAAGACAAACGTTAGTCTCATTCTAAGTTTTGTCTAAGTTCGTCCCAAGTTAGTCTATTTCTAAGGACGAACTTAGACAAATCTTAAAATGAGACTAACGAGACTAACTTGGGACGAACAAAGACAAACGTTGGTCTCATTCAAAGGTTTGTCTAAGTTCCTCCCAAGTTTGTCTCTTTCTAAGGATGAACTTAGACAAACCTTAAAATGAGACTAACGAGACTAACTTGGGACGAACAAGGACAAAGGTTAGTCTCATTCTAAGGTTTGTCTAAGTTCCTCCCAAGTTAGTCTCTTTCTAAGGACGAACTTAGACAAACCTTAAAATGAGACTAAGGAGACTAACTTGGGGACGAACAAAGACAAATGTTAGTCTCATTCTAAGGTTTGTCTAAGTTCGTCTCAAGTTAGTCTCTTTCTAAGGACAAACTTAGACAACCCATAGAACGAGACTAACTTGGGACGAACAAAGACAAACGTTAGTCTCATTCTAAGGTTTATCTAAGTTCGTCCCAAGTTAGTCTCTTTCTAAGGACGAACTTAAACAAACCATAGAGCGAGACTAACTTGGGACGAACAAAGACAAATGTTAGTCTCATTCTAAGGTTTGTCTAAGTTCGTCCCAAGTTAGTCTATTTCTAAGGACGAACTTAGACAAATCTTAAAATGAGACTAACGATACTAACTTGGGAAGAACAAAGACAAACGTTAGTCTCATTCAAAGGTTTGTCTAAGTTTCTCCCAAGTTAGTCTCTTTCTAAGGACGAACTTAGCCAAACCTTAAAATGAGACTAACGAGACTAACTTGGGACGAACAAAGAGAAACGTTAGTCTCATTCTAAGGTTTATCTAAGTTTGTCCCGAGTTAGTGTCTTTCTAAGGACGAACTTAGACAAACCTTAAAATGAGACTAACGAGACTAACTTGGGGCGAACAAAGACAAACGTTAGTCTCATTCAAAGGTTTGTCTAAGTTCGTCCCAATTTAGAGACTTTCTAAGGACGAACTTAGAAAAATCTTAAATTGAGACTAATGAGACTAACTTTGGACGAACAAAGACGAACGTTAGTCTCATTCTAAGGTTTGTCTAAGTTCATCACAAGTTAGTCTCTTTCTAAGCACGAACTTAGACAAACCTTAAAATGAGACTAACGAGACTAACATGGAACGAACAAAGACAAACGTTAGTCTCATTCAAAGGTTTGTCTAAGTTCGTCCCAAGTTAGTCTCTTTCTAAAGACGAACTTAGACAAACCATTGAATGAGACTAACGAGACCAACTTGGGACGAACAAAGACAAACGTTAGTCTCATTCTAAAGTTTGTCTAAGTTCGTCCCAAGTTAGTCTCTTTCTAAGGACGAACAAAGACAAACCATAGAAAGAGACTAACTTGGGACGATTAAAGACAAACGTTAGTCTCATTCTAAGGTTTGTCTAAGTTCGTCCCAAGTTAGTCTCTTTCTAAGGACGAACTTAGACAAACCTTAAAATGAGACTAACGAGACTAACTTGGGACGAACAAAGACAAACGTTAGTCTCATTCTGAGGTTTGTCTAAGTTCGTCCCAAGTTAATCTCTTTCTAAGGACGAACTTAGACAAACCATAGAATGAGACTAACGAGACTAACTTGGGACAAACAAAGACAAACGTTAGTCTCATTCTAAGGTTTGTCTAAGTTCGTCCCAAGTTAGTCTCTTTCTAAGGACGAACTTAGACAAACCTTAAAATGAGATTAACGAGACTAACTTGCGACGAACAAAGACAAACGTTAGTCTCATTCTAAGGTTTGTCTAAGTTCCTCCCAAGTTAGTTTCTTTCTAAGGACGAACTTAGACAAACCTTAAAATGAGACTAACGAGACTAACTTGGGACGAACAAAGACAAACGTTAGTCTCATTCTAAGGTTTGTCTAAGTTCGTCCCAAGTTAGTCTCTTTCTAAGGACGTACTTAGACAAACCATAGAACGAGACTAACTTGGGACGAACAAAGACAAATGTTAGTCTCATTCTAAGGTTTGTCTAAGTTCGTCCCAAGTTAGTCTATCTCTAAGGACGAACTTAGACAAATCTTAAAATGAGACTAACGATACTAACTTGGGATGAACAAAGACAAACGTTAGTGTCATTCTAAGATTTGTCTAAGTTCGTCCCAAGTTAGTCTCTTTCTAAGGACGAACTTAGACAAACCTTAAAATAAGACTAACGAGACTAACTTGGGACGAACAAAGACAAACGTTAGTCTCATTCTAAGGTCTGTCTAAGTTCATCCCAAGTTAATCTCTTTCTAAGGACTAACTTAGACAACCCATAGAATGAGACTAACGAGACTAACTTGGGACAAAAGAGACAAACGTTAGTCTCATTCTAAGGTTTGTCTAAGTTCGTCCCAAGTTAGTCTCTTTCTAAGGACGAACTTAGACAAACCATAGAATGAGACTAACTTGGGACGAACAAAGACAAACGTTAGTCTCATTCTAAGGTTTGTCTAAGTTCGTCCCGAGTTAGTCTTTTTCTAAGGACGAACTTAGACAAACCTTAAAATGAGACAAACGAGACTAACTTGGGACGAACAAAGATAAACGTTAGTCTCATTCTAAGGTTTGTCTAAGTTCATCCCAAGTTAATCTCATTCTAAGGACGAACTTAGATAAACCATAGAATGAGACTAACGAGACCAACTTGGGACGAACAAAGACAAACGTTTGTCTCATTCTAAAGTTTGTCTAAGTTCATCCCAAGTTAGTCTCTTTCTAAGGACGAACATAGACAAACCATAGAAAGAGACTAACTTGGGACGATCAAAGACAAACGTTAGTCTCATTCTAAGGTTTGTCTAAGTTCGTCCCAAGTTAGTCTCTTTCTAAGGACGAACTTAGTCAAACCTTAAAATGACACTAACGAGACTAACTTGGCACGAACAAAGACAAACGTTAGTCTCATTCTAAGATTTGTCTAAGTTCATCCCAAGTTAGTCTCTTTCTAAGGACGAACTTAGACAAACCTTAAAATGAGATTAACGAGACTAACTTGGGACGAACAAAGACAAAGGTTCGTCTCATTCTAAGGTTTGTCCAAGTTCCTCCCAAGTTAATCTCTTTCTAAGGATGAACTTAGACAAACCATAGAATGAGACTAACGAGACTAACTTGGGACGAACAAAGACAAACGTTAGTTTCATTCTAAGGTTTGTCTAAGTTCGTCCCAAGTTAGTCTCTTTCTAAGGACGAACTTAGACAAACCATAGAACGAGACTAACTTGCGACGAACAAAGACAAACGTTAGTCTCATTCTAATGTTTGTCTAAGTTCCTCCCAAGTTAGTCTCTTTCTAAGGACGAACTTAGACAAACCTTAAAATGAGACAAACGAGACTAACTTGGGACGAACAAAGACAAACGTTAGTCTCATTCTAAGGTTTGTCTAAGTTCATCCCAAGTTAATCTCATTCTAAGGACGAACTTAGACAACCCATAGAATGAGACTAACGAGACCAACTTGGGACGAACAAAGACAAACGTTAGTCTCATTCTAAAGTTTGTCTAAGTTCGTCCCAAGTTAGTCTCTTTCTAAGGACGAACATAGACAAACCATAGAAAGAGACTAACTTGGGACGATCAAAGACAAACGTTAGTCTCATTCTAAGGTTTGTCTAAGTTCCTCCCAAGTTAGTCTCTTTCTATGGACGAACTTAGACAAACCTTAAAATGAGACTAACGAGACTAACTTGGCACGAACAAAGACAAACGTTAGTCTCATTCTAAGATTTGTCTAAGTTCATCCCAAGTTAGTCTCTTTCTAAGGACGAACTTAGACAAACCTTAAAATGAGATTAACGAGACTAACTTGGGACGAACAAAGACAAAGGTTCGTCTCATTCTAAGGTTTGTCCAAGTTCCTCCCAAGTTAATCTCTTTCTAAGGACAAACTTAGACAAACCATAGAATGAGACTAACGAGACTAACTTGGGACGAACAAAGACAAACGTTAGTCTCATTCTAAGGTTTGTCTAAGTTCGTCCCAAGTTAGTCTCTTTCTAAGGACGAACTTAGACAAACCATAGAACGAGACTAACTTGGGACGAACAATGACAAACGTTAGTCTCATTGTAAGGTTTGTCTAAGTTCGTCCAAAGTTAATCTCTTTCTAAGGACGAACTTAGACAAAACTTAAAATGAGACTAACGAGACTAACTTGGCACGAACAAAGACAAACGTTAGTCTCATTCTAAGATTTGTCTAAGTTTGTCCCAAGTTAGTCTCTTTCTAAGGACGAACTTAGACAAACCTTAAAATAAGACTAACGAGACTAACTTGGGACGAACAAAGACAAACGTTAGTCTCATTCTAAGGTCTGTCTAAGTTCATCCCAAGTTAATCTCTTTCTAAGGTCTAACTTAGACAAACCATAGAATGAGGCTAACGAGACTAACTTGGGACAAAAGAGACAAACGTTAGTCTCATTCTAAGGTTTGTCTAAGTTCATCCCAAGTTAATCTCATTCTAAGGACGAACTTAGACAACCCATAGAATGAGACTAACGAGACCAACTTGGGACGAACAAAGACAAACGTTAGTCTGATTCTAAAGTTTGTCTAAGTTCGTCCCAAGTTAGTCTCTTTCTAAGGACGAACATAGACAAACCATAGAAAGAGACTAACTTGGGACGATCAAAGACAAACGTTAGTCTCATTCTAAGGTTTGTCTAAGTTCGTCCCAAGTTAGTCTCTTTCTAAGGACGAACTTAGACAAACCTTAAAATGAGACAAACGAGACTAACTGGGGACAAACAAAGACAAACGTTAGTCTCAATCTAAGGTTTGTCTAAGTTCGTCCCGAGTTAGTCTCTTTCTAAGGACGAACTTAGACAAACCTTAAAATGAGACAAACGAGACTAACTTGGGACGAACAAAGACAAACGTTAGTCTCATTCTAAGGTTTGTCTAAGTTCATCCCAAGTTAATCTCATTCTAAGGATGAACTTAGACAAACCATAGAATGAGACTAACGAGACTAACTTGAGACAAACAAAGACAAACGTTAGTCTCATTCTAAGGTTTGTCTAAGTTCGTCCCAAGTTAGTCTCTTTCTAAGGACAAACTTAGACAGACCTTAAAATGAGACTAACGAGACTAACTTGGGATGAACAAAGACAAACGTTAGTCTCATTCTAAGGATTGTCTAATTTCGTCCCAATTTAGTCTCTTTCTAAGGACGAACTTGGACAAATCTTAAAAAGAGACTAACGAGACTAACTTGGGACGAACAAAGACGAACGTTAGTCTCATTCTAAGGTTTGTCTAAGTTCGTCCCAAGTCAGTCTCTTTCTAAGCACGAACTTAGACAAACCTTAAAATGAGACTAACGAGACTAACTTGGGACGAACAAAGACAAACGTTAGTCTCATTCAAAGGTTTGTCTAAGTTCGTCCCAAGTTAGTCTCTTTCTAAGGACGAACTTAGACAAACCTTAAAATAAGACTAACGTGACTAACTTGGGACGAACAAAGACAAAAGTTAGTCTCATTCAAAGGTTTGTCTAAGTTCGTCCCAAGTTAGTCTCTTTCTAAGGACGAAATTAGACAAACCATTGAACGAGACTAGCTTGGGACGAACAAAGACAAACGTTAGTCTCATTCTAAGGTTTGTCTAAGTTCGTCCCAAGTTAGTCTCTTTCTAAAGACGAACTTAGACAAACCATAGAATGAGCCTAACGAGAGCAACTTGGGACGAACAAAGACAAACGTTAGTCTCATTCTAATGTTTGTCGAAGTTCGTCCCAAGTTAGTCTCTTTCTAAAGACGAACTTAGACAAACCATAGAACGAGACTAACTTGGGATGAACAAAGACAAACGTTAGTCTCATTCTAAGGTTTGTCTAAGTTCGTCACAATTAGTCTCTTTCTAAGGACGAACTTAGACAAACCTTAAAATGAGACTAACGAGACTAACTTGGGACGAACAAAGAGAAATGTTAGTCTCATTCTGAGGTTTGTCTAAGTTCGTCCCAAGTTAATCTCTTTCTAAGGACGAACTTAGACAACCCATAGAATGAGACTAACGAGACTAAGTAGGGACAAACAAAGACAAACGTTAGTCTCATTCTAAGGTTTGTCTAAGTTCGTCCCAAGTTAGTCTCTTTCTAAGGACGAACTTAGACAAACCTTAAAATGAGACTAACAAGACTAACTTGGGACGAACAAAGACAAACGTTAGTCTCATTCTAAGGTTTGTCTAAGTTCCTCCCAAGTTAGTCTCTTTCTAAGGACGAACTTAGACAAACCTTAAAATGAGACTAACGAGACTAACTTGGGATGAACAAAGACAAACATTAGAATGAGACTAACGTTTGTCTTTGTTCGTCCCAAGTTAGTCTCGTTAGTCTCATTCTAAGGTTAGTCTAAGTTCATCCTTAGAAAGAGACTAACTTGGGACGCACTTAGACAAACCTTAGAATGAGACTAACGTTTGTCTTTGTTCGTCCCAAGTTAGTCTCGTTAGTCTCATTCTATGGTTTGTCTAAGTTCGTCCTTCGAAAGAGACTAACTTGGGACGAACTTAGACAAACCTTAGAATGAGACTAACGTTTGTCTTTGTTCGTCCCAAGTTAGTCTCGTTAGTCTCATTCTATGGTTTGTCTAAGTTCGTCCTTAGAAAGAGACTAACTTGGGACGAACTTAGACAAACCTTAGAATGAGACTAACGTTTGTCTTTGTTCGTCCCAAGTTAGTCTCGTTAGTCTCATTCTATGGTTTGTCTAAGTTCGTCCTTCGAAAGAGACTAACTTGGGACGTACTTAGACAAACCTTAGAATGAGACTAACGTTTGTCTTTGTTCGTCCCAAGTGAGTCTCGTTAGTCTCATTCTATGGTTTGTCTAAGTTCGTCCTTAGAAAGAGACTAACTTGGGACGAACTTAGATAAACCTTAGAATGAGACTAACGTTTGTCTTTGTTCGTCCCAAGTTAGTCTCGTTAGTCTCATTCTATGGTTTGTCTAAGTTCGTCCTTCGAAAGAGACTAACTTGGGACGTACTTAGACAGACTTTAGAATGAGACTAACGTTTGTCTTTGTTCGTCCCAAGTTAGTGTCGTTAGTCTCATTTTAAGGTTTGTCTAAGATCATCCTTAGAAAGAGACTAACTTGGGACGAACTTAGACAAACCTTAGAATGAGACTAACGTTTGTCTTTGTTCGTCCCAAGTTAGTCTCGTTAGTCTCATTCTATGGTTTGTCTAAGTTCGTCCTTAGAAAGAGACTAACTTGGGACGAACTTAGACAAACCTTAGAATGAAACTAACGTTTGTCTTTGTTCGTCCCAAGTAAGTCTCGTTAGTCTCATTCTATGGTTTGTCTAAGTTCGTCCTTCGAAAGAGGCTAACTTGGGATGAACTTAGACAAACCTTAGAATGAGACTAACGTTTGTCTTTGTTCGTCCCAAGTTAGTCTCGTTAGTCTCATTCTAAGGTTTGTCTAAGTTCGTCCTTAGAAACAGACTAACTTGGGACGAACTTAGACAAACCTTAGAATGAGACTAACGTTTGTCTTTGTTCGACCCAAGTTAGTCTCGTTAGTCTCATTCTATGGTTTGTCTAAGTTCGTCCTTCGAAAGAGACTAACTTGGGACGAACTTATTTTTTTTTATTTTTTTTTAAAATTAAACTACGATAGAAGGGTCCAAAAAGCCTGGACCATGGCACTTACAGCACCTAATCAATATAGGGATTTGATCTCCTACGATAATGATCCTCATCCTCGTCTGAAATGCTATCCCGTCTATACATAGGAACTTTAAACCTATCTTCCATGGATTGGATAAGATCAGGGATGGAGCTATTGTAATTTGCCTTGATCAAATTAGCTTTGATCAAATCCATTTCTGGCGAATTAGGCAAGTTTGGGTTGTTGAGGATTTTCCGAACGATGTTATTCTTGTTTTCCTCTTCAATCTCTTTTGCCCTTCTAAGGAGAGTACTAGGAGGCAAAACATTGGAAGTTTTGGATAAAGGGACGAATGCCTTGGCTTGAACATTGAGGGGGGGACCACTGCTAGTCACACCCTTTTCCATGGTATCACTTCTAGCTTTAGGGGTGTTGGGACCACACGTCTTCAATTTTGTGGACTTTGGTAGACTGCCCTTGGTGTTGATATGTGGCGTGGATGGGCTAGCAAGGGACCCGTCCTTGTTTACCTTGGACAAAACACAAGGCATGTCACCATCGGTGCTTTGTTTTTTTTCCACTTTTGGAGCAACATATGGTACTATCTTCTGCATCAAGTGGTTGTCCTCATTGTCCTTTTCGGTCTCACTAGGCAAGGGCAAAGACACACAAATTGTCCTTTGCTCCTTATGACTAGTTGTGTCAAACGTGGTATTGTGTGAGGACAAAGGGTGCAATTGCTTTTTGCTTTTGGAAAAAGTTTTCTTGTTTCTTTTCCTATTTCGGACCAACATCCATGTACCTTCTTGGTCCCCTTCTTCCTTGGAAAGAGGCAACTTGTCCTTGTCTTTAGGCGCATAGGGACGCGCCACCTCCTCCAGATTTTTCCGGCCAGCCTCAAGATGCTGGTCTATTTTCTTGGCGACACCATGTGTGGGTTCTTGCTCCTCATCATGGGACTTGAATGTTAATGGCTGAACTGTCGAGCAAACGGCCGAGCCCCTTTGTTTTCTGCAGTCCTCCGCTTGGTGGCCATGAAGATTACAATGACTGCAATAGTGCAGTTTGTTTTCGAACTCAATGGGCTGCCAAAACCCCCCGGAAATACCCAGATCAATCCATATTTCTGTGGGCAAAGGTTTCTGCAAATCGAGCTCTATACAGGCGCGGGCAAAGCTAGGATTCCGGCAAGACCGAGTCCCTTCGTCTATGGCCAGAAAACGTCCTATAGGACCAACAATAGACATAATGTACCCTGCATTAAACAACTCGGCAGGGAGCCCAGGAAGCTTGATCCATGCGGTGGTCAAGGATGGTTCCTTATTGCGCTTAAAGTTTTGAGACCACCGAAAAAGTCTAAATAGGTAGTTACCTATTTTCCGAGTCGGATGGGCAAGAATCCGGTTGGCCATAGTGGCTGAATGAAGAATGATAAGCACATGGCGTGCATCCATGGCACCAATGGTGACCGGAGCGTCTAGACCCCATGCTTGAGAAAGCATAAGACGTACATCATCAATCCGAGGTCTTCCGGAGGAAAACTTGGCAATCAAAGAGTGTTGAAGTCTTTGAACACCCGGCTGAAGCTCCGAACTTAGTCTCATTCTAAGGTTTGTCTAAGTTCGTCCTAAGTTAGTCTCTTTCGAAGGACGAACTTAGACAAACCATAGAACGAGACTAACTTGGGACGAATAAAGACAAATGTTAGTCTCATTCTAGGGTTTGACTAAGTTCGTCCCAAGTTAGTCTATTTCTAAGAAAGAACTTAGACAAATCTTAAAATGAGACTAACGAGACTAACTTGGGACGAACAAAGACAAACGTTAGTCTCATTCAAAGGTTTGTCTAAGTTCCTCCCAAGTTAGTCTCTTTCTAAGGATGAACTTAGACAAACCTTAAAATGAGACTAACGAGACTAACTTGGGACGAACAAGGACAATGGTTAGTCTCATTCTAAGGTTTGTCTAAGTTCCTCCCAAGTTAGTCTATTTCTAAGGACGAACTTAGACAAACCTTAAAATGAGACTAAGGAGACTAACTTGGGGACGAACAAAGACAAATGTTAGTCTCATTCTAAGGTTTGTCTAAGTTCGTCTCAAGTTAGTCTCTTTCTAAGGACGAACTTAGACAACCCATAGAATGAGACTAACTTGGGACGAACAAAGACAAATGTTAGTCTCATTCTAAGGTTTGTCTAAGTTTGTCCCAAGTTTGTCTCTTTCTAAGGACGAACTTAGACAAACCATAGAACGAGACTAACTTGGGACGAACAAAGACAAATGTTAGTCTCATTCTAAGGTTTGTCTAAGTTCGTCCCAAGTTAGTCTATTTCTAAGGACGAACTTAGACAAATCTTAAAATGAGACTAACGATACTAACTTGGGACGAACAAAGACAAACGTTAGTCTCATTCAAAGGTTTGTCTAAGTTCCTCCCAAGTTAGTCTCTTTCTAAGGACGAACTTAGACAAACCTTAAAATGAGACTAACGAGACAAACTTGGGACGAACAAAGAGAAACGTTAGTCTCATTCTAAGGTTTGTCTAAGTTCGTCCCGAGTTAGTCTCTTTCTAAGGACGAACTTAGACAAACCTTAAAATGAGACTAACGAGACTAACTTGGGGCGAACAATGACAAACGTTAGTCTCATTCTAAGGTTTGTCTAAGTTCGTTCCAATTTAGTCTCTTTCTAAGGGCGAACTTAGAAAAATCTTAAAATGAGACTAACGAGACTAACTTTGGACGAACAAAGACGAACGTTAGTCTCATTCTAAGGTTTGTCTAAGTTCATCCCAAGTTAGTCTCTTTCTAAGCACGAACTTAGACAAACCTTAAAATGAGACTAACGAGACTAACATGGAACGAACAAAGACAAACGTTAGTCTCATTCAAAGGTTTGTCTAAGTTCGTCCCAAGTTAGTCTCTTTCTAAAGACGAACTTAGACAAACCATAGAATGAGACTAACGAGACCAACTTGGGACGAACAAAGACAAACGTTAGTCTCATTCTAAAGTTTGTCTAAGTTCGTCCCAAGTTAGTCTCTTTCTAAGGACGAACAAA
This sequence comes from Rhodiola kirilowii, assembly GCA_033675215.1. Lineage (NCBI taxonomy): Eukaryota > Viridiplantae > Streptophyta > Magnoliopsida > Saxifragales > Crassulaceae > Rhodiola > Rhodiola kirilowii. The sequence goes on from JAUCNB010000016.1 coordinate 2,067,088, forward strand.
GACAAACCATAGAAAGAGACTAACTTGGGACGATCAAAGACAAACGTTAGTCTCATTCTAAGGTTTGTCTAAGTTCGTCCCAAGTTAGTCTCTTTCTAAGGACGAACTTAGACAAACCTTAAAATGAGACTAACGAGACTAACTTGGGACGAACAAAGACAAACGTTAGTCTCATTCTGAGGTTTGTCTAAGTTCGTCCCAAGTTAATCCCTTTCTAAGGACGAACTTAGACAAACCATAGAATGAGACTAACGAGACTAACTTGGGACAAACAAAGACAAACGTTAGTCTCATTCTAAGGTTTGTCTAAGTTCGTCCCAAGTTAGTCTCTTTCTAAGGACGAACTTAGACAAACCTTAAAATGAGATTAACGAGACTAACTTGCGACGAACAAAGACAAACATTAGTCTCATTCTAAGGTTTGTCTAAGTTCCTCCCAAGTTAGTCTCTTTCTAAGGACGAACTTAGACAAACCTTAAAATGAGACTAACGAGACTAACTTGGGACGAACAAAGACAAACGTTTGTCTCATTCTAAGGTTTGTCTAAGTTCGTCCCAAGTTAGTCTCTTTCTAAGGACGAACTTAGACAAACCATAGAACGAGACTAACTTGGGACGAACAATGACAAACGTTAGTCTCATTCTAAGGTTTGTCTAAGTTTGTCCCAAGTTAGTCTCTTTCTAAGGACGAACTTAGACAAACCTTAAAATGAGACTAACGAGACTAACTTGGCACGAACAAAGACAAACGTTAGTCTCATTCTAAGATTTGTCGAAGTTCGTCCCAAGTTAGTCTCTTTCTAAGGACGAACTTAGACAAACCTTAAAATGAGACAAACGAGACTAACTTGGGACGAACAAAGACAAACGTTAGTCTCGTTCTAAGGTTTGTCTAAGTTCGTCCCAAGTTAGTCTCTTTTTAAGGACGAACTTAGACAAACCATAGAACGAGACTAACTTGGGACGAACAAAGACAAACGTTAGTCTCATTCTAAGGTTTGTCTAAGTTCGTCCCAAGTTAGTCTCTTTCTAAGGACGAACTTAGATAAACCTTAAAATGAGACTAACGAGACTAACATGGAACGAACAAAGACAAACGTTAGTCTCATTCAAAGGTTTGTCTAAGTTCATCCCAAGTTAGTCTCTTTCTAAGCACGAACTTAGACAAACCTTAAAATGAGACTAACGAGACTAACATGGAACGAACAAAGACAAACGTTAGTCTCATTCAAAGGTTTGTCTAAGTTCGTCCCAAGTAAGTCTCTTTCTAAAGACGAACTTAGACAAACCATAGAATGAGACTAACGAGACCAACTTGGGACGAACAAAGACAAACGTTAGTCTCATTCTAAAGTTTGTCTAAGTTCGTCCCAAGTTAGTCTCTTTCTAAGGACGAACAAAGACAAACCATAGAAAGAGACTAACTTGGGACGATCAAACACAAACGTTAGTCTCATTCTAAGGTTTGTCTAAGTTCGTCCCAAGTTAGTCTCTTTCTAAGGACGAACTTAGACAAACCATAAAATGAGACTAACGAGACTAACTTGGGACGAATAAAGACAAACATTAGTCTCATTCTGAGGTTTGTCTATGTTCGTCCCAAGTTAATCTCTTTCTAAGGACGAACTTAGACAAACCTTAAAATGAGATTAACGAGACTAACTTGCGACGAACAAAGACAAACGTTAGTCTCATTCTAAGGTTTGTCTAAGTTCCTCCCAAGTTAGTCTCTTTCTAAGGACGAACTTAGACAAACCTTAAAATGAGACTAACGAGACTAACTTGGGACGAACAAAGACAAACGTTAGTCTCATTTTAAGGTTTGTCTTAGTTTGTCCCAAGTTAGTCTCTTTCTAACGACGAACTTAGACAAACCAAAGAATGAGACTAACGAGACTAACTTGGGACGAACAAAGACAAACGTTAGTCTCATTCTAAGGTTTGTCTAAGTTCATCCCAAGTTAGTCTCTTTCTAAGGAAGAACTTAGACAAACCTTAAAATGAGACTAATGAGACTAACGAGACTAACTTGGGACGAACAAAGACAAACGTTAGTCTCATTCTAAGGTTTGTCTAAGTTCGTCACAAGTTAGTCTCTTTCTAAGGACGAACTTAGACAAACCATAGCATGAGACTAACGAGGCTAACGTGGGACGAACAAAGACAAACGTTAGTCTCATTCTAAGGTTTGTCTAAGTTCGTCCCAAGTTAGTCTCTTTCTAAGGACGAACTTTGACAAACCTTAAAATAAGACTAACGAGACTAACTTGGGACGAACAAAGACAAACGTTAGTCTCATTCTAAGGTTTGTCTAAGTTCGTCCCAAGTTAGTCTCTTTCTATGGACGAACTTAGCCAAACCTTAAAATGAGACTAACGAGACTAACTTGGGGCAAACAAAGACAAACGTTAGTCTCATTCAAAGGTTTGTCTAAGTTCATCCCAAGTTAGTCTCTTACTAAGGACGAACTAAGACAAACCAAAGAATGAGACTAACGAGAGAAACTTGGGACGAACAAAGACAAACGTTAGTCTCATTCTAAGGTTTGTCTAAGTTCGTCCCAAGTTAGTCTCTTTCTAAGGACGAACTTAGACAAACCTTAAAATGAGACTAACGAGACTAACTTGGGACGAACAAAGTCAAACGTTAGTCTCATTCAAAGGTTTGTCTAAGTTCGTCCCAAGGTAGTCTCTTTCTAAGGACGAACTTAGACAAACCAAAGAATGAGACTAACGAGACTAACTTGGGACGAACAGAGACAAACGTTAGTCTCATTCTAAGGTTTGTCTAAGTTCGTCCCAAGTTAGTCTCTTTTTAAGGACGAACTTAGACAAACCATAGAACGAGACTAACTTGGGACGAACAAAGACAAACGTTAGTCTCATTCTAAGGTTTGTCTCAGTCCGTCCCAAGTTAGTCTCTTTCTAAGGACGAACTTAGATAAACCTTAAAATGAGACTAACGAGACTAACTTGGGACGAACAAAGACAAACGTTAGTCTCATTCTAAGGTTTGTCTAAGTTCATCCCAAGTTAGTCTCTTTCTAAGCACGAACCTAGACAAACCTTAAAATGAGACTAACGAGACTAACATTGAACGAACAAAGACAAACATTAGTCTCATTCAAAGGTTTGTCTAAGTTCGTCCCAAGTTAGTCTCTTTCTAAAGACGAACTTAGACAAACCATAGAATGAGACTAACGAGACCAACTTGGGACGAACAAAGACAAACGTTAGTCTCATTCTAAAGTTTGTCTAAGTTCGTCCCAAGTTAGTCTCTTTCTAAGGACGAACAAAGACAAACCATAGAAAGAGACTAACTTGGGATGATCAAAGACAAACGTTAGTCTCATTCTAAGGTTTGTCTAAGTTCGTCCCAAGTTAGTCTCTTTCTAAGGACGAACTTAGACAAACCTTAAAATGAGACTAACGAGACTAACTTGGGACGAACAAAGACAAACGTTAGTCTCATTCTGAGGTTTGTCTAGGTTCGTCCCAAGTTAATCTCTTTCTAAGGACGAACTTAGACAAACCATAGAATGAGACTAACGAGACTAACTTGGGACAAACAAAGACAAACGTTAGTCTCATTCTAAGGTTTGTCTAAGTTCGTCCCAAGTTAGTCTCTTTCTAAGGACGAACTTAGACAAACCTTAAAATGAGATTAACGAGACTAACTTGCGACGAAGAAAGACAAACGTTAGTCTCATTCTAAGGTTTGTCTAAGTTCGTCCCAAGTTAGTCTCTTTCTAAGGACGAACTTAGACAAACCTTAAAATGAGACTAACAAGACTAACTTGGGACGAACAAAGACAAACGTTTGTCTCATTCTAAGGTTTGTCTAAGTTCGTCCCAAGTTAGTCTCTTTTTAAGGACGAACTTAGACAAACCATAGAACGAGACTAACTTGGGACGAACAAAGACAAACGTAAGTCTCATTCTAAGGTTTGTCTAAGTTCGTCCCAAGTTAGTCTCTTTCTAAGGACGAACTTAGATAAACCTTAAAATGAGACTAACGAGACTAACTTTGGACGAAAAAAGACGAACGTTAGTCTCATTCTAAGGTTTGTCTAAGTTCATCCCAAGTTAGTCTCTTTCTAAGCACGAACTTAGACAAACCTTAAAATGAGACTAACGAGACTAACATGGAACGAACAAAGACAAACGTTAGTCTCATTCAAAGGTTTGTCTAAGTTCGTCCCAAGTTAGTCTCTTTCTAAAGACGAACTTAGACAAACCATAGAATGAGACTAACGAGACCAACTTGGGACGAACAAAGACAAACGTTAGTCTCATTCTAAAGTTTGTCTAAGTTCGTCCCAAGTTAGTCTCTTTCTAAGGACGAACAAAGACAAACCATAGAAAGAGACTAACTTGGGACGATCAAAGACAAACGTTAGTCTCATTCTAAGGTTTGTCTAAGTTCGTCCCAAGTTAGTCTCTTTCTAAGGACGAACTTAGACAAACCATAAAATGAGACTAACGAGACTAACTTGGGACGAACAAAGACAAACATTAGTCTCATTCTGAGGTTTGTCTATGTTCGTCCCAAGTTAATCTCTTTCTAAGGACGAACTTAGACAAACCTTAAAATGAGATTAACGAGACTAACTTGCGACGAACAAAGACAAACGTTAGTCTCATTCTAAGGTTTGTCTAAGTTCCTCCCAAGTTAGTCTCTTTCTAAGGACGAACTTAGACAAACCTTAAAATGAGACTAACGAGACTAACTTGGGACGAACAAAGACAAACGTTAGTCTCATTTTAAGGTTTGTCTAAGTTCGTCCCAAGTTAGTCTCTTTATAAGGACGAACTTAGACAAACCATAGAACGAGACTAACTTGGGTCGAACAATGACAAACGTTAGTCTCATTCTAAGGTTTGTCTAAGTTCGTCCCAAGTTAGTCTCTTTCTAAGGACGAACTTAGACAAACCAAAGAATGAGACTAACGAGACTAACTTGGGAAGAACAAAGACAAACGTTAGTCTCATTCTAAGGTTTGTCTAAGTTCATCCCAAGTTAGTCTCTTTCTAAGGAAGAACTTAGACAAACCTTAAAATGAGACTAATGAGACTAACGAGACTAACTTGGGACGAACAAAGACAAACGTTAGTCTCATTCTAAGGTTTGTCTAAGTTCGTCACAAGTTAGTCTCTTTCTAAGGACGAACTTAGACAAACCATAGCATGAGACTAATGAGGCTAACTTGGGACGAACAAAGACAAACGTTAGTCTCATTCTAAGGTTTGTCTAAGTTCGTCCCAAGTTAGTCTCTTTCTAAGGACGAACTTTGACAAACCTTAAAATATGACTAACGAGACTAACTTGGGACGAACAAAGACAAACGTTAGTCTCATTCTAAGGTTTGTCTAAGTTCGTCCCAAGTTAGTCTCTTTCTATGGACGAACTTAGCCAAACCTTAAAATGAGACTAACGAGACTAACTTGGGGCGAACAAAGACAAACGTTAGTCTCATTCAAAGGTTTGTCTAAGTTCATCCCAAGTTAGTCTCTTACTAAGGACGAACTTAGACAAACCAAAGAATGAGACTAACGAGACAAACTTGGGACGAACAAAGACAAACGTTAGTCTCATTCTAAGGTTTGTCTAAGTTCGTCCCAAGTTAGTCTCTTTCTAAGGACGAACTTAGACAAACCTTAAAATGAGACTAACGAGACTAACTTGGGACGAACAAAGTCGAACGTTAGTCTCATTCAAAGGGTTGTCTAAGTTCGTCCCAAGGTAGCCTCTTTCTAAGGACGAACTTAGACAAACAAAAGAATGAGACTAACGAGACTAACTTGGGACGTACAGAGACAAACGTTAGTCTCATTCTAAGGTTTGTCTAAGTTCTACCCAAGTTAGTCTCTTTCTAAGGACGAACTTAGATTAACCTTAAAATGAGACTAACGAGACTAACTTGGGACGAACAAAGACAAACGTTAGTCTCATTCTAAGGTTTGTCTTAGTTCGTCCCAATTTAGTCTCTTTCTAAGGACGAACTTAGACAAATCTTAAAATGAGACTAACGAGACTAACTTGGGACGAACAAAGACAAACGTTAGTCTCATTCTGAGGTTTGTCTAAGTTCATCCCAAGTTAGTCTCTTTCTAAGGACGAACAAAGACAAACCATAGAAAGAGACTAACTTGGGACGATCAAAGACAAACGTTAGTCTCATTCTAAGGTTTGTCTAAGTTCGTCCCAAGTTAGTCTCTTTCTAAGGATGAACTTAGACAAACCTTAAAATGAGACTAAAGAGACTAACTTGGGACGAACAAAGACAAACGTTAGTCTCATTCTGAGGTTTGTCTAAGTTCGTCCCAAGTTAATCTCTTTCTAAAGACGAACTTAGACAAACCATAGAATGAGACTAACGAGACTAACTTGGGACAAACAAAGACAAACGTTAGTCTCATTCTAAGGTTTGTCTAAGTTCGTCCCAAGTCTCTTTCTAAGGACGAACTTAGACAAACCTTAAAATGAGATTAACGAGACTAACTTGCGACGAACAAAGACAAACGTTAGTCTCATTCTAAGGTTTGTCTAAGTTCCTCCCAAGTTAGTCTCTTTCTAAGGACGAACTTAGACAAACCTTAAAATGAGACTAACGAGACTAACTTGGGACGAACAAAGACAAACGTTTGTCTCATTCTAAGGTTTGTCTAAGTTCGTCCCAAGTTAGTCTCTTTCTAAGGACGTACTTAGACAAACCATAGAACGAGACTAACTTGGGACGAACAATGACAAACGTTAGTCTCATTCTAAGGTTTGTCTAAGTTCGTCCCAAGTTAGTCTCTTTCTAAGGACGAACTTAGACAAACCTTAAAATGAGACTAACGAGACTAACTTGGCACGAACAAAGACAAACGTTAGTCTCATTCTAAGATTTGTCTAAGTTCGTCCCAAGTTAGTCTCTTTCTAAGGACGAACTTAGACAAACCTTAAAATGAGACAAACGAGACTAACTTGGGACGAACAAAGACAAACGTTAGTCTCATTCTAAGGTTTGTCTAAGTTCGTCCCAAGTAAGTCTCTTTTTAAGGACGAACTTAGACAAACCATAGAACGAGACTAACTTGGGACGAACAAAGACAAACGTTAGTCTCATTCTAATGTTTGTCTAAGTTCGTCCCAAGTTAGTCTCTTTCTAAGGACGAACTTAGATAAACCTTAAAATGAGACTAACGAGACTAACTTTGGACGAACAAAGACGAACGTTAGTCTCATTCTAAGGTTTGTCTAAGTTCATCCCAAGTTAGTCTCTTTCTAAGCACGAACTTAGACAAACCTTAAAATGAGACTAACGAGACTAACATGGAACGAACAAAGACAAACGTTAGTCTCATTCAAAGGTTTGTCTAAGTTCGTCCCAAGTTAGTCTCTTTCTAAAGACGAACTTAGACAAACCATAGAATGAGACTAACGAGACCAACTTGGGACGAACAAAGACAAACGTTAGTCTCATTCTAAAGTTTGTCTAAGTTCGTCCCAAGTTAGTCTCTTTCTAAGGACGAACAAAGACAAACCATAGAAAGAGACTAACTTGGGACGATCAAAGACAAACGTTAGTCTCATTCTAAGGTTTGTCTAAGTTCGTCCCATGTTAGTGTCTTTCTAAGGACGAACTTAGACAAACCATTAAATGAGACTAACGAGACTAACTTGGGACGAACAAAGACAAACATTAGTCTCATTCTGAGGTTTGTCTATGTTCGTCCCAACTTAATCTCTTTCTAAGGACGAACTTAGACAAACCTTAAAATGAGATTAACGAGACTAACTTGCGACGAACAAAGACAAACGTTAGTCTCATTCTAAGGTTTGTCTAAGTTCCTCCCAAGTTAGTCTCTTTCTAAGGACGAACTTAGACAAACCTTAAAATGAGACTAACGAGACTAACTTGGGACGAACAAAGACAAACGTTAGTCTCATTTTAAGGTTTGTCTAAGTTCGTCGCAAGTTAGTCTCTTTATAAGGACGAACTTAGACCAACCATAGAACGAGACTAACTTGGGTCGAACAATGACAAACGTTAGTCTCATTCTAAGGTTTGTCTAAGTTCGTCCCAAGTTAGTCTCTTTCTAAGGACGAACTTAGACAAACCAAAGAATGAGACTAACGAGACTAACTTGGGACGAACAAAGACAAACGTTAGTCTCATTCTAAGGTTTGTCTAAGTTCTTCCCAAGTTAGTCTCTTTCTAAGGAAGAACTTAGACAAACCTTAAAATGAGACTAATGAGACTAACGAGACTAACTTGGGACGAACAAAGACAAACGTTAGTCTCATTCTAAGGTTTGTCTAAGTTCGTCATAAGTTAGTCTCTTTCTAAGGACGAACTTAGACAAACCATAGCATGAGACTAACGAGACTAACTTGGGACGAACAAAGACAAACGTTAGTCTCATTCTAAGGTTTGTCTAAGTTCGTCCCAAGTTAGTCCCTTTCTAAGGACGAACTTTGACAAACCTTAAAATAAGACTAACGAGACTAACTTGGGACGAACAAAGACAAACGTTAGTCTCATTCTAAGGTTTGTCTAAGTTCGTCCCAAGTTAGTCTCTTTCTATGGACGAACTTAGCCAAACCTTAAAATGAGACTAACGAGACTAACTTGGGGCGAACAAAGACAAACGTTAGTCTCATTCAAAGGTTTGTCTAAGTTCATCCCAAGTTAGTCTCTTACTAAGGACGAACTTAGACAAACCAAAGAATGAGACTAACGAGACAAACTTGGGATGAACAAAGACAAACGTTAGTCTCATTCTAAGGTTTGTCTAAGTTCGTCCCAAGTTAGTCTCTTTCTAAGGACGAACTTAGACAAACCTTAAAATGAGACTAACGAGACTAACTTGGGACGAACAAAGACAAACGTTAGTCTCATTCTGAGGTTTGTCTAGGTTCGTCCCAAGTTAATCTCTTTCTAAGGACGAACTTAGACAAACCATAGAATGAGACTAACGAGACTAACTTGGGACAAACAAAGACAAACGTTAGTCTCATTCTAAGGTTTGTCTAAGTTCGTCCCAAGTTAGTCTCTTTCTAAGGACGAACTTAGACAAACCTTAAAATGAGATTAACGAGACTAACTTGGGACGAACAAAGACAAACGTTAGTCTCATTCTGAGGTTTGTCTAGGTTCGTCCCAAGTTAATCTCTTTCTAAGGACGAACTTAGACAAACCATAGAATGAGACTAACGAGACTAACTTGGGACAAACAAAGACAAACGTTAGTCTCATTCTAAGGTTTGTCTAAGTTCGTCCCAAGTTAGTCTCTTTCTAAGGACGAACTTAGACAAACCTTAAAATGAGACTAACGAGATTAACTTGGGACGAACAAAGACAAACGTTAGTCTCATTCTGAGGTTTGTCTAAGTTCGTCCCAAGTTAGTCTCTTTCTAATGACGAACAAAGACAAACCATAGAAAGAGACTAACTTGGGACGATCAAAGACAAACGTTAGTCTCATTCTAAGGTTTGTCTAAGTTCGTCCCAAGTTAGTCTCTTTCTAAGGACGAACTTGGACAAACCTTAAAATGAGACTAAAGAGACTAACTTGGGACGAACAAAGACAAACGTTAGTCTCATCTGAGGTTTGTCTAAGTTCGTCCCAAGTTAATCTCTTTCTAAGGACGAACTTAGACAAACCATAGAATGAGACTAACGAGACTAACTTGGGACAAACAAAGACAAACGTTAGTCTCATTCTAAGGTTTGTCTAAGTTCGTCCCAAGTTAGTCTCTTTCTAAGGACAAACTTAGATAAACCTTAAAATGAGACTAACGAGACTAACTTGGGACGAACAAAGACAAACTTTAGTCTCATTCTAAGGTTTGTCTTAGTTCGTCCCAATTTAGTCTCTTTCTAAGGACGAACTTAGACAAATCTTAAAATGAGACTAACGAGACTAACTTGGGACGAACAAAGACAAACGTTAGTCTCATTCTAAGGTTTGTCTAAGTTCGTCCCAAGTTAGTCTCTTTCTAAGGACGAACTTTGACAAACCTTAAAATGAGACTAACGAGACTAACTTGGGACGAACAAAGACAAACGTTATTCTCATTCTAAGGTTTGTCTATGTTCGTCCCAAGTTAGTCTCTTTCTAAGGACAAACATAGACAAACCTTAAAATGAGACTAACGAGACTAACTTGGGACGAACAAAAACAAACGTTAGTCTCATTCTAAGGATTGTCTAAGTTCGTCCCAAGCTAGTCTCTTTCTAAGGACGAACTTAGACAAACCTTAAAATGAGACTAACGAGACTAACTTGGGACGAACAAAGACAAACGTTTGTCTCATTCTAAGGTTTGTCTAAGTTCGTCCCAAGTTAGTCTCTTTCTAAGGACGAACTTAGACAAACCATAAAATGAGACTAACGAGACTAACTTGGGACGAATTAAGACAAACGTTATTATCATTCTAAGGTTTGTCTATGTTCGTCCCAAGTTAGTCTCTTTCTAAGGTTGAACTTAGACAAACCTTAAAATGAGACTAACGAGACTAACTTGGGACGAACAAAGACAAATGTTAGTCTCATTCAAAGGTTTGTCTAAGTTCGTCCCAAGGTAGTCTCTTTCTAAGGACGAACTTAGACAACCCAAAGAATGAGACTAACGAGACTAACTTGGGACGAACAGAGACAAACGTTAGTCTCATTCTAAGGTTTGTCTAATTTCGTCCCAAGTTAGTCTCTTTCTGAGGTCGAACTTAGACAAACCTTAAAATGAGACTAACGAGATTAACTTGGGACGAACAAAGACAAACGTTAGTTTCATTCTTAGGTTTGTCTAAGTTCGTCCCAATTTAGTCTATTTCTAAGGACGAACTTAGACAAACCTTAAAATGAGACTAACGAGACTAACTTGGGACGAACAAAGACAAATGTTAGTCTCATTCAAAGGTTTGTCTAAGTTCGTCCCAAGGTAGTCTCTTTCTAAGGACGAACTTAGACAAACCAAAGAATGAGACTAACGAGACTAACTTGGGACGAACAGAGACAAACGTTAGTCTCATTCTAAGGTTTGTCTAAGTTCGTCCCAAGTTAGTCTCTTTTAAAGGACGAACATAGACAAACCTTAAAATGAGACTAACGAGACTAACTTGGGACGAACGAAGACAAACGTTAGTCTCATTCTAAGGATTGTCTAAGTTCGTCCCAAGCTAGTCTCTTTCTAAGACGAACTTAGACATACCTTAAAATGAGACTAACGAGACTAACTTGGGACAAACAAAGACAAACGTTAGTCTCATTATAAGGTTTGTCTAAGTTCGTCCCAAGTTAGTCTCTTTCTAAGGACGAACTTAGACAAACCACAGCATGAGACTAACGAGACTAACTTGGGACGAACAAAGACAAACGTTAGTCTCATTCTAAGGTTTGTCTAAGTTCGTCCCAAGTTATTCTCTCTCTAAGGATGAACTTAGACAAACCAAAGAATTAGACTAACGTAACTAACTTGGGACAAACAAAGACAAACGTTAGTCTCATTCTAAGGTTTGTCAAAGTTCATCCCATGTTAGTCTCTTTCTAAGGACGAACTTAGACAAACCATAAAATGAGACTAACGAGACTAACTTGGGACAAACAAAGACAAACGTTAGTCTCATTCTAAGGTTTGTCTAAGTTCGTCCCAAGTTAGTCTCTTTCTAAGGACGAACTTAGACAAACCACAGAATGAGACTAACGAGACTAACTTGGGACGAACAAAGACAAATGTTAGTCTCATTCTAAGGTTTGTCTAATTTCGTCCCAAGTTAGTCTCTTTCTAAGGACGAACTTAGACAAACCTTAATTTGAGACTACGAGACTAACTTGGGACTAACAAAAACAAATGTTAGTCTCATTTTAAGGTTTGTCTAAGTTCGTCCCAATATAGTCTCTTTCTAAGGACGAACTTAGACAAATCGAAAAATGAGACTAACGAGACTAACTTGGGACGAACAAAGACAAACGTTAGTCTCATTCTAAGGTTTGTCCAAGTTCGTCCCAAGTTAGTCTCTTTCAAAGGATGAACTTAGACAAACCTTAAAATGAGACTAACAAGACTAACTTGGGATGAACAAAGACAAACGTTAGTCTCATTCTAAGGTTTGTCTAAGTTCGTCCCAAGTTAGTCTCTTTCTAAGGACGAACTTAGACAAACCATAGAACGAGACTAACATGGGACGAACAAAGACAAGCGTTAGTCTCATTCTAAGGTTTGTCTCAGTTCGTCCCAAGTTAGTCTCTTTCTAAGGACAAACTTAGACAAACCTTAAAATGAGACTAACGAGACTAACTTGGGATGAACAAAGACAAACCTGAGTCTCATTCTAGGGTTTGTCTAAGTTCGTCCCAAGTTAGTCTCTTTCTAAGGACGAACTTAGACAAACCATAGAATGAGACTAATGAGACTAACTTGGGACGAACAAAGACAAACGTTAGTCTCATTCAAAGGTTTGCCTAAGTTCGTCCTAAGTTAGTCTCTCTCTAAGGACGAACTTAGACAAACCTTAAAATGATACTAACGAGACTAACTTGGGACGAACAAAGACAAACGTTAGTCTCATTCAAAGGTTTGCCTAATTTCATCCTAAGTTAGTCTCCCTCTAAGGACAAACTTTGACAAACCTTAAAATGAGACTAGCGAGACTAACTTGGGATGAACAAAGACAAACGTTAGTCTCATTCTAAGGTTTGTCTAAGTTCGTCCCAATTTAGTCTCTTTCTAAGGACGAACTTAGACAGATCTTAAAATGAGATTAACGAGACTAACTTGACACGAACAAAGACAAACGTTAGTCTCATTCTAAGGTTTGTCTAAGTTCGTCCCAAGTTAGTCTCTTTCTAAGGACGAACTTAGACAAACCATAGAACGAGACTAACTTGGGACGAACAAAGACAAACGTTAGTCTCATTCTAAGGTTTGTCTAAGTTCGTCCTAAGTTAGTCTCTTTCTAAGGACGAACTTAGAAAAACCTTAAAATGAGACTAACGAGACTAACTTGGGATGAACAAAGCCAAACGATAGTCTCATTCTAAGGTTTGTCTCAGTTCGTCCCAAGTTAGTCTCTTTCTAAGGATGAACTTAGACAAACCATAGAATGAGACTAAAGAGACAAACTTGGGACGAACAAAGACAAACGTTAGTCTCATTCTAAGGTTTGTCTAAGTTCGTCCCAAGTTAGTCTCTTTCTAAAGACGAACTTAGACAAACCATAGAATGAGACTAACGAGACTAATTTTGGACGAACAAAGACAAACGTTAGTCTCATTCTAAGGTTTGTCTAAGTTCGTCCCAAGTTAGTCTCTTTCTAAGGACAAACTTAGACAAACCTTAAAATTGTTAGAATTGAGAGACTAAGAGAGTATTGGAATAGAGAGAATCGAGAAAATAGAGAGAATAGAAAGAGAGCAAATCAGATTTACTTTCTTGTATTCAACTTGATAAAATATACAAGCTTATATAGAGGCTATATCAACCATTTAATATCAACTCTAACCTACATCCTAACAGCTCTATTCTCATTTAATGCTAACTCCCAACAGCTCCTCATTTGAATATTTGAATGAGCTCTTGGATAGTTATATTCTTGAATAGAGTTAATCTTGGATATAGTCTTCCTGTCAATACTCCCCCTCAAGCTTGACAACCAGACCTTGTTAAGCTTGGAACCATGAAGACTTGCCTCATTAAAAACCTAAGTATGTAAAACCTCGTGGGATGAAACAATACTTAGGGAAAAAGAGTGCAAAGCCTCATGGCCTAGAGACTCATGACAGAGGAATGCTGGTGAGTCCAAGTTTTGAATGTATGAACTTGCACACCTTTGAGCTTGCAGCTTTGGTGAAGATGTCTGCCAACTGATCTCCACTTCTTGTATAACTTGGAAGAATCACTCCTTGCTCCACCATTTGCCTAACTTTGTGGCAGTCAACTTCAATGTGCTTGGTCCTTTCATGGAACACTGAGTTGGATGCAATGTGTATGGCTGCTTGATTGTCACAATGCATGGTGATTGGTGTTGGAGACTCGATGCCTAAGTCCATGAGCAAAGCCTTTATCCATATGAGTTCATTGGTGAGTTTCCTCATTGCTCTATATTCTGCTTCAGCACTTGAGCATGAGATCACCTTTTGCTTCTTGCTCTTCCAAGTAACTAAGTTGCTTCCAATGAATGTGCAATAGCCTGTGTTAAACTTCATATCCACTCTATCTCCAGCCCAATCAGCATCACAATAACCCACAATCTCAGTGCTTCCATTGCGCCCCATCCATATACCTTGACCGGGTGAGCCTTTGAGGTATCTAAGGAGCCTCTCCACCATATGCCAATGATGCATCTTTGGTTTTTGCATATGTTGGCTCACCTGATTCACAGCAAAGCATATATCAGGTCTAGAAATGATTAAGTAGATGAGTTTACCAACCATCCTTCTATATTGCTTGAAGTCTTCAAATAGCCTATCTTCAATCTCCCCCTCTCTAGATACTTTGTAGCCTTTCTCAAGGGGTGTATTGGCTGGCTTTGCTCCAAGTTTTCCTGCCTCACACAAAAGATCGAGTGTGTACTTCCTTTGGGATAAGAAGAGCCCCTCTTTTGATTGGCATACTTCAATTCCAAGGAAGTACTTTAGCTTACCCAAATCTTTAATATCAAAAATAGTTTTTAAGAAAACTTTGGTAGCATTTATACCTGCCTTGTCACTCCCTGTGATGATGATATCATCAACATACACAAGGATGACAACTCTACCTTTTGGACCACAGAGGTTGAAGAGGGTGTGATCAGCTTCTGACCTCTTGAAACCTCTCTTTATAAGAGTTGAACTCAGCTTGTGGTACCAAGCTCTTGGTGATTGCTTCAAGCCATAAATTGCCTTCTTCAATCTAAGCACTTTCCCTGGCTTCACTGAGTCTTCTAGGCCAGGAGGGGGAAGCATATAGACCTCTTCATCTAGTTCTCCTTGGAGAAAAGCATTTTTGACATCCATCTGCCATAATTCCCACTCAAGGTTGGTTGCAAGTGAAAGGATGATCCTTACCGTATGTAGCTTGGCCCGTGGAGCAAATGTATCAAGATAGTCTTCTCCATATGTTCGAGTGAATCCTCTTGCTACCAATCTTGCCTTGTGCCTTTCAATCTGTCCATCACTCTTGTATTTGATTGTGAAGACCCACTTGCTTGACACTGCCTTCTTTCCTTTGGGAAGATCAGACTCATACCAAGTGCCATTTACCTCCATTGCCTTGGTTTCGTCGCAAATAGCTTCCCTCCACAACTTATGCTCTTTAGCTTCATCATAGGATCTTGGCACATGTCCTTCATCCAGTTTGCTAATGAACACTTGATGTTCTTGAGGGAAATGAGCCAAGAAACACATATCTTGAATAGGGTGAGCTACAGCCATGTTGTTGTAGAACACCCTTGTGTTTACCCAATTGGAACCATCATTCCTCACCCTTGTGCTTCTCCTAAGAGGTTGCACTTCTTCAAGCTCTTTACCTTGATGCTCTTCATCATTCGGAGCAAAGTCTGAATCATCTTGGGCTCCATCTTGATCATGACTAGATGAGCCAGCTTCTTGTGGCTCTACTTGTGCTTCATCTTGATCACCATCTTGATCATGACTAGATGAGTCAGCTTCTTGTGGCTCCACCTGTGCTTCATCTTGATTTCCCCCCTCGTGATCAGGATGGGGTAATTCCTCAGTCTCTTGAGGGTTCATAAGAGTAGGAACTTTCCGTGTTCCCCCCTGATCCTTGGGCAGATTTAGCCCAAAGCCCTCCAAGATGATCCTTAAGTTCGTGGCTCTATCTGATGGTACTTCAGACAGGTTCTTTAGGTCATCCCAACTCCTACTCTCGTAGTACCCCTTTGCCTCCACAAACATCACATCTCGAGACACTAAGACTTTCTGTGCTACCGGATCATAGCACTTGTATCCCTTCTGAGTTGTTGAGTAGCCAATGAACATTGCCTTTGTACTCTTAGCTTCTAGTTTGTTTCTTTGTTCCCCTGGGATTAGCACAAAACAAAGACACGCAAATACTCTTAAGTGATTAATGGAAGGTTTGGATTTGTTGAGTACCTCATAGGGAGATATGTCATCAAGACTCCTTTTTGGAATTCTGTTGATGAGGTAAGAAGCTGTCATCACAGCATCTCCCCAAAACATCTTTGGCACATTGGTATGGAACATCATGGACCCCGCTATCTCCATTAAGTTCCTATTCTTCCTCTCCGCCACGCCATTCTGTTGAGGGGTATAAGGGCAGCTTGTTTGATGTATAATCCCATGATTAGCCAAATGTTGCTTGAAAGTATTGCTAGTGTACTCCCCACCATTATCTGATCTGAAAACTTTTATCTTGGCATTAAACTGGTTAGTAATATAGTTCTGAAAATTCATAAAAGCCTCTAGAACTCTAAATCAATGTTAGCCAAGTATACTTAGATTTTTCATCAATGAATGTGACAAAGTACTTATGGTTTTCTCTAGACAGACAAGGTGCAGTCCATACATCAGAATGCACAAGATCAAAACAATTCCTATAAGTAGTAATTGATCTTGGAAATACTGATTTGCAATGTTTTCCCAAAATACAAGCCTCGCAATCATCATTCTTAAAAGAAACACTAGGCAATATCAAGTTTAGACAGGAAGACTATATCCAAGATTAACTCTATTCAAGAATATAACTATCCAGGAGCTCATTCAAATATTCAAAAGAGGAGCTGTTGATAGTTAGCATTAAATGAGAATAGAGCTGTTAGGATGTAGTTGAGAGTTGATATTAAATGGTTGATCTAGCCTCTATATAAGCTTGTATATTTTATCAAGTTGAATACAAGAAAGTAAATCTGATTTGCTCTCTTTCTATTCTCTCTATTCCAATACTCACTTAGTCTCTCAATTCTAACATGGTATCAGAGCTCTAGTATGTGGATGTCCTAATCTAGCATGCCACATTGTATCATTGGCCAAATAAGAGCTAAAAGCACAATTCAAATCAGATAGGGGCTTAGTGTCTTCAAGCAAATACAAGCCTTCTTTGGTTACTCCTTTTCTAAGTAACTGATGACTCTTAATGTCCTGAAATTTCACATCATCAGGACTAAAGATAACATTGCAATCCAAATCAGTTTCCACCTTTTTAACGGATAACAAGTTAGATGTAAAACTAGGCATATAAAAAGCTCTAGACTTCTAATCAAATAGATTATGGTTTCCAACACCCTTAATAGGTATTTTATCACCATTTGCAATAACCACATTCCTAAGGCAGGCTCAACATCATTAATCAACTTAGAGTTACTAATCATGTGATGAGAGGCTCCTGAATCTATAATCAATGATTTAGAAATGTTTGATGCAATGAATGATTTACCAAGTGTCTTACCAAGGTTCTCCTTGAGAGCTTTGATGAGTGCATCAAGATCTGATCTCCTGATCATCCCATCCTCAGTGCTCTTCAAGGCAGTCAAGGCTTGCCCTTCTTCCTCATTGGAGAGGTGAGCTCTTGCATCCTTGAACTTGTTTGGCTTCAAGTGAGGGTGAAGGATCCAGCATTTTTCCTTCATGTGCCCTTTTTTCTTGCAAAACTCACAAGTAAAGACCTTCCTCTCCTCTGATTTATATACCACCTTGTTGGCTTGAGCTGCTTCAGCTTTGTTAGCCATGGAGAGTTCTCCTTTTCCTCCAAAAAAACCAAGAGAACCTTGCTCCTTTTGGATTTGAGCACACATTTCTTCAAGTGTTGGAAGCTTGTCAGCCCTCAAGATGTGTTTGGTCTGGTCATTGTAGGTTGGGTTCAAGGTTAGAAGTAGCCCAAACACCTTGTCTTGCTCCCTTCTTTCATTAATAGCTGTTGGATCAATGGTGCTTGGTCTAAGCATTTCTAGCTCAGCCCATAGGGACCTAAATTTCCCGAAGTGTTGGGTGAACTCCATGTCTTCTTGGCTTAGGTTGTTGATGGCCTTCTTGACCTCAAACACCCTGCTCAAGTTGGATGTGTTTCCATACACTGTTTGGAGTGTATCCCAAAGGTCTTTTGCTGTCTCGCAATAGGAATATGCCTCTAAGATTGATGCTTCAAGAGAGTTTTGAATGATGGACAGAACCATCAGGTCTTCTTGAAGCCACCTATCCTTATCAACAGGGACAATCTCCGTATCATCTTCTTTTGGACAATTTGGCCATGAGCATCACTCTTGGTGATATGACTCCATAGACCTCTTCCTCCCAGGGCTGTTTTGACCATTCTTGACCATAGCAGGTAATTCACTCCCTTGAGAGTCACCGAAATGACCACAGCTTTGGTATCCTTCTTGGATGAGCGTGTGGTTTGATTTCCAAAAAAATGAATGAAAGAGAACAAGAGTATGCTGCGGAATTTGGATCAATGCTGCTGATACCATGTTAGAATTGAGAGACTGAGAGAGTATTGGAATAGAGAGAATAGAGAGAATAGAGAGAATAGAAAGAGAGCAAATCAGATTTACTTTCTTGTATTCAACTTGATAAAATATACAAGCTTATATAGAGGCTAGATCAACCATTTAATATCAACTCTCAACTACATCGTAACAGCTCTATTCTCATTTAATGCTAACTCCCAACAGCTCCTCATTTGAATATTTGAATGAGCTCTTGGATAGTTATATTCTTGAATAGAGTTAATCTTGGATATAGTCTTCCTGTCAATAAAAATGAGACTAACGAGACTAACGAGACTAACTTGGGACGAACAAAGACAAACGTTAGTCTCATTCTAAGGTTAGTCTAAGTTCGTCCCAAGTTAGTCTCTTTCTAAGGATGAACTTAGACAAACCATTGAACGAGACTAACTTGGGACGAACAAAGACAAACGTTAGTCTCATTCTAAGGTTTGTCTATGTTCGTCCCAAGTTAGTCTCTTTCTAAGGACGAACTTAGACAAATCTTAAAATGAGACTAACGAGACTAACTTTGGACGAACAAAGACAAACGTTAGTCTCATTCTAAGGTTTGTATATGTTTGTCCCAATTTAGTCTCTTTCTAAGGACGAACATAGACAAATCTTAAAATGAGACTAACGAGACTAACTTGGGACGAACAAAGATAAACGTTAGTCTCATTCAAAGGTTTGTCTAAGTTTGCCCCAAGTTAGTCTCTTTCTAAGGACGAACTTAGACAAACCTTAAAATGAGACTAACGAGACTAACTTGGGACGAATAAAGACAAACTGTAGTCTCATTCAAAGGTTTGTCTAAGTTCGTCCCAAGTTAGTCTCTTTCTAAGGACGAACTTAGACAAACCATTGAACGAGACTAACTTGGGACGAACAAAGACAAACGTTAGTCTCATTCTAAGGTTTGTCTAAGTTCATCCCAAGTTAGTCATTTTCTAAGGACGAACTTAGACAAACCTTAAATTGAGACTAACGTGGCTAACTTGGGACGAACAAAGACAAACGTTAGTCTCATTCTAAGGTTTATCTAAGTTCGTCCCAATTTAGTCTCTTTCTAAGGACGAACATAGAATAATCTTAAAATGAGACTAACGAGACTAACTTGGGACGAACAAAGACAAACGTTAGTCTCATTCTAAAGTTTGTCTAAGTTCGTCCCAAGTTCGTCTCTTTCTAAGGACGAACTTAGACAAACCTTAAAATGAGACTAACGAGACTAACTTGGGACGAACAAAGCCAAATGTTAGTCTCATTCGAAGGTTTGTCTAAGTTCGTCCCAAGTTAGTCTCTTTCTAAGGATGAACTTAGACAAACCATAGAATGAGACTAAAGAGACAAACTTGGGACGAACAAAGACAAACGTTAGTCTCATTCTAAGGTTTGTCTAAGTTCGTCCCAAGTTAGTCTCTTTCTAAGGACGAACTTAGACAAACCATAGAATGAGACTAACGAGACTAATTTGGGACGAACAAAGACACACGTTAGTCTCATTCTAAGGTTTGTCTAAGTTCGTCCCAATTTAGCCTCTTTCTAAGGACGAACTTAGACAAACCTTAAAATGAGACTAACGAGACTAACTTGGGACGAACAAAGACAAATGTTAGTCTCATTCTAATGTTTGTCTAAGTTCATCCCAAGTTAGTCTCTTTCTAAGGACGAACTTAGACAAACCATTGAACGAGACTAACTTGGGACGAACAATGACAAACGTTAGTCTCATTCTAAGGTTTGTCTAAGTTCGTCCCAAGTTAGTGTCTTTCTAAAGATGAACTTAGACAAACTATAGAATGAGATTAACGAGACTAACTTGGGACGAACAAAGACAAACGTTAGTCTCATTCTAAGGTTTGTCTAAGTTCGTCCCAAGTTAGTCTCTTTCTAAGGACGAACTTAGACAAACCATAGAATTAGACTAACGA
The DNA here is from genome assembly GCA_033675215.1 of Rhodiola kirilowii. NCBI lineage: Eukaryota > Viridiplantae > Streptophyta > Magnoliopsida > Saxifragales > Crassulaceae > Rhodiola > Rhodiola kirilowii. Next base: position 2,087,448 of record JAUCNB010000016.1, read on the forward strand.
GACTAACTTGGGACGAACAAAGACAAACGTTAGTCTCATTCTAAGGTTTGTCTATGTTCGTCCCAAGTTAGTCTCTTTCTAAGGACGAACTTAGACAAATCTTAAAATAAGACTAACGAGACTAACTTGGGACGAACAAAGACAAACGTTACTCTCATTCTAAGGTTTGTCTAAGTTTGTGCCAAGTTAGTCTCTTTCTAAGGATGAACTTCGACAACCCTTAAAATGAGACTAACGAAACTAACTTGGGACGAACAAAGACAAACGTTAGTCTCATTCTAAGGTTTGTCTAAGTTCGTCCCAAGTTATTCTCTTTCTAAGGACGAACTTAGACAAACCATAGAACGAGACTAACGTGACTAACTTGGGACGAACAAAGACAAAGGTAAGTCTCATTCTAAGGTTTGTCTAAGTTCGTCCCAAGTTAGTCTCTCTCTAAGGACGAACTTAGACAAACCGTAAAATGAGACTAACGAAACTAACTTGGGACGAACAAAGACAAACGTTAGTCTCATTCTAAGGTTTGTCTAAGTTCGTCCCAAGTTATTCTATTTCTAAGGACGAACTTAGACAAACCATAGAACGAGACTAACGTGACTAACTTGGGACGAACAAAGACAAACGTTAGTCTCATTCTAAGGTTTGTCTAAGTTCGTCCCAAGTTAGTCTCTCTCTATGGACGAACTTAGACAAACCTTAAAATGTGACTAACGAAACTAACTTTGGACGAACAAAGACAAACGTTAGTCTCATTCTAAGGTTTGTCTAAGTTCGTCCCAAGTTATTCTCTTTCTAAGGACGAACTTAGACAAACCATAGAACGAGACTAACTTGGGACGAACAAAGACAAACGTTTGTCTCATTCTAAGGTTTGTCTAAGTTCGTCTCAAGTTAGTCTCTCTCTAAGGACGAACTTAGACAAACCTTAAAATGAGACTAACGAGACTAACTTGGGACGAACAAAGACAAACGTTAGTCTCATTCTAAGGTTTCTCTAAGTTCGTCCCAAGTTAGTCTCTTTCTAAGGACGAACTTAGACAAATCTTAAAATGAGACTAACGAGACTAACTTGGGACGAACAAAGACAAACGTTAGTCTCATTCTAAGGTTTGTCTAAGTTCGTGCCAAGTTAGTCTCTTTCTAAGGACAAACTTGTACAAACCATAGCATGAGACTAACGAGACTAACGAGACTAACAAAGACAAACGTTAGTCTCATTCTAAAGTAGTTCTAAGTTCGTCCCAAGTTAGTCTCTTTCTAAGGACGAACTTAGACAAACCTTAAAATGAGACTAACAAGACTAACTTGGGATGAACAATGACAAACGTTAGTCTCATTCTAAGGTTTGTCTAAGTTCTTGCCAAGTTAGTCTCTTTCTAAGGACGAACTTAGACAAACCTTAAAATGAGACAAACGAGACTAACTTGGGACGAACAAAGACAAACGTTAGTTTCATTCTAAGGTTTGTCTAAGTTTGTCCCAAGTTAGTCTCTTTCTAAGGATGAACTTCGACAAACCTTAAAATGAGATTAACGAGACTAACTTGGGACGAACAAAGACAAACGTTAGTCTCATTCTAAGGTTTGTCTAAGTTCGTCCCAAGTAAGTCTCTCTCTAAGGACGAACTTAGACAAACCTTAAAATGAGACTAACGAAACTAACTTGGGACGAACAAAGACAAACGTTAGTCTCATTCTAAGGTTTGTCTAAGTTCGTCCCAAGTTATTCTCTTTCTAAGGACGAACTTAGACAACCCATAGAACGAGACTAACGTGACTAACTTGGGACGAACAAAGACAAACGTTAGTCTCATTCTAAGGTTTGTCTAAGTTCGTCCGAAGTTAGTCTCTCTCTAAGGACGAACTTAGACAAACCATAGAATGAGACTAACGAGACTAACTTGGGACGAACAAAGACAAACGTTAGTCTCATTCTAAGGTTTCTCTAAATTCGTCCCAAGTTAGTCTCTTTCTAAGGACGAACTTAGACAACCCATAGCATGAGACTAACGAGACTAACATGGGACGAACAAAGACAAACGTTTGTCTCATTCTAAGGTTTGTCTATGTTCGTCCCAAGTTAGTCTCTTTCGAAGGACGAACTTAGACAAACCATAGAATGAGACTAACAAGACTAACTTGGGACGAACAAAGACAAACGTTTGTCTCATTCTAAGGTTTGTCTAAGTTCGTCCCAAGTTAGTCTCTTTCTAAGGACGAACTTAGACAAACCTTAAAATGAGACTAACAAGACTAACTTGGGATGAACAAAGACAAACGTTAGTCTCATTCTAAGGTTTGTCTAAGTTCTTGCCAAGTTAGTCTCTTTCTAAGGACGAACTTAGACAAACCATAGAACGAGAATAACGAGACTAACTAGGGACGAACAAAGACAAACGTTAGTCTCATTCTAAGGTTTGTCATAGTTCGTCCCAAGTTTGTCTCTTTATAAGGACAAACTTAGACAAACCATAGAATGAGACTGACGAGACTAACTTGGGATGAACAAAGACAAACGTTAGTCTCATTCTAGGGTTTGTCTAAGTTTGTCCCAAGTTAGTCTCTTTCTAAGGAAGAACTTAGACAAACCATAGAATGAGACTAACGAGACTAACTTGGGACGAACAAAGAAAACGTTAGTCTCATTCTAGGTTTGTCTAAGTTCGTCCCAAGTTAGTCTCTTTCTAAGGACGAACTTAGACAAACCATAGAATGAGACTAACGAGACTAACTTGGGACGAACAAAGACAAATGTTAGTCTCATTCTAAGGTTTGTCTAATTTCGTCCCAAGTTAGTCTCTTTCTAAGGACGAACTTAGACAACCCATAGCATGAGACTAACGAGACTAACATGGGACGAACAAAGACAAACGTTTGTCTCATTCTAAGGTTTGTCTATGTTCGTCCCAAGTTAGTCTCTTTCGAAGGACGAACTTAGACAAACCATAGAATGAGACTAACAAGACTAACTTGGGACGAACAAAGACAAACGTTAGTCTCATTCTAAGGTTTGTCTAAGTTCGTCCCAAGTTAGTCTCTTTCTAAGGACGAACTTAGACAAACCTTAAAACGAGACTAACGAGACGAACTTGGGCCGAACAAAGACAAACGTTAGTCTCATTCTAAGGTTTGTCTAAGTTCGTGCCAAGTTAGTCTCTTTCTAAGGATGAACTTCGACAAACCTTAAAATGAGACTAACGAGACTAACTTGGGACGAACAAAGACAAAGGTTAGTCCCATTCTAAGGTTTGTCTAAGTTCTTCCAAAGTTAGTCTCTTTCTAAGGACAAACTTAGACAAACCATAGATTGAGACTAACGAGACTAACTTGGGACGAACAAAGACAAACGTTAGTCTCATTCTAAGGTTTGTCTAAGTTCGTCCCAAGTTAGTCTCTTTCTAAGGACGAACTTAGAAAACCCATAGAATGAGACTAACGAGACTAACTTGGGACGAACAAAGACAAACGTTAGTCTCATTCTAAGGTTTGTCTAAGTTCGTCCCAAGTTAGTCTCTTTCTAAGGACAGACTTAGACAAACCATAGAATAAGACTAACGAGACTAACTTGGGACAAACAAAGACAAACGTTAGTCTCATTCTAAGGTTTGTCTAAGTTCGTCCCAAGTTTGTCTCTTTCTAAGGACGAACTTAGACAGAACTTAAAATGAGACTAACCAGACTAACTTGGGACGAACAAACACAAACGTTAGTCTCATTCAAAGGTTTGTCTGAGTTCGTCCCAAGTTAGTCTCTTTCTAAGGACGAACTCAGACAAACCATAGAATGAGACTAATGAGACTAACTTGGGACGAACAAAGACAAACGTTAGTCTCATTCTAAGGTTTGTCTAAGTTCGTCCCAAGTTAGTCTCTTTCTAAGGACAGACTTAGACAAACCATAGAATAAGACTAACGAGACTAACTTGGGACAAACAAAGACAAACGTTAGTCTCATTCTAAGGTTTGTCTAAGTTCGTCCCAAGTTTGTCTCTTTCTAAGGACGAACTTAGACAGAACTTAAAATGAGACTAACCAGACTAACTTGGGACGAACAAACACAAACGTTAGTCTCATTCAAAGGTTTGTCTGAGTTCGTCCCAAGTTAGTCTCTTTCTAAGGACGAACTCAGACAAACCATAGAATGAGACTAATGAGACTAACTTGGGACGAACAAAGACAAACGTTAGTCTCATTCTAAGGTTTGTCTAAGTTCGTCCCAAGTGAGTCTCTTTCTAAGGACGAACTTAGACAAACCTTAAAATGAGACTAACGAGACTAACTTGGGACGAACAAAGACAAACGTTAGTCTCATTCTAAGGTTTCTCTAAGTTCGTCCTAAGTTAGTCTCTTTCTAAGGGCGAACTTAGACAAATCTTAAAATGAAACTAACCAGACTAACTTGGGACGAACAAACACAAACGTTAGTCTCATTCAAAGGTTTGTCTGAGTTTGTCCAAAGTTCGTCTCTTTCTAAAGACGAACTTAGACAAACCATAGAACGAGACTAAGGAGACTAACTAGGGACAAACAAAGCCAAACGTTAGTCTCATTCTAAGGTTTGTCTAAGTTCATCCCAAGTTAGTCTCTTTCGAAGGACGAACTTAGACAAACCTTAAAATGAGACTAACGAGACTAACTTGGGACGAACAAAGACAAACGTTAGTCTCATTCTAAGGTTTGTCTAAGTTCGTTTCAAGTGAGTCTCTTTCTAAGGACGAACTTAGACAAACCTTAAAATGAGACTAACGAGACTAACTTGGGACGAACAAAGACAAACGTTAGTCTCATTCTAAGGTTTCTCTAAGTTCGTCTTAAGTTAGTCTCTTTCTAAGGACGAACTTAGACAAATCTTAAAATGAGACTAACGAGACTAACTTTGGACGAACAAAGACAAACGTCAGTCTCATTCTAAGGTTTGTCTAAGGTCGTGCCCAATTAGTCTCTTTTTAAGGACGAACTTAGACAAACCATAACATGAGACTAACGAGACTAACTTGGGACGAACAAAGACAAACGATAGTCTCATTCAAAGGTTTGTCTGAGTTCGTCCCAAGTTCGTCTCTTTCTAAGTACGAACTTTGACAAACCATAGAATGAGACTAAGGAGACTAACTTGGGACGAACAAAGACAAACGTTAGTCTCATTCTAAGGTTTGTCTAAGTTCGTCCCAAGTTAGTCTCTTTCTAAGGACAAACTTCGACAAACCTTAAAATGAGACTAACCAGACTAACTTGGGACGAACAAACACAAACGTTAGTCTCATTCAATGGTCTGTCTGAGTTCGTCCCAAGTTAGTCTCTTTCTAAGGACGAACTTAGACAAACCATTGAATGAGACTAACGAGACTACCTTGGGACGAACAAAGACAAACGTTAGTCTCATTCTAAGGTTTGTCACAGTTCGTCCCAAGTTAGTCTCTTTATAAGGACGAACTTAGACAAACCTTAAAATGTGACTAACCAGACTAACTTGGGACGAACAAACACAAACGTTAGTCTCATTCAAAGGTCTGTCAGAGTTCGTCCCAAGTTAGTCTCTTTCTAAGGACGAACTTAGACAAACCATAGAATGAGACTAACGAGACTAACTTGGGACGAACAAAGACAAACGTTAGTCTCATTCAAAGGTTTGCCTAAGTTCGTCCTAAGTTAGTCTCTCTCTAAGGACGAACTTAGATAAACCTTAAAATGAGACTAACGAGACTAACTTAAGACGAACAAAGACAAACGTTAGTCTCATTCTAAGGTTTGTCTAAGTTCGTCCCAAGTTAGTCTCTTTCTAAGGACAAACTTCGACAAACCTTAAAATGAGACTAACCAGACTAACTTGGGATGAACAAACACAAACGTTAGTCTCATTCAAAGGTCTGTCTGAGTTCGTCCCAAGTTAGTCTCTTTCTAAGGACGAACTTAGACAAACCATTGAATGAGACTAACGAGACTAACTTGGGACGAACAAAGACAAACGTTAGTCTCATTCTAAGGTTTGTCACAGTTCGTCCCAAGTTAGTCTCTTTATAAGGACGAACTTAGACAAACCTTAAAATGTGACTAACCAGACTAACTTGGGACGAACAAACACAAACGTTAGTCTCATTCAAAGGTCTGTCAGAGTTCGTCCCAAGTTAGTCTCTTTCTAAGGACGAACTTAGACAAACCATAGAATGAGACTAACGAGACTAACTTTGGACGAACAAAGACAAACGTTAGTCTCATTCTAAGGTTTGTCTAAGTTCGTCCCAAGTTAGTCTCTTTCTAAGGACGAACTTAGATAAACCTTAAAATGAGACTAACGAGACTAACTTAAGACGAACAAAGACAAACGTTAGTCTCATTCTAAGGTTTGTCTAAGTTCATCCCAAGTTAGTCTCTTTCTAAGCACGAACTTAGACAAACCTTAAAATGAGACTAACGAGACTAACATGGAACGAACAAAGACAAACGTTAGTCTCATTCTAAGGTTTGTCGAAGTTCGTCCCAAGTTAATCTCTTTATAAGGACGAACTTAGACAGACCTTAAAATGAGATTAACCAGACTAACTTGGGACGAACAAACACAAACATTAGTCTCATTCAAAGGTTTGTCTGAGTTCGTCCCAAGTTAGTCTCTTTCTAAGGACGAACTTAGACAAACCATAGAATGAGACTAACGAGACTAACTTGGGACGAACAAAGACAAACGTTAGTCTCATTCAAAGGTTTGTCTAAGTTCGTCCCAAGTTAGTCTCTTTCTAAGGACGAACTTAGACAAACCATAGAATGAGACTAACGAGACTAACTTGGGATGAACAAAGACAAACGTTAGTCTCATTCTATGGTTTGTCTAAGTTTGTCCCAAGTTAGTCTCTTTCTAAGGACGAACTTAGACAAACCATAGAATGAGACTAACGAGACTAACTTGGGACGAACAAAGCACCGATGGTGACATGCCTTGTGTTTTGTCCAAGGTAAACAAGGACGGGTCCCTTGCTAGCCCATCCACGCCACATATCAACACCAAGGGCAGTCTACCAAAGTCCACAAAATTGAAGACGTGTGGTCCCAACACCCCAAAAGCTAGAAGTGATACCATGGAAAAGGGTGTGACTAGCAGTGGTCCCCCCCTCAATGTTAAAGCCAAGGCATTCGTCCCTTTATCCAAAACTTCCAATGTTTTGCCTCCTAGTACTCTCCTTAGAAGGGCAAAAGAGATTGAAGAGGAAAACAAGAATAACATCGTTCGGAAAATCCTCAACAACCCAAACTTGCCTAATTCGCCAGAAATGGATTTGATCAAAGCTAATTTGATCAAGGCAAATTACAATAGCTCCATCCCTGATCTTATCCAATCCATAGACGGGATAGCATTTCAGACGAGGATGAGGATCATTATCATAGGAGATCAAATCCCTATATTGATTAGGTGCTGTAAGTGCCATGGTCCAGGCTTTTTGGACCCTTCTATCGTAGTTTAATTTAAAAAAAAAAAAAAACTTGGGACGAACAAAGACAAACGTTAGTCTCATTCTAAGGTTTGTCTAAGTTCGTCCCAAGTTAGTCTCTTTCTAAGGATGAACTTAGACAAACCATAGAATGAGACTAACGAGACTAACTTGGGACGAACAAAGACAAACGTTAGTCTCATTCTAAGGTTTGTCTAAGTTCGTGCCAAGTTAGTCTCTTTCTAAGGACGAACTTAGACAAACCATAGCATGAGACTAACGAGACTAACTTGGGACGAACAAAGACAAACGTTAGTCTCATTCTAAAGTAGTTCTAAGTTCGTCCCAAGTTAGTCCCTTTCTAAGGACGAACTTAGACAAACCTTAAAATGAGACTAACAAGACTAACTTGGGATGAACAAAGATAAACGTTAGTCTCATTCTAAGGTTTGTCTAAGTTCTTGCCAAGTTAGTCTCTTTCTAATGACGAACTTAGACAAACCATAGAATGAGACTAACGAGACTAACTAGGGACAAATATAGACAAACGTTAGTCTCATTCTAAGGTTTGTCTAAGTTCGTCCCAAGTTAGTCTCTTTCTAAGGACGAACTTAGACAACCCATAGCCTGAGACAAACGAGACTAACATGGGACGAACAAAGACAAACGTTAGTCTCATTCTAAGGTTTGTCTAAGTTCGTCCCAAGTTAGTCTCTTTCTAAGGACAAACTTAGACAAACTATAGAATGAGACTAACGAGACTAACTTGGGACGAACAAAGACAAACGTTAGTCTCATTCTAAGGTTTGTCTAAGTTCATCCCAAGTTAGTCTCTTTCTAAGGACAGACTTAGACAAACCATAGAATGAGACTAACGAGACTAACTTGGGACGAACAAAGACAAACGTTAGTCTCTTTCTAAGGTTAGTCTAAGTTTGTCCAAAGTTAGTCTCTTTTTAAGGACGAACATAGACAAACCATAGAATGAGACTAACGAGACTAACTTGGGACGAACAAAGACAAACGTTAGTCTCATTCTGAGGTTTGTCTAAGTTCGTCCCAAGTTAGTCTCTTTCTAAAGACAGACTTAGACAAACCATAGAATGAGACTAACGAGACTAACTTGGGACGAACAAAGACAAACGTTAGTCTCATTCTAAGGTTTGTCTAAGTTTGTCCCAAGTTTGTCTCTTTCTAAGGACGAACTTAGACAAATCATAGAATGAGACTAAGGAGACTAACTTGGGACGAACAAACACAAACGTTAGTCTCATTCAAAGGTTTGTCGGAGTTCGTCCCAAGTTAGTCTCTTTCTAAGGATGAACTTAGACAAACCATAGAATGAGACTAACGAGACTAACTTGGGACGAACAAAGACAAATGTTAGTCTCATTCTAAGGTTTGTCTAAGTTCGTCCCAAGTTAGTCTCTTTCTAAGGACGAACTTAGACAAACCTTAAAATGAGACTAACCAGACTAACTTGGGACGAACAAACACAAACGTTAGTCTCATTCAAAGGTTTGTCTGAGTTCGTCCCAAGTTAGTCTCTTTCTAAGGACGAACTCAGACAAACCATAGAATGAGACTAACCAGACTAACTTGGGACGAACAAAGACAAACGTTAGTCTCATTCAAAGGTTTGCCTAAGTTCGTCCTAAGTTAGTCTCTCTCTAAGGACGAACTTAGATAAACCTTAAAATGAGACTAACGAGACTAACTTAAGACGAACAAAGACAAACGTTAGTCTCATTCTAAGGTTTGTCTAAGTTCGTCCCAAGTTAGTCTCTTTCTAAGGACAAACTTCGACAAACCTTAAAATGAGACTAACCAGACTAACTTGGGACGAACAAACACAAACGTTAGTCTCATTCAAAGGTCTGTCTGAGTTCGTCCCAAGTTAGTCTCTTTCTAAGGACGAACTTAGACAAACCATTGAATGAGACTAACGAGACTAACTTGGGACGAACAAAGACAAACGTTAGTCTCATTCTAAGGTTTGTCACAGTTCGTCCCAAGTTAGTCTCTTTATAAGGACGAACTTAGACAAACCTTAAAATGTGACTAACCAGACTAACTTGGGACGAACAAACACAAACGTTAGTCTCATTCAAAGGTCTGTCAGAGTTCGTCCCAAGTTAGTCTCTTTCTAAGGACGAACTTAGACAAACCATAGAATGAGACTAACGAGACTAACTTGGGACGAACAAAGACAAACGTTAGTCTCATTCTAAGGTTTGTCTAAGTTCGTCCCAAGTTAGTCTCTTTCTAAGGACGAACTTAGATAAACCTTAAAATGAGACTAACGAGACTAACTTAAGACGAACAAAGACAAACGTTAGTCTCATTCTAAGGTTTGTCTAAGTTCATCCCAAGTTAGTCTCTTTCTAAGCACGAACTTAGACAAACCTTAAAATGAGACTAACGAGACTAACTTGGGACGAACAAAGACAAACGTTAGTCTCATTCTAAGGTTTCTCTAAGTTCGTCCTAAGTTAGTCTCTTTCTAAGGGCGAACTTAGACAAATCTTAAAATGAGACTAACCAGACTAACTTGGGACGAACAAACACAAACGTTAGTCTCATTCAAAGGTTTGTCTGAGTTTGTCCAAAGTTCGTCACTTTCTAAAGACGAACTTAGACAAACCATAGAACGAGACTAAGGAGACTAACTAGGGACAAACAAAGACAAACGTTAGTCTCATTCTAAGGTTTGTCTAAGTTCGTCCCAAGTTAGTCTCTTTCGAAGGACGAACTTAGACAAACCTTAAAATGAGACTAACGAGACTAACTTGGGACGAACAAAGACAAACGTTAGTCTCATTCTAAGGTTTGTCTAAGTTCGTCCCAAGTGAGTCTCTTTCTAAGGACGAACTTAGACAAACCTTAAAATGAGACTAACGAGACTAACTTGGGACGAACAAAGACAAACGTTAGTCTCATTCTAAGGTTTCTCTAAGTTCGTCTTAAGTTAGTCTCTTTCTAAGGACGAACTTAGACAAATCTTAAAATGAGACTAACGAGACTAACTTTGGACGAACAAAGACAAACGTCAGTCTCATTCTAAGGTTTGTCTAAGGTCGTGCCCAATTAGTCTCTTTTTAAGGACGAACTTAGACAAACCATAACATGAGACTAACGAGACTAACTTGGGACGAACAAAGACAAACGATAGTCTCATTCAAAGGTTTGTCTGAGTTCGTCCCAAGTTCGTCTCTTTCTAAGTACGAACTTTGACAAACCATAGAATGAGACTAAGGAGACTAACTTGGGACGAACAAAGACAAACGTTAGTCTCATTCTAAGGTTTGTGTAAGTTCGTCCCAAGTTAGTCTCTTTCTAAGGACAAACTTCGACAAACCTTAAAATGAGACTAACCAGACTAACTTGGGACGAACAAACACAAACGTTAGTCTCATTCAAAGGTCTGTCTGAGTTCGTCCCAAGTTAGTCTCTTTCTAAGGACGAACTTAGACAAACCATTGAATGAGACTAACGAGACTACCTTGGGACGAACAAAGACAAACGTTAGTCTCATTCTAAGGTTTGTCACAGTTTGTCCCAAGTTAGTCTCTTTATAAGGACGAACTTAGACAAACCTTAAAATGTGACTAACCAGACTAACTTGGGACGAACAAACACAAACGTTAGTCTCATTCAAAGGTCTGTCAGAGTTCGTCCCAAGTTAGTCTCTTTCTAAGGACGAACTTAGACAAACCATAGAATGAGACTAACGAGACTAACTTGGGACGAACAAAGACAAACGTTAGTCTCATTCAAAGGTTTGCCTAAGTTCGTCCTAAGTTAGTCTCTCTCTAAGGACGAACTTAGATAAACCTTAAAATGAGACTAACGAGACTAACTTAAGACGAACAAAGACAAACGTTAGTCTCATTCTAAGGTTTGTCTAAGTTCATCCCAAGTTAGTCTCTTTCTAAGGACAAACTTCGACAAACCTTAAAATGAGACTAACCAGACTAACTTGGGACGAACAAACACAAACGTTAGTCTCATTCAAAGGTCTGTCTGAGTTCGTCCCAAGTTAGTCTCTTTCTAAGGACGAACTTAGACAAACCATTGAATGAGACTAACGAGACTAACTTGGGACGAACAAAGACAAACGTTAGTCTCATTCTAAGGTTTGTCACAGTTCGTCCCAAGTTAGTCTCTTTATAAGGACGAACTTAGACAAACCTTAAAATGTGACTAACCTGACTAACTTGGGACGAACAAACACAAACGTTAGTCTCATTCAAAGGTCTGTCAGAGTTCGTCCCAAGTTAGTCTCTTTCTAAGGACGAACTTAGACAAACCATAGAATGAGACTAACGAGACTAACTTGGGACGAACAAAGACAAACGTTAGTCTCATTCTAAGGTTTGTCTAAGTTCGTCCCAAGTTAGTCTCTTTCTAAGGACGAACTTAGATAAACCTTAAAATGAGACTAACGAGACTAACTTAAGACGAACAAAGACAAACGTTAGTCTCATTCTAAGGTTTGTCTAAGTTCATCCCAAGTTAGTCTCTTTCTAAGCACGAACTTAGACAAACCTTAAAATGAGACTAACGAGACTAACATGGAACGAACAAAGACAAACGTTAGTCTCATTCTAAGGTTTGTCGAAGTTCGTCCCAAGTTAATCTCTTTATAAGGACGAACTTAGACAGACCTTAAAATGAGATTAACCAGACTAACTTGGGACGAACAAACACAAACATTAGTCTCATTCAAAGGTTTGTCTGAGTTCGTCCCAAGTTTGTCTCTTTCTAAGGACGAACTTAGACAAACCATAGAATGAGACTAACGAGACTAACTTGGGACGAACAAAGACAAACGTTAGTCTCATTCAAAGGTTTGCCTAAGTTCTTCCTAAGTTAGTCTCTCTCTAAGGACGAACTTAGATAAACCTTAAAATGAGACTAACGAGACTAACTTAAGACGAACAAAGACAAACGTTAGTCTCATTCTAAGGTTTGTCTAAGTTCGTCCCAAGTTAGTCTCTTTCTAAGGACAAACTTCGACAAACCTTAAAATGAGACTAACCAGACTAACTTGGGACGAACAAACACAAACGTTAGTCTCATTCAAAGGTCTGTCTGAGTTCGTCCCAAGTTAGTCTCTTTCTAAGGACGAACTTAGACAAACCATTGAATGAGACTAACGAGACTAACTTGGGACGAACAAAGACAAACGTTAGTCTCATTCTAAGGTTTGTCACAGTTCGTCCCAAGTTAGTCTCTTTCTAAGGACGAACATAGACAAACCATAGAATGAGACTAACGAGACTAACTTGGGATGAACAAAGACAAACGTTAGTCTCATTCTATGGTTTGTCTAAGTTTGTCCCAAGTTAGTCTCTTTCTAAGGACGAACTTAGACAAACCATAGAATGAGACTAACGAGACTAACTTGGGACGAACAAAGCACCGATGGTGACATGCCTTGTGTTTTGTCCAAGGTAAACAAGGACGGGTCCCTTGCTAGCCCATCCACGCCACATATCAACACCAAGGGCAGTCTACCAAAGTCCACAAAATTGAAGACGTGTGGTCCCAACACCCCTAAAGCTAGAAGTGATACCATGGAAAAGGGTGTGACTAGCAGTGGTCCCCCCTCAATGTTCAAGCCAAGGCATTCGTCCCTTTATCCAAAACTTCCAATGTTTTGCCTCCTAGTACTCTCCTTAGAAGGGCAAAAGTGATTGAAGAGGAAAACAAGAATAACATCGTTCGGAAAATCCTCAACAACCCAAACTTGCCTAATTCGCCAGAAATGGATTTGATCAAAGCTAATTTGATCAAGGCAAATTACAATAGCTCCATCCCTGATCTTATCCAATCCATAGACGGGATAGCATTTCAGACGAGGATGAGGATCATTATCGTAGGAGATCAAATCCCTATATTGATTAGGTGCTGTAAGTGCCATGGTCCAGGCTTTTTGGACCCTTCTATCGTAGTTTAATTTAAAAAAAAAAAAAAAAACTTGGGACGAACAAAGACAAACGTTAGTCTCATTCTAAGGTTTGTCTAAGTTCGTCCCAAGTTAGTCTCTTTCTAAGGATGAACTTAGACAAACCATAGAATGAGACTAACGAGACTAACTTGGGACGAACAAAGACAAACGTTAGTCTCATTCTAAGGTTTGTCTAAGTTCGTGCCAAGTTAGTCTCTTTCTAAGGACGAACTTAGACAAACCATAGCATGAGACTAACGAGACTAACTTGGGACGAACAAAGACAAACGTTAGTCTCATTCTAAAGTAGTTCTAAGTTCGTCCCAAGTTAGTCCCTTTCTAAGGACGAACTTAGACAAACCTTAAAATGAGACTAACAAGACTAACTTGGGATGAACAAAGACAAACGTTAGTCTCATTCTAAGGTTTGTCTAAGTTCTTGCCAAGTTAGTCTCTTTCTAAGGACGAACTTAGACAAACCATAGAATGAGACTAACGAGACTAACTAGGGACAAATATAGACAAACGTTAGTCTCATTCTAAGGTTTGTCTAAGTTCGTCCCAAGTTAGTCTCTTTCTAAGGACGAACTTAGACAACCCATAGCCTGAGACAAACGAGACTAACATGGGACGAACAAAGACAAACGTTAGTCTCATTCTAAGGTTTGTCTAAGTTCGTCCCAAGTTAGTCTCTTTCTAAGGACAAACTTAGACAAACTATAGAATGAGACTAACGAGACTAACTTGGGACGAACAAAGACAAACGTTAGTCTCATTCTAAGGTTTGTCTAAGTTCATCCCAAGTTAGTCTCTTTCTAAGGACAGACTTAGACAAACCATAGAATGAGACTAACGAGACTAACTTGGGACGAACAAAGACAAACGTTAGTCTCTTTCTAAGGTTAGTCTAAGTTTGTCCAAAGTTAGTCTCTTTTTAAGGACGAACATAGACAAACCATAGAATGAGACTAACGAGACTAACTTGGGACGAACAAAGACAAACGTTAGTCTCATTCTGAGGTTTGTCTAAGTTCGTCCCAAGTTAGTCTCTTTCTAAAGACAGACTTAGACAAACCATAGAATGAGACTAACGAGACTAACTTGGGACGAACAAAGACAAACGTTAGTCTCATTCTAAGGTTTGTCTAAGTTTGTCCCAAGTTTGTCTCTTTCTAAGGACGAACTTAGACAAATCATAGAATGAGACTAAGGAGACTAACTTGGGACGAACAAACACAAACGTTAGTCTCATTCAAAGGTTTGTCGGAGTTCGTCCCAAGTTAGTCTCTTTCTAAGGATGAACTTAGACAAACCATAGAATGAGACTAACGAGACTAACTTGGGACGAACAAAGACAAATGTTAGTCTCATTCTAAGGTTTGTCTAAGTTCGTCCCAAGTTAGTCTCTTTCTAAGGACGAACTTAGACAAACCTTAAAATGAGACTAACGAGACTAACTTGGGACGAACAAAGACAAACGTTAGTCTCATTCTAAGGTTTGTCTAAGTTCGTCCCAAGTGAGTCTCTTTCTAAGGACGAACTTAGACAAACCTTAAAATGAGACTAACGAGACTTACTTGGGACGAACAAAGACAAACGTTAGTCTCATTCTAAGGTTTCTCTAAGTTTGTCTTTAGTTAGTCTCTTTCTAAGGACGAACTTAGACAAATCTTAAAATGAGACTAACGAGACTAACTTTGGACGAACAAAGACAAACGTCATCTCATTCTAAGGTTTGTCTAAGGTCGTGCCCAGTTTGTCTCTTTTTAAGGACGAACTTAGACAAACCATAGCATGAGACTAACGAGACTAACTTGGGACGAACAAAGAAAAACGTTAGTCTCATTCAAAGGTTTGTCTGAGTTCGTCCCAAGTTCGTCTCTTTCTAAGTACGAACTTAGACAAACCATAGAATGAGACTAAGGAGACTAACTTGGGACGAACAAAGACAAACGTTAGTCTCATTCTAAGGTTTGTCTAAGTTTGTCCCAAGTTAGTCTCTTTCTAAGGACAAACTTCGACAAACCATATAATGAGACTAACGAGACTAATTTGGGACGAATAAAGACAAACGTTAGTCTCATTCTAAGGTTTGTCTAAGTTCGTCCCAAGTTAGTCTCTTTCTAAGGACAAACTTTGACAAACCTTAAAATGAGACTAACGAGACTAACTTGGGACGAACAAAGACAAACGTTAGTCTCATTATAAGGTCTGTCTAAGTTCGTCCCAAGTAAGTCTCTTTCTAAGGACAAACTTAGACAAACCTTAAAATGAGACTAACGAGACTAACTTGGGATGAACAAAGACAAACTTTAGTCTCATTCTAAGGTTCGTCTAAGTTCGTCCCAAGTTAATCTCTTTCTAAGGACGAACTTAGACAAACCATAGAATGAGACTAACGAGACTAACTTGGGACGAACAAAGACAAACGTTAGTCTCATTCTAAGGTTTGTCTAAGTTCGTCCCAAGTTAGTCTCTTTCTAAGCATGAACTTAGACAAACCATAGAATGAGACTAAAGAGACTAACTTGGGACGAACAAAGACAAACGTTAATCTCATTCTAAGGGTTATCTACGTTCGTCCCAAGTTAGTCTCTTTCTAAGGACGAACTTAGACAAACCTTAAAATGAGACTAACCAGACTAACTTGGAACGAACAAACACAAACGTTAGTCTCATTCAAAGGTCTGTCTGAGTTCGTCCCAAGTTAGTCTCTTTCTAAGGACGAACTTAGACAAACCACAGAATGAGACTAACGAGACTACCTTGGGACGAATAAAGACAAACGTTAGTCTCATTCTAAGGTTTGTCTAAGTTCGTCCCAAGTTAGTCTCTTTCTAAGGACGAACTTAGACAACCCATAGCATGAGACTAACGAGACTAACATGGGACGAACAAAGACAAACGTTAGTCTCATTCTATGGTTTGTCTAAGTTTGTCCAAAGTTAGTCTCTTTTTAAGGACAAACTTAGACAAACCTTAGAATGAGACTAACGAGACTAACTTGGGACAAACAAAGACAAACGTTAGTCTCATTCTAAGGTTTGTCTAAGTTCGTCCCAAGTTAGTCTCTTTCTAAGGACAAACTTAGACGAACCATAGAATGAGACTAACGAGACTAAATTGGGACGAACAAAGACAAACGTTAGTCTCATTCTAAGGTTTGTCTAAGTTCGTTCCAAGTTTGTCTCTTTCTAAGGACAAACTTAGACAGACCTTAAAATGAGATTAACCAGACTAACTTGGGACGAACAAACACAAACGTTGGTCTCATTCAAAGGTTTGTCTGAGTTCGTCCCAAGTTAGTCTCTTTCTAAGGACGAACTTAGACAAACCATAGAATGAGACTAACGAGACTAACTTGGGACGAACAAAGACAAACGTTAGTCTCATTCTAAGGTTTGTCTAAGTTCGTCCCAAGTTAGTCTCTTTCTAAGGACGAACATAGACAAACCATAGAATGAGACTAACGAGACTAACTTGGGATGAACAAAGACAAACCTTAGTCTCATTCTAGGGTTTGTCTAAGTTTGTCCCAAGTTAGTCTCTTTCTAAGGACGAACTTAGACAAACCATAGAATGATACTAACGAGACTAACTTGGGACGAACAAAGACAAACGTTAGTCTCATTCTAAGGTTTGTCTAAGTTCGTCCCAAGTTAGTCTCTTTCTAAGGATGAACTTAGACAAACCATAGAATGAGACTAACGAGACTAACTTGGGACGAACAAAGACAAACGTTAGTCTCATTCTAAGGTTTGTCTAAGTTCGTGCCAAGTTAGTCTCTTTCTAAGGACGAACTTAGACAAACCATAGCATGAGACTAACGAGACTATCTTGGGACGAACAAAGACAAACGTTAGTCTCATTCTAAAGTAGTTCTAAGTTCGTCCCAAGTTAGTCTCTTTCTAAGGACGAACTTAGACAAACCTTAAAATGAGACTAACAAGACTAACTTGGGACGAACAAAGACAAACGTTAGTCTCATTCTAAGGTTTGTCTAAGTTCTTGCCAAGTTAGTCTCTTTCTAAGGACGAACTTAGACAAACCATAGAATGAGACTAACGAGACTAACTAGGGACGAATATAGACAAACGTTAGTCTCATTCTAAGGTTTGTCTAAGTTCGTCCCAAGTTAGTCTCTTTCTAAGGACGAACTTAGACAACCCATAGCATGAGACTAACGAGACTAACATGGGACGAACAAAGACAAACGTTAGTCTCATTCTAAGGTTTGTCTAAGTTCGTCCCAAGTTAGTCTCTTTCTAAGGACAAACTTAGACAAACTATAGAATGAGACTAACGAGATTAACTTGGGACGAACAAAGACAAACGTTAGTCTCATTCTAAGGTTTGTCTAAGTTCGTCCCAAGTTAGTCTCTTTCTAAGGACAGACTTAGACAAACCATAGAATGAGACTAACGAGACTAACTTGGGACGAACAAAGACAAACGTTAGTCTCATTCTAAGGTTAGTCTAAGTTTGTCCAAAGTTAGTCTCTTTTTAAGGACGAACTTAGACAAACCATAGAATGAGACTAACGAGACTAACTTGGGACGAACAAAGACAAACGTTAGTCTCATTCTGAGGTTTGTCTAAGTTCGTCCCAAGTTAGTCTCTTTCTAAAGACATACTTAGACAAACCATAGAATGAGACTAACGAGACTAACTTGGGACGAACAAAGACAAACGTTAGTCTCATTCTAAGGTTTGTCTAAGTTCGTCCCATGTTTGTCTCTTTCTAAGGACGAACTTAGACAAACCATAGAATGAGACTAAGGAGACTAACTTGGGACGAACAAACACAAACGTTAGTCTCATTCAAAGGTTTGTCGGAGTTCGTCCCAAGTTAGTCTCTTTCAAAGGACGAACTTAGACAAACCATAGAATAAGACGAACGAGACTAACTTGGGACGAACAAAGACAAATGTTAGTCTCATTCTAAGGTTTGTCTAAGTTCGTCCCAAGTTAGTCTCTTTCTAAGGACGAACTTAGACAAACCTTAAAATGAGACTAACGAGACTAACTTGGGACGAACAAAGACAAACGTTAGTCTCATTCTAAGGTTTGTCTAAGTTCGTCCCAAGTGAGTCTCTTTCTAAGGACGAACTTAGACAAACCTTAAAATGAGACTAACGAGACTTACTTGGGACGAACAAAGACAAACGTTAATCTCATTCTAAGGTTTCTCTAAGTTCGTCTTAAGTTAGTCTCTTTCTAAGGACGAACTTAGACAAATCTTAAAATGAGACTAACGAGACTAACTTTGGACGAACAAAGACAAACGTCAGTCTCATTCTAAGGTTTGTCTAAGGTCGTGCCCAGTTTGTCTCTTTTTAAGGACGAACTTAGACAAACCATAGCATGAGACTAACGAGACTAACTAGGGACGAACAAAGAAAAACGTTAGTCTCATTCAAAGGTTTGTCTGAGTTCGTCCCAAGTTCGTCTCTTTCTAAGTACGAACTTAGACAAACCATAGAATGAGACTAAGGAGACTAACTTGGGACGAACAAAGACAAATGTTAGTCTCATTCTAAGGTTTGTCTAAGTTCGTCCCAAGTTAGTCTCTTTCTAAGGACAAACTTCGACAAACCATAGAATGAGACTAACGAGACTAATTTGGGACAAACAAAGACAAACGTTAGTCTCATTCTAAGGTTTGTCTAAGTTCGTCCCAAGTTAGTCTCTTTCTAAGGACAAACTTAGACAAACCTTAAAATGATACTAACGAGACTAACTTGGGACGAACAAAGTCAAACGTTAGTCTCATTCTAAGGTTTGTCTAAGTTCGTCCCAAGTTAGTCTCTTTCTAAGGACGAACTTAGACAACCCATAGCATGAGACTAACGAGACTAACATGGGACGAACAAAGACAAACGTTAGTCTCATTCTAAGGTTTGTCTAAGTTTGTCCAAAGTTAGTCTCTTTTTAAGGACAAACTTAGACAAACCATAGAATGAGACTAACGAGACTAACTTGGGACAAACAAAGACAAACGTTAGTCTCATTCTAAGGTTTGTCTAAGTTCGTCCCAAGTTAGTCTCTTTCTAAGGACAAACTTAGACAAACCATAGAATGAGACTAACGAGATTAAATTGGGACGAACAAAGACAAACGTTAGTCTCATTCTAAGGTTTGTCTAAGTTCGTTCCAAGTTTGTCTCTTTCTAAGGACAAACTTAGACAGACCTTAAAATGAGATTAACCAGACTAACTTGGGACGAACAAACACAAACGTTAGTCTCATTCAAAGGTTTGTCTGAGTTCGTCCCAAGTTAGTCACTTTCTAAGGACGAACTTAGACAAACCATAGAATGAGACTAACGAGACTAACTTGGGACGAACAAAGACAAACGTTAGTCTCATTCTAAGGTTTGTCTAAGTTCGTCCCAAGTTAGTCTCTTTCTAAGGACGAACTTAGACAAACCATAGAATGAGACTAACGAGACTAACTTGGGATGAACAAAGACAAACCTTAGTCTCATTCTAGGGGTTGTCAAAGTTTGTCCCAAGTTAGTCTCTTTCTAAGGACGAACTTAGACAAACCATAGAATGAGACTAACGAGACTAACTTGGGACGAACAAAGACAAACGTTAGTCTCATTCTAAGGTTTGTCTAAGTTCGTCCCAAGTTAGTCTCTTTCTAAGGATGAACTTAGACAAACCATAGAATGAGACTAACGAGACTAACTTGGGACGAACAAAGACAAACGTTAGTCTCATTCTAAGGTTTGTCTAAGTTCGTGCCAAGTTAGTCTCTTTCTAAGGACGAACTTAGACAAACCATAGCATGAGACTAACGAGACTAACTTGGGACGAACAAAGACAAACGTTAGTCTCATTCTAAAGTAGTTCTAAGTTCGTCCCAAGTTAGTCTCTTTCTAAGGACGAACTTAGACAAACCTTAAAATGAGACTAACAAGACTAACTTGGGATGAACAAAGACAAACGTTAGTCTCATTCTAAGGTTTGTCTAAGTTCTTGCCAAGTTAGTCTCTTTCTAAGGACGAACTTAGACAAACCATAGAATGAGACTAACGAGACTAACTAGGGACGAATATAGACAAACGTTAGTCTCATTCTAAGGTTTGTCTAAGTTCGTCCCAAGTTAGTCTCTTTCTAAGGACGAACTTAGACAACCCATAGCATGAGACTAACGAGACTAACATGGGACGAACAAAGACAAACGTTAGTCTCATTCTAAGGTTTGTCTAAGTTCGTCCCAAGTTAGTCTCTTTCTAAGGACAAACTTAGACAAACTATAGAATGAGACTAACGTGACTAACTTGGGACAAACAAAGACAAACGTTAGTCTCATTCTAAGGTTTGTCTAAGTTCGTCCCAAGTTAGTCTGTTTCTAAGGACAGACTTAGACAAACCATAGAATGAGACTAACGAGACTAACTTGGGACGAACAAAGACAAACGTTAGTCTCATTCTAAGGTTAGTCTAAGTTTGTCCAAAGTTAGTCTCTTTTTAAGGACGAACTTAGACAAACCATAGAATGAGACTAACGAGACTAACTTGGGACGAACAAAGACAAACGTTAGTCTCATTCTGAGGTTTGTCTAAGTTCGTCCCAAGTTAGTCTCTTTCTAAAGACAGACTTAGACAAACCATAGAATGAGACTAACGAGACTAACTTGGGATGAACAAAGACAAACGTTAGTCTCATTCTAAGGTTTGTCTAAGTTCGTCCCAAGTTTGTCTCTTTCTAAGGACGAACTTAGACAAACCATAGAATGAGACTAAGGAGACTAACTTGGGACGAACAAACACAAACGTTAGTCTCATTCAAAGGTTTGTCGGAGTTCGTCCCAAGTTAGTCTCTTTCTAAGGACGAACTTAGACAAACCATAGAATGAGACTAACGAGACTAACTTGGGACGAACAAAGACAAATGTTAGTCTCATTCTAAGGTTTGTCTAAGTTCGTCCCAAGTTAGTCTCTTTCTAAGGACGAACTTAGACAAACCTTAAATGAGACTAACGAGACTAACTTGGGACGAACAAAGACAAACGTTAGTCTCATTCTAAGGTTTGTCTAAGTTCGTCCCAAGTGAGTCTCTTTCTAAGGACGAACTTAGACAAACCTTAAAATGAGACTAACGAGACTTACTTGGGACGAACAAAGACAAACGTTAGTCTCATTCTGAGGTTTGTCTAAGTTCGTCCCAAGTTAGTCTCTTTCTAAAGACAGACTTAGACAAACCATAGAATTAGACTAACGAGACTAACTTGGGACGAACAAAGACAAACGTTAGTCTCATTCTAAGGTTTGTCTAAGTTCGTCCCAAGTTTGTCTCTTTCTAAGGACGAACTTAGACAAACCATAGAATGAGACTAAGGAGACTAACTTGGGACGAACAAACACAAACGTTAGTCTCATTCAAAGGTTTGTCGGAGTTCATCCCAAGTTAGTCTCTTTCTAAGGACGAACTTAGACAAACCATAGAATGAGACTAACGAGACTAACTTGGGACGAACAAAGACAAATGTTAGTCTCATTCTAAGGTTTGTCTAAGTTCGTCCCAAGTTAGTCTCTTTCTAAGGACGAACTTAGACAAACCTTAAATGAGACTAACGAGACTAACTTGGGACGAACAAAGACAAACGTTAGTCTCATTCTAAGGTTTGTCTAAGTTCGTCCCAAGTGAGTCTCTTTCTAAGGACGAACTTAGACAAACCTTAAAATGAGACTAACGAGACTTACTTGGGACGAACAAAGACAAACGTTAGTCTCATTCTAAGGTTTCTCTAAGTTCGTCTTAAGTTAGTCTCTTTCTAAGGACGAACTTAGACAAATCTTAAAATGAGACTAACGAGACTAACTTTGGACGAACAAAGACAAACGTCAGTCTCATTCTAAGGTTTGTCTAAGGTCGTGCCCAGTTTGTCTCTTTTTAAGGACGAACTTAGACAAACCATAGCATGAGACTAACGAGACTAACTTGGGACGAACAAAGAAAAACGTTAGTCTCATTCAAAGGTTTGTCTGAGTTCGTCCCAAGTTCGTCTCTTTCTAAGTACGAACTTAGACAAACCATAGAATGAGACTAAGGAGACTAACTTGGGACGAACAAAGACAAATGTTAGTCTCATTCTAAGGTTTGTCTAAGTTCGTCCCAAGTTAGTCTCTTTCTAAGGACAAACTTCGACAAACCATAGAATGAGACTAACGAGACTAATTTGGGACGAACAAAGACAAACGTTAGTCTCATTCTAAGGTTTGTCTAAGTTCGTCCCAAGTTAGTCTCTTTCTAAGGACAAACTTAGACAAACCTTAAAATGAGACTAACGAGACTAACTTGGGACGAACAAAGACAAACGTTAGTCTCATTCTAAGGTTTGTCTAAGTTCGTCCCAAGTTAGTCTCTTTCTAAGGACAAACTTAGACAAACCTTAAAATGAGACTAACGAGACTAACTTGGGATGAACAAAGACAAACTTTAGTCTCATTCTAAGGTTCATCTAAGTTCGTCCCAAGTTAGTCTCTTTCTAAGGACGAACTTAGACAAACCATAGAATGAGATTAACGAGACTAACTTGGGACGAACAAAGACAAACGTTAGTCTCATTCTAAGGTTTGTCTAAGTTCGTCCCAAGTTAGTCTCTTTCTAAGCATGAACTTAGACAAACCATAGAATGAGACTAAGAGACTAACTTGGGACGAACAAAGACAAACGTTAATCTCATTCTAAGGGTTATCTACGTTCGTCCCAAGTTAGTCTCTTTCTAAGGACGAACTTAGACAAACCTTAAAATGAGACTAACCAGACTAACTTGGGACGAACAAACACAAACGTTAGTCTCATTCAAAGGTTTGTCTGAGTTCGTCCCAAGTTTGTCTCTTTCTAAGGACGAACTTAGACAAACCATAGAATGAGACTAAGGAGACTAACTTTGGACGAACAAAGAAAAACGTTAATCTCATTTTAAGGTTTGTCTAAGTTCGTCCCAAGTTAGTCTCTTTCTAAGGACAGACTTAGACAAACCATAGAATGAGACTAACGAGACTAACTTGGGACGAACAAAGACAAACGTTAGTCTCATTCTAAGGTTTGTCTAAGTTCGTCCCAAGTTAGTCTCTTGCTAAGGACAAACTTAGACAAACCATAGAATGAGACTAACGAGACTAACTTGGGACGAACCAAGACAAACGTTAGTCTCATTCTAAAGTTTGTCCACGTTCGTCCCAAGTTAGTCTCTTTCTAAGGACGAACTTAGACAAACCATAGAATGAGACTAACTTGGGACGAACAAAGACAAACGTTAGACTCATTCTAAGGTTTGTCTAAGTTCGTTCCAAGTTAGTCGCTTTCTAAGGACGCTGACGTGCACAATGTCGTAGTGTGCAAATCAACTTTAAATTTATAATCCACTATCTTGTACTTTACTATAGAATAGTAAGGTGGCAAGTAGGGGTCGAACCCAAGGGAGATCGATCAAATACTCATTGCTCTTTGTGCGAAATGTAAAGGAAAGTAATACAAGTTTTTGGGGTTTTGAAAGTGGTTTTTGTAAAGTAAGTACAAGTGAAAAGTAAATAGCAAAAGATGTGATCAAATAGAATGGAATTCGGTCTAGGGGCCTTTGTTATAGGTCAACTCATCATAGACCTCTAATGATCAATCCTTGTATCCATAAGTGTGTGTTAGTTCTTTTTCAAGAGAAAAACCCTAAAGTAAGGCTTGTTAGAGTGCATACACCACAATCCATTCCCTTTCGAGACTTGGATTTCTAGTACAAACAAGTTTCGTAACCATTTTAAGGCGTACTAGACTAGGTGCTAAAACTTGCTCATTTTTCAATGACAACAAGTACAATGGAGGTATTGAAACCACACGGCTAAACCTAGGCCTTTCGAACCATTAGTTTAACCTAGGTATTCATTCCCAAACCATTGGCACATGACTAGCAAATGAATACAAGGAAGCATTAAGATCAAGGTCTCAAAGCCTTGCTACAACATTAAGGGGATCCCAAACCGAATTATGAGGGTTTTAGCCACTCATGTTCATAATGAGAACACAAGGGCTAAGGTTTTCACAATCGGAATCAGCAAGATCCTACCCAAAATGTGTAGAAAACAATAATAAAATGCGTAAAAAGTAAAGAGAAGGAGTAGAGAGAAGTTGGATTTCTTCAAGCCAAATGACAAGAGTAACAAGCAAGGAATTTTAGGGTAAATTTCGAATTTTATTACATGATCCAAGGCCCTCCTTTTATAGGGCAATGTGGAAGGATCTAGACCTTGGATTGGCACAAGAAAATTGGCATTAGCAAGCCCTAAACCGACTTTCCATTTTGGGCATGAAGGGTGTGCCGATAGCCACTTTGGAGTGGCAAAACCACACGGAATGATGACGTGGCACATGGGGTAACGAGCCAAGAAAGTCAAGGGAGTGTTTGACTTTCGATTTTGGGTTTTGTCCATGGGAAACGAGCCCATTTGGAGGTCCATTCGAAGCCTTGAACATGGCAGTACAGGCCTTTTGGTTTTGGTTGCTGATTGAGTCCGCCACTTTGGAGGTGGATTAGTCCGGCTTGGAGTGAGCTTTTGGCCGCGTTCAAGGGCATATAAGTTCAACATGTGGTCTTGATGCTAGAGCACTGAAATGAGTCCATTGAATGGGCATATGAGGCACGGGAAGCCCTCAAAGTTGGAGTCCGAACCTCCAGACTTAGTCTAGAATAGGTTCCGGTTTTGGCTGATTTAGTCCGAACTTTGAGGCTGTTTTGCACCGACCTCGGACATGGACTTGGCCGGGAACTTGGGTCATAGACCTAGCTTAACACTTTCTCTTGATGTTAGGCCCTTGAAACCAGACTTTTGAATAGGAATTGAAGCTCGGGAGGTCGTCAAAGTAGGCATCTCGGACAGATTTGGGCGGTTCTGCACCAGTCCTCCAATTCTTGGCCTGAGCGTGCTCGGTACTTGGGGACGTATTAGATTGGCCTTAGGCAAGTCTTTTGACCGGGCTCTTGGAACGACAACCTTCATGGACATATGGACTTGGCCTTAGGACCTTGAAATTGGTCCTTTGTGTGGACGCTTTAGGCTTGGGAGGTCCTTAAAGATAGGGTCTCGGTCCTCCTCTTTTTGGTCTAAAATCCGGAATTGAGTCCCTAAGTCCCGGATGAAGTTCTTAAGGTCCAAACTTGATCTCTTGGCCCCATTTTATGCCCAAAACACCTCGTGATGTATTTATGGCCTAAAATGCCATTCTTAAGCTCATTTCCTCTTTAGTCTTCAAAAGGCCCTGAAATGCAAAACGACATTAACAAGTATATGCTCTCATGGTTAAATGCCCTAAATGGTGGGTATTAGTGACTTAATGAGTCGTATAAATACGTCTCATCAAACCATCCCACACTTGAACTTGTTCATCCCGAACAAGGCCTTAAGTCACAAGAGGAACAACACAAATGCAAACACCACAAGCCCTTCTTGGCCACAATATACATGTTAGTCTAGATTTCCCTTTTCATGCATAACTCGACTATTACTCAAAGTATCATGCTTAGACGTAGATTTCACTTGCTACTTGTTACTTGGAGCTGAAATGCAAACCAATTCGGATGAGTGGGAGGTAGTCCTTTTCAAGCCCATGATCTACACTCTCGGGTTTGGGTTCTTGCCATATGGTTATATTTATTCGCTTTCTCTAGCACATGATTCATTCGAGCTAAGGGTTTGAGTCTTTGGTACTTTCTTGGACATACTAGTAGTGAACTTGGCCTTCGGCCTTTGTATGGCTTTGATGATCCTTCACTTTTTGCTTCGGTTAGAATTTCACATGAGATGATTTTTCTTTCTTTGATCCTTGCTCCTTTGTGATTTTTCTTTGTCCATTCCTTCTTGGGAGGTCCAATCATCGCCCTCAAGCATATGGAAATACCTCCCCGCTCTTTCTCATCCTCGTCGTTTTGTGCGAGTCAAGATGAGGGTCACCCATCTATTTTCCCGACTACTAAGACTAGAGATAGGACGGTTTGATTCCCGTCCCACCACTTGCATAAACGCTGCAATGGTGGAGTCACTCTATACCAATAGGCCTCGAAATGCTAGCCTCCACGGCATCCATATAACCATATAGTTCGAACCCAATCCCTTGAGTGCTTTGTCAAGCTTCACTAGGACCCTTTCTATCAACTCCACATCCCTCTTTATTCCGACTCACAAGGACAAGTAATGGGTTAATATGATAAGTCATCACACAATTCAGATTTCATAAGAGGAATGCATATACTCGGATCCATCTATTTCACATCATTTAAGCACAAACACCCTTCTCCTACGCATTTTATTCACAAATCTACTCATTTTATTGAAAAAATTTAAAATTTTCAAAGGGAAACGTGCTGACTCATGCATATGCAAGAAAGTAAATGTGATGACACAACAACTACTAAACACCTCACCCCACACTTTTGAAATGAGCCGTGGCCTCGCGGCACAACTCAATCAACACAATTATGCACAAAATCAATGGAAAGAAACAAGGTACAAGGGTGAAACGGAAACTCCCCTCGTATGCCACGAAGTGGCAAGGCGTGTAATGGCATTTGGACTCATGGGGAGGTAGGTCGGGCTCGGCTTTTGCATAAAATGCGTAGCCGTGAAGGCAAAATGCGTAGCACGAGCGTCTTTCTTGGGCGAGCCTTGGCTTTGGGTGCATCCCGGTCTAGGACCGTCGCTGGGTTCCTCGGGCCTAAGGTCTCGGTCTCTCTATAATGCGTAGCTCGCTCGGCAAAGTGCGTAGCGCGACCTAAAAAAACATCCTTGATTCTTTCCAAACATAAGAGGGTGAGGGTTAGTATAAAATGCAAGAAAATGAAATGCAAGAAAATATAAGTAAATGTCGGGCTGCCTCCCGGCGAGCGCCTTTGTTTAACGTCGTTGGCTCGACGGTACCTCCTTCAAGGAGGTTCGTTGGGGTCCCATGGGTGGGTGAGGTCAAACTTCACCTCAGTGTCTCCTTTGATCCGCCCCAAGCCCTTGTGGATTGATGTGCACGGTTCTGGTATCCAATAGTCAGGCGGGTTCGCCTTCACATTCCTCCATGTCGATGAGGACGTCTTAACCATAGCTACTGTCCCAGTCGTGCATACGGTCTCTCTTGGTCGGTCAGGGACTAGGGTACTGAAATCCGAGGTGTGCACAATGTCCGGCGGCTTCTTTGTGCCCGGACGGTCATCATTATCATAGATGTAGAAATCTGAAATTCCGCCGCCGAATGAAAGTGACAATAAACCCTCGCCCATGTCAATCCTAGCCTTCGTGTCGTAGAGAAATGGCCGTCCCAATATCAGCGTAGGAGGCTCATCGTCTCTAGTATTGCCCATCTGCAAGACGTAGAAATCTGCAGGAATAGCAAGGTCTCCCACTTGGAGTGTCACATCCTCAAGCAATCCAACCGGTCAAATGCATGACTTGTCGCCCAACTCAATCATCAGTTTAGGCGGGCTCAACGGACCAAGCCCCAATGAGTGGTATAAGGAGTAGGGCATGGCATTAACGGCAGCACCAAGATCGATCAAGCAATGAGGAACTTGAGCCTCTCCTATACCGCATGTGACCGTGAAAGCTCCCGGGTCTCTAACCTTGTGGCTCGTAGTGAGGGCAAGCTCCATCATGGGTCCATCTTGCTCGGGCAACTCCTCCAATCTATCTAGCTTGTCATCATCAATCATGATCACCTCCATCATGCTAACATTTTCCCTCGGATTTTTGACGGTTTGAGAGGGTAGACGACCATTGTCTTTCTTTATTTCGGCCACCGTCATGATAAGTTGGGACATTTGCTTCTCAAGTTCGACCATTCGCCCATCGGTTTTGGCTTGGTTATGCAGAATAGTAGCACTTAGTTGAGCGTTGCTTGCTGCCAAATCTCTTAGCATATCCTCCACTGATCGGTTTTGTCCAACCGGGCTAGGACCGCCTTGATTGTAACTCGGTCCCGGTCGGTTTTGTGAGGGCCCGGTTGTTGAAACTGCCTTTGGGGCGGCTTGTAGAGACCATGGGAAGCTTAGGGGGCAGCTTGTTGATGGTGGGCTTGTTGAGTGAAGTCCTTGGGAATGCCGTGGCGCCATGTTTCACCGGCCGGCCCTTGTCCATAGGGGCGACTTGGACCGGCTCGGCCTTGGTACCCTTGATAATCCCCCACGGCATTCACATCTTCATGGCCCTCATCGAACAAGGTCGGGCATGAATCGGTCTTGTGGTCCATAGACCCACAAAACTCACAAGCCTTTGCTTTGGCCGCCGGTTCCCTCCTCATCAAATGAACCATCATCTTCTTCATTTGTTTCATATCCTCGGACATTTGGTTTGTAGGGGCTTCGGCTTTAGCAACACTCCTTGTTCTAGTGAACTCATCTCGTCGGCTATTAGCTTCCTCAAAACGAGCATTCTCGGCTACCTTTACTATTAAATCCCTTATCTCTCTTAAGGTAAGTCTAGCCATTGATCCTCCAGCCGAGGCATTCAGAAGCATCTTGTCCAAATGCTTGAACCCATCCAACAAATACTCAACTAGGAGCTTCTCGGGAAGCCCTAGATTGCAACAACTTCCCTCAAGTTGGTTAAACTTCTCAAGATAGTCATACATTGACTCATTCGGCCCTTGTTTCAACTCTTGCAATTGCTTCCTCACTTGTGAGGCTAGGCCAAACGGGTAGTACTTGACCAAGAACTTAGCTTGCATTTGGGCCCAAGTCATGATACTACCCGAGGGCAAAGAGAGGAACCAATCAATGGCCGAATCCATTAGAGAGAAGTAGAAGGCCTTCAACTTGAAGTCCTCTACTTCTACTCCATGGGGCTTGAGATTTTGACACACCGCATGAAAACGTTTGATATGGGAAGTAGCGGACTCTCCTTGAGCACCCCCGAACTTAGGCAAGTTGTGCACAACTCCGGTGCTAACCGATATGTCCTCTAGTTCGGGGCTCTCATAGATACACCAAGATTGGTTTCTAAAGTTTGGAGCCGATAGTTCCTCAAAAGTGGGTTCTTGGTAGAACACATTTTCAAAGTTTTCATTGCGGTCATTTCCCCTTGGGGCGTGATGGTGAGGGTGGGGTCTAACGGGCCGCCTAGGATCATTTGGTACTTGATCTTCCGGCGCACCAACATTTTGTCCCATTGCTCGCCTACGCCTCAAGTTTGCTTGGCGAAATAGTACCTCGGGATCCTCGTAGACTAGAGGTGGTACATTATCGCGGGCAAATTGGTGCATATCATTGTTCACCTCATCTTCACCAAAATTTTCACTATGGTGAGACATGGTTCACTAAGCACAAGTGTAACAAAACTAAAAAGAAACAAGAACAACTTTCAATGATTATCTATCTCCCAGGCAACGGCGCCAAAATTTGACGTGCACAATGTCGTAGTGTGCAAATCAACTTTAAATTTATAATCCACTATCTTGTACTTTACTATAGAATAGTAAGGTGGCAAGTAGGGGTCGAACCCAAGGGAGATCGATCAAATACTCATTGCTCTTTGTGCGAAATGTAAAGGAAAGTAATACAAGTTTTTGGGGTTTTGAAAGTGGTTTTTGTAAAGTAAGTACAAGTGCAAAGTAAATAGCAAAAGAAGTGATCAAATGGAATGGAATTCGGTCTAGGGGCCTTTGTTATAGCTCAAATCATCATAGACCTCTAATGATCAATCCTTGTATCCATAAGTGTGGGTTAGTTCTTTTTCAAGAGAAAAACCCTAAAGTAAGGCTTGTTAGAGCGCATACACCACAATCCATTCCCTTTCGAGACTTGGATTTCTAGTACAAACAAGTTTCGTAACCATTTTAAGGCGTACTAGACTAGGTGCTAAAACTTGCTCATTTTTCAATGACAACAAGTACAATGGAGGTATTGAAACCACACGGCTAAACCTAGGCCTTTCGAACCATTAGTTTAACCTAGGTATTCATTCCCAAACCATTGGCACATGACTAGCAAATGAATACAAGGAAGCATTAAGATCAAGGTCTCAAAGCCTTGCTACAACATTAAGGGGATCCCAAATCGAATTATGAGGGTTTTAGCCACTCATGTTCATAATGAGAACACAAGGGCTAAGGTTTTCACAATCGGAATCAGCAAGATCCTACCCAAAATGTGTAGGAAACAATAACAAAATGCGTAAAAAGTAAAGAGGAGTAGAGAGAAGTTGGATTTCTTCAAGCCAAATGACAAGAGTAACAAGCAAGGAATTTTAGGGTAAATTTCGAATTTTATTACATGATCCAAGGCCCTCCTTTTATAGGGCAATGTGGAAGGATCTAGACCTTGGATTGGCACAAGAAAATTGGCATTAGCAAGCCCTAAACCGACTTTCCATTTTGGGCATGAAGGGTGTGCCGATAGCCACTTTGGAATGGCAAAACCACACGGAATGATGACGTGGCACATAGGGTAACGAGCCGAGAAAGTCAAGGGAGTGTTTGAATTTCCATTTAGGGTTTTGTCCTTGGGAAACGAGCCCATTTGGAGGTCCATTCGAAGCCTTGAACATGGCAGTACAGGCCTTCCGGTTTTGGTTGCTGATTGAGTCCGCCACTTTGGAGGTGGATTAGTCCGGCTTGGAGTGAGCTTTTGTCCGGGTTCAAGGGCATGAATATAAATTCAACATGTGGTCTTGGTGCTAGAGCACTGAAATGAGTCCATTGAATGGGCATATGAGGCACGGGAAGCCCTCAAAGTTGGAGTCCGAACCTCCAGACTTAGTCTAGAATAGGTTCCGGTTTTGGCTGATTTAGTCCAAACTTTGAGGCTGTTTTGCAACGACCTCGGACATGGACTTGGCCAGGCAATTGGGTCATAGACCTAGCTTAACACTTGCTCTTGATGTTAGGCCCTTGAAACCAGACTTTTGAATAGGAATTGAAGCTCGGGAGGTCGTCAAAGTAGGCATCTCGGACAGATTTGGGCGGTTCTGCACCAGTCCTCCGGTTCTTGGCCTGAGCGTGCTCGGTACTTGGGGACGTTTTAGATTGGCCTTAGGCAAGTCTTTTGACCGGGCTCTTGGAACGA
Source organism: Rhodiola kirilowii (assembly GCA_033675215.1). Taxonomy (NCBI): domain Eukaryota; kingdom Viridiplantae; phylum Streptophyta; class Magnoliopsida; order Saxifragales; family Crassulaceae; genus Rhodiola; species Rhodiola kirilowii. The sequence goes on from JAUCNB010000016.1 coordinate 2,118,866, forward strand.
CAACCTTCATGGACATATGGACTTGGCCTTAGGACCTTGAAATTGGTCCTTTGTGTGGACGCTTTAGGCTCGGGAGGTCCTTAAAGATAGGGTCTCGGTCCTCCTCTTTTTGGTCCAAAATCCGGAATTGAGTCCCTAAGTCCCGGATGAAGTTCTTAAGGTCCAAACTCGATCTCTTGGCCCCATTTTATGCCCAAAACACCTCGTGATGTATTTATGGCCTAAAATGCCATTCTTAAGCTTATTTCCTCTTTAGTCTGCAAAAGGCCCTGAAATGCAAAACGACATTAACAAGTATATGCTCTCATGGTTAAATGTCGTAAATGGTGGGTATTAGTGACTTAATGAGTCGTATAAATACGTCTCATCAGACGCACTTAGACAAACCATAGTATGAGACTAACTTGGGACGAACAAAGACAAAGGTTAGTCTCATTCTAAGGTTTGTCGAAGTTCGTCCCAAGTTAGTCTCTTTCTAAGGACGAACTTAGACAAACCATTGAACGAGACTAACTTGGGACGAACAAAGACAAACGTTAGTCTCATTCTAAGGTTTGTCTAAGTTCGTCCCAAGTTAGTCTCTTTCTAAGGACGAACAAAGACAAACCTTAAAATGAGACTAACGAGACTAACTTGAGACGAACAAAGACAAACGTTAGTCTCATTCTAAGGTTTGTCTAAGTTCGTCCCAAGTTAGTCTCTTTCTAAGGACGAACTTAGACAAACCTTAGAATGAGACCAACTTTTGTCTTTGTTCGTCCCAAGTTAGTCTCGTTAGTCTCATGCTATGGGTTGTCTAAGTTCGTCCTTAGAAAGAGACTAACTTGGGACCAACTTAGACAAACCTTAGAATGAGACTAACGTTTGTCTTTGTTCGTCCCAAGTTAGTCTCGTTAGTCTCATTTTAAGGTTTGTCTAAGTTCGTCCTTAGAAAGACACTAACTTGGGACAAACTTAGACAAACTTTAGAGTGAGACTAACGTTTGTCTTTGTTCGTCCCAAATTAGTCTCGTTAGTCTCATTCTATGGTTTGTCTAAGTTCGTCCTTCGAAAGAGACTAACTTGGGACGAACTTAGACAAACCATAGAATGAGACTAACGAGACTTACTTGGGACGAACAAAGATAAACGTTAGTCTCATTCGAAGGACGAACTTAGACAAACCATAGAATGAGACTAACGAGACTAACTTGGGACGAACAAAGACAAACGTTAGTCTCATTCTAAGGTTTGTCTAAGTTTGTCCCAAGTTAGTGTCTTTCTAAGAACGAACTTAGACAAACCTTAAAATGAGACTAACGAGACTAACGAGACTAACTTGGGACGAACAAAGACAAGCGTTAGTCTCATTCTAAGGTTTGTCTAAGTTCGTCCCAAGTTAGTCTCTTTCTAAGGACGAACTTAGACAACCCATAGCATGAGACTAACGAGACTAACTTGGGACGAACAAAGACAAAAGTTTGTCTCATTCTAAGGTTTGTCTGAGTTCGTCCCAAGTTAGTCTCTTTCTAAGGACGAACTTAGCCAAACCTTAAAATGAGACTAACGAGACTAACTTGGGACGAACAAAGACAAACGTTAGTCTCATTCTAAGGTTTGTCTAAGTTCGTCCCAAGTAAGTCTCTTTCTAAGGACGAACTTAGACAAACCTTAAAATGAGACTAACGAGACTAACTTGGGACGAACAAAGACAAACGTTAGTCTCATTCTAAGGTTTGTCGAAGTTCGTCCCAAGTTAGTCTCTTTATAAGGACGAACTTAGACAAACCTTAAAATGAGACTAACCAGACTAACTTGGGACGAACAAACACAAACGTTAGTCTCATTCAAAGGTTTGTCTGAGTTTGTCCCAAGTTAGTCTCTTTCTAAGGACGAACTTAGACAAACCATAGAATGAGACTAAAGAGACTAACTTGGGACGAACAAAGACAAACGTTAGTCTCATTCTAAGGTTTGTCTAAGTTTGTCCCAAGTTAGTCTCTTTCTAAGGACGAACTTAGACAAACCATAGAATGAGACTACCGAGACTAACTTGGGACGAACAAAGACAAACGTTAGTCTCATTCTAAGGTTTGTCTAAGTTCGTCCCAAGTTAGTCTCTTTCTAAGGATGAACTTAGACAAACCTTAAAATGAGACTAACCAGACTAACTTGGGACGAATAAACACAAACGTTAGTCTCATTCAAAGGTTTGTCTGAGTTCGTCCCAAGTTAGTCTCTTTCTAAGGACGAACTTAGACAAACCATAGAATGAGACTAACGAGACTAACTTGGGACGAACAAAGACAAACGTTAGTCTCATTCTAAGGTTTGTCTAAGTTCGTCCCAAGTTAGTGTCTTTCTAAGGACGGACTTAGACAAACCTTAAAATGAGACTAACGAGACTAACTTGGGACGAACAAAGACAAACGTTAGTCTCATTGTAAAGTTTGTCTAAGTTCGTCCCAAGTTAGTCTCTTTCTAAGGACGAACTTAGACAACCCATAGCATGAGACTAACGAGACTAACTTGGGACGAACAAAGACAAAAGTTAGTCTCATTCTAAGGTTTGTCTAAGTTCGTCCCAAGTTAGTCTCTTTCTAAGGACGAACAAAGACAAACCTTAAAATGAGACTAACGAGACTAACTTGGGACGAACAAAGACAAACGTTAGTCTCATTCTAAGGTTTGTCTAAGTTCGTCCCAAGTTAGTCTCTTTCTAAGGACGAACTTAGACAAACCTTCAAAATAGACTAACGAGACTAACTTGGGACGAATAAAGAGAAACGTTAGTCTCATTCTAAGGTTTGTCGAAGTTCGTCCCAAGTTAGTCCCTTTATAAGGACGAACTTAGAAAAACCTTAAAATGAGACTAACCAGACTAACTTGGGATGAACAAAGACAAACGTTAGTCTCATTCTAAGGTTTGTCTAAGTTCGTCCCAAGTTAGTCTCTTTCTAAGGACGAACATAGACAAACCATAGAATGAGACTAACGAGACTAACTTGGGACGAACAAAGACAAACGTTAGTCTCATTCTAAGGTTTGTCTAAGTTCGTCCCAAGTCAGTCTCTTTCTAAGGTAGAACAAAGACAAACCTTAAAATGAGACTAACGAGACTAACTTGGGACGAACAAAGACAAACGTTAGTCTCATTCTAAGGTTTGTCTAAGCTCGTTCCAGGTTAGTCTCTTTCTAAGGACGAACTTAGACAAACCTTAAAATGAGACTAACGAGACTAACTTGGGACGAACAAAGAGAAACGTTAGTCTCATTCTAAGGTTTGTCGAAGTTCGTCCCAAGTTAGTCTCTTTATAAGGATGAACATAGACGAACCTTAAAATGAGACTAACCAGACTAACTTGGGACGAACAAAGACAAACGTTAGTCTCATTCTAAGGTTTGTCTAAGTTCGTCCCAAGTTAGTCTCTTTCTAAGGACGAACTTAGACAAACCATAAAATGAGACTAACGAGACTAACTTGGGACGAACAAAGACAAACGTTAGTCTCATTCTAAGGTTTGTCTAAGTTCATCCCAAGTTAGTCTCTTTCTAAGGACGAACTTAGACAAACCTTAAAATGAGACTAACGAGACAAACATGGGACAAACAAAGACAAACGTTAGTCTCATTCTAAGGTTTGTCTAAGTTCGTTCCAAGTTAGTCTCTTTCTAAGGACGAACTTAGACAAACCTTAAAATGAGACTAACGAGACTAACTTGGGACGAACAAAGACAAACGTTAGTCTCATTCTAAGGTTTGTCTGAGTTCGTCCCGATTTTGTCTCTTTCTAAGGACGAACTTAGACAAATCTTAAAATGAGACTAACGAGACTAACTTGGGACGAACCAAGACAAACGTTAGTCTCATTCTAAGGTTTGTCTAAGTTCGTCCCAAGTTAGTCTCTTTCTAAGGACAAACTTAGACAAACCATTGAACATGACTAACTTGGGACGAACAAAGACAAACGTTAGTCTCATTCTAAGGTTTGTCTAAGTTCGTCCCAAGTTAGTCTCTTGCTAAGGACAAACTTAGACAAACCATAGAATGAGACTAACGAGACTAACTTGGGACGAACCAAGACAAACGTTAGTCTCATTCTAAAGTTTGTCCACGTTCGTCCCAAGTTAGTCTCTTTCTAAGGACGAACTTAGACAAACCATAGAATGAGACTAACTTGGGATGAACAAAGACAAACGTTAGACTCATTCTAAGGCTTGTCTAAGTTCGTTCCAAGTTAGTCGCTTTCTAAGGACGCTGACGTGCACAATGTCGTAGTGTCCAAATCAACTTTAAATTTATAATCCACTATCTTGTACTTTACTATAGAATAGTAAGGTGGCAAGTAGGGGTCGAACCCAAGGGAGATCGATCAAATACTCATTGCTCTTTGTGCGAAATGTAAAGGAAAGTAATACAAGTTTTTGGGGTTTTGAAAGTGGTTTTTGTAAAGTAAGTACAAGTGAAAAGTAAATAGCAAAAGATGTGATCAAATAGAATGGAATTCGGTCTAGGGGCCTTTGTTATAGGTCAACTCATCATAGACCTCTAATGATCAATCCTTGTATCCATAAGTGTGTGTTAGTTGTTTTTCAAGAGAAAAACCCTAAAGTAAGGCTTGTTAGAGTGCATACACCACAATCCATTCCCTTTCGAGACTTGGATTTCTAGTACAAACAAGTTTCGTAACCATTTTAAGGCGTACTAGACTAGGTGCTAAAACTTGCTCATTTTTCAATGACAACAAGTACAATGGAGGTATTGAAACCACACGGCTAAACCTAGGCCTTTCGAATCATTAGTTTAACCTAGGTATTCATTCCCAAACCATTGGCACATGACTAGCAAATGAATACAAGGAAGCATTAAGATCAAGGTCTCAAAGCCTTGCTACAACATTAAGGGGATCCCAAACCGAATTATGAGGGTTTTAGCCACTCATGTTCATAATGAGAACACAAGGGCTAAGGTTTTCACAATCGGAATCAGCAAGATCCTACCCAAAATGTGTAGAAAACAATAACAAAATGCGTAAAAAGTAAAGAGAAGGAGTAGAGAGAAGTTGGATTTCTTCAAGCCAAATGACAAGAGTAACAAGCAAGGAATTTTAGGGTAAATTTCGAATTTTATTACATGATCCAAGGCCCTCCTTTTATAGGGCAATGTGGAAGGATCTAGACCTTGGATTGGCACAAGAAAATTGGCATTAGCAAGCCCTAAACCGACTTTCCATTTTGGGCATGAAGGGTGTGCCGATAGCCACTTTGGAGTGGCAAAACCACACGGAATGATGACGTGGCACATGGGGTAACGAGCCAAGAAAGTCAAGGGAGTGTTTGACTTTCCATTTTGGGTTTTGTCCTTGGGAAACGAGCCCATTTGGAGGTCCATTCGAAGCCTTGAACATGGCAGTACAGGCCTTTCGGTTTTGGTTGCTGATTGAGTCCGCCACTTTGGAGGTGGATTAGTCCGGCTTGGAGTGAGCTTTTGGCCGCGTTCAAGGGCATATAAGTTCAACATGTGGTCTTGGTGCTAGAGCACTGAAATGAGTCCATTGAATGGGCATATGAGGCACGGGAAGCCCTCAAAGTTGGAGTCCGAACCTCCAGACTAAGTCTAGAATAGGTTTCGGTTTTGGCTGATTTAGTCCGAACTTTGAGGCTGTTTTGCACCGACCTCGGACATGGACTTGGCCGGGAACTTGGGTCATAGACCTAGCTTAACACTTTCTCTTGATGTTAGGCCCTTGAAACCAGACTTTTGAATAGGAATTGAAGCTCGGGAGGTCGTCAAAGTAGGCATCTCGGACAGATTTGGGCGGTTCTGCACCAGTCCTCCGGTTCTTGGCCTGAGCGTGCTCGGTACTTGGGGACGTATTAGATTGGCCTTAGGCAAGTCTTTTGACCGGGCTCTTGGAACGACAACCTTCATGGACATATGGACTTGGCCTTAGGACCTTGAAATTGGTCCTTTGTGTGGACGCTTTAGGCTTGGGAGGTCCTTAAAGATAGGGTCTCGGTCCTCCTCTTTTTGGTCCAAAATCTGGAATTGAGTCCCTAAGTCCCGGATGAAGTTCTTAAGGTCCAAACTTGATCTCTTGGCCCCATTTTATGCCCAAAACACCTCGTGATGTATTTATGGCCTAAAATGCCATTCTTAAGCTCATTTCCTCTTTAGTCTTCAAAAGGCCCTGAAATGCAAAACGACATTAACAAGTATATGCTCTCATGGTTAAATGCCCTAAATGGTGGGTATTAGTGACTTAATGAGTCGTATAAATACGTCTCATCAAACCACCCCACACTTGAACTTGTTCATCCCGAACAAGGCCTTAAGTCACAAGAGGAACAACACAAATGCAAACACCACAAGCCCTTCTTGGCCACAATATACATGTTAGTCTAGATTTCCCTTTTCATGCATAACTCGACTATTACTCAAAGTATCATGCTTAGACGTAGATTTCACTTGCTACTTGTTACTTGGAGCTGAAATGCAAACCAATTCGGATGAGTGGGAGGTAGTCCTTTTCAAGCCCATGATCTACACTCTCGGGTTTGGGTTCTTGCCATATGGTTATATTTATTCGCTTTCTCTAGCACATGATTCATTCGAGCTAAGGGTTTGAGTCTTTGGTACTTTCTTGGACATACTAGTAGTGAACTTGGCCTTCGGCCTTTGTATGGCTTTGATGATCCTTCACTTTTTGCTTCGGTTAGAATTTCACATGAGATGATTTTTCTTTCTTTGAGCCTTGCTCCTTTGTGATTTTTCTTTGTCCATTCCTTCTTGGGAGGTCCAATCATCGCCCTCAGGCATATGGAAATACCTCCCCGCTCTTTCTCATCCTCGTCGTTTTGTGCGAGTCAAGATGAGGGTCACCCATCTATTTTCCCGACTACTAAGACTAGAGATAGGACGGTTTGATTCCCGTCCCACCACTTGCATAAACGCTGCAATGGTGGAGTCACTCTATACCAATAGGCCTCGAAATGCTAGCCTCCACGGCATCCATATAACCATATAGTTCGAACCCAATCCCTTGAGTGCTTTGTCAAGCTTCACTAGGACCCTTTCTATCAACTCCACATCCCTCTTTATTCCGACTCACAAGGACAAGTAATGGGTTAATATCATAAGTCATCACACAATTCAGATTTCATAAGAGGAATGCATATACTCGGATCCATCTATTTCACATCATTTAAGCACAAACACCCTTCTCCTACGCATTTTATTCACAAATCTACTCATTTTATTGAAAAAATTTAAAATTTTCAAAGGGAAACGTGCTGACTCATGCATATGCAAGAAAGTAAATGTGATGACACAACAACTACTAAACACCTCACCCCACACTTTTGAAATGAGCCGTGGCCTCGCGGCACAACTCAATCAACACAATTATGCACAAAATCAATGGAAAGAAACAAGGTACAAGGGTGAAACGGAAACTCCCCTCGTATGCCACGAAGTGGCAAGGCGTGTAATGGCATTTGGACTCATGGGGAGGTAGGTCGGGCTCGGCTTTTGCATAAAATGCGTAGCCGTGAAGGCAAAATGCGTAGCACGAGCGTCTTTCTTGGGCGAGCCTTGGCTTTGGGTGCATCCCGGTCTAGGACCGTCGCTGGGTTCCTCGGGCCTAAGGTCTCGGTCTCTCTATAATGCGTAACTCGCTCGGCAAAGTGCGTAGCGCGACCTACAAAAACATCCTTGATTCTTTCCAAACATAAGAGGGTGAGGGTTAGTATAAAATGCAAGAAAATGAAATGCAAGAAAATATAAGTAAATGTCGGGCTGCCTCCCGGCGAGCGCCTTTGTTTAACGTCGTTGGCTCGACGGTACCTCCTTCAAGGAGGTTCGTTGGGGTCCCATGGGTGGGTGAGGTCAAACTTCACCTCAGTGTCTCCTTTGATCCGCCCCAAGCCCTTGTGGATTGATGTGCACGGTTCTGGTATCCAATAGTCAGGCGGGTTCGCCTTCACATTCCTCCATGTCGATGAGGACGTCTTAACCATAGCTACTGTCCCAGTCGTGCATACGGTCTCTCTTGGTCGGTCAGGGACTAGGGTACTGAAATCCGAGGTGTGCACAATGTCCGGCGGCTTCTTTGTGCCCGGACGGTCATCATTATCATAGATGTAGAAATCTGAAATTCCGCCGCCGAATGAAAGTGACAATAAACCCTCGCCCATGTCAATCCTAGCCTTCGTGTCGTAGAGAAATGGCCGTCCCAATATCAGCGTAGGAGGCTCATCCTCTCTAGTATTGCCCATCTGCAAGACGTAGAAATCTGCAGGAATAGCAAGGTCTCCCACTTGGAGTGTCACATCCTCAAGCAATCCAACCGGTCGAATGCATGACTTGTCGCCCAACTCAATCATCAGTTTAGGCGGGCTCAACGGACCAAGCCCCAATGAGTGGTATAAGGAGTAGGGCATGGCATTAACGGCAGCACCAAGATCGATCAAGCAATGAGGAACTTGAGCCTCTCCTATACCGCATGTGACCGTGAAAGCTCCCGGGTCTCTAACCTTGTGGCTCGTAGTGAGGGCAAGCTCCATCATGGGTCCATCTTGCTCGGGCAACTCCTCCAATCTATCTAGCTTGTCATCATCAATCATGATCACCTCCATCATGCTAACATTTTCCCTCGGATTTTTGACGGTTTGAGAGGGTAGACGACCATTGTCTTTCTTTATTTCGGCCACCGTCATAATAAGTTGGGACATTTGCTTCTCAAGTTCGACCATTCGCCCATCGGTTTTGGCTTGGTTATGCAGAATAGTAGCACTTAGTTGAGCGTTGCTTGCAGCCAAATCTCTTAGCATATCCTCCACTGATCGGTTTTGTCCAACCGGGCTAGGACCGCCTTGATTGTAACTCGGTCCCGGTCGGTTTTGTGAGGGCCCGGTTATTGAAACTGCCTTTGGGGCGGCTTGTAGAGACCATGGGAAGCTTGGGGGGCAGCTTGTTGATGGTGGGCTTGTTGAGTGAAGTCCTTGGGAATGCCGTGGCGCCATGTTTCACCGGCCGGCCCTTGTCCATAGGGGCGACTTGGACCGGCTCGGCCTTGGTACCCTTGATAATCCCCCACGGCATTCACATCTTCATGGCCCTCATCGAACAAGGTCGGGCATGAATCGGTCTTGTGGTCCATAGACCCACAAAACTCACAAGCCTTTGCTTTGGCCGCCGGTTCCCTCCTCATCAAATGAACCATCATCTCCTTCATTTGTTTCATATCCTCGGACATTTGGTTTGTAGGGGCTTCGGCTTTAGCAACACTCCTTGTTCTAGTGAACTCATCTCGTCGGCTATTAGCTTCCTCAAAACGAGCATTCTCGGCTACCTTTACTATTAAATCCCTTATCTCTCTTAAGGTAAGTCTAGCCATTGATCCTCCAGCCGAGGCATTCAGAAGCATCTTGTCCAAATGCTTGAACCCATCCAACAAATACTCAACTAGGAGCTTCTCGGGAAGCCCTAGATTGCAACAACTTCCCTCAAGTTGGTTAAACTTCTCAAGATAGTCATACATTGACTCATTCGGCCCTTGTTTCAACTCTTGCAATTGCTTCCTCACTTGTGAGGCTAGGCCAAACGGGTAGTACTTGACCAAGAACTTAGCTTGCATTTAGGCCCAAGTCATGATACTACCCGAGGGCAAAGAGAGGAACCAATCAATGGCCGAATCCATTAGAGAGAAGTAGAAGGCCTTCAACTTGAAGTCCTCTACTTCTACTCCATGGGGCTTGAGATTTTGACACACCGCATGAAAACGTTTGATATGGGAAGTAGCGGACTCTCCTTGAGCACCCCCGAACTTAGGCAAGTTGTGCACAACTCCGGTGCTAACCGATATGTCCTCTAGTTCGGGGCTCTCATAGATACACCAAGATTGGTTTCTAAAGTTTGGAGCCGATAGTTCCTCAAAAGTGGGTTCTTGGTAGAACACATTTTCAAAGTTTTCATTGCGGTCATTTCCCCTTGGGGCGTGATGGTGAGGGTGGGGTCTAACGGGCCGCCTAGGATCATTTGGTACTTGATCTTCCGGCGCACCAACATTTTGTCCCATTGCTCGCCTACGCCTCAAGTTTGCTTGGCGAAATAGTACCTCGGGATCCTCGTAGACTAGAGGTGGTACATTATCGCGGGCAAATTGGTGCATATCATTGTTCACCTCATCTTCACCAAAATTTTCACTATGGTGAGACATGGTTCACTAAGCACAAGTGTAACAAAACTAAAAAGAAACAAGAACAACTTTCAATGATTATCTATCTCCCAGGCAACGGCGCCAAAATTTGACGTGCACAATGTCGTAGTGTGCAAATCAACTTTAAATTTATAATCCACTATCTTGTACTTTACTATAGAATAGTAAGGTGGCAAGTAGGGGTCGAACCCAAGGGAGATCGATCAAATACTCATTGCTCTTTGTGCGAAATGTAAAGGAAAGTAATACAAGTTTTTGGGGTTTTGAAAGTGGTTTTTGTAAAGTAAGTACAAGTGCAAAGTAAATAGCAAAAGAAGTGATCAAATGGAATGGAATTCGGTCTAGGGGCCTTTGTTATAGCTCAAATCATCATAGACCTCTAATGATCAATCCTTGTATCCATAAGTGTGGGTTAGTTCTTTTTCAAGAGAAAAACCCTAAAGTAAGGCTCGTTAGAGCGCATACACCACAATCCATTCCCTTTCGAGACTTGGATTTCTAGTACAAACAAGTTTCGTAACCATTTTAAGGCGTACTAGACTAGGTGCTAAAACTTGCTCATTTTTCAATGACAACAAGTACAATGGAGGTATTGAAACCACACGGCTAAACCTAGGCCTTTCGAGCCATTAGTTTAACCTAGGTATTCATTCCCAAACCATTGGCACATGACTAGCAAATGAATACAAGGAAGCATTAAGATCAAGGTCTCAAAGCCTTGCTACAACATTAAGGGGATCCCAAATCGAATTATGAGGGTTTTAGCCACTCATGTTCATAATGAGAACACAAGGGCTAAGGTTTTCACAATCGGAATCAGCAAGATCCTACCCAAAATGTGTAGGAAACAATAACAAAATGCGTAAAAAGTAAAGAGGAGGAGTAGAGAGAAGTTGGATTTCTTCAAGCCAAATGACAAGAGTAACAAGCAAGGAATTTTAGGGTAAATTTCGAATTTTATTACATGATCCAAGGCCCTCCTTTTATAGGGCAATGTGGAAGGATCTAGACCTTGGATTGGCACAAGAAAATTGGCATTAGCAAGCCCTAAACCGACTTTCCATTTTGGGCATGAAGGGTGTGCCGATAGCCACTTTGGAATGGCAAAACCACACGGAATGATGACGTGGCACATAGGGTAACGAGCCGAGAAAGTCAAGGGAGTGTTTGAATTTCCATTTAGGGTTTTGTCCTTGGGAAACGAGCCCATTTGGAGGTCCATTCGAAGCCTTGAACATGGCAGTACAGGCCTTCCGGTTTTGGTTGCTGATTGAGTCCGCCACTTTGGAGGTGGATTAGTCCGGCTTGGAGTGAGCTTTTGTCCGGGTTCAAGGGCATGAATATAAATTCAACATGTGGTCTTGGTGCTAGAGCACTGAAATGAGTCCATTGAATGGGCATATGAGGCACGGGAAGCCCTCAAAGTTGGAGTCCGAACCTCCAGACTTAGTCTAGAATAGGTTCCGGTTTTGGCTGATTTAGTCCGAACTTTGAGGCTGTTTTGCAACGACCTCGGACATGGACTTGGCCAGGCAATTGGGTCATAGACCTAGCTTAACACTTGCTCTTGATGTTAGGCCCTTGAAACCAGACTTTTGAATAGGAATTGAAACTCGGGAGGTCGTCAAAGTAGGCATCTCGGACAGATTTGGGCGGTTCTGCACCAGTCCTCCGGTTCTTGGCCTGAGCGTGCTCGGTACTTGGGGACGTTTTAGATTGGCCTTAGGCAAGTCTTTTGACCGGGCTCTTGGAACGACAACCTTCATGGACATATGGACTTGGCCTTAGGACCTTGAAATTGGTCCTTTGTGTGGACGCTTTAGGCTCGGGAGGTCCTTAAAGATAGGGTCTCGGTCCTCCTCTTTTTGGTCCAAAATCCGGAATTGAGTCCCTAAGTCCCGGATGAAGTTCTTAAGGTCCAAACTCGATCTCTTGGCCCCATTTTATGCCCAAAACACCTCGTGATGTATTTATGGCCTAAAATGCCATTCTTAAGCTTATTTCCTCTTTAGTCTTCAAAAGGCCCTGAAATGCAAAACGACATTAACAAGTATATGCTCTCATGGTTAAATGTCGTAAATGGTGGGTATTAGTGACTTAATGAGTCGTATAAATACGTCTCATCAGACGCACTTAGACAAACCATAGTATGAGACTAACTTGGGACGAACAAAGACAAAGGTTAGTCTCATTCTAAGGTTTGTCGAAGTTCGTCCCAAGTTAGTCTCTTTCTAAGGACGAACTTAGACAAACCATTGAACGAGACTAACTTGGGACGAACAAAGACAAACGTTAGTCTCATTCTAAGGTTTGTCTAAGTTCGTCCCAAGTTAGTCTCTTTCTAAGGACGAACAAAGACAAACCTTAAAATGAGACTAACGAGACTAACTTGAGACGAACAAAGACAAACGTTAGTCTCATTCTAAGGTTTGTCTAAGTTCGTCCCAAGTTAGTCTCTTTCTAAGGACGAACTTAGACAAACCTTAGAATGAGACCAACTTTTGTCTTTGTTCGTCCCAAGTTAGTCTCGTTAGTCTCTTGCTATGGGTTGTCTAAGTTCGTCCTTAGAAAGAGACTAACTTGGGACCAACTTAGACAAACCTTAGAATGAGACTAACGTTTGTCTTTGTTCGTCCTAAGTTAGTCTCGTTAGTCTCATTTTAAGGTTTGTCTAAGTTCGTCCTTAGAAAGACACTAACTTGGGACAAACTTAGACAAACTTTAGAGTGAGACTAACGTTTGTCTTTGTTCGTCCCAAATTAGTCTCGTTAGTCTCATTCTATGGTTTGTCTAAGTTCGTCCTTCGAAAGAGACTAACTTGGGACGAACTTAGACAAACCATAGAATGAGACTAACGAGACTTACTTGGGACGAACAAAGATAAACGTTAGTCTCATTCGAAGGACGAACTTAGACAAACCATAGAATGAGACTAACGAGACTAACTTGGGACGAACAAAGACAAACGTTAGTCTCATTCTAAGGTTCGTCTAAGTTTGTCCCAAGTTAGTGTCTTTCTAAGAACGAACTTAGACAAACCTTAAAATGAGACTAACGAGACTAACATGGGACGAACAAAGACAAGCGTTAGTCTCATTCTAAGGTTTGTCTAAGTTCATCCCAAGTTAGTCTCTTTCTAAGGACGAACTTAGACAACCCATAGCATGAGACTAACGAGACTACCTTGGGACGAACAAAGACAAAAGTTTGTCTCATTCTAAGGTTTGTCTGAGTTCGTCCCAAGTTAGTCTCTTTCTAAGGACGAACTTAGCCAAACCTTAAAATGAGACTAACGAGACTAACTTGGGACGAACAAAGACAAACGTTAGTCTCATTCTAAGGTTTGTCTAAGTTCGTCCCAAGTAAGTCTCTTTCTAAGGACGAACTTAGACAAACCTTAAAATGAGACTAACGAGACTAACTTGGGACGAACAAAGACAAACGTTAGTCTCATTCTAAGGTTTGTCGAAGTTCGTCCCAAGTTAGTCTCTTTATAAGGACGAACTTAGACAAACCTTAAAATGAGACTAACCAGACTAACTTGGGACGAACAAACACAAACGTTAGTCTCATTCAAAGGTTTGTCTGAGTTTGTCCCAAGTTAGTCTCTTTCTAAGGACGAACTTAGACAAACCATAGAATGAGACTAAAGAGACTAACTTGGGACGAACAAAGACAAACGTTAGTCTCATTCTAAGGTTTGTCTAAGTTTGTCCCAAGTTAGTCTCTTTCTAAGGACGAACTTAGACAAACCATAGAATGAGACTACCGAGACTAACTTGGGACGAACAAAGACAAACGTTAGTCTCATTCTAAGGTTTGTCTAAGTTCGTCCCAAGTTAGTCTCTTTCTAAGGACGAACATAGACAAACCTTAAAATGAGACTAACCAGACTAACTTGGGACGAATAAACACAAACGTTAGTCTCATTCAAAGGTTTGTCTGAGTTCGTCCCAAGTTAGTCTCTTTCTAAGGACGAACTTAGACAAACCATAGAATGAGACTAACGAGACTAACTTGGGACGAACAAAGACAAACGTTAGTCTCATTCTAAGGTTTGTCTAAGTTCGTCCCAAGTTAGTGTCTTTCTAAGGACGGACTTAGACAAACCTTAAAATGAGACTAACGAGACTAACTTGGGACGAACAAAGACAAACGTTAGTCTCATTGTAAAGTTTGTCTAAGTTCGTCCCAAGTTAGTCTCTTTCTAAGGACGAACTTAGACAACCCATAGCATGAGACTAACGAGACTAACTTGGGACGAACAAAGACAAAAGTTAGTCTCATTCTAAGGTTTGTCTAAGTTCGTCCCAAGTTAGTCTCTTTCTAAGGACGAACAAAGACAAACCTTAAAATGAGACTAACGAGACTAACTTGGGACGAACAAAGACAAACGTTAGTCTCATTCTAAGGTTTGTCTAAGTTCGTCCCAAGTTAGTCTCTTTCTAAGGACGAACTTAGACAAACCTTCAAATGAGACTAACGAGACTAACTTGGGACGAATAAAGAGAAATGTTAGTCTCATTCTAAGGTTTGTCGAAGTTCGTCCCAAGTTAGTCCCTTTATAAGGACGAACTTAGAAAAACCTTAAAATGAGACTAACCAGACTAACTTGGGATGAACAAAGACAAACGTTAGTCTCATTCTAAGGTTTGTCTAAGTTCGTCCCAAGTTAGTCTCTTTCTAAGGACGAACATAGACAAACCATAGAATGAGACTAACGTGACTAACTTGGGACGAACAAAGACAAACGTTAGTCTCATTCTAAGGTTTGTCTAAGTTCGTCCCAAGTCAGTCTCTTTCTAAGGTAGAACAAAGACAAACCTTAAAATGAGACTAACGAGACTAACTTGGGACGAACAAAGACAAACGTTAGTCTCATTCTAAGGTTTGTCTAAGCTCGTTCCAAGTTAGTCTCTTTCTAAGGACGAACTTAGACAAACCTTAAAATGAGACTAACGAGACTAACTTGGGACGAACAAAGAGAAACGTTAGTCTCATTCTAAGGTTTGTCGAAGTTCGTCCCAAGTTAGTCTCTTTATAAGGATGAACATAGACGAACCTTAAAATGAGACTAACCAGACTAACTTGGGACGAACAAAGACAAACGTTAGTCTCATTCTAAGGTTTGTCTAAGTTCGTCCCAAGTTAGTCTCTTTCTAAGGATGAACTTTGACAAACCATAAAATGAGACTAACGAGACTAACTTGGGACGAACAAAGACAAACGTTAGTCTCATTCTAAGGTTTGTCTAAGTTCATCCCAAGTTAGTCTCTTTCTAAGGACGAACTTAGACAAACCTTAAAATGAGACTAACGAGACAAACATGGGACAAACAAAGACAAACGTTAGTCTCATTCTAAGGTTTGTCTAAGTTCGTTCCAAGTTAGTCTCTTTCTAAGGACGAACTTAGACAAACCTTAAAATGAGACTAACGAGACTTACTTGGGACGAACAAAGACAAACGTTAGTCTCATTCTAAGGTTTGTCTGAGTTCGTCCCGATTTTGTCTCTTTCTAAGGACGAACTTAGACAAATCTTAAAATGAGACTAACGAGACTAACTTGGGACGAACCAAGACAAACGTTAGTCTCATTCTAAGGTTTGTCTAAGTTCGTCCCAAGTTAGTCTCTTTCTAAGGACAAACTTAGACAAACCATTGAACATGACTAACTTGGGACGAACAAAGACAAACGTTAGTCTCATTCTAAGGTTTGTCTAAGTTCGTCCCAAGTTAGTCTCTTGCTAAGGACAAACTTAGACAAACCATAGAATGAGACTAACGAGACTAACTTGGGACGAACCAAGACAAACGTTAGTCTCATTCTAAAGTTTGTCCACGTTCGTCCCAAGTTAGTCTCTTTCTAAGGACGAACTTAGACAAACCATAGAATGAGACTAACTTGGGATGAACAAAGACAAACGTTAGACTCATTCTAAGGTTTGTCTAAGTTCGTTCCAAGTTAGTCGCTTTCTAAGGACGCTGACGTGCACAATGTCGTAGTGTCCAAATCAACTTTAAATTTATAATCCACTATCTTGTACTTTACTATAGAATAGTAAGGTGGCAAGTAGGGGTCGAACCCAAGGGAGATCGATCAAATACTCATTGCTCTTTGTGCGAAATGTAAAGGAAAGTAATACAAGTTTTTGGGGTTTTGAAAGTGGTTTTTGTAAAGTAAGTACAAGTGAAAAGTAAATAGCAAAAGATGTGATCAAATAGAATGGAATTCGGTCTAGGGGCCTTTGTTATAGGTCAACTCATCATAGACCTCTAATGATCAATCCTTGTATCCATAAGTGTGTGTTAGTTGTTTTTCAAGAGAAAAACCCTAAAGTAAGGCTTGTGAGAGTGCATACACCACAATCCATTCCCTTTCGAGACTTGGATTTCTAGTACAAACAAGTTTCGTAACCATTTTAAGGCGTACTAGACTAGGTGCTAAAACTTGCTCATTTTTCAATGACAACAAGTACAATGGAGGTATTGAAACCACACGGCTAAACCTAGGCCTTTCGAACCATTAGTTTAACCTAGGTATTCATTCCCAAACCATTGGCACATGACTAGCAAATGAATACAAGGAAGCATTAAGATCAAGGTCTCAAAGCCTTGCTACAACATTAAGGGGATCCCAAACCGAATTATGAGGGTTTTAGCCACTCATGTTCATAATGAGAACACAAGGGCTAAGGTTTTCACAATCGGAATCAGCAAGATCCTACCCAAAATGTGTAGAAAACAATAACAAAATGCGTAAAAAGTAAAGAGAAGGAGTAGAGAGAAGTTGGATTTCTTCAAGCCAAATGACAAGAGTAACAAGCAAGGAATTTTAGGGTAAATTTCGAATTTTATTACATGATCCAAGGCCCTCCTTTTATAGGGCAATGTGGAAGGATCTAGACCTTGGATTGGCACAAGAAAATTGGCATTAGCAAGCCCTAAACCGACTTTCCATTTTGGGCATGAAGGGTGTGCCGATAGCCACTTTGGAGTGGCAAAACCACACGGAATGATGACGTGGCACATGGGGTAACGAGCCAAGAAAGTCAAGGGAGTGTTTGACTTTCCATTTCGGGTTTTTTCCTTGGGAAACGAGCCCATTTGGAGGTCCATTCGAAGCCTTGAACATGGCAGTACAGGCCTTTCGGTTTTGGTTGCTGATTGAGTCCGCCACTTTGGAGGTGGATTAGTCCGGCTTGGAGTGAGCTTTTGGCCGCGTTCAAGGGCATATAAGTTCAACATGTGGTCTTGGTGCTAGAGCACTGAAATGAGTCCATTGAATGGGCATATGAGGCACGGGAAGCCCTCAAAGTTGGAGTCCGAACCTCCAGACTTAGTCTAGAATAGGTTCCGGTTTTGGCTGATTTAGTCCGAACTTTGAGGCTGTTTTGCACCGACCTCGGACATGGACTTGGCCGGGAACTTGGGTCATAGACCTAGCTTAACACTTTCTCTTGATGTTAGGCCCTTGAAACCAGACTTTTGAATAGGAATTGAAGCTCGGGAGGTCGTCAAAGTAGGCATCTCGGACAGATTTGGGCGGTTCTGCACCAGTCCTCCGGTTCTTGGCCTGAGCGTGCTCGGTACTTGGGGACGTATTAGATTGGCCTTAGGCAAGTCTTTTGACCGGGCTCTTGGAACGACAACCTTCATGGACATATGGACTTGGCCTTAGGACCTTGAAATTGGTCCTTTGTGTGGACGCTTTAGGCTTGGGAGGTCCTTAAAGATAGGGTCTCGGTCCTCCTCTTTTTGGTCTAAAATCCGGAATTGAGTCCCTAAGTCCCGGATGAAGTTCTTAAGGTCCAAACTTGATCTCTTGGCCCCATTTTATGCCCAAAACACCTCGTGATGTATTTATGGCCTAAAATGCCATTCTTAAGCTCATTTCCTCTTTAGTCTTCAAAAGGCCCTGAAATGCAAAACGACATTAACAAGTATATGCTCTCATGGTTAAATGCCCTAAATGGTGGGTATTAGTGACTTAATGAGTCGTATAAATACGTCTCATCAAACCACCTCACACTTGAACTTGTTCATCCCGAACAAGGCCTTAAGTCACAAGAGGAACAACACAAATGCAAACACCACAAGCCCTTCTTGGCCACAATATACATGTTAGTCTAGATTTCCCTTTTCATGCATAACTCGACTATTACTCAAAGTATCATGCTTAGTCGTAGATTTCACTTGCTACTTGTTACTTGGAGCTGAAATGCAAATCAATTCGGATGAGTGGGAGGTAGTCCTTTTCAAGCCCATGATCTACACTCTCGGGTTTGGGTTCTTGCCATATGGTTATATTTATTCGCTTTCTCTAGCACATGATTCATTCGAGCTAAGGGTTTGAGTCTTTGGTACTTTCTTGGACATACTAGTAGTGAACTTGGCCTTCGGCCTTTGTATGGCTTTGATGATCCTTCACTTTTTGCTTCGGTTAGAATTTCACATGAGATGATTTTTCTTTCTTTGAGCCTTGCTCCTTTGTGATTTTTCTTTGTCCATTCCTTCTTGGGAGGTCCAATCATCGCCCTCAAGCATATGGAAATACCTCCCCACTCTTTCTCATCCTCGTCGTTTTGTGCGAGTCAAGATGAGGGTCACCTATCTATTTTCCCGACTACTAAGACTAGAGATAGGACGGTTTGATTCCCGTCCCACCACTTGCATAAACGCTGCAATGGTGGAGTCACTCTATACCAATAGGCCTCGAAATGCTAGCCTCCACGGCATCCATATAACCATATAGTTCGAACCCAATCCCTTGAGTGCTTTGTCAAGCTTCACTAGGACCCTTTCTATCAACTCCACATCCCTCTTTATTCCGACTCACAAGGACAAGTAATGGGTTAATATCATAAGTCATCACACAATTCAGATTTCATAAGAGGAATGCATATACTCGGATCCATCTATTTCACATCATTTAAGCACAAACACCCTTCTCCTACGCATTTTATTCACAAATCTACTCATTTTATTGAAAAAATTTAAAATTTTCAAAGGGAAACGTGCTGACTCATGCATATGCAAGAAAGTAAATGTGATGACACAACAAATACTAAACACCTCACCCCACACTTTTGAAATGAGCCGTGGCCTCGCGGCACAACTCAATCAACACAATTATGCACAAAATCAATGGAAAGAAACAAGGTACAAGGGTGAAACGGAAACTCTCCTCGTATGCCACGAAGTGGCAAGGCGTGTAATGGCATTTGGACTCATGGGGAGGTAGGTCGGGCTCGGCTTTTGCATAAAATGCGTAGCCGTGAAGGCAAAATGCGTAGCACGAGCGTCTTTCTTGGGCGAGCCTTGGCTTTGGGTGCGTCCCGGTCTAGGACCGTCGCTGGGTTCCTCGGGCCTAAGGTCTCGGTCTCTCTATAATGCGTAGCTCGCTCGGCAAAGTGCGTAGCGCGACCTACAAAAACATCCTTGATTCTTTCCAAACATAAGAGGGTGAGGGTTAGTATAAAATGCAAGAAAATGAAATGCAAGAAAATATAAGTAAATGTCGGGCTGCCTCCCGGCGAGCGCCTTTGTTTAACGTCGTTGGCTCGACGGTACCTCCTTCAAGGAGGTTCGTTGGGGTCCCATGGGTGGGTGAGGTCAAACTTCACCTTAGTGTCTCCTTTGATCCGCCCCAAGCCCTTGTGGATTGATGTGCACGGTTCTGGTATCCAATAGTCAGGCGGGTTCGCCTTCACATTCCTCCATGTCGATGAGGACGTCTTAACCATAGCTACTGTCCCAGTCGTGCATACGGTCTCTCTTGGTCGGTCAGGGACTAGGGTACTGAAATCCGAGGTGTGCACAACGTCCGGCGGCTTCTTTGTGCCCGGACGGTCATCATTATCATAGATGTAGAAATCTGAAATTCCGCCGCCGAATGAAAGTGACAATAAACCCTCGCCCATGTCAATCCTAGCCTTCGTGTCGTAGAGAAATGGCCGTCCCAATATCAGCGTAGGAGGCTCATCGTCTCTAGTATTGCCCATCTGCAAGACGTAGAAATCTGCAGGAATAGCAAGGTCTCCCACTTGGAGTGTCACATCCTCAAGCAATCCAACCGGTCGAATGCATGACTTGTCGCCCAACTCAATCATCAGTTTAGGCGGGCTCAACGGACCAAGCCCCAATGAGTGGTATAAGGAGTAGGGCATGGCATTAACGGCAGCACCAAGATCGATCAAGCAATGAGGAACTTGAGCCTCTCCTATACCGCATGTGACCGTGAAAGCTCCCGGGTCTCTAACCTTGTGGCTCGTAGTGAGGGCAAGCTCCATCATGGGTCCATCTTGCTCGGGCAACTCCTCCCATCTATCTAGCTTGTCATCATCAATCATGATCACCTCCATCATGCTAACATTTTCCCTCGGATTTTTGACGGTTTGAGAGGGTAGACGACCATTGTCTTTCTTTATTTCGGCCACCGTCATGATAAGTTGGGACATTTGCTTCTCAAGTTCGACCATTCGCCCATCGGTTTTGGCTTGGTTATGCAGAATAGTAGCACTTAGTTGAGCGTTGCTTGCTGCCAAATCTCTTAGCATATCCTCCACTGATCGGTTTTGTCCAACCGGGCTAGGACCGCCTTGATTGTAACTCGGTCCCGGTCGGTTTTGTGAGGGCCCGGTTGTTGAAACTGCCTTTGGGGCGGCTTGTAGAGACCATGGGAAGCTTGGGGGGCAGCTTGTTGATGGTGGGCTTGTTGAGTGAAGTCCTTGGGAATGCCGTGGCGCCATGTTTCACCGGCCGGCCCTTGTCCATAGGGGCGACTTGGACCGGCTCGGCCTTGGTACCCTTGATAATCCCCCACGGAATTCACATCTTCATGGCCCTCATCGAACAAGGTCGGGCATGAATCGGTCTTGTGGTCCATAGACCCACAAAACTCACAAGCCTTTGCTTTGGCCGCCGGTTCCCTCCTCATCAAATGAACCATCATCTCCTTCATTTGTTTCATATCCTCGGACATTTGGTTTGTAGGGGCTTCGGCTTTAGCAACACTCCTTGTTCTAGTGAACTCATCTCGTCGGCTATTAGCTTCCTCAAAACGAGCATTCTCGGCTACCTTTACTATAAAATCCCTTATCTCTCTTAAGGTAAGTCTAGCCATTGATCCTCCAGCCGAGGCATTCAGAAGCATCTTGTCCAAATGCTTGAACCCATCCAACAAATACTCAACTAGGAGCTTCTCGGGAAGCCCTAGATTGCAACAACTTCCCTCAAGTTGGTTAAACTTCTCAAGATAGTCATACATTGACTCATTCGGCCCTTGTTTCAACTCTTGCAATTGCTTCCTCACTTGTGAGGCTAGGCCAAACGGGTAGTACTTGACCAAGAACTTAGCTTGCATTTGGGCCCAAGTCATGATACTACCCGAGGGCAAAGAGAGGAACCAATCAATGGCCGAATCCATTAGAGAGAAGTAGAAGGCCTTCAACTTGAAGTCCTCTACTTCTACTCCATGGGGCTTGAGATTTTGACACACCGCATGAAAACGTTTGATATGGGAAGTAGCGGACTCTCCTTGAGCACCCCCGAACTTAGGCAAGTTATGCACAACTCCGGTGCTAACCGATATGTCCTCTAGTTCGGGGCTCTCATAGATACACCAAGATTGGTTTCTAAAGTTTGGAGCCGATAGTTCCTCAAAAGTGGGTTCTTGGTAGAACACATTTTCAAAGTTTTCATTGCGGTCATTTCCCCTTGGGGCGTGATGGTGAGGGTGGGGTCTAACGGGCCGCCTAGGATCATTTGGTACTTGATCTTCCGGCGCACCAACATTTTGTCCCATTGCTCGCCTACGCCTCAAGTTTGCTTGGCGAAATAGTACCTCGGGATCCTCATAGACTAGAGGTGGTACATTATCGCGGGCAAATTGGTGCATATCATTGTTCACCTCATCTTCACCAAAATTTTCACTATGGTGAGACATGGTTCACTAAGCACAAGTGTAACAAAACTAAAAAGAAACAAGAACAACTTTCAATGATTATCTATCTCCCCGGCAACGGCGCCAAAATTTGACGTGCACAATGTCGTAGTGTGCAAATCAACTTTAAATTTATAATCCACTATCTTGTACTTTACTATAGAATAGTAAGGTGGCAAGTAGGGGTCGAACCCAAGGGAGATCGATCAAATACTCATTGCTCTTTGTGCGAAATGTAAAGGAAAGTAATACAAGTTTTTGGGGTTTTGAAAGTGGTTTTTGTAAAGTAAGTACAAGTGCAAAGTAAATAGCAAAAGAAGTGATCAAATGGAATGGAATTCGGTCTAGGGGCCTTTGTTATAGCTCAAATCATCATAGACCTCTAATGATCAATCCTTGTATCCATAAGTGTGGGTTAGTTCTTTTTCAAGAGAAAAACCCTAAAGTAAGGCTCGTTAGAGCGCATACACCACAATCCATTCCCTTTCGAGACTTGGATTTCTAGTACAAACAAGTTTCGTAACCATTTTAAGGCGTACTAGACTAGGTGCTAAAACTTGCTCATTTTTCAATGACAACAAGTACAATGGAGGTATTGAAACCACACGGCTAAACCTAGGCCTTTCGAGCCATTAGTTTAACCTAGGTATTCATTCCCAAACCATTGGCACATGACTAGCAAATGAATACAAGGAAGCATTAAGATCAAGGTCTCAAAGCCTTGCTACAACATTAAGGGGATCCCAAATCGAATTATGAGGGTTTTAGCCACTCATGTTCATAATGAGAACACAAGGGCTAAGATTTTCACAATCGGAATCAGCAAGATCCTACCCAAAATGTGTAGGAAACAATAACAAAATGCGTAAAAAGTAAAGAGGAGGAGTAGAGAGAAGTTGGATTTCTTCAAGCCAAATGACAAGAGTAACAAGCAAGGAATTTTAGGGTAAATTTCGAATTTTATTACATGATCCAAGGCCCTCCTTTTATAGGGCAATGTGGAAGGATCTAGACCTTGGATTGGCACAATAAAATTGGCATTAGCAAGCCCTAAACCGACTTTCCATTTTGGGCATGAAGGGTGTGCCGATAGCCACTTTGGAATGGCAAAACCACACGGAATGATGACGTGGCACATAGGGTAACGAGCCGAGAAAGTCAAGGGAGTGTTTGAATTTCCATTTAGGGTTTTGTCCTTGGGAAACGAGCCCATTTGGAGGTCCATTCGAAGCCTTGAACATGGCAGTACAGGCCTTCCGGTTTTGGTTGCTGATTGAGTCCGCCACTTTGGAGGTGGATTAGTCCGGCTTGGAGTGAGCTTTTGTCCGGGTTCAAGGGCATGAATATAAATTCAACATGTGGTCTTGGTGCTAGAGCACTGAAATGAGTCCATTGAATGGGCATATGAGGCACGGGAAGCCCTCAAAGTTGGAGTCCGAACCTCCAGACTTAGTCTAGAATAGGTTCCGGTTTTGGCTGATTTAGTCCGAACTTTGAGGCTGTTTTGCAACGACCTCGGACATGGACTTGGCCAGGCAATTGGGTCATAGACCTAGCTTAACACTTGCTCTTGATGTTAGGCCCTTGAAACCAGACTTTTGAATAGGAATTGAAGCTCGGGAGGTCGTCAAAGTAGGCATCTCGGACAGATTTGGGCGGTTCTGCACCAGTCCTCCGGTTCATGGCCTGAGCGTGCTCGGTACTTGGGGACGTTTTAGATTGGCCTTAGGCAAGTCTTTTGACCGAGCTCTTGGAACGACAACCTTCATGGACATATGGACTTGGCCTTAGGACCTTGAAATTGGTCCTTTGTGTGGACGCTTTAGGCTCGGGAGGTCCTTAAAGATAGGGTCTCGGTCCTCCTCTTTTTGGTCCAAAATCCGGAATTGAGTCCCTAAGTCCCGGATGAAGTTCTTAAGGTCCAAACTCGATCTCTTGGCCCCATTTTATGCCCAAAACACCTCGTGATGTATTTATGGCCTAAAATGCCATTCTTAAGCTTATTTCCTCTTTAGTCTTCAAAAGGCCCTGAAATGCAAAACGACATTAACAAGTATATGCTCTCATGGTTAAATGTCGTAAATGGTGGGTATTAGTGACTTAATGAGTCGTATAAATACGTCTCATCAGACGCACTTAGACAAACCATAGTATGAGACTAACTTGGGACGAACAAAGACAAAGGTTAGTCTCATTCTAAGGTTTGTCGAAGTTCGTCCCAAGTTAGTCTCTTTCTAAGGACGAACTTAGACAAACCATTGAACGAGACTAACTTGGGACGAACAAAGACAAACGTTAGTCTCATTCTAAGGTTTGTCTAAGTTTGTCCCAAGTTAGTCTCTTTCTAAGGACGAACAAAGACAAACCTTAAAATGAGACTAACGAGACTAACTTGAGACGAACAAAGACAAATGTTAGTCTCATTCTAAGGTTTGTCTAAGTTCGTCCCAAGTTAGTCTCTTTCTAAGGACGAACTTAGACAAACCTTAGAATGAGACCAACTTTTGTCTTTGTTCGTCCCAAGTTAGTCTCGTTAGTCTCATGCTATGGGTTGTCTAAGTTCGTCCTTAGAAAGAGACTAACTTGGGACCAACTTAGACAAACCTTAGAATGAGACTAACGTTTGTCTTTGTTCGTCCCAAGTTAGTCTCGTTAGTCTCATTTTAAGGTTTGTCTAAGTTCGTCCTTAGAAAGACACTAACTTGGGACAAACTTAGACAAACTTTAGAGTGAGACTAACGTTTGTCTTTGTTCGTCCCAAATTAGTCTCGTTAGTCTCATTCTATGGTTTGTCTAAGTTCGTCCTTCGAAAGAGACTAACTTGGGACGAACTTAGACAAACCATAGAATGAGACTAACGAGACTTACTTGGGACGAACAAAGATAAACGTTAGTCTCATTCGAAGGACGAACTTAGACAAACCATAGAATGAGACTAACGAGACTAACTTGGGACGAACAAAGACAAACGTTAGTCTCATTCTAAGGTTTGTCTAAGTTTGTCCCAAGTTAGTGTCTTTCTAAGAACGAACTTAGACAAACCTTAAAATGAGACTAACGAGACTAACTTGGGACGAACAAAGACAAGCGTTAGTCTCATTCTAAGGTTTGTCTAAGTTCGTCCCAAGTTAGTCT
This sequence comes from Rhodiola kirilowii, assembly GCA_033675215.1. NCBI lineage: Eukaryota > Viridiplantae > Streptophyta > Magnoliopsida > Saxifragales > Crassulaceae > Rhodiola > Rhodiola kirilowii. Next base: position 2,144,141 of record JAUCNB010000016.1, read on the forward strand.
CTTTCTAAGGACGAACTTAGACAACCCATAGCATGAGACTAACGAGACTAACTTGGGACGAACAAAGACAAAAGTTAGTCTCATTCTAAGGTTTGTCTGAGTTCGTCCCAAGTTAGTCTCTTTCTAAGGACGAACTTAGCCAAACCTTAAAATGAGACTAACGAGACTAACTTGGGACGAACAAAGTCAAACGTTAGTCTCATTCTAAGGTTTGTCTAAGTTCGTCCCAAGTAAGTCTCTTTCTAAGGACGAACTTAGACAAACCTTAAAATGAGACTAACGAGACTAACTTGGGACGAACAAAGACAAACGTTAGTCTCATTCTAAGGTTTGTCGAAGTTCGTCCCAAGTTAGTCTCTTTATAAGGACGAACTTAGACAAACCTTAAAATGAGACTAACCAGACTAACTTGGGACGAACAAACACAAACGTTAGTCTCATTCAAAGGTTTGTCTGAGTTTGTCCCAAGTTAGTCTCTTTCTAAGGACGAACTTAGACAAACCATAGAATGAGACTAAAGAGACTAACTTGGGACGAACAAAGACAAACGTTAGTCTCATTCTAAGGTTTGTCTAAGTTTGTCCCTAGTTAGTCTCTTTCTAAGGACGAACTTAGAAAAACCATAGAATGAGACTACCGAGACTAACTTGGGACGAACAAAGACAAACGTTAGTCTCATTCTAAGGTTTGTCTAAGTTCGTCCCAAGTTAGTCTCTTTCTAAGGACGAACTTAGACAAACCTTAAAATGAGACTAACCAGACTAACTTGGGACGAATAAACACAAACGTTAGTCTCATTCAAAGGTTTGTCTGAGTTCGTCCCAAGTTAGTCTCTTTCTAAGGACGAACTTAGACAAACCATAGAATGAGACTAACGAGACTAACTTGGGACGAACAAAGACAAACGTTAGTCTCATTCTAAGGTTTGTCTAAGTTCGTCCCAAGTTAGTATCTTTCTAAGGACGGACTTAGACAAACCTTAAAATGAGACTAACGAGACTAACTTGGGACGAACAAAGACAAACGTTAGTCTCATTGTAAGGTTTGTCTAAGTTCGTCCCAAGTTAGTCTCTTTCTAAGGACGAACTTAGACAACCCATAGCATGAGATTAACGAGACTAACTTGGGACGAACAAAGACAAAAGTTAGTCTCATTCTAAGGTTTGTCTAAGTTCGTCCCAAGTTAGTCTCTTTCTAAGGACGAACAAAGACAAACCTTAAAATGAGACTAACGAGACTAACTTGGGACGAACAAAGACAAACGTTAGTCTCATTCTAAAGTTTGTCTAAGTTCGTCCCAAGTTAGTCTCTTTCTAAGGACGAACTTAGACAAACCTTCAAATGAGACTAACGAGACTAACTTGGGACGAATAAAGAGAAACGTTAGTCTCATTCTAAGGTTTGTCGAAGTTCGTCCCAAGTTAGTCCCTTTATAAGGACGAACTTAGAAAAACCTTAAAATGAGACTAACCAGACTAACTTGGGATGAACAAAGACAAACGTTAGTCTCATTCTAAGGTTTGTCTAAGTTCGTCCCAAGTTAGTCTCTTTCTAAGGACGAACATAGACAAACCATAGAATGAGACTAACGAGACTAACTTGGGACGAACAAAGACAAACGTTAGTCTCATTCTAAGGTTTGTCTAAGTTCGTCCCAAGTCAGTCTCTTTCTAAGTTAGAATAAAGACAAACCTTAAAATGAGACTAACGAGACTAACTTGGGACGAACAAAGACAAACGTTAGTCTCATTCTAAGGTTTGTCTAAGTTTGTTCCAAGTTTGTCTCTTTCTAAGGACGAACTTAGACAAACCTTAAAATGAGACTAACGAGACTAACTTGGGACGAACAAAGAGAAACGTTAGTCTCATTCTAAGGTTTGTCGAAGTTCGTCCCAAGTTAGTCTCTTTATAAGGATGAACATAGACGAACCTTAAAATGAGACTAACCAGACTAACTTGGGACGAACAAAGACAAACGTTAGTCTCATTCTAAGGTTTGTCTAAGTTCGTCCCAAGTTAGTCTCTTTTAAAGGACGAACTTAGACAAACCATAGAATGAGACTAACGAGACTAACTTGGGACGAACAAAGACAAACGTTAGTCTCATTCTAAGGTTTGTCTAAGTTCGTCCCAAGTTAGTCTCTTTCTAAGGACGAACTTAGACAAACCTTAAAATGAGACTAACGAGACAAACTTGGGACAAACAAAGACAAACGTTAGTCTCATTCTAAGGTTTGTCTAAGTTCGTTCCAAGTTAGTCTCTTTCTAAGGACGAACTTAGACAAACCTTATAATGAGACTAACGAGACTAACTTGGGACGAACAAAGACAAACGTTAGTCTCATTCTAAGGTTTGTCTGAGTTCGTTCCGATTTAGTCTCTTTCTAAGGACGAACTTAGACAAATCTTAAAATGAGACTAACGAGACTAACTTGGGACGAACCAAGACAAACGTTAGTCTCATTTTAAGGTTTGTCTAAGTTCGTCACAAGTTAGTCTCTTTCTAAGGACGAACTTAGACAAACCATTGAACGAGACTAACTTGGGACGAACAAAAACAAACGTTAGTCTCATTCTAAGGTTTGTCTAAGTTCGTCCCAAGTTAGTCTCTTGCTAAGGACAAACTTAGACAAACCATAGAATGAGACTAACGAGACTAACTTGGGACGAACCAAGACAAACGTTAGTCTCATTCTAACGTTTGTCCACGTTCGTCCCAAGTTAGTCTCTTTCTAAGGACGAACTTAGACAAATCATAGAATGAGACTAACTTGGGACGAACAAAGACAAACGTTAGTCTCATTCTAAGGTTTGTCTATGTTCGTCCCAAGTTAGACTCTTGCTAAGGACAAACTTAGACAAACCATAGAATGAGACTAACGAGACTAACTTGGGACGAACAAAGACAAACATTAGTCTCATTCTAAGGTTTGTCAAAGTTCGTCCCAAGTTAGTCTCTTTCTAAGGACGAACTTAGACAAACCTTAAAATGAGACTAACGACACTAACTTGGGACAAACAAAGACAAACGTTAGTCTCATTTTAAGGTTTTTCTAAGTTCGTTCCAAGTAAGTCTCTTTCTAAGGACGCACTTAGACAAACCATAGTATGAGACTAACTTGGGACGAACAAAGACAAACGTTAGTCTCATTCTAAGGTTTGTTGAAGTTCGTCCCAAGTTAGTCTCTTTCTAAGGACGAACTTAGACAAACCATTGAACGAGACTAACTTGGGACGAACAAAGACAAACATTAGTCTCATTCTGAGGTTTGTCTAAGTTCGTCCCAAGTTAGTCTCTTTCTAAGGACGAACATAGACAAACCATAGAATGAGACTAACGAGACTAACTTGGGACGAACAAAGACAAACGTTAGTCTCATTCTAAGGTTTGTCTAAGTTCGTCCCAAGTCAGTATCTTTCTAAGGTAGAACAAAGACAAACCTTAAAATGAGACTAACGAGACTAACTTGGGACGAACAAAGACAAACGTTAGTCTCATTCTAAGGTTTGTCTAAGTTTGTCCCAAGTTTGTCTCTTTCTATGGACGAACTTAGACGAACCATAGAATGAGACTACCGAGACTAACTTGGGACGAACAAAGATAAACGTTAGTCTCATTCTAAGGTTTGTCGAAGTTCGTCCCAAGTTAGTCCCTTTATAAGGATGAACATAGACGAACCTTAAAATGAGACTAACCAGACTAACTTGGGACGAACAAAGACAAACGTTAGTCTCATTCAAAGGTTTGTCTGAGTTCGTCCCAAGTTAGTCTCTTTCTAAGGACGAACTTAGACAAACCATAGAATGAGACTAACGAGACTTACTTGGGACGAACAAAGACAAACAAAGACAAACGTTAGTCTCATTCTAAGGTTTGTCTAAGTTCGTCCCAAGTTGGTGTCTTTCTAAGGACGAACTTAGACAAACCTTAAAATGAGACTAACGAGACTAACTTGGGACGAACAAAGACAAACGTTAGTCTCATTCTAAGGTTTGTCTGAGTTCGTCCCAATTTAGTCTCTTTCTAAGGACGAACTTAGACAAATCTTAAAATGAGACTAACGAGACTAACTTGGGACGAACCAAGACAAACGTTAGTCTCATTCTAAGGTTTGTCTAAGTTCGTCCCAAGTTAGTCTCTTTCTAAGGACGAACTTAGACAAACCATTGAACGAGACGAACTTGGGACGAACAAAGACAAACGTTAGTCTCATTCTAAGGTTTGTCTAAGTTCGTCCCAAGTTAGTCTCTTGCTAAGGACAAACTTAGACAAACTATAGAATGAGACTAACGAGACTAACTTGGGACGAACCAAGACAAACGTTAGTCTCATTCTAAAGTTTGTCCACGTTCGTCCCAAGTTAGTCTCCTTCTAAGGACGAACTTAGACAAATCATTGAATGAGACTAACTTGGGACGAACAAAGACAAACGTTAGTCTCATTCTAAGGTTTGTCTATGTTCGTCCCAGTTAGACTCTTGCTAAGGACAAACTTAGACAAACCATAGAATGAGACTAACGAGACTAACTTGCGACGAACAAAGACAAACATTAGTCTCATTCTAAGGTTTGTCAAAGTTCGTCCCAAGTTAGTCTCTTTCAAAGGACGAACTTAGACAAACCTTAAAATGAGACTAACGAGACTAACTTGGGACGAACTAAGACAAACGTTAGTCTCATTTTAAGGTTTGTCTAAGTTCGTTCCAAGTTAGTCTCTTTCTAAGGACGCACTTAGACAAACCATAGTATGAGACTAACTTGGGACGAACAAAGACAAACGTTAGTCTCATTCTAAGGTTTGTCGAAGTTCGTCCCAAGTTAGTCTCTTTCTAAGGACGAACTTAGACAAACCATTGAACGAGACTAACTTGGGACGAACAAAGACAAACGTTAGTCTCATTCTAAGGTTTGTCTAAGTTCGTCCCAAGTTAGTCTCTTTCTAAGGACGAACAAAGACATACCTTAAAATGAGACTAACGAGACTAACTTGGGACGAACAAAGACAAACGTTAGTCTCATTCTAAGGTTTGTCTAAGTTCGTCCCAAGTTAGTCTCTTTCTAAGGACAAACTTAGACAAACCTTAAAATGAGACTAACGAGACTAACTTGGGACGAACAAAGACAAACGTTAGTCTCATTCTAAGGTTTGTCTAAGTTCGTCCCAAGTTAGTCTCTTTCTAAGGACGAACTTAGACAAACCTTAAAATGAGACTAACGACACTAACTTGGGACGAACAAAGAGAAACGTTAGTCTTATTCTAAGGTTTGTTGAAGTTCGTCCCAAGTTAGTCTCTTTATAAGGACGAACTTAGACAAACCTTAAAATGAGACTAACCAGACTAACTTGGGACGAACAAACACAAACGTTAGTCTCATTCAAAGGTTTGTCTGTGTTTGTCCCAAGTTAGTCTCTTTCTAAGGACGAACTTAGACAAACCATTGAACGAGACTAACTTGGGACGAACAAAGACAAACATTAGTCTCATTCTAAGGTTTGTCTAAGTTCGTCCCAAGTTAGTCTCTTTCTAAGGACGAACAAAGACAAACCTTAAAATGAGACTAACGAGACTAACTTGGGACGAACAAAGAAAAACGTTAGTCTCATTCTAAGGTTTGTCCAAGTTCGTCTTAAGTTAGTCTCTTTCGAAGGACGAACTTAGACAAACCATAGAATGAGACTAACGAGACTAACTTGGGACGAACAAAGACAAACGTTAGTCTCATTCTAAGGATTGTCTAAGTTTGTCCCAAGTTAGTGTCTTTCTAAGGACAAACTTCGACAAACCTTAAAATGAGACTAACGAGACTAACTTGGGACGAACAAAGACAAACGTTAGTCTCATTCTAAGGTTTGTCTAAGTTCGTCCCAAGTTAGTCTCTTTCTAAGGACGAACTTAGACAAACCTTAAAATGAGACTAACGAGACTAACTTGGGACGAACAAAGACAAACCTTAGAATTAGACTAACTTTTGTCTTTGTTCGTCCCAAGTTAGTCTCGTTAGTCTCATTCTATGGTTTGTCTAAGTTCGTCCTTAGAAAGAAACTAACTTGGGACGAACTTAGACAAACCATAGAATGAGACTAACGTTTGTCTTTGTTCGTCCCAAATAAGTCTCGTTAGTCTCATTCTATGGTTTGTCTAAGTTCATCCTTAGAATGAGACTAACTTGCGACGAACAAAGACAAACGTTAGTCTCATTCTAAGGTTTGTCTAAGTTCGTCCCAAGTTAGTCTCTTTCTAAGGACGAACTTAGCCAAACCTTAAAATGAGACTAACGAGACTAACTTGGGACGAACAAAGACAAACGTTAGTCTCATTCTAAGGTTTGTCGAAGTTCGTCCCAAGTTAGTCTCTTTATAAGGACGAACTTAGACAAACCTTAAAAGGAGACTAACCAGACTAACTTGGGATGAACAAACACAAACGTTAGTCTCATTCAAAGGTTTGTCTCAGTTTGTCCCAAGTTAGTCTCTTTCTAAGGACGAACTTAGACAAACCATAGAATGAGACTAACGAGACTAACTTAGGACGAACAAAGACAAACGTTAGTCTCATTCTAAGGTTTGTCTAAGTTTGTCCCAAGTTAGTCTCTTTCTAAGGACGAACTTAGACGAACCATAGAATGAGACTACCGAGACTAACTTGGGACGAACAAAGATAAACGTTAGTCTCATTCTAAGGTTTGTCTAAGTTCGTCCCAAGTTAGTCTCAATCTAAGGACGAACTTAGTCAAACCTTAAAAATGAGACTAACCAGACTAACTTGGGACGAATAAACACAAACGTTAGTCTCATTCGAAGGTTTGTCTGAGTTCGTCCCAAGTTAGTCTCTTTCTGAGGACGAACTAAGACAAACCATAGAATGAGACTAACGAGACTAACTTGGGACGAACAAAGACAAACGTTAGTCTCATTCTAAGGTTTGTCTAAGTTCGTCCCAAGTTGGTGTCTTTCTAAGGACGGACTTAGACAAACCTTAAAATGAGACTAACGAGACTAACTTGGGACGAACAAAGACAAACGTTAGTCTCATTGTAAGGTTTGTCTAAGTTCGTCCCAAGTTAGTATCTTTCTAAGGACGAACTTAGACAAACCTTAAAATGAGACTAACGAGACAAACTTGGGATGAACAAAGACAAACGTTAGTCTCATTCTAAGGTTTGTCTAAGTTCGTCCCAAGTTAGTCTCTTTCTAAGGACGAACTTAGACAAACCTTAAAATGAGACTAACGAGACTAACTTGGGACGAACAAAGACAAACGTTAGTCTCATTCTAAGGTTTGTCGAAGTTCGTCCCAAGTTAGTCTCTTTATAAGGACGAACTTAGACAAACCTTAAAATGAGACTAACCAGACTAACTTGGGACGAACAAACACAAACGTTAGTCTCATTCAAAGGTTTGTCTGAGTTTGTCCTAAGTTAGTCTCTTTCTAAGGTTTGTCTAAATTCGTCCCAAGTTAGTCTCTTTCTAAGGACGAACTTAGACAAACCTTAAAATGAGACTAACCAGACTAACTTGGGACGAACAAAGACAAACGTTAGTCTCATTCAAAGGTTTGTCTGAGTTCGTCCCAAGTTAGTCTCTTTCTAAGGACGAACTTAGACAAACCATAGAATGAGACTAACGAGACTAACTTGGGACGAACTAAGACAAACGTTAGTGTCATTCTAAGGTTTGTCTAAGTTCGTCCCAAGTTAGTGTCTTTCTAAGGACGGACTTAGACAAACCTTAAAATGAGACTAACGAGACTAACTTGTGACGAACAAAGACAAACGTTAGTCTCATTCTAAGGTTTGTCGAAGTTCGTCCCAAGTTAGTCTCTTTATAAGGATGAACTTAGACGAACCTTAAAATGAGACTAACCAGACTAACTTGGGACGAACAAAGACAAACGATAGTCTCATTCTAAGGTTTGTCTAAGTTCGTCCCAAGTTAGTCTCATTCTAAGGACGAACTTAGACAACCCTTAAAATGAGACTAATGAGACTAACTTGGGACGAACAAAGACAAACGTTAGTCTCATTCTAAGGTTTGTCGAAGTTCGTCCCAAGTTAGTCTCTTTATCAGGACGAACTTAGAAAAACCTTAAAATGAGACTAACGAGACTAACTTGGGACGAACAAAGAGAAACGTTAGTCTCATTCTAAGGTTTGTCGAACTTCGTCCCAAGTTAGTCTCTTTATAAGGATGAACTTAGACGAACCTTAAAATGAGACTAACTAGACTAACTTGGGACGAACAAAGACAAAAGTTAGTCTCATTCTAAGGTTTGTCTAAGTTCGTCCCAAGTTAGTCTCTTGCTAAGGACAAACTTAGACAAACCATAGAATGAGACTAACAAGACTAACTTGGGACGAACAAAGACAAACGTTAATCTAATTCTAAGGTTTGTCTAAGTTCGTCCCAAGTTAGTCTCTTTCTAAGGACGAACTTTGACAAACCATAGAATGAGACTAACGAGACTAACTTGGGACGAACAAAGACAAACGTTAGTCTCATTCTAAGGTTTGTCTAAGTTCGTCCCAAGTTGGTGTCTTTCTAAGGACGGACTTAGACAAACCTTAAAATGAGACTAACGAGACTAACTTGGGACGAACAAAGACAAACGTTAGTCTCATTGTAAGGTTTGTCTAAGTTCGTCCCAAGTTAGTATCTTTCTAAGGACGAACTTAGACAAACCTTAAAATGAGACTAACGAGACAAACTTGGGATGAACAAAGACAAACGTTAGTCTCATTCTAAGGTTTGTCTAAGTTCGTCCCAAGTTAGTCTCTTTCGAAGGACGAACTTAGACAAACCTTTAAATGAGACTAACGAGACTAACTTGGGACGAACAAAGACAAACGTTAGTCTCATTCTAAGGTTTGTCGAAGTTCGTCCCAAGTTAGTCTCTTTATAAGGACGAAATTAGACAAACCTTAAAATGAGACTAACCAGACTAACTTGGGACGAACAAACACAAACGTTAGTCTCATTCAAAGGTTTGTCTGAGTTTGTCCTAAGTTAGTCTCTTTCTAAGGACGAACTTAGACAAACCATAGAATGAGACTAACGAGACTAACTAGGGACGAATAAAGACAAACGTTAGTCTCATTCTAAGGTTTGTCTAAGTTTGTCCCAAGTTAGTCTCTTTCTATGGACGAACTTAGACGAACCATAGAATGAGACTACCGAGACTAACTTGGGACGAACAAAGATAAACGTTAGTCTCATTCTAAGGTTTGTTTAAGTTCGTCCCAAGTTAGTCTCTTTCTAAGGACGAACTTAGACAAACCATAGAATGAGACTACCGAGACTAACTTGGGACGAACAAAGACAAACATTAGTCTCATTCTAAGGTTTGTCTAAGTTCGTCCCAAGTTAGTCTCTTTCTAAGGACGAACTTAGACAAACCTTAAAATGAGACTAACCAGACTAACTTGGGACGAACAAAGACAAACGTTAGTCTCATTCAAAGGTTTGTCTGAGTTCGTCCCAAGTTAGTCTCTTTCTAAGGACGAACTTAGACAAACCATAGAATGAGACTAACGAGACTAACTTGGGACGAACAAAGACAAACGTTAGTCTCATTCTAAGGTTTGTCTAAGTTCGTCCCAAGTTAGTGTCTTTCTAAGGACGGACTTAGACAAACCTTAAAATGAGACTAACGAGACTAACTTGGGACGAACAAAGACAAACGTTAGTCTCATTCTAAGGTTTGTCGAAGTTCGTCCCAAGTTAGTCTCTTTATCAGGACGAACTTAGAAAAACCTTAAAATGAGACTAACGAGACTAACCTGGGACGAACAAAGAGAAACGTTAGTCTCATTCTAAGGTTTGTCGAACTTCGTCCCAAGTTAGTCTCTTTATAATGATGAACTTAGACGAACCTTAAAATGAGACTAACTTGACTAACTTGGGACGAACAAAGACAAACGTTAGTCTCATTCTAAGGTTTGTCTAAGTTCGTCCCAAGTTAGTGTCTTTCTAAGGACGGACTTAGACAAACCTTAAAATGAGACTAACGAGACTAACTTGTGACGAACAAAGATAAACGTTAGTCTCATTGTAAGGTTTGTCTAAGTTCGTCCCAAGTTAGTCTCTTTCTAAGGACGAACTTAGACAACCCATAGCATGAGACTAACGAGACTAACTTGGGACGAACAAAGACAAAAGTTAGTCTCATTCTAAGGTTTGTCTAAGTTCGTCCCAAGTTAGTCTCTTGCTAAGGACAAACTTAGACAAACCATAGAATGAGACTAACAAGACTAACTTGGGACGAACAAAGACAAACGTTAATCTAATTCTAAGGTTTGTCTAAGTTCGTCCCAAGTTAGTCTCTTTCTAAGGACGAACTTTGACAAACCTTAAAATGAGACAAACGAGACTAACTTGAGACGAACAAAGACAAATGTTAGTCTCATTCTAAGGGTTGTCTAAGTTCGTCCCAAGTTAGTCTCATTCTAAGGACGAACTTAGACAAACCATTGAACGAGACTAACTTGGGACGAACAAAGACAAACGTTAGTCTCATTCTAAGGTTTGTCTAAGTTCGTCCCAAGTTAGTCTCTTGCTAAGGACAAACTTAGACAAACCATAGAATGAGATTAACGAGACTAACTTGGGACGAACAAAGACAAACATTAGTCTCATTCTAAGGTTTGTCAAAGTTCGGCCCAAGTTAGTCTCTTTCTAAGGACGAACTTAGACAAACCTTAAAATGAGACTAACGAGACTAACTTGGGACGAACAAAGACAAACGTTAGTCTCATTTTAAGGTTTGTCTAAGTTCGTTCCAAGTTAGTCTCTTTCTAAGGACGCACTTAGACAAACCATAGTATGAGACTAACTTGGGACGAACAAAGACAAACGTTAGTCTCATTCTAAGGTTTGTCGAAGTTCGTTCCAAGTTAGTCTCTTTCTAAGGACGAACTTAGACAAACCATTGAACGAGACTAACTTGGGACGAACAAAGATAAACGTTAGTCTCACTCTAAGGTTTGTCTAAGTTCGTCCCAAGTTAGTCTCTTTCCAAGGACGAACAAAGACAAACCTTAAAATGAGACTAACGAGACTAACTTGGGACGAACAAAGACAAACGTTAGTCTCATTCTAAGGTTTGTCTAAGTTCGTCCCAAGTTAGTCTCTTTCTAAGGACGAACTTAGACAAACCTTAAAATGAGACTAACGAGACTAACTTGGGACGAACAAAGACAAACGTTAGTCTCATTCTAAGGTTTGTCTAAGTTCGTCCCAAGTTAGTCTCTTTCTAAGGACGAACTTAGACAAACCTTAAAATGAGACTAACGAGACTAGCTTGGGACGAACAAAGAGAAACGTTAGTCTCATTCTAAGGTTTGTCGAAGTTCGTCCCAAGTTAGTCTCTTTATAAGGACGAACTTAGACAAACCTTAAAATGAGACTAACCAGACTAACTTGGGACGAACAAAGACAAACGTTAGTCTCATTCTAAGGTTTGTCTAAGTTCGTCCCAAGTTAGTCTCTTTCTAATGACGAACTTAGACAAACCATAGAATGAGACTAACGAGACTAACTTGGGACGAACAAAGACAAACGTTAGTCTTGTTCTAAGGTTTGTCTAAGTTCGTCCCAAGTTAGTCTCTTTCTAAGGACGAACTTAGACAAATCTTAAAATGAGACTAACGAGACTAACTTGGGATGAACAATGACAAACGTTAGTCTCATTCTAAGGTTTGTCTAAGTTCGTTCCAAGTTAGTCTCTTTCTAAGGACGAACTTAGACAAACCTTAAAATGAGACTAACGAGAATAACTTGGGACGAACAAAGACAAACGTTAGTCTCATTCTAAGGTTTGTCTAAGTTCGTCCCAAGTTAGTCTCTTTCTAAGGAAGAACTTAGACAAACCTTAAAATGAGACTAACGAGACTAACTTGCGACGAACAAAGACAAACGTTAGTCTCATTCTAACGTTTGTCTAAGTTCGTCCCAAATTAGTCTCTTTCTAAGGACGAACTTAGACAAATTATAGAATGAGACTAACGAGACTAACTTGGGGCGAACAAAGACAAACGTTAGTCTCATTCTATGGTTTGTCTATGTTCGTCCCAAGTTAGTCTCTTTCTAAGGATGAACTTAGACAAACCAAAGAATGAGACTAACGAGACTAACTTGGGACGTACAAAGACAAACGTTAATCTCATTCTAAGGTTTGTCTAAGTTTGTCCCAAGTTAGTCTCTTTCTAAGGACGAACTTAGACAAACCTTAAAATGAGACTAACGAGACTAACTTGGGACGTACAAAGACAAACGTTAGTCTCATTTTAAGGTTTGTCTAAGTTCGTCCCAAGTTAGTCTCTTTCTAAGGACGAACGTAGACAAACCATTGAACGAGACTAACTTGGAACGAACAAAGACAAACGTTAGTCTCATTCTAAGGTTTGTCTAAGTTCGTCCCAAGTTAGTCTCTTTCTAAGGACGAACTTTGACAAACCTTAAAATGAGACTAACGAGACTAACTTGAGACGAACATAGACAAATGTTAGTCTCATTCTAAGGGTTGTCTAAGTTCGTCCCAAGTTAGTCTCATTCTAAGGACGAACTTAGACAAACCATTGAACGAGAATAACTTGGGACGAACAAAGACAAACGTTAGTCTCATTCTAAGGTTTGTCTAAGTTCGTCCCAAGTTAGTCTCTTACTAAGGACAAACTTAGACAAACCATAGAATGAGACTAACGAGACTAACTTGGGACGAACAAAGACAAACATTAGTCTCATTCTAAGGTTTGTTAAAGTTCGGCCCAAGTTAGTCTCTTTCTAAGGACGAACTTAGACAAACCTTAAAATGAGACTAACGAGACTAACTTGGGACAAACAAAGACAAACGTTAGTCTCATTTTAAGGTTTGTCTAAGTTCGTTCCAAGTTAGTCTCTTTCTAAGGACGCACTTATACAAACCATAGTATGAGACTAACTTGGGACGAACAAAGACAAACGTTAGTCTCATTCAAAGGTTTGTCGAAGTTCGTTCCAAGTTAGTCTCTTTCTAAGGACGAACTTAGACAAACCATTGAACAAGACTAACTTGGGACGAACAAAGATAAACGTTAGTCTCACTCTAAGGTTTGTCTAAGTTCGTCCTAAGTTAGTCTCTTTCCAAGGACGAACAAAGACAAACCTTAAAATGAGACTAACGAGACTAACTTGGGACGAACAAAGACAAACGTTAGTCTCATTCTAAGGTTTGTCTAAGTTCGTCCCAAGTTAGTCTCTTTCTAAGGACGAACTTAGACAAACCTTAAAATGAGACTAAAGAGACTAACTTGGGACGAACAAAGACAAACGTTAGTCTCATTCTAAGGTTTGTCTAAGTTCGTCCCAAGTTAGTCTCTTTTTAAGGACGAACTTAGACAAATCTTAAAATGAGACTAACGAGACTAACTTGGGACGAACAAAGACAAACGTTAGTCTCATTCTAAGGTTTGTCTAAGTTCGTCCCAAGTTAGTCTCTTTCCAAGGACGAACAAAGACAAACCTTAAAATGAGACTAACGAGACTAACTTGGGACGAACAAAGACAAACGTTAGTCTCATTCTAAGGTTTGTCTAAGTTCGTCCCAAGTTAGTCTCTTTCTAAGGACGAACTTAGACAAACCTTAAAATGAGACTAACGAGACTAACTTGGGACGAACAAAGACAAACGTTAGTCTCATTCTAAGGTTTGTCTAAGTTTGTCCCAAGTTAGTCTCTTTCTAAGGACGAACTTAGACAAACCTTAAAATGAGACTAACGAGACTAACTTGGGACGAACAAAGAGAAACGTTAGTCTCATTCTAAGGTTTGTCGAAGTTCGTCCCAAGTTAGTCTCTTTATAAGGACGAACTTAGACAAACCTTAAAATGAGACTAACCAGACTAACTTGGGACGAACAAAGACAAACGTTAGTCTCATTCTAAGGTTTGTCTAAGTTCGTCCCAAGTTAGTCTCTTTCTAATGACGAACTTAGACAAACCATAGAATGAGACTAACGAGACTAACTTGGGACGAACAAAGACAAACGTTAGTCTCGTTCTAAGGTTTGTCTAAGTTCGTCCCAAGTTAGTCTCTTTCTAAGGACGAACTTAGACAAATCTTAAAATGAGACTAACGAGACTAACTTGGGACGAACAATGACAAACGTTAGTCTCATTCTAAGGTTTGTCTAAGTTCGTTCCAAGTTAGTCTCTTTCTAAGGACGAACTTAGACAAACCTTAAAATGAGACTAACGAGAATAACTTGGGACGAACAAAGACAAACGTTAGTCTCATTCTAAGGTTTGTCTAAGTTCGTCCCAAGTTAGTCTCTTTCTAAGGAAGAACTTAGACAAACCTTAAAATGAGACTAACGAGACTAACTTGCGACGAACAAAGACAAACGTTAGTCTCATTCTAAGGACGAACTTAGACAAACCATTGAACGAGACTAACTTGGGACGAACAAAGACAAACGTTAGTCTCATTCTAAGGTTTGTCTAAGTTCGTCCCAAGTTAGTCTCTTACTAAGGACAAACTTAGACAAACCATAGAATGAGACTAACGAGACTAACTTGGGACGAACAAAGACAAACATTAGTCTCATTCTAAGGTTTGTTAAAGTTCGGCCCAAGTTAGTCTCTTTCTAAGGACGAACTTAGACAAACCTTAAAATGAGACTAACGAGACTAACTTGGGACAAACAAAGACAAACGTTAGTCTCATTTTAAGGTTTGTCTAAGTTCGTTCCAAGTTAGTCTCTTTCTAAGGACGCACTTAGACAAACCATAGTATGAGACTAACTTGGGACGAACAAAGACAAACGTTAGTCTCATTCAAAGGTTTGTCGAAGTTCGTTCCAAGTTAGTCTCTTTCTAAGGACGAACTTAGACAAACCATTGAACAAGACTAACTTGGGACGAACAAAGATAAACGTTAGTCTCACTCTAAGGTTTGTCTAAGTTCGTCCTAAGTTAGTCTCTTTCCAAGGACGAACAAAGACAAACCTTAAAATGAGACTAACGAGACTAACTTGGGACGAACAAAGACAAACGTTAGTCTCTTTCTAAAGTTTGTCTAAGTTCGTCCCAAGTTAGTCTCTTTCTAAGGACGAACTTAGACAAACCTTAAAATGAGACTAAAGAGACTAACTTGGGACGAACAAAGACAAACGTTAGTCTCATTCTAAGGTTTGTCTAAGTTCGTCCCAAGTTAGTCTCTTTCTAAGGACGAACTTAGACAAACCTTAAAATGAGACTAACGACACTAACTTGGGACGAACAAAGAGAAACGTTAGTCTCATTCTCAGGTTTGTCGAAGTTCGTCCCAAGTTAGTCTCTTTATAAGGACGAACTTAGACAAACCTTAAAATGAGACTAACCAGACTAACTTGGGACGAACAAAGACAAACGTTAGTCTCATTCTAAGGTTTGTCTAAGTTCGTCCCAAGTTAGTCTCTTTCTAATAACGAACTTAGACAAACCATAGAATGAGACTAACGAGACTAGTTTGGGACGAACAAAGACAAACGTTAGTCTCGTTCTAAGGTTTGTCTAAGTTCGTCCAAAGTTAGTCTCTTTCTAAGGACGAACTTAGACAAATCTTAAAATGAGACTAACGAGACTAACTTGGGACGAACAAAGACAAACGTTAGTCTCATTCTAAGGTTTGTCTAAGTTCGTCCCAAGTTAGTGTCTTTCTAAGGACGGACTTAGACAAACCTTAAAATGAGACTAACGAGACTAACTTGGGACGAACAAAGACAAACGTTAGTCTCATTGTAAGGTTTGTCTAAGTTCGTCCCAAGTTAGTCTCTTTCTAAGGACGAACTTAAACAAACCTTAAAATGAGACTAACGAGAATAACTTGGGACGAACAAAGACAAACGTTAGTCTCATTCTAAGGTTTGTCTAAGTTCGTCCCAAGTTAGTCTCTTTCTAAGGAAGAACTTAGACAAACCTTAAAATGAGACTAACGAGACTAACTTGGGACGAACAAAGACAAACGTTAGTCTCATTCTAACGTTTGTCTAAGTTCGTCCCAAGTTAGTCTCTTTCTAAGGACGAACTTAGACAAACCATAGAATGAGACTAACGAGACTAACTTGGGACGAACAAAGACAAACGTTAGTCTCATTCTATGGTTTGTCTAAGTTCGTCCCAAGTTAGTCTCTTGCTAAAGACAAACTTAGACAAACCACAGAATGAGACTAACGAGACTAACTTGGGACGAACAAAAACAAACGTTAGTCTCATTCTAATGTTTGTCTAAGTTCGTCCCAAGTTAGTCTATTTCTAAGGAAGAACTTAGACAAACCTTAAAATGAGACTAACGAGACTAACTTGGGATGTACAAAGACAAACGTTAGTCTCATTTTAAGGTTTGTCTAAGTTCGTCCCAAGTTAGTCTCTTTCTAAGGACGAACGTAGACAAACCATTGAACGAGACTAACTTGGAACGAACAAAGACAAACGTTAGTCTCATTCTAAGGTTTGTCTAAGTTCGTCCCAAGTTAGTCTCTTGCTAAGGACAAACTTAGACAAACCAAAGAATGAGACTAACAAGACTAACTTGGGACAAACAAAGACAAACGTTAATCTAATTCTAAGGTTTGTCTAAGTTCGTCCCAAGTTAGTCTCTTTCTAAGGACGAACTTAGACAAATCTTAAAATGAGACTAACGAGACTAACTTGGGACGAACAATGACAAACGTTAGTCTCATTCTAAGGTTTGTCTAAGTTCGTTCCAAGTTAGTCTCTTTCTAAGGACGAACTTAGACAAACCTTAAAATGAGACTAACGAGAATAACTTGGGACGAACAAAGACAAACGTTAGTCTCATTCTAAGGTTTGTCTAAGTTCGTCCCAAGTTAGTCTCTTTCTAAGGAAGAACTTAGACAAACCTTAAAATGAGACTAACGAGACTAACTTGCGACGAACAAAGACAAACGTTAGTCTCATTCTAAGGACGAACTTAGACAAACCATTGAACGAGACTAACTTGGGACGAACAAAGACAAACGTTAGTCTCATTCTAAGGTTTGTCTAAGTTCGTCCCAAGTTAGTCTCTTACTAAGGACAAACTTAGACAAACCATAGAATGAGACTAACGAGACTAACTTGGGACGAACAAAGACAAACATTAGTCTCATTCTAAGGTTTGTTAAAGTTCGGCCCAAGTTAGTCTCTTTCTAAGGACGAACTTAGACAAACCTTAAAATGAGACTAACGAGACTAACTTGGGACAAACAAAGACAAACGTTAGTCTCATTTTAAGGTTTGTCTAAGTTCGTTCCAAGTTAGTCTCTTTCTAAGGACGCACTTAGACAAACCATAGTATGAGACTAACTTGGGACGAACAAAGACAAACGTTAGTCTCATTCAAAGGTTTGTCGAAGTTCGTTCCAAGTTAGTCTCTTTCTAAGGACGAACTTAGACAAACCATTGAACAAGACTAACTTGGGACGAACAAAGACAAACGTTAGTCTCATTCTATGGTTTGTCTAAGTTCGTCCCAAGTTAGACTCTTGCTAAAGACAAACTTAGACAAACCACAGAATGAGACTAACGAGACTAACTTGGGACGAACAAAGACAAACGTTAGTCTCATTCTAAGGTTTGTCTAAGTTTGTCCCAAGTTAGTCTCTTTCTAAGGAAGAACTTAGACAAACCTTAAAATGAGACTAACGAGACTAACTTGGGACGAACAAAGACAAACGTTAGTCTCATTCTAACGTTTGTCTAAGTTCGTCCCAAGTTAGTCTCTTTCTAAGGACGAACTTAGACAAACCTTAAAATGAGACTAACGACACTAACTTGGGACGAACAAAGAGAAACGTTAGTCTCATTCTCAGGTTTGTCGAAGTTCGTCCCAAGTTAGTCTCTTTATAAGGACGAACTTAGACAAACCTTAAAATGAGACTAACCAGACTAACTTGGGACGAACAAAGACAAACGTTAGTCTCATTCTAAGGTTTGTCTAAGTTCGTCCCAAGTTAGTCTCTTTCTAATAACGAACTTAGACAAACCATAGAATGAGACTAACGAGACTAGCTTGGGACGAACAAAGACAAACGTTAGTCTCGTTCTAAGGTTTGTCTAAGTTCGTCCCAAGTTAGTCTCTTTCTAAGGACGAACTTAGACAAATCTTAAAATGAGACTAACGAGACTAACTTGGGACGAACAAAGACAAACGTTAGTCTCATTCTAAGGTTTGTCTAAGTTCGTCCCAAGTTAGTGTCTTTCTAAGGACGGACTTAGACAAACCTTAAAATGAGACTAACGAGACTAACTTGGGACGAACAAAGACAAACGTTAGTCTCATTGTAAGGTTTGTCTATGTTCGTCCCAAGTTAGTCTCTTTCTAAGGACGAACTTAAACAAACCTTAAAATGAGACTAACGAGAATAACTTGGGACGAACAAAGACAAACGTTAGTCTCATTCTAAGGTTTGTCTAAGTTCGTCCCAAGTTAGTCTCTTTCTAAGGAAGAACTTAGACAAACCTTAAAATGAGACTAACGAGACTAACTTGGGACGAACAAAGACAAACGTTAGTCTCATTCTAACGTTTGTCTAAGTTCGTCCCAAGTTAGTCTCTTTCTAAGGACGAACTTAGACAAACCATAGAATGAGACTAACGAGACTAACTTGGGACGAACAAAGAAAAACGTTAGTCTCATTCTATGGTTTGTCTAAGTTCGTCCCAAGTTAGTCTCTTGCTAAAGACAAACTTAGACAAACCACAGAATGAGACTAACGAGACTAACTTGGGACGAACAAAGACAAACGTTAGTCTCATTCTAATGTTTGTCTAAGTTCGTCCCAAGTTAGTCTCTTTCTAAGGAAGAACTTAGACAAACCTTAAAATGAGACTAACGAGACTAACTTGCGACGAACAAAGACAAACGTTAGTCTCATTCTAACGTTTGTCTAAGTTCGTCCCAAATTAGTCTCTTTCTAAGGACGAACTTAGACAAATTATAGAATGAGACTAACGAGACTAACTTGGGGCGAACAAAGACAAACGTTAGTCTCATTCTAAGGTTTGTCTAAGTTCGTCCCAAGTTAGTCTCTTTCTAAGGATGAACTTAGACAAACCAAAGAATGAGACTAACGAGACTAACTTGGGACGTACAAAGACAAACGTTAATCTCATTCTAAGGTTTGTCTAAGTTTGTCCCAAGTTAGTCTCTTTCTAAGGACGAACTTAGACAAACCTTAAAATGAGACTAACGAGACTAACTTGGGACGTACAAAGACAAACGTTAGTCTCATTTTAAGGTTTGTCTAAGTTCGTCCCAAGTTAGTCTCTTTCTAAGGACGAACGTAGACAAACCATTGAACGAGACTAACTTGGAACGAACAAAGACAAACGTTAGTCTCATTCTAAGGTTTGTCTAAGTTCGTCCCAAGTTAGTCTCTTGCTAAGGACAAACTTAGACAAACCAAAGAATGAGACTAACAAGACTAACTTGGGACAAACAAAGACAAACGTTAATCTAATTCTAAGGTTTGTCTAAGTTCGCCCCAAGTTAGTCTCTTTCTAAGGACGAACTTTGACAAACCTTAAAATGAGACTAACGAGACTAACTTGAGACGAACAAAGACAAACGTTAGTCTCATTCTAAGGGTTGTCTAAGTTCGTCCCAAGTTAGTCTCGTTCTAAGGACGAACTTAGACAAACCATTGAACGAGACTAACTTGGGACGAACAAAGACAAACGTTAGTCTCATTCTAAGGTTTGTCTAAGTTCGTCCCAAGTTAGGCTCTTACTAAGGACAAACTTAGACAAACCATAGAATGAGACTAACGAGACTAACTTGGGACGAACAAAGACAAACATTAGTCTCATTCTAAGGTTTGTTAAAGTTCGGCCCAAGTTAGTCTCTTTCTAAGGACGAACTTAGACAAACCTTAAAATGAGACTAACGAGACTAACTTGGGACAAACAAAGACAAACGTTAGTCTCATTTTAAGGTTTGTCTAAGTTCGTTCCAAGTTAGTCTCTTTCTAAGGACGCACTTAGACAAACCATAGTATGAGACTAACTTGGGACGAACAAAGACAAACGTTAGTCTCATTCAAAGGTTTGTCGAAGTTCGTTCCAAGTTAGTCTCTTTCTAAGGACGAACTTAGACAAACCATTGAACAAGACTAACTTGGGACGAACAAAGATAAACATTAGTCTCACTCTAAGGTTTGTCTAAGTTCGTCCTAAGTTAGTCTCTTTCCAAGGACGAACAAAGACAAACCTTAAAATGAGACTAACGAGACTAACTTGGGACGAACAAAGACAAACGTTAGTCTCATTCTAAGGTTTGTCTAAGTTCGTCCCAAGTTAGTCTCTTTCTAAGGACGAACTTAGACAAACCTTAAAATGAGACTAAAGAGACTAACTTGGGACGAACAAAGACAAACGTTAGTCTCATTCTAAGGTTTGTCTAAGTTCGTCCCAAGTTAGTCTCTTTCTAAGGACGAACTTAGACAAACCTTAAAATGAGACTAACGACACTAACTTGGGACGAACAAAGAGAAACGTTAGTCTCATTCTCAGGTTTGTCGAAGTTCGTCCCAAGTTAGTCTCTTTATAAGGACGAACTTAGACAAACCTTAAAATGAGACTAACCAGACTAACTTGGGACGAACAAAGACAAACGTTAGTCTCATTCTAAGGTTTGTCTAAGTTCGTCCCAAGTTAGTCTCTTTCTAATAACGAACTTAGACAAACCATAGAATGAGACTAACGAGACTAGCTTGGGACGAACAAAGACAAACGTTAGTCTCGTTCTAAGGTTTGTCTAAGTTCGTCCCAAGTTAGTCTCTTTCTAAGGACGAACTTAGACAAATCTTAAAATGAGACTAACGAGACTAACTTGGGACGAACAAAGACAAACGTTAGTCTCATTCTAAGGTTTGTCTAAGTTCGTCCCAAGTTAGTGTCTTTCTAAGGATGGACTTAGACAAACCTTAAAATGAGACTAACGAGACTAACTTGGGACGAACAAAGACAAACGTTAGTCTCATTGTAAGGTTTGTCTAAGTTCGTCCCAAGTTAGTCTCTTTCTAAGGACGAACTTAAACAAACCTTAAAATGAGACTAACGAGAATAACTTGGGACGAACAAAGACAAACGTTAGTCTCATTCTAAGGTTTGTCTAAGTTCGTCCCAAGTTAGTCTCTTTCTAAGGAAGAACTTAGACAAACCTTAAAATGAGACTAACGAGACTAACTTGGGACGAACAAAGACAAACGTTAGTCTCATTCTAACGTTTGTCTAAGTTCGTCCCAAGTTAGTCTCTTTCTAAGGACGAACTTAGACAAACCATAGAATGAGACTAACGAGACTAACTTGGGACGAACAAAGACAAACGTTAGTCTCATTCTATGGTTTGTCTAAGTTCGTCCCAAGTTAGTCTCTTGCTAAAGACAAACTTAGACAAACCACAGAATGAGACTAACGAGACTAACTTGGGACGAACAAAGACAAACGTTAGTCTCATTCTAAGGTTTGTCTAAGTTCGTCCCAAGTTAGTCTCTTTCTAAGGAAGAACTTAGACAAACCTTAAAATGAGACTAGCGAGACTAACTTGCGACGAACAAAGACAAACGTTAGTCTCATTCTAACGTTTGTCTAAGTTCGTCCCAAATTAGTCTCTTTCTAAGGACGAACTTAGACAAATTATAGAATGAGACTAACGAGACTAACTTGGGGCGAACAAAGACAAACGTTAGTCTCATTCTATGGTTTGTCTAAGTTCGTCCCAAGTTAGTCTCATTCTAAGGATGAACTTAGACAAACCAAAGAATGAGACTAACGAGACTAACTTGGGACGTACAAAGACAAACGTTAATCTCATTCTAAGGTTTGTCTAAGTTTGTCCCAAGTTAGTCACTTTCTAAGGACGAACTTAGCCAAACCTTAAAATGAGACTAACGAGACTAACTTGGGACGTACAAAGACAAACGTTAGTCTCATTTTAAGGTTTGTCTAAGTTCGTCCCAAGTTAGTCTCTTTCTAAGGACGAACGTAGACAAACCATTGAACGAGACTAACTTGGAACGAACAAAGACAAACGTTAGTCTCATTCTAAGGTTTGTCTAAGTTCGTCCCAAGTTAGTCTCTTGCTAAGGACAAACTTAGACAAACCATAGAATGAGACTAACAAGACTAACTTGGGACGAACAAAGACAAACGTTAATCTAATTCTAAGGTTTCTCTAAGTTCGTCCCAAGTTAGTCTCTTTCTAAGGACGAACTTTGACAAACCTTAAAATGAGACTAACGAGACTAACTTGAGACGAACAAAGACAAACGTTAGTCTCATTCTAAGGGTTGTCTAAGTTCGTCCCAAGTTAGTCTCATTCTAAGGACGAACTTAGACAAACCATTGAACGAGACTAACTTGGGACGAACAAAGACAAACGTTAGTCTCATTCTAAGGTTTGTCTAAGTTCGTCCCAAGTTAGTCTCTTACTAAGGACAAACTTAGACAAACCATAGAATGAGACTAACAAGACTAACTTGGGACGAACAAAGACAAACATTAGTCTCATTCTAAGGTTTGTTAAAGTTCGGCCCAAGTTAGTCTCTTTCTAAGGACGAACTTAGACAAACCTTAAAATGAGACTAACGAGACTAACTTGGGACAAACAAAGACAAACGTTAGTCTCATTTTAAGGTTTGTCTAAGTTCGTTCCAAGTTAGTCTCTTTCTAAGGACGCACTTAGACAAACCATAGTATGAGACTAACTTGGGACGAACAAAGACAAACGTTAGTCTCATTCAAAGGTTTGTCGAAGTTCGTTCCAAGTTAGTCTCTTTCTAAGGACGAACTTAGACAAACCATTGAACAAGACTAACTTGGGACGAACAAAGATAAACGTTAGTCTCACTCTAAGGTTTGTCTAAGTTCGTCCTAAGTTAGTCTCTTTCCAAGGACGAACAAAGACAAACCTTAAAATGAGACTAACGAGACTAACTTGGGACGAACAAAGACAAACGTTAGTCTCATTCTAAGGTTTGTCTAAGTTCGTCCCAAGTTAGTCTCTTTCTAAGGACGAACTTAGACAAACCTTAAAATGAGACTAAAGAGACTAACTTGGGACGAACAAAGACAAACGTTAGTCTCATTCTAAGGTTTGTCTAAGTTCGTCCCAAGTTAGTCTCTTTCTAAGGACGAACTTAGACAAACCTTAAAATGAGACTAACGACACTAACTTGGGACGAACAAAGAGAAACGTTAGTCTCATTCTCAGGTTTGTCGAAGTTCGTCCCAAGTTAGTCTCTTTATAAGGACGAACTTAGACAAACCTTAAAATGAGACTAACCAGACTAACTTGGGACGAACAAAGACAAACGTTAGTCTCATTCTAAGGTTTGTCTAAGTTCGTCCCAAGTTAGTCTCTTTCTAATAACGAACTTAGACAAACCATAGAATGAGACTAACGAGACTAGCTTGGGACGAACAAAGACAAACGTTAGTCTCGTTCTAAGGTTTGTCTAAGTTCGTCCCAAGTTAGTCTCTTTCTAAGGACGAACTTAGACAAATCTTAAAATGAGACTAACGAGACTAACTTGGGACGAACAAAGACAAACGTTAGTCTCATTCTAAGGTTTGTCTAAGTTCGTCCCAAGTTAGTGTCTTTCTAAGGATGGACTTAGACAAACCTTAAAATGAGACTAACGAGACTAACTTGGGACGAACAAAGACAAACGTTAGTCTCATTGTAAGGTTTGTCTAAGTTCGTCCCAAGTTAGTCTCTTTCTAAGGACGAACTTAAACAAACCTTAAAATGAGACTAACGAGAATAACTTGGGACGAACAAAGACAAACGTTAGTCTCATTCTAAGGTTTGTCTAAGTTCGTCCCAAGTTAGTCTCTTTCTAAGGAAGAACTTAGACAAACCTTAAAATGAGACTAACGAGACTAACTTGGGACGAACAAAGACAAACGTTAGTCTCATTCTAACGTTTGTCTAAGTTCGTCCCAAGTTAGTCTCTTTCAAAGGACGAACTTAGACAAACCATAGAATGAGACTAACGAGACTAACTTGGGACGAACAAAGACAAACGTTAGTCTCATTCTATGGTTTGTCTAAGTTCGTCCCAAGTTAGTCTCTTGCTAAAGACAAACTTAGACAAACCACAGAATGAGACTAACGAGACTAACTTGGGACGAACAAAGACAAACGTTAGTCTCATTCTAAGGTTTGTCTAAGTTCGTCCCAAGTTAGTCTCTTTCTAAGGAAGAACTTAGACAAACCTTAAAATGAGACTAGCGAGACTAACTTGCGACGAACAAAGACAAACGTTAGTCTCATTCTAACGTTTGTCTAAGTTCGTCCCAAATTAGTCTCTTTCTAAGGACGAACTTAGACAAATTATAGAATGAGACTAACGAGACTAACTTGGGGCGAACAAAGACAAACGTTAGTCTCATTCTATGGTTTGTCTAAGTTTGTCCCAAGTTAGTCTCATTCTAAGGATGAACTTAGACAAACCAAAGAATGAGACTAACGAGACTAACTTGGGACGTACAAAGACAAACGTTAATCTCATTCTAAGGTTTGTCTAAGTTTGTCCCAAGTTAGTCTCTTTCTAAGGACGAACTTAGACAAACCTTAAAATGAGACTAACGAGACTAACTTGGGACGTACAAAGACAAACGTTAGTCTCATTTTAAGGTTTGTCTAAGTTCGTCCCAAGTTAGTCTCTTTCTAAGGACGAACGTAGACAAACCATTGAACGAGACTAACTTGGAACGAACAAAGACAAACGTTAGTCTCATTCTAAGGTTTGTTTAAGTTCGTCCCAAGTTAGTCTCTTGCTAAGGACAAACTTAGACAAACCATAGAATGAGACTAACAAGACTAACTTGGGACGAACAAAGACAAACGTTAATCTAATTCTAAGGTTTCTCTAAGTTCGTCCCAAGTTAGTCTCTTTCTAAGGACGAACTTTGACAAACCTTAAAATGAGACTAACGAGACTAACTTGAGACGAACAAAGACAAACGTTAGTCTCATTCTAAGGGTTGTCTAAGTTCGTCCCAAGTTAGTCTCATTCTAAGGACGAACTTAGACAAACCATTGAACGAGACTAACTTGGGACGAACAAAGACAAACGTTAGTCTCATTCTAAGGTTTGTCTAAGTTCGTCCCAAGTTAGTCTCTTACTAAGGACAAACTTAGACAAACCATAGAATGAGACTAACAAGACTAACTTGGGACGAACAAAGACAAACATTAGTCTCATTCTAAGGTTTGTTAAAGTTCGGCCCAAGTTAGTCTCTTTCTAAGGACGAACTTAGACAAACCTTAAAATGAGACTAACGAGACTAACTTGGGACAAACAAAGACAAACGTTAGTCTCATTTTAAGGTTTGTCTAAGTTCGTTCCAAGTTAGTCTCTTTCTAAGGACGCACTTAGACAAACCATAGTATGAGACTAACTTGGGACGAACAAAGACAAACGTTAGTCTCATTCAAAGGTTTGTCGAAGTTCGTTCCAAGTTAGTCTCTTTCTAAGGACGAACTTAGACAAACCATTGAACAAGACTAACTTGGGACGAACAAAGATAAACGTTAGTCTCACTCTAAGGTTTGTCTAAGTTCGTCCTAAGTTAGTCTCTTTCCAAGGACGAACAAAGACAAACCTTAAAATGAGACTAACGAGACTAACTTGGGACGAACAAAGACAAACGTTAATCTCATTCTAAGGTTTGTCTAAGTTCGTCCCAAGTTAGTCTCTTTCTAAGGACGAACTTAGACAAACCTTAAAATGAGACTAACGAGACTAACTTGGGACGAACAAAGACAAACGTTAGTCTCATTCTAAGGTTTGTCTAAGTTCGTCCCAAGTTAGTGTCTTTCTAAGGACGGACTTAGACAAACCTTAAAATGAGACTAACGAGACTAACTTGGGACGAACAAAGACAAACGTTAGTCTCATTGTAAGGTTTGTCTAAGTTCGTCCCAAGTTAGTCTCTTTCTAAGGACGAACTTAGACAAACCTTAAAATGAGACTAACGAGAATAACTTGGGACGAACAAAGACAAACGTTAGTCTCATTCTAACGTTTGTCTAAGTTCGTCCCAAGTTAGTCTCTTTCTAAGGACGAACTTAGACAAACCATAGAATGAGACTAACGAGACTAACTTGGGACGAACAAAGACAAACGTTAGTCTCATTCTATGGTTTGTCTAAGTTCGTCCCAAGTTAGACTCTTGCTAAAGACAAACTTAGACAAACCACAGAATGAGACTAACGAGACTAACTTGGGACGAACAAAGACAAACGTTAGTCTCATTCTAAGGTTTGTCTAAGTTTGTCCCAAGTTAGTCTCTTTCTAAGGAAGAACTTAGACAAACCTTAAAATGAGACTAACGAGACTAACTTGGGACGAACAAAGACAAACGTTAGTCTCATTCTAACGTTTGTCTAAGTTCGTCCCAAGTTAGTCTCTTTCTAAGGACGAACTTAGACAAACCATAGAATGAGACTAACGAGACTAACTTGGGACGAACAAAGACAAACGTTAGTCTCGTTCTAACGTTTGTCTAAGTTCGTCCCAAGTTAGTCTCTTTCTAAGGACGAACTTGGACAAACCATAGAATGAGACAAACGAGACTAACTTGGGACGAACAAAGACAAACGTTAGTCTCATTCTATGGTTTGTCTAAGTTCATCCCAAGTTAGTCTCTTTCTAAGGATGAACTTAGACAAACCAAAGAATGAGACTAACGAGACTAACTTGGGACGTACAAAGACAAACGTTAGTCTCATTTCAAGGTTTGTCTAAGTTCGTTCCAAGTTAGTCTCTTTCTAAGGACGCACTTAGACAAACCATAGTATGAGACTAACTTGGGACGAACAAAGACAAAAGTTAGTCTCATTCTAAGGTTTGTCGAAGTTCGTCCCAAGTTAGTCTCTTTCTAAGGACGAACTTAGACAAACCATTGAACGAGACTAACTTGGGACGAACAAAGACAAACGTTAGTCTCATTCTAAGGTTTGTCTAAGTTCGTCCCAAGTTAGTCTCTTTCTAAGGACGAACAAAGACAAACCTTAAAATGAGACTAACGAGACTAACTTGGGACGAACAAAGACAAACGTTAGTCTCATTCTAAGGTTTGTCTAAGTTCGTCCCAAGTTAGTCTCTTTCTAAGGACGAACTTAGACAAACCTTAAAATGAGACTAACGAGACTAACTTGGGACGAACAAAGACAAACGTTAGTCTCATTCTAAAGTTTGTCTAAGTTCGTCCCAAGTTAGTCTTTTTCTAAGGACGAACTTAGACAAACCTTAAAATGAGACTAACAACACTAACTTGGGACGAACAAAGAGAAACGTTAGTCTCATTCTAAAGTTTGTCGAAGTTCGTCCCAAGTTAGTCTCTTTATAAGGACGAACTTAGACAAACCTTAAAATGAGACTAACCAGACTAACTTGGGACGAACAAAGAAAAACGTTAGTCTCATTCTAAGGTTTGTCTAAGTTCGTCCCAAGTTAGTCTCTTTCTAAGGACGAACTTAGACAAACCATAGAATGAGACTAACGAGACTAACTTGGGACGAACAAAGACAAACGTTAGTCTCGTTCTAAGGTTTGTCTAAGTTCGTCCCAAGTTAGTCTCTTTCTAAGGACGAACTTAGACAAACCTTAAAATGAGACTAACGAGACTAACTTGGGACGAACAAAGAGAAACGTTAGTCTCATTCTAAAGTTTGTCGAAGTTCGTCCCAAGTTAGTCTCTTTATTAGGACGAACTTAGACAAACCTTAAAATGAGACTAACCAGACTAACTTGGGACGAACAAAGACAAACGTTAGTCTCATTCTAAGGTTTGTCTAAGTTCGTCCCAAGTTAGTCTCTTTCTAAGGACGAACTTTAACAAACCATAGAATGAGACTAACGAGACTAACTTGGGACGAACAAAGACAAACGTTAGTCTCGTTCTTAGGTTTGTCTAAGTTCGTCCCAAGTTAGTCTCTTTCTAAGGACGAACTTAGACAAACCTTAAAATGAGACTAACGAGACTAACTTGGGACGAACAAAGACAAACGTTAGTCTCATTCTAAGGTTTGTCTAAGTTCGTTCCAAGTTAGTCTCTTTCTAAGGACGAACTTAGACAAACCTTAAAATGAGACTAACGAGAATAACTTGGGACGAACAAAGACAAACGTTAGTCTCATTCTAAGGTATGTCTAAGTTCGTCCCAAGTTAGTCTCTTTCTAAGGATGAACTTAGACAAACCTTAAAATGAGACTAACGAGACTAACTTGTGACGAACAAAGACAAACGTTAGTCTCATTTTAAGGTTTGTCTAAGTTCGTTCCAAGTCAGTCTCTTTCTAAGGACGCACTTAGACAAACCATAGTATGAGACTAACTTGGGACGAACAAAGACAAACGTTAGTCTCATTCTAAGGTTTGTCGAAGTTCGTTCCAAGTTAGTCTCTTTCTAAGGACGAACTTAGACAAACCATTGAACGAGACTAACTTGGGACGAACAAAGATAAACGTTAGTCTCACTCTAAGGTTTGTCTAAGTTCGTCCCAAGTTAGTCTCTTTCCAAGGACGAACATAGACAAACCTTAAAATGAGACTAACGAGACTAACTTGGGACGAACAAAGACAAACGTTAGTCTCATTGTAAGGTTTGTCTAAGTTCGTCCCAAGTTAGTCTCTTTCTAAGGACGAACTTAGACAAACCTTAAAATGAGACTAACGAGAATAACTTGGGACGAACAAAGACAAACGTTAGTCTCATTCTAAGGTTTGTCTAAGTTCGTCCCAAGTTAGTCTCTTTCTAAGGAAGAACTTAGACAAACCTTAAAATGAGACTAACGAGACTAACTTGGGACGAACAAAGACAAACGTTAGTCTCATTCTAACGTTTGTCTAAGTTCGTCCCAAGTTAGTCTCTTTCTAAGGACGAACTTAGACAAACCATAGAATGAGACTAACGAGACTAACTTGGGACGAACAAAGACAAACGTTAGTCTCATTCTATGGTTTGTCTAAGTTCGTCCCAAGTTAGACTCTTGCTAAAGACAAACTTAGACAAACCACAGAATGAGACTAACGAGACTAACTTGGGACGAACAAAGACAAACGTTAGTCTCATTCTAAGGTTTGTCTAAGTTTGTCCCAAGTTAGTCTCTTTCTAAGGAAGAACTTAGACAAACCTTAAAATGAGACTAACGAGACTAACTTGGGACGAACAAAGACAAACGTTAGTCTCATTCTAACGTTTGTCTAAGTTCGTCCCAAGTTAGTCTCTTTCTAAGGACGAACTTAGACAAACCATAGAATGAGACTAACGAGACTAACTTGGGACGAACAAAGACAAACGTTAGTCTCGTTCTAACGTTTGTCTAAGTTCGTCCCAAGTTAGTCTCTTTCTAAGGACGAACTTGGACAAACCATAGAATGAGACAAACGAGACTAACTTGGGACGAACAAAGACAAACGTTAGTCTCATTCTATGGTTTGTCTAAGTTCATCCCAAGTTAGTCTCTTTCTAAGGATGAACTTAGACAAACCAAAGAATGAGACTAACGAGACTAACTTGGGACGTACAAAGACAAACGTTAGTCTCATTTCAAGGTTTGTCTAAGTTCGTTCCAAGTTAGTCTCTTTCTAAGGACGCACTTAGACAAACCATAGTATGAGACTAACTTGGGACGAACAAAGACAAAAGTTAGTCTCATTCTAAGGTTTGTCGAAGTTCGTCCCAAGTTAGTCTCTTTCTAAGGACGAACTTAGACAAACCATTGAACGAGACTAACTTGGGACGAACAAAGACAAACGTTAGTCTCATTCTAAGGTTTGTCTAAGTTCGTCCCAAGTTAGTCTCTTTCTAAGGACGAACAAAGACAAACCTTAAAATGAGACTAACGAGACTAACTTGGGACGAACAAAGACAAACGTTAGTCTCATTCTAAGGTTTGTCTAAGTTCGTCCCAAGTTAGTCTCTTTCTAAGGACGAACTTAGACAAACCTTAAAATGAGACTAACGAGACTAACTTGGGACGAACAAAGACAAACGTTAGTCTCATTCTAAAGTTTGTCTAAGTTCGTCCCAAGTTAGTCTCTTTCTAAGGACGAACTTAGACAAACCTTAAAATGAGACTAACAACACTAACTTGGGACGAACAAAGAGAAACGTTAGTCTCATTCTAAAGTTTGTCGAAGTTCGTCCCAAGTTAGTCTCTTTATAAGGACGAACTTAGACAAACCTTAAAATGAGACTAACCAGACTAACTTGGGACGAACAAAGAAAAACGTTAGTCTCATTCTAAGGTTTGTCTAAGTTCGTCCCAAGTTAGTCTCTTTCTAAGGACGAACTTAGACAAACCATAGAATGAGACTAACGAGACTAACTTGGGACGAACAAAGACAAACGTTAGTCTCGTTCTAAGGTTTGTCTAAGTTCGTCCCAAGTTAGTCTCTTTCTAAGGACGAACTTAGACAAACCTTAAAATGAGACTAACGAGACTAACTTGGGACGAACAAAGAGAAACGTTAGTCTCATTCTAAAGTTTGTCGAAGTTCGTCCCAAGTTAGTCTCTTTATAAGGACGAACTTAGACAAACCTTAAAATGAGACTAACCAGACTAACTTGGGACGAACAAAGACAAACGTTAGTCTCATTCTAAGGTTTGTCTAAGTTCGTCCCAAGTTAGTCTCTTTCTAAGGACGAACTTTGACAAACCATAGAATGAGACTAACGAGACTAACTTGGGACGAACAAAGACAAACGTTAGTCTCGTTCTAAGGTTTGTCTAAGTTCGTCCCAAGTTAGTCTCTTTCTAAGGACGAACTTAGACAAACCTTAAAATGAGACTAACGAGACTAACTTGGGACGAACAAAGACAAACGTTAGTCTCATTCTAAGGTTTGTCTAAGTTCGTTCCAAGTTAGTCTCTTTCTAAAGACGAACTTAGACAAACCTTAAAATGAGACTAACGAGAATAACTTGGGACGAACAAAGACAAACGTTAGTCTCATTCTAAGGTATGTCTAAGTTCGTCCCAAGTTAGTCTCTTTCTAAGGATGAACTTAGACAAACCTTAAAATGAGACTAACGAGACTAACTTGGGACGAACAAAGACAAACGTTAGTCTCATTTTAAGGTTTGTCTAAGTTCGTTCCAAGTCAGTCTCTTTCTAAGGACGCACTTAGACAAACCATAGTATGAGACTAACTTGGGACGAACAAAGACAAACGTTAGTCTCATTCTAAGGTTTGTCGAAGTTCGTTCCAAGTTAGTCTCTTTCTAAGGACGAACTTAGACAAACCATTGAACGAGACTAACTTGGGACGAACAAAGATAAACGTTAGTCTCACTCTAAGGTTTGTCTAAGTTCGTCCCAAGTTAGTCTCTTTCCAAGGACGAACATAGACAAACCTTAAAATGAGACTAACGAGACTAACTTGGGACGAACAAAGACAAACGTTAGTCTCATTCTAAGGTTTGTCTAAGTTCGTCCCAAGTTAGTCTCTTTCTAAGGACGAACTTAGACAAACCTTAAAATGAGACTAACGAGACTAACTTGGGACGAATAAAGACAAACGTTAGTCTCATTCTAAGGTTTGTCTAAGTTCGTCCCAAGTTAGTCTCTTTCTAAGGACGAACTTAGACAAACCTTAAAATGAGACTAACGACACTAACTTGGGACGAACAAAGAGAAACGTTAGTCTCATTCTAAGGTTTGTCGAAATTCGTCCCAAGTTAGTCTCTTTATAAGGACGAACTTAGACAAACCTTAAAATGAGACTAACCAGACTAACTTGGGACGAACAAAGACAAACGTTAGTCTCATTCTAAGGTTTGTCTAAGTTCGTCCCAAGTTAGTCTCTTTCTAATGACGAACTTAGACAACCCATAGAATGAGACTAACGAGACTAACTTGGGACGAACAAAGACAAACGTTAGTCTCGTTCTAAGGTTTGTCTAAGTTCGTCCCAAGTTAGTCTCTTTCTAAGGACGAACTTAGACAAATCTTCAAATGAGACTAACGAGACTAACTTGGGACGAACAATGACAAACACTAGTCTCATTCTAAGGTTTGTCTAAGTTCGTTCCAAGTTAGTCTCTTTCTAAGGACGAACTTAGACAAACCTTAAAATGAGACTAACGAGAATAACTTGGGACGAACAAAGACAAACGTTAGTCTCTTTCTAAGGTTTGTCTAAGTTCGTCCCAAGTTAGTCTCTTTCAAAGGAAGAACTTAGACAAACCTTAAAATGAGACTAACGAGACTAACTTGCGACGAACAAAGACAAACGTTAGTCTCATTCTAACGTTTGTCTAAGTTCGTCCCAAGTTAGTCTCTTTCTAAGGACGAACTTAGACAAATTATAGAATGAGACTAACGAGACTAACTTGGGGCGAACAAAGACAAACGTTAGTCTCATTCTATGGTTTGTCTAAGTTCGTCCCAAGTTAGTCTCTTTCTAAGGATGAACTTAGACAAACCAAAGAATGAGACTAACGAGACTAACTTGGGACGTACAAAGACAAACGTTAATCTCATTCTAAGGTTTGTCTAAGTTTGTCCCAAGTTAGTCTCTTTCTAAGGACGAACTTAGACAAACCTTAAAATGAGACTAACGAGACTAACTTGGGACGTACAAAGACAAACGTTAGTCTCATTTTAAGGTTTGTCTAAGTTCGTCCCAAGTTAGTCTCTTTCTAAGGACGAACTTAGACAAACCATTGAACGAGACTAACTTGGAACGAACAAAGACAAACGTTAGTCTCATTCTAAGGTTTGTCTAAGTTCGTCCCAAGTTAGTCTCTTGCTAAGGACAAACTTAGACAAACCATAGAATGAGACTAACAAGACTAACTTGGGACGAACAAAGACAAACGTTAATCTAATTCTAAGGTTTGTCTAAGTTCGTCCCAAGTTAGTCTCTTTCTAAGGACGAACTTTGCCAAACCTTAAAATGAGACTAACGAGACTAACTTGGGACGAACAAAGACAAACGTTAGTCTCATTTTAAGGTTTGTCTAAGTTCGTTCCAAGTTAGTCTCTTTCTAAGGACGCACTTAGACAAACCATAGTATGAGACTAACTTGGGACGAACAAAGACAAACGTTAGTCTCATTCAAAGGTTTGTCGAAGTTCGTTCCAAGTTAGTCTCTTTCTAAGGACGAACTTAGACAAACCTTAAAATGAGACTAACCAGACAAACTTGGGACGAACAAAGACAAACGTTAGTCTCATTCTAAGGTTTGTCTAAGTTCGTCCCAAGTTAGTCTCTTTCTAATGACGAACTTAAACAAACCATAGAATGAGACTAACGAGACTAACTTGGGACGAACAAAGACAAACGTTAGTCTCATTCTAAGGTTTGTCTAAGTTCGTCCCAAGTTAGTCTCTTTCTAATGACGAACTTAGACAACCCTTAAAATGAGACTAACGAGACTAACTTGGGACGAACAAAGACAAACGTTAGTCTCATTGTAAGGTTTGTCTAAGTTCGTCCCAAGTTAGTCTCTTTCTAAGGACGAACTTAAACAAACCTTAAAATGAGACTAACGAGAATAACTTGGGACGAACAAAGACAAACGTTAGTCTCATTCTAAGGTTTGTCTAAGTTCGTCCCAAGTTAGTCTCTTTCTAAGGAAGAACTTAGACAAACCTTAAAATGAGACTAACGAGACTAACTTGGGACGAACAAAGACAAACGTTAGTCTCATTCTAACGTTTGTCTAAGTTCGTCCCAAGTTAGTCTCTTTCTAAGGACGAACTTAGACAAACCATAGAATGAGACTAACGAGACTAACTTGGGATGAACAAAGACAAACGTTAGTCTCATTCTATGGTTTGTCTAAGTTCGTCCCAAGTTAGTCTCTTGCTAAAGACAAACTTAGACAAACCACAGAATGAGACTAACGAGACTAACTTGGGACGAACAAAGACAAACGTTAGTCTCATTCTAAGGTTTGTCTAAGTTCGTCCCAAGTTAGTCTCTTTCTAAGGAAGAACTTAGACAAACCTTAAAATGAGACTAACGAGACTAACTTGCGACGAACAAAGACAAACGTTAGTCTCATTCTAACGTTTGTCTAAGTTCGTCCCAAATTAGTCTCTTTCTAAGGACGAACTTAGACAAATTATAGAATGAGACTAACGAGACTAACTTGGGGCGAACAAAGACAAATGTTAGTCTCATTCTATGGTTTGTCTAAGTTCGTCCCAAGTTAGTCTCTTTCTAAGGATGAACTTAGACAAACCAAAGAATGAGACTAACGAGACTAACTTGGGACGTACAAAGACAAACGTTAATCTCATTCTAAGGTTTGTCTAAGTTTGTCCCAAGTTAGTCTCTTTCTAAGGACGAACTTAGACAAACCTTAAAATGAGACTAACGAGACTAACTTGGGACGTACAAAGACAAACGTTAGTCTCATTTTAAGGTTTGTCTAAGTTCGTCCCAAGTTAGTCTCTTTCTAAGGACGAACGTAGACAAACCATTGAACGAGACTAACTTGGAACGAACAAAGACAAACGTTAGTCTCATTCTAAGGTTTGTCTAAGTTCGTCCCAAGTTAGTCTCATGCTAAGGACAAACTTAGACAAACCAAAGAATGAGACTAACAAGACTAACTTGGGACGAACAAAGACAAACGTTAATCTAATTCTAAGGTTTGTCTAAGTTCGTCCCAAGTTAGTCTCTTTCTAAGGACGAACTTTGACAAACCTTAAAATGAGACTAACGAGACTAACTTGAGACGAACAAAGACAAACGTTAGTCTCATTCTAAGGGTTGTCTAAGTTCGTCCCAAGTTAGTCTCATTCTAAGGACGAACTTAGACAAACCATTGAACGAGACTAACTTAGGACGAACAAAGACAAACGTTAGTCTCATTCTAAGGTTTGTCTAAGTTTGTCCCAAGTTAGTCTCTTACTAAGGACAAACTTAGACAAACCATAGAATGAGACTAACGAGACTAACTTGTGACGAACAAAGACAAACATTAGTCTCATTCTAAGGTTTGTTAAAGTTCGGCCCAAGTTAGTCTCTTTCTAAGGACGAACTTAGACAAACCTTAAAATGAGACTAACGAGACTAACTTGGGACAAACAAAGACAAACGTTAGTCTCATTTTAAGGTTTGTCTAAGTTCGTTCCAAGTTAGTCTCTTTCTAAGGACGCACTTAGACAAACCATAGTATGAGACTAACTTGGGACGAACAAAGACAAACGTTAGTCTCATTCAAAGGTTTGTCGAAGTTCGTTCCAAGTTAGTCTCTTTCTAAGGACGAACTTAGACAAACCATTGAACAAGACTAACTTGGGACGAACAAAGATAAACGTTAGTCTCACTCTAAGGTTTGTCTAAGTTCGTCCTAAGTTAGTCTCTTTCCAAGGACGAACAAAGACAAACCTTAAAATGAGACTAACGAGACTAACTTGGGACGAACAAAGACAAACGTTAGTCTCATTCTAAGGTTTGTCTAAGTTCGTCCCAAGTTAGTCTCTTTCTAAGGACGAACTTAGACAAACCTTAAAATGAGACTAAAGAGACTAACTTGGGACGAACAAAGACAAACGTTAGTCTCATTCTAAGGTTTGTCTAAGTTCGTCCCAAGTTAGTCTCTTTCTAAGGAAGAACTTAGACAAACCTTAAAATGAGACTAACGAGACTAACTTGGGACGAACAAAGACAAACGTTAGTCTCATTCTAACGTTTGTCTAAGTTCGTCCCAAGTTAGTCTCTTTCTAAGGACGAACTTAGACAAACCATAGAATGAGACTAACGAGACTAACTTGGGACGAACAAAGACAAACGTTAGTCTCATTCTATGGTTTGTCTAAGTTCGTCCCAAGTTAGTCTCTAGCTAAAGACAAACTTAGACAAACCACAGAATGAGACTAACGAGACTAACTTGGGACGAACAAAGACAAACGTTAGTCTCATTCTAAGGTTTGTCTAAGTTCGTCCCAAGTTAGTCTCTTTCTAAGGAAGAACTTAGACAAACCTTAAAATGAGACTAACGAGACTAACTTGCGACGAACAAAGACAAACGTTAGTCTCATTCTAACGTTTGTCTAAGTTCGTCCCAAATTAGTCTCTTTCTAAGGACGAACTTAGACAAATTATAGAATGAGACTAACGAGACTAACTTGGGGCGAACAAAGACAAATGTTAGTCTCATTCTATGGTTTGTCTAAGTTCGTCCCAAGTTAGTCTCTTTCTAAGGATGAACTTAGACAAACCAAAGAATGAGACTAACGAGACTAACTTGGGACGTACAAAGACAAACGTTAATCTCATTCTAAGGTTTGTCTAAGTTTGTCCCAAGTTAGTCTCTTTCTAAGGACGAACTTAGACAAACCTTAAAATGAGACTAACGAGACTAACTTGAGACGTACAAAGACAAACGTTAGTCTCATTTTAAGGTTTGTCTAAGTTCGTCCCAAGTTAGTCTCTTTCTAAGGACGAACGTAGACAAACCATTGAACGAGACTAACTTGGAACGAACAAAGACAAACGTTAGTCTCATTCTAAGGTTTGTCTAAGTTCGTCCCAAGTTAGTCTCATGCTAAGGACAAACTTAGACAAACCAAAGAATGAGACTAACAAGACTAACTTGGGACGAACAAAGACAAACGTTAATCTAATTCTAAGGTTTGTCTAAGTTCGTCCCAAGTTAGTCTCTTTCTAAGGACGAACTTTGACAAACCTTAAAATGAGACTAACGAGACTAACTTGAGACGCACAAAGACAAACGTTAGTCTCATTCTAAGGGTTGTCTAAGTTCGTCCCAAGTTAGTCTCATTCTAAGGACGAACTTAGACAAACCATTGAACGAGACTAACTTGGGACGAACAAAGACAAACGTTAGTCTCATTCTAAGGTTTGTCTAAGTTCGTCCCAAGTTAGTCTCTTACTAAGGACAAACTTAGACAAACCATAGAATGAGACTAACGAGACTAACGAGACTAACTTGGGACGAACAAAGACAAACATTAGTCTCATTCTAAGGTTTGTTAAAGTTCGGCCCAAGTTAGTCTCTTTCTAAGGACGAACTTAGACAAACCTTAAAATGAGACTAACGAGACTAACTTGGGACAAACAAAGACAAACGTTAGTCTCATTTTAAGGTTTGTCTAAGTTCGTTCCAAGTTAGTCTCTTTCTAAGGACGCACTTAGACAAACCATAGTATGAGACTAACTTGGGACGAACAAAGACAAACGTTAGTCTCATTCAAAGGTTTGTCGAAGTTCGTTCCAAGTTAGCCTCTTTCTAAGGACGAACTTAGACAAACCATTGAACAAGACTAACTTGGGACGAACAAAGATAAACGTTAGTCTCACTCTAAGGTTTGTCTAAGTTCGTCCTAAGTTAGTCTCTTTCCAAGGACGAACAAAGACAAACCTTAAAATGAGACTAACGAGACTAACTTGGGACGAACAAAGACAAACGTTAGTCTCATTCTAAGGTTTGTCTAAGTTCGTCCCAAGTTAGTCTCTTTCTAAGGACGAACTTAGACAAACCTTAAAATGAGACTAACGAGACTAACTTGCGACGAACAAAGACAAACGTTAGTCTCATTCTAACGTTTGTCTAAGTTCGTCCCAAATTAGTCTCTTTCTAAGGACGAACTTAGACAAATTATAGAATGAGACTAACGAGACTAACTTGGGGCGAACAAAGACAAACGTTAGTCTCATTCTATGGTTTGTCTTAGTTCGTCCCAAGTTAGTCTCTTTCTAAGGACGAACTTAGACAAACCTTAAAATGAGACTAACGAGACTAACTTGGGACGAACAAAGACAAACGTTAGTCTCATTCTATGGTTTGTCTAAGTTCATCCCAAGTTAGTCTCTTGCTAAAGACAAACTTAGGCAAACCACAGAATGAGACTAACGAGACTAACTTGGGACGAACAAAGACAAACGTTAGTCTCATTCTAAGGTTTGTCTAAGTTCGTCCCAAGTTAGTCTCTTTCTAAGGAAGAACTTAGACAAACCTTAAAATGAGACTAACGAGACTAACTTGCGACGAACAAAGACAAACGTTAGTCTCATTCTAACGTTTGTCTAAGTTCGTCCCAAATTAGTCTCTTTCTAAGGACGAACTTAGACAAACCTTAAAATGAGACTAAAGAGACTAACTTGGGACGAACAAAGACAAACGTTAGTCTCATTCTAAGGTTTGTCTAAGTTCGTCCCAAGTTAGTCTCTTTCTAAGGACGAACTTAGACAAACCTTAAAATGAGACTAACGACACTAACTTGGGACGAACAAAGAGAAACGTTAGTCTCATTCTCAGGTTTGTCGAAGTTCGTCCCAAGTTAGTCTCTTTATAAGGACGAACTTAGACAAACCTTAAAATGAGACTAACCAGACTAACTTGGGACGAACAAAGACAAACGTTAGTCTCATTCTAAGGTTTGTCTAAGTTCGTCCCAAGTTAGTCTCTTTCTAATAACGAACTTAGACAAACCATAGAATGAGACTAACGAGACTAGCTTGGGACGAACAAAGACAAACGTTAGTCTCGTTCTAAGGTTTGTCTAAGTTCGTCCCAAGTTAGTCTCTTTCTACGGACGAACTTAGACAAATCTTAAAATGAGACTAACGAGACTAACTTGGGACGAACAAAGACAAACGTTAGTCTCATTCTAAGGTTTGTCTAAGTTCGTCCCAAGTTAGTGTCTTTCTAAGGACGGACTTAGACAAACCTTAAAATTAGACTAACGAGACTAACTTGGGACGAACAAAGACAAACGTTAGTCTCATTGTAAGGTTTGTCTAAGTTCGTCCCAAGTTAGTCTCTTTCTAAGGACGAACTTAAACAAACCTTAAAATGAGACTAACGAGAATAACTTGGGACGAACAAAGACAAACGTTAGTCTCATTCTAAGGTTTGTCTAAGTTCGTCCCAAGTTAGTCTCTTTCTAAGGAAGAACTTAGACAAACCTTAAAATGAGACTAACGAGACTAACTTGGGACGAACAAAGACAAACGTTAGTCTCATTCTAACGTTTGTCTAAGTTCGTCCCAAGTTAGTCTCTTTCTAAGGACGAACTTAGACAAACCATAGAATGAGACTAACGAGACTAACTTGGGACGAACAAAGACAAACGTTAGTCTCATTCTATGGTTTGTCTAAGTTCGTCCCAAGTTAGTCTCTTGCTAAAGACAAACTTAGACAAACCACAGAATGAGACTAACGAGACTAACTTGGGACGAACAAAGACAAACGTTAGTCTCATTCTAATGTTTGTCTAAGTTCGTTCCAAGTTAGTCTCTTTCTAAGGAAGAACTTAGACAAACCTTAAAATGAGACTAACGAGACTAACTTGCGACGAACAAAGACAAACGTTAGTCTCATTCTAACGTTTGTCTAAGTTCGTCCCAAATTAGTCTCTTTCTAAGGACGAACTTAGACAAATTATAGAATGAGACTAACGAGACTAACTTGGGGCGAACAAAGACAAACGTTAGTCTCATTCTTTGGTTTGTCTAAGTTCGTCCCAAGTTAGTCTCATTCTAAGGATGAACTTAGACAAACCAAAGAATGAGACTAACGAGACTAACTTGGGACGTACAAAGACAAACGTTAGTCTCATTTTAAGGTTTGTCTAAGTTCGTCCCAAGTTAGTCTCTTTCTA
Organism: Rhodiola kirilowii; assembly: GCA_033675215.1. Classification (NCBI taxonomy): domain Eukaryota; kingdom Viridiplantae; phylum Streptophyta; class Magnoliopsida; order Saxifragales; family Crassulaceae; genus Rhodiola; species Rhodiola kirilowii. The sequence goes on from JAUCNB010000016.1 coordinate 2,183,755, forward strand.
AGGACGAACGTAGACAAACCATTGAACGAGACTAACTTGGAACGAACAAAGACAAACGTTAGTCTCATTCTAAGGTTTGTCTAAGTTCGTCCCAAGTTAGTCTCTTGCTAAGGACAAACTTAGACAAACCATAGAATGAGACTAACAAGACTAACTTGGGACGAACAAAGACAAACGTTAATCTAATTCTAAGGTTTGTCTAAGTTCGTCCCAAGTTAGTCTCTTTCTAAGGACGAACTTTGACAACCTTAAAATGAGACTAACGAGACTAACTTGAGACGAACAAAGATAAACGTTAGTCTCATTCTAAGGGTTGTCTAAGTTCGTCCCAAGTTAGTCTCATTCTAAGGACGAACTTAGACAAACCATTGAACGAGACTAACTTGGGACGAACAAAGACAAACGTTAGTCTCATTCTAAGGTTTGTCTAAGTTCGTCCCAAGTTAGTCTCTTACTAAGGACAAACTTAGACAAACCATAGAATGAGACTAACGAGACTAACTTGGGACGAACAAAGACAAACATTAGTCTCATTCTAAGGTTTGTTAAAGTTCGGCCCAAGTTAGTCTCTTTCTAAGGACGAACTTAGACAAACCTTAAAATGAGACTAACGAGACTAACTTGGGACAAACAAAGACAAACGTTAGTCTCATTTTAAGGTTTGTCTAAGTTCGTTCCAAGTTAGTCTCTTTCTAAGGACGCACTTAGACAAACCATAGTATGAGACTAACTTGGGACGAACAAAGACAAACGTTAGTCTCATTCAAAGGTTTGTCGAAGTTCGTTCCAAGTTAGTCTCTTTCTAAGGACGAACTTAGACAAACCATTTAACAAGACTAACTTGGGACGAACAAAGATAAACGTTAGTCTCATTCTAAGGTTTGTCTAAGTTCATCCCAAGTTAGTCTCTTTCTAAGGAAGAACTTAGACAAACCTTAAAATGAGACTAACGAGACTAACTTGCGACGAACAAAGACAAACGTTAGTCTCATTCTAACGTTTGTCTAAGTTCGTCCCAAATTAGTCTCTTTCTAAGGACGAACTTAGACAAATTATAGAATGAGACTAACGAGACTAACTTGGGGCGAACAAAGACAAACGTTAGTCTCATTCTATGGTTTGTCTAAGTTCGTCCCAAGTTAGTCTCATTCTAAGGATAAACTTAGACAAACCAAAGAATGAGACTAACGAGACTAACTTGGGACGTACAAAGACAAACGTTAATCTCATTCTAAGGTTTGTCTAAGTTTGTCCCAAGTTAGTCTCTTTCTAAGGACGAACTTAGACAAACCTTAAAATGAGACTAACGAGACTAACTTGGGACGTACAAAGACAAACGTTAGTCTCATTTTAAGGTTTGTCTAAGTTCGTCCCAAGTTAGTCTCTTTCTAAGGACGAACGTAGACAAACCATTGAACGAGACTAACTTGGAACGAACAAAGACAAACGTTAGTCTCATTCTAAGGTTTGTCTAAGTTCGTCCCAAGTTAGTCTCTTGCTAAGGACAAACTTAGACAAACCATAGAATGAGACTAACAAGACTAACTTGGGACGAACAAAGACAAACGTTAATCTAATTCTAAGGTTTGTCTAAGTTCGTCCCAAGTTAGTCTCTTTCTAAGGACGAACTTTGACAAACCTTAAAATGAGACTAACGAGACTAACTTGAGACGAACAAAGACAAACGTTAGTCTCATTCTAAGGGTTGTCTAAGTTCGTCCCAAGTTAGTCTCATTCTAAGGACGAACTTAGACAAACCATTGAACGAGACTAACTTGGGACGAACAAAGACAAACGTTAGTCTCATTCTAAGGTTTGTCTAAGTTCGTCCCAAGTTAGTCTCTTACTAAGGACAAACTTAGACAAACCATAGAATGAGACTAACGAGACTAACTTGGGACGAACAAAGACAAACATTAGTCTCATTCTAAGGTTTGTTAAAGTTCGGCCCAAGTTAGTCTCTTTCTAAGGACGAACTTAGACAAACCTTAAAATGAGACTAACGAGACTAACTTGGGACAAACAAAGACAAACGTTAGTCTCATTTTAAGGTTTGTCTAAGTTCGTTCCAAGTTAGTCTCTTTCTAAGGACGCACTTAGACAAACCATAGTATGAGACTAACTTGGGACGAACAAAGACAAACGTTAGTCTCATTCAAAGGTTTGTCGAAGTTCGTTCCAAGTTAGTCTCTTTCTAAGGACGAACTTAGACAAACCATTGAACAAGACTAACTTGGGACGAACAAAGATAAACGTTAGTCTCACTCTAAGGTTTGTCTAAGTTCGTCCTAAGTTAGTCTCTTTCCAAGGATGAACAAAGACAAACCTTAAAATGAGACTAACGAGACTAACTTGGGACGAACAAAGACAAACGTTAGTCTCATTCTAAGGTTTGTCTAAGTTCATCCCAAGTTAGTCTCTTTCTAAGGACGAACTTAGACAAACCTTAAAATGAGACTAAAGAGACTAACTTGGGACGAACAAAGACAAACGTTAGTCTCATTCTAAGGTTTGTCTAAGTTCGTCCCAAGTTAGTCTCTTTCTAAGGACGAACTTAGACAAACCTTAAAATGAGACTAACGACACTAACTTGGGACGAACAAAGAGAAACGTTAGTCTCATTCTCAGGTTTGTCGAAGTTCGTCCCAAGTTAGTCTCTTTATAAGGACGAACTTAGACAAACCTTAAAATGAGACTAACCAGACTAACTTGGGACGAACAAAGACAAACGTTAGTCTCATTCTAAGGTTTGTCTAAGTTCGTCCCAAGTTAGTCTCTTTCTAATAACGAACTTAGACAAACCATAGAATGAGACTAACGAGACTAGCTTGGGACGAACAAAGACAAACGTTAGTCTCGTTCTAAGGTTTGTCTAAGTTCGTCCCAAGTTAGTCTCTTTCTAAGGACGAACTTAGACAAATCTTAAAATGAGACTAACGAGACTAACTTGGGACGAACAAAGACAAACGTTAGTCTCATTCTAAGGTTTGTCTAAGTTCGTCCCAAGTTAGTGTCTTTCTAAGGACGGACTTAGACAAACCTTAAAATGAGACTAACGAGACTAACTTGGGACGAACAAAGACAAACGTTAGTCTCATTCTAAGGTTTGTCTAAGTTCGTCCCAAGTTAGTCTCTTTCTAAGGACGAACTTAAACAAACCTTAAAATGAGACTAACGAGAATAACTTGGGACGAACAAAGACAAACGTTAGTCTCATTCTAAGGTTTGTCTAAGTTCGTCCCAAGTTAGTCTCTTTCTAAGGAAGAACTTAGACAAACCATAAAATGAGACTAACGAGACTAACTTGGGACGAACAAAGACAAACGTTAGTCTCATTCTAAGGTTTGTCTAAGTTCGTCCCAAGTTAGTCTCTTTCTAAGGAAGAACTTAGACAAACCATAAAATGAGACTAACGAGACTAACTTGGGACGAACAAAGACAAACGTTAGTCTCATTCTAAGGTTTGTCTAAGTTCGTCCCAAGTTAGTCTCTTTTTAAGGACGAACTTAGACAAACCATAGAATGACACTAACGAGACTAACTTGGGACGAACAAAGACAAACGTTAGTCTCATTCTATGGTTTGTCTAAGTTCGTCCCAAGTTAGTCTCTTGCTAAAGACAAACTTAGACAAACCACAGAATGAGACTAACGAGACTAACTTGGGACGAACAAAGACAAACGTTAGTCTCATTCTAAGGTTTGTCTAAGTTCGTCCCAAGTTAGTCTCTTTCTAAGGAAGAACTTAGACAAACCTTAAAATGAGACTAACGAGACTAACTTGCGACGAACAAAGACAAACGTTAGTCTCATTCTAACGTTTGTCTAAGTTCGTCCCAAATTAGTCTCTTTCTAAGGACGAACTTAGACAAATTATAGAATGAGACTAACGAGACTAACTTGGGGCGAACAAAGACAAACGTTAGTCTCATTCTATGGTTTGTCTAAGTTCGTCCCAAGTTAGTCTCATTCTAAGGATGAACTTAGACAAACCAAAGAATGAGACTAACGAGACTAACTTGGGACGTACAAAGACAAACGTTAATCTCATTCTAAGGTTTGTCTAAGTTTGTCCCAAGTTAGTCTCTTCTAAGGACGAACTTAGACAAACCTTAAAATGAGACTAACGAGACTAACTTGGGACGTACAAAGACAAACGTTAGTCTCATTTTAAGGTTTGTCTAAGTTCGTCCCAAGTTAGTCTCTTTCTAAGGACGAACGTAGACAAACCATTGAACGAGACTAACTTGGAACGAACAAAGACAAACGTTAGTCTCATTCTAAGGTTTGTCTAAGTTCGTCCCAAGTTAGTCTCTTGCTAAGGACAAACTTAGACAAACCATAGAATGAGACTAACAAGACTAACTTGGGACGAACAAAGACAAACGTTAATCTAATTCTAAGGTTTGTCAAAGTTCGTCCCAAGTTAGTCTCTTTCTAAGGACGAACTTTGACAAACCTTAAAATGAGACTAACGAGACTAACTTGAGACGAACAAAGACAAACGTTAGTCTCATTCTAAGGGTTGTCTAAGTTCGTACCAAGTTAGTCTCTTTCTAAGGACGAACTTAGACAAACCATTGAACAAGACTAACTTGGGACGAACAAATATAAACGTTAGTCTCACTCTAAGGTTTGTCTAAGTTCGTCCTAAGTTTGTCTCTTTCCAAGGACGAACAAAGACAAACCTTAAAATGAGACTAACGAGACTAACTTGGGACGAACAAAGACAAACGTTAGTCTCATTCTAAGGTTTGTCTAAGTTCGTCCCAAGTTAGTCTCTTTCTAAGGACGAACTTAGACAAACCTTAAAATGAGACTAAAGAGACTAACTTGGGACGAACAAAGACAAACGTTAGTCTCATTCTAAGGTTTGTCTAAGTTCGTCCCAAGTTAGTCTCTTTCTAAGGACGAACTTAGACAAACCTTAAAATGAGACTAACGACACTAACTTGGGACGAACAAAGAGAAACGTTAGTCTCATTCTCAGGTTTGTCGAAGTTCGTCCCAAGTTAGTCTCTTTATAAGGACGAACTTAGACAAACCTTAAAATGAGACTAACCAGACTAACTTGGGACGAACAAAGACAAACGTTAGTCTCATTCTAAGGTTTGTCTAAGTTCGTCCCAAGTTAGTCTCTTTCTAATAACGAACTTAGACAAACCATAGAATGAGACTAACGAGACTAGCTTGGGACGAACAAAGACAAACGTTAGTCTCGTTCTAAGGTTTGTCTAAGTTCGTCCCAAGTTAGTCTCTTTCTAAGGACGAACTTAGACAAATCTTAAAATGAGACTAACGAGACTAACTTGGGACGAACAAAGACAAACGTTAGTCTCATTCTAAGGTTTGTCTAAGTTCGTCCCAAGTTAGTGTCTTTCTAAGGACGGACTTAGACAAACCTTAAAATGAGACTAACGAGACTAACTTGGGACGAACAAAGACAAACGTTAGTCTCATTGTAAGGTTTGTCTAAGTTCGTCCCAAGTTAGTCTCTTTCTAAGGACGAACTTAAACAAACCTTAAAATGAGACTAACGAGAATAACTTGGGACGAACAAAGACAAACGTTAGTCTCTTTCTAAGGTTTGTCTAAGTTCGTCCCAAGTTAGTCTCTTTCTAAGGAAGAACTTGGACAAACCTTAAAATGAGACTAACGAGACTAACTTGGGACGAACAAAGACAAACGTTAGTCTCATTCTAACGTTTGTCTAAGTTCGTCCCAAGTTAGTCTCTTTCTAAGGACGAACTTAGACAAACCATAGAATGAGACTAACGAGACTAACTTGGGACGAACAAAGACAAACGTTAGTCTCATTCTATGGTTTGTCTAAGTTCGTCCCAAGTTAGTCTCTTGCTAAAGACAAACTTAGACAAACCACAGAATGAGACTAACGAGACTAACTTGGGACGAACAAAGACAAACGTTAGTCTCATTCTAAGGTTTGTCTAAGTTCGTCCCAAGTTAGTCTCTTTCTAAGGAAGAACTTAGACAAACCTTAAAATGAGACTAACGAGACTAACTTGCGACGAACAAAGACAAACGTTAGTCTCATTCTAACGTTTGTCTAAGTTCGTCCCAAATTAGTCTCTTTCTAAGGACGAACTTAGACAAATTATAGAATGAGACTAACGAGACTAACTTGGGGCGAACAAAGACAAACGTTAGTCTCATTCTATGGTTTGTCTAAGTTCGTCCCAAGTTAGTCTCATTCTAAGGATGAACTTAGACAAACCAAAGAATGAGACTAACGAGACTAACTTGGGACGTACAAAGACAAACGTTAATCTCATTCTAAGGTTTGTCTAAGTTTGTCCCAAGTTAGTCTCTTTCTAAGGACGAACTTAGACAAACCTTAAAATGAGACTAACGAGACTAACTTGGGACGTACAAAGACAAACGTTAGTCTCATTTTAAGGTTTGTCTAAGTTCGTCCCAAGTTAGTCTCTTTCTAAGGACGAACGTAGACAAACCATTGAACGAGACTAACTTGGAACGAACAAAGACAAACGTTAGTCTCATTCTAAGGTTTGTCTAAGTTCGTCCCAAGTTAGTCTCTTGCTAAGGACAAACTTAGACAAACCATAGAATGAGACTAACAAGACTAACTTGGGACGAACAAAGACAAACGTTAATCTAATTCTAAGGTTTGTCTAAGTTCGTCCCAAGTTAGTCTCTTTCTAAGGACGAACTTTGACAAACCTTAAAATGAGACTAACGAGACTAACTTGAGACGAACAAAGACAAACGTTAGTCTCATTCTAAGGGTTGTCTAAGTTCGTTCCAAGTTAGTCTCTTTCTAAGGACGAACTTAGACAAACCATTGAACAAGACTAACTTGGGACGAACAAAGATAAACGTTAGTCTCACTCTAAGGTTTGTCTAAGTTCGTCCTAAGTTAGTCTCTTTCCAAGGACGAACAAAGACAAACCTTAAAAGGAGACTAACGAGACTAACTTGGGACGAACAAAGACAAACGTTAGTCTCATTCTAAGGTTTGTCTAAGTTCGTCCCAAGTTAGTCTCTTTCTAAGGACGAACTTAGACAAACCTTAAAATGAGACTAAAGAGACTAACTTGGGACGAACAAAGACAAACGTTAGTCTCATTCTAAGGTTTGTCTAAGTTCGTCCCAAGTTAGTCTCTTTATAAGGACGAACTTAGACAAACCTTAAAATGAGACTAACGACACTAACTTGGGACGAACAAAGAGAAACGTTAGTCTCATTCTCAGGTTTGTCGAAGTTCGTCCCAAGTTAGTCTCTTTATAAGGACGAACTTAGACAAACCTTAAAATGAGACTAACCAGACTAACTTGGGACGAACAAAGACAAACGTTAGTCTCATTCTAAGGTTTGTCTAAGTTCGTCCCAAGTTAGTCTCTTTCTAATAACGAACTTAGACAAACCATAGAATGAGACTAACGAGACTAGCTTGGGACGAACAAAGACAAACGTTAGTCTCGTTCTAAGGTTTGTCTAAGTTCGTCCCAAGTTAGTCTCTTTCTAAGGACGAACTTAGACAAATCTTAAAATGAGACTAACGAGACTAACTTGGGACGAACAAAGACAAACGTTAGTCTCATTCTAAGGTTTGTCTAAGTTCGTCCCAAGTTAGTGTCTTTCTAAGGACGGACTTAGACAAACCTTAAAATGAGACTAACGAGACTAACTTGGGACGAACAAAGACAAACGTTAGTCTCATTGTAAGGTTTGTCTAAGTTCGTCCCAAGTTAGTCTCTTTCTAAGGACGAACTTAAACAAACCTTAAAATGAGACTAACGAGAATAACTTGGGACGAACAAAGACAAACGTTAGTCTCTTTCTAAGGTTTGTCTAAGTTCGTCCCAAGTTAGTCTCTTTCTAAGGAAGAACTTAGACAAACCGTAAAATGAGACTAACGAGACTAACTTGGGACGAACAAAGACAAACGTTAGTCTCATTCTAACGTTTGTCTAAGTTCGTCCCAAGTTAGTCTCTTTCTAAGGACGAACTTAGACAAACCATAGAATGAGACTAACGAGACTAACTTGGGACGAACAAAGACAAACGTTAGTCTCATTCTATGGTTTGTCTAAGTTCGTCCCAAGTTAGTCTCTTGCTAAAGACAAACTTAGACAAACCACAGAATGAGACTAACGAGACTAACTTGGGACGAACAAAGACAAACGTTAGTCTCATTCTAAGGTTTGTCTAAGTTCGTCCCAAGTTAGTCTCTTTCTAAGGAAGAACTTAGACAAACCTTAAAATGAGACTAACGAGACTAACTTGCGACGAACAAAGACAAACGTTAGTCTCATTCTAACGTTTGTCTAAGTTCGTCCCAAATTAGTCTCTTTCTAAGGACGAACTTAGACAAATTATAGAATGAGACTAACGAGACTAACTTGGGGCGAACAAAGACAAACGTTAGTCTCATTCTATGGTTTGTCTAAGTTCGTCCCAAGTTAGTCTCATTCTAAGGATGAACTTAGACAAACCAAAGAATGAGACTAACGAGACTAACTTGGGACGTACAAAGACAAACGTTAATCTCATTCTAAGGTTTGTCTAAGTTTGTCCCAAGTTAGTCTCTTTCTAAGGACGAACTTAGACAAACCTTAAAATGAGACTAACGAGACTAACTTGGGACGTACAAAGACAAACGTTAGTCTCATTTTAAGGTTTGTCTAAGTTCGTCCCAAGTTAGTCTCTTTCTAAGGACGAACGTAGACAAACCATTGAACGAGACTAACTTGGAACGAACAAAGACAAACGTTAGTCTCATTCTAAGGTTTGTCTAAGTTCGTCCCAAGTTAGTCTCTTGCTAAGGACAAACTTAGACAAACCATAGAATGAGACTAACAAGACTAACTTGGGACGAACAAAGACAAACGTTAATCTAATTCTAAGGTTTGTCTAAGTTCGTCCCAAGTTAGTCTCTTTCTAAGGACGAACTTTGACAAACCTTAAAATGAGACTAACGAGACTAACTTGAGACGAACAAAGACAAACGTTAGTCTCATTCTAAGGTTTGTTAAAGTTCGGCCCAAGTTAGTCTCTTTCTAAGGACGAACTTAGACAAACCTTAAAATGAGACTAACGAGACTAACTTGGGACAAACAAAGACAAACGTTAGTCTCATTTTAAGGTTTGTCTAAGTTCGTTCCAAGTTAGTCTCTTTCTAAGGACGCACTTAGACAAACCATAGTATGAGACTAACTTGGGACGAACAAAGACAAACGTTAGTCTCATTCAAAGGTTTGTCGAAGTTCGTTCCAAGTTAGTCGCTTTCTAAGGACGAACTTAGACAAACCATTGAACAAGACTAACTTGGGACGAACAAAGATAAACGTTAGTCTCATTCTAAGGTTTGTCTAAGTTCGTCCCAAGTTAGTCTCTTTCTAAGGAAGAACTTAGACAAACCTTAAAATGAGACTAACGAGACTAACTTGCGACGAACAATAACAAACGTTAGTCTCATTCTAACGTTTGTCTAAGTTCGTCCTAAATTAGTCTCTTTCTAAGGACGAACTTAGACAAATTATAGAATGAGACTAACGAGACTAACTTGGGGCGAACAAAGACAAACGTTAGTCTCATTCTATGGTTTGTCTAAGTTCGTCCCAAGTTAGTCTCATTCTAAGGATGAACTTAGAAAAACCTTAAAATGAGACTAACGACACTAACTTGGGACGAACAAAGAGAAACGTTAGTCTCATTCTAAGGTTTGTCGAAGTTCGTCCCAAGTTAGTCTCTTTATAAGGACGAACTTAGACAAACCTTAAAATGAGACTAACCAGACTAACTTGGGACGAACAAAGACAAACGTTAGTCTGATTCTAAGGTTTGTCTAAGTTCGTCCCAAGTTAGTCTCTTTCTAATAACGAACTTAGACAAACCATAGAATGAGACTAACGAGACTAGCTTGGGACGAACAAAGACAAACGTTAGTCTCGTTCTAAGGTTTGTCTAAGTTCGTCCCAAGTTAGTCTCTTTCTATGGTTTGTCTAAGTTCGTCCCAAGTTAGTGTCTTTCTAAGGACGGACTTAGACAAACCTTAAAATGAGACTAACGAGACTAACTTGGGACGAACAAAGACAAACGTTAGTCTCATTGTAAGGTTTGTCTAAGTTCGTCCCAAGTTAGTCTCTTTCTAAGGACGAACTTAGACAAACCTTAAAATGAGACTAACGAGAATAACTTGGGACGAACAAAGACAAACGTTAGTCTCATTCTAAGCGTTGTCTAAGTTCGTCCCAAGTTAGTCTCTTTCTAAGGAAGAACTTAGACAAACCTTAAAATGAGACTAACGAGACTAACTTGGGACGAACAAAGACAAACGTTAGTCTCATTCTAAAGTTTGTCTAAGTTCGTCCCAAGTTAGTCTCTTTCTAAGGACGAACTTAGACAAACCATAGAATGAGACTAACGAGACTAACTTGGGACGAACAAAGACAAACGTTAGTCTCATTCTATGGTTTGTCTAAGTTCTTCCCAAGTTAGTCTCTTGCTAAAGACAAACTTAGACAAACCACAGAATGAGACTAACGAGACTAACTTGGGACGAACAAAGACAAACGTTAGTCTCATTCTAAGGTTTGTCTAAGTTTGTCCCAAGTTAGTCTCTTTCTAAGGAAGAACTTAGACAAACCTTAAAATGAGACTAACGAGACTAACTTGGGACGAACAAAGACAAACGTTAGTCTCATTCTAACGTTTGTCTAAGTTCGTCCCAAGTTAGTCTCTTTCTAAGGACGAACTTAGACAAACCATAGAATGAGACTAACGAGACTAACTTGGGACGAACAAAGACAAACGTTAGTCTCGTTCTAACGTTTGTCTAAGTTCGTCCCAAGTTAGTCTCTTTCTAAGGATGAACTTGGACAAACCATAGAATGAGACTAACGAGACTAACTTGGGACGAACAAAGACAAACGTTAGTCTCATTCTATGGTTTGTCTAAGTTCGTCCCAAGTTAGTCTCTTTCTAAGGATGAACTTAGACAAACCAAAGAATGAGACTAACGAGACTAACTTGGGACGTACAAAGACAAACGTTAGTCTCATTTCAAGGTTTGTCTAAGTTCGTTCCAAGTTAGTCTCTTTCTAAGGACGCACTTAGACAAACCATAGTATGAGACTAACTTGGGACGAACAAAGACAAAAGTTAGTCTCATTCTAAGGTTTGTCGAAGTTCGTCCCAAGTTAGTCTCTTTCTAAGGACGAACTTAGACAAACCATTGAACGAGACTAACTTGGGACGAACAAAGACAAACGTTAGTCTCATTCTAAGGTTTGTCTAAGTTCGTCCCAAGTTAGTCTCTTTCTAAGGACGAACAAAGACAAACCTTAAAATGAGACTAACGAGACTAACTTGGGACGAACAAAGACAAACGTTAGTCTCATTCTAAGGTTTGTCTAAGTTCGTCCCAAGTTAGTCTCTTTCTAAGGACGAACTTAGACAAACCTTAAAATGAGACTAACGAGACTAACTTGGGACGAACAAAGACAAACGTTAGTCTCATTCTAAAGTTTGTCTAAGTTCGTCCCAAGTTAGTCTCTTTCTAAGGACGAACTTAGACAAACCTTAAAATGAGACTAACGACACTAACTTGGGACGAACAAAGAGAAACGTTAGTCTCATTCTAAAGTTTGTCGAAGTTCGTCCCAAGTTAGTCTCTTTATAAGGACGAACTTAGACAAACCTTAAAATGAGACTAACCAGACTAACTTGGGACGAACAAAGACAAACGTTAGTCTCATTCTAAGGTTTGTCTAAGTTCGTCCCAAGTTAGTCTCTTTCTAAGGACGAACTTAGACAAACCATAAAATGAGACTAACGAGACTAACTTGGGACGAACAAAGACAAACGTTAGTCTCGTTCTAAGGTTTGTCTAAGTTCGTCCCAAGTTAGTCTCTTTCTAAGGACGAACTTAGACAAACCTTAAAATGAGACTAACGAGACTAACTTGGGACGAACAAAGACAAACGTTAGTCTCATTCTAAGGTTTGTCTAAGTTCGTTCCAAGTTAGTCTCTTTCTAAGGACGAACTTAGACAAACCTTAAAATGAGACTAACGAGAATAACTTGGGACGAACAAAGGCAAACGTTAGTCTCATTCTAAGGTATGTCTAAGTTCGTCCCAAGTTAGTCTCTTTCTAAGGATGAACTTAGACAAACCTTAAAATGAGACTAACGAGACTAACTTGGGACGAACAAAGACAAACGTTAGTCTCATTTTAAGGTTTGTCTAAGTTCGTTCCAAGTTAGTCTCTTTCTAAGGACGCACTTAGACAAACCATAGTATGAGACTAACTTGGGACGAACAAAGACAAACATTAGTCTCATTCTAAGGTTTGTCGAAGTTCGTTCCAAGTTAGTCTCTTTCTAAGGACGAACTTAGACAAACCATTGAACGAGACTAACTTGGGACGAACAAAGATAAACGTTAGTCTCACTCTAAGGTTTGTCTAAGTTCGCCCCAAGTTAGTCTCTTTCCAAGGACGAACATAGACAAACCTTAAAATGAGACTAACGAGACTAACTTGGGACGAACAAAGACAAACGTTAGTCTCATTCTAAGGTTTGTCTAAGTTCGTCCCAAGTTAGTCTCTTTCTAAGGACGAACTTAGACAAACCTTAAAATGAGACTAACGAGACTAACTTGGGACGAATAAAGACAAACGTTAGTCTCATTCTAAGGTTTGTCTAAGTTCGTCCCAAGTTAGTCTCTTTCTAAGGACGAACTTAGACAAACCTTAAAATGAGACTAACGACACTAACTTGGGACGAACAAAGAGAAACGTTAGTCTCATTCTAAGGTTTGTCGAAGTTCGTCCCAAGTTAGTCTCTTTATAAGGACGAACTTAGACAAACCTTAAAATGAGACTAACCAGACTAACTTGGGACGAACAAAGACAAACGTTAGTCTCATTCTAAGGTTTGTCTAAGTTCGTCCCAAGTTAGTCTCTTTCTAATAACGAACTTAGACAAACCATAGAATGAGACTAACGAGACTAGCTTTGGACGAACAAAGACAAACGTTAGTCTCGTTCTAAGGTTTGTCTAAGTTCGTCCCAAGTTAGTCTCTTTCTAAGGACGAACTTAGACAAATCTTAAAATGAGACTAACGAGACTAACTTGGGACGAACAAAGACAAACGTTAGTCTCATTCTAAGGTTTGTCTAAGTTCGTCCCAAGTTAGTGTCTTTCTAAGGACGGACTTAGACAAACCTTAAAATGAGACTAACGAGACTAACTTGGGACGAACAAAGACAAACGTTAGTCTCATTGTAAGGTTTGTCTAAGTTCGTCCCAAGTTAGTCTCTTTCTAAGGACGAACTTAGACAAACCTTAAAATGAGACTAACGAGAATAACTTGGGACGAACAAAGACAAACGTTAGTCTCATTCTAAGGGTTGTCTAAGTTCGTCCCAAGTTAGTCTCTTTCTAAGGAAGAACTTAGACAAACCTTAAAATGAGACTAACGAGACTAACTTGGGACGAACAAAGACAAACGTTAGTCTCATTCTAACGTTTGTCTAAGTTCGTCCCAAGTTAGTCTCTTTCTAAGGACGAACTTAGACAAACCATAGAATGAGACTAACGAGACTAACTTGGGACGAACAAAGACAAACGTTAGTCTCATTCTATGGTTTGTCTAAGTTCGTCCCAAGTTAGTCTCTTGCTAAAGACAAACTTAGACAAACCACAGAATGAGACTAACGAGACTAACTTGGGACGAACAAAGACAAACGTTAGTCTCATTCTAAGGTTTGTCTAAGTTTGTCCCAAGTTAGTCTCTTTCTAAGGAAGAACTTAGACAAACCTTAAAATGAGACTAACGAGACTAACTTGGGACGAACAAAGACAAACGTTAGTCTCATTCTAACGTTTGTCTAAGTTCGTCCCAAGTTAGTCTCTTTCTAAGGACGAACTTAGACAAACCATAGAATGAGACTAACGAGACTAACTTGGGACGAACAAAGACAAACGTTAGTCTCGTTCTAACGTTTGTCTAAGTTCGTCCCAAGTTAGTCTCTTTCTAAGGATGAACTTGGACAAACCATAGAATGAGACTAACGAGACTAACTTGGGACGAACAAAGACAAACGTTAGTCTCATTCTATGGTTTGTCTAAGTTCGTCCCAAGTTAGTCTCTTTCTAAGGATGAACTTAGACAAACCAAAGAATGAGACTAACGAGACTAACTTGGGACGTACAAAGACAAACGTTAGTCTCATTTCAAGGTTTGTCTAAGTTCGTTCCAAGTTAGTCTCTTTCTAAGGACGCACTTAGACAAACCATAGTATGAGACTAACTTGGGACGAACAAAGACAAAAGTTAGTCTCATTCTAAGGTTTGTCGAAGTTCGTCCCAAGTTAGTCTCTTTCTAAGGACGAACTTAGACAAACCATTGAACGAGACTAACTTGGGACGAACAAAGACAAACGTTAGTCTCATTCTAAGGTTTGTCTAAGTTCGTCCCAAGTTAGTCTCTTTCTAAGGACGAACAAAGACAAACCTTAAAATGAGACTAACGAGACTAACTTGGGACGAACAAAGACAAACGTTAGTCTCATTCTAAGGTTTGTCTAAGTTCGTCCCAAGTTAGTCTCTTTCTAAGGACGAACTTAGACAAACCTTAAAATGAGACTAACGAGACTAACTTGGGACGAACAAAGACAAACGTTAGTCTCATTCTAAAGTTTGTCTAAGTTCGTCCCAAGTTAGTCTCTTTCTAAGGACGAACTTAGACAAACCTTAAAATGAGACTAACGACACTAACTTGGGACGAACAAAGAGAAACGTTAGTCTCATTCTAAAGTTTGTCGAAGTTCGTCCCAAGTTAGTCTCTTTATAAGGACGAACTTAGACAAACCTTAAAATGAGACTAACCAGACTAACTTGGGACGAACAAAGACAAACGTTAGTCTCATTCTAAGGTTTGTCTAAGTTCGTCCCAAGTTAGTCTCTTTCTAAGGACGAACTTAGACAAACCATAAAATGAGACTAACGAGACTAACTTGGGACGAACAAAGACAAACGTTAGTCTCGTTCTAAGGTTTGTCTAAGTTCGTCCCAAGTTAGTCTCTTTCTAAGGACGAACTTAGACAAACCTTAAAATGAGACTAACGAGACTAACTTGGGACGAACAAAGACAAACGTTAGTCTCATTCTAAGGTTTGTCTAAGTTCGTTCCAAGTTAGTCTCTTTCTAAGGACGAACTTAGACAAACCTTAAAATGAGACTAACGAGAATAACTTGGGACGAACAAAGGCAAACGTTAGTCTCATTCTAAGGTATGTCTAAGTTCGTCCCAAGTTAGTCTCTTTCTAAGGATGAACTTAGACAAACCTTAAAATGAGACTAACGAGACTAACTTGGGACGAACAAAGACAAACGTTAGTCTCATTTTAAGGTTTGTCTAAGTTCGTTCCAAGTTAGTCTCTTTCTAAGGACGCACTTAGACAAACCATAGTATGAGACTAACTTGGGACGAACAAAGACAAACATTAGTCTCATTCTAAGGTTTGTCGAAGTTCGTTCCAAGTTAGTCTCTTTCTAAGGACGAACTTAGACAAACCATTGAACGAGACTAACTTGGGACGAACAAAGATAAACGTTAGTCTCACTCTAAGGTTTGTCTAAGTTCGCCCCAAGTTAGTCTCTTTCCAAGGACGAACATAGACAAACCTTAAAATGAGACTAACGAGACTAACTTGGGACGAACAAAGACAAACGTTAGTCTCATTCTAAGGTTTGTCTAAGTTCGTCCCAAGTTAGTCTCTTTCTAAGGACGAACTTAGACAAACCTTAAAATGAGACTAACGAGACTAACTTGGGACGAATAAAGACAAACGTTAGTCTCATTCTAAGGTTTGTCTAAGTTCGTCCCAAGTTAGTCTCTTTCTAAGGACGAACTTAGACAAACCTTAAAATGAGACTAACGACACTAACTTGGGACGAACAAAGAGAAACGTTAGTCTCATTCTAAGGTTTGTCGAAGTTCGTCCCAAGTTAGTCTCTTTATAAGGACGAACTTAGACAAACCTTAAAATGAGACTAACCAGACTAACTTGGGACGAACAAAGACAAACGTTAGTCTCATTCTAAGGTTTGTCTAAGTTCGTCCCAAGTTAGTCTCTTTCTAATAACGAACTTAGACAAACCATAGAATGAGACTAACGAGACTAGCTTGGGACGAACAAAGACAAACGTTAGTCTCGTTCTAAGGTTTGTCTAAGTTCGTCCCAAGTTAGTCTCT